>OX104070.1:39209700-39413166 GCA_944474145.2 Dicrocoelium dendriticum | reverse complement strand
TTCCTCCCACGTTCGTCCAATACTGGAATACGGCCTACCTGCCCTACACCCACTCACGAAATTTGAATGTGAGTCGATTGAGAAGGTCCAGAGGCGCGGATCGAAGTCTGTGTCTATGCTACGTGTTTTACCTTATCCACTTCGTCTCCAATGCATGAACTTATTTACTCTGGACTACCGCCGTCGCCGTGGTGATGTGATTTATACTAGACGCATTTTAAGGGGCGATTTGGTGAAAGAGTTGCTGCAGTTTTTCCAGCTCAACACATTGTTCAACACGGGGCCACAGCTTGAAACTTTTCAAACCTCGGCGGAACCATATCCGGTCCGGTATCGCGTTATCCACACGAGTTGTGAATGGGTGGAACTATCTTCCTGAATGTGTGGTAAGTGCCCAGACAGAGGAATGTTTTAACGAACGATTGGACAAGTACATGCTGAGCATGCCTGGATTCCGCTGTTTTTGCTGCAGCTGCAACAATCCCTCGGGGAACACAGTTTAGCATCGACAGGTCATCCAGCCAATGAACGGGAAGTGATGGAGCTGACACGGGTCTTCCGTTCTGCTCTCTACAACTCTATGAACTCTATAGACCGCGTCAGGGTCTATGGTGTCCTATCGGATAGCTTTTCGACTACAAGTGACGTTCGTCAGGTTTGTCCGATTTCCCCTTTTTTGTTCAATTTCGTCGTGGATTCTGTCATGGAGTGTTCCCTGACGGAATCCAACTATGTAGGCGTTGAAGTGCTGCCTGGTGAAAGGTTAGTTGATCTAGATTATGCGGACGATATCGTCTTACTTTTCGACGATGTTGCGGCGGCACAATCAACCCTGAATAGCCTGTCCAGAGTGGTCCCATTATTTGGTATGCACTTCGCACCTTTAAAGTGCCAAGTGTTGCTGCAGGACCACCAGCCACTTGATGACCCCTTGACGCTTTCTAACGAGGAACTCGAGGTGGTTGATCATTTCACTTATCTTGGCAGTTGCATCAGCAATGATGGGCTCATAGAAACTGACGTGAGCTCACGCATTGCAAAGGCCAGAGCTGCCTTCTTGAACTTACGGCATCTTTGGCGACAGAAGGGAGTTTCCCTCCGTCTGAGAGGCCGTGTATACAAAGCCACAGTGAGGTCCGTTCTGCTGTATGCTAGTGAGACTTGGCCCCTTCGGTCTGAAGATCTGAAGTGCCTTCAAGTCTTTGATCATCGTTGTTTGCGAAGCATTGCGTTGCCGCAACGATGATGTGCGTAGGCGAGTACTAGGTAATGATAATCATTCTCGCACCCTAGAACAACAGATAGCACTGAATAAGTTGCGTTGGCTCGGGCATGTGCTACGCATGCCTGGTCACCGCTTACCTAGGAGAGCCTTGTTCAGTCTACCAGGTGTAGGATGGCGCAAGGCTCGAGGTGGACAGAAGTTGACTTGGCAGCAGGAAATGAAGTCACTGACAACCAAACTGGGTGACGTTGGTCCGTCTCGCCTTCCGGGCTGGAGTCGACATGACTCGCCTTGTGCTTGGCTCGAGACTTTGCAGGACATGGCTCGCAACCGACACCAGTGGCGCGTCTGCTGCGGTCTCCTAATTGGATTGCCTGTTTAAAGTGTGTTTGGTGCTGAGTTATCTGCTGGGTAGTGGCTGATTATGACGCGGGGCAGTGAAAGCCGCAAGGAAGCTGTCTCGCCGATGCCGCCTTATCTTTGCACGATTGCCAGCTGTTTGTGACGGAATGTTGTCTACACAAGGTGTAGGCGCCTTGACCCAGAATGTTTGCTTAGGGCATTAAAGTTTTCAGGTAAGTCCCCCTTCTCTCCATCTTCTTATTGTTTATTTCATAGGTGCTCATGGTTGTATGGCAGCGAAGCATCAGTTCACATGGCTGATGTACTGCTGTTTATGTTAGTGCAGGGAACGTGGGCAGTAATTGGTTGATCAGGGTGTTTCGGATGTTTCGTTTTAGATCTATCAAGAACTAGCACCTAATCATTTCCTGGCTCAACGGTTTGCTCAAGAAGGAACACTCAAGGGATTTTCCTATCGTTCCAGTCCATCTGAATCTGAAATAAACGATTGTGTCCACTCAGACGTGTTCATCGACTTTCGGACCTTATCCAGGAGGCCGAGAGGCTCCAACTGGAGTCAATTTCGAACTGAAGGCCTTCATTCTCTTGATCATGTCGTCGGTTGGTCATCTCTCTTCCGTCATCCACAACCTGGTCGCACGAAAAACACTTCGCGGGTGTCTATGGGCTGGCATGCTCAACACATGACCTAGCCATCGGAGCCTGATTCTTGAAATAATGGTGCTGAGCGCTTCACTCCCTCTTCCTGTGACATAAACAAGGCTCCGGATAGTCACATTGCTCACGCGATGTTCCTACCAGATATGATCCAAACTGCGAAGGTACCGGTAGTCGAACCTATGTGGCCTCTTTATGTCCGCCGATTTGGTCGACCATGTTTCATAACCGTACCGTAGGGTCGAACGTACGGATGCATTATAATCTCCACCCTTCAGGGAGAGAGTTGTCGCGCCGGTGTCATAAGTGACGAAGTCTTTCAAAAGCGCTTCGAACTTCTGCTTTGCGGTTCGCGACTTCGCCTTCCATTCCACAGACACTGATACAACTGCCTAGGCGGTTACATTTCTAAAGAAAGCCTCGCACTTTGAGGTCTAAAGCAAAGTCCGAAACTGGTGACACTGCTAAGCTGTTTAATACCACTTGGCATGTTTGTGAGCTGTAAAAAATGTGGGCAATGTTGTCAGCATACTCCATGTCAAGAAGCCATCTAGTTTGGTACAGCTTCAGACCTTCTAACTTGCGTTCATTGAGCGCGGTTTTCATGACATCAATAGGGAATTTTAAGAGAAAAGCTGACAGCCGGAATCCCTGTCTTACACCGCTGGAGACATTGAAAGGCAGCGACAGCTTGACGTAAGTCCTCACTCTGCCCGGGCTACTCGCCTAAAGCACTTGAAAAATATTTACCTATTTCTCGGGCGCACCTTTCTTTAGCAGACAATACAAAAGGACACATCTATTCACCAGGTCGAAGGCACCTTTGATGTCGAGAAACACAACGGTGAGTCACCAATATATGTGACGGTGCGCCAACAATCGCCGTAATGTGAAGATTTGGTCAATGGAGCCTTGACCTTAATGAAACCCGGCTTGCTCCTCACGAACGTGGCTTTCACGAGTGCCAGTCAGTCTGCAGAGAACGTCAGACAGACAGTTTAGGGGCAAATGCGATCAGGCTGATTCTTCTACTATTGCCGCATTCCGAACATGAGCTTCCCTTGATGATTGGGACAGTAACGGAGCAGTCTCAGTCGGTTGGGACAGTTTTCTGCCTTTACAGTTTCACTAGTAATTCGTGTATATCAGCAACAAGGGTAGATCCCCCGAATTCGAAGAGGGATCGACGAAGATCGTGTGACACCGCGGCCTTATTCAGCTTCAGCAGTCTGATTTCACGTTCGATTTCTGTGCCAGAGAGCGGATCCAATGGGACAGTCCAATGAACAGAGAAATCACTGGCCGGAGAGAAATCTAACGATTCTGGCCGATTAAACTGCTTTTCAAATGCTCAACCAAACACTAAAATCGTTTTGACAAGCTGTGGATAGGCTGTCCACTCTCGTCACAAATAGTATCACTAACACCAGGTCTCTTGCTGCTCCTTTCGCGTATCTGACGGAATAACTTCCGATGGTTACCAAGGGCAGTGACCACTTCGATATCTGGTGCACAATGAGACCACCACGATTCGTGCTTTTTCAACTTAGCACGGAGTTCTGCCCTGAGGCCTTTGTGAGTCTCGTTATGTTCGCTTCCAGCCGGAATATGCTGGCGAGCGTCTTCAAATTCCAGTGGCTGCGTAGAGACCCAGTGTCCAGGTTGGCGATTTGATTTGCCATATGAGGACATGCCTGCTGTTGTTGAGGTCTGGTGAATGTGCGACCAATGACTTTCGACTGTATTCAGTGACCGCTTACTCATCCCGAGTGCCAGCGTATTTCGATACGCATTCAGAGCATTTTGCTTCATCAGTTGGCTGATGTTAATGCGCTCATAGCGTCGTCGCTTGCGTGCGCCAGAACGCGCTCGCAAATCAGCGCATACAAGTGCATGGTCGGTGTCCACGCATGTGCTACAAGTCTAGCGACAGTTTTGTACGCGATCTCTCCTGCGGTAAATAATCGCGGTGCCACTGATTTGCCTCCATGGTTGGTCTAAGGCTGGTGCGCGCCATGTCACTTCGGCGATTGCTGTGTCGGAATTTAGTGCTCACGAGAAATAGTCGAGCATCTTCACACTCGAAGTAGCTGCTCACCGTTATTATTACGGGGACCTCCACCGTGTTAGTCGTTCAAATGCACCTCATCTGTGGACAGTTTTCCTTCTTGGACGTTCAGATCCCTCTCAGTTAGCGACAGAAGTTGTCTTCCACCGAGTCATCGCTGGTTTGTGGGCGCGTAAACAGCGATGACAAATTGGCACCTGTTAGTCCCACGCGACTTCAACACTTTGAACGAGCCAGCCAGTCAGACGGCGCACGTTCGGCTGCTGCTTGGGATTCAATCAGCCGGAGCAGCTTCAGCCTGGGGAATCAGGGTTTACAAGAGCATTGGGCTCTATCTACCGCATCATCACACATAAGGCCGTGTTGACCTAACTTGGTTATTTTTTCCCACTAGATTACCTAATCTTCGCTGTCATCCCACGAAGCTGCACGAACCGCGCACTGGAATGCAGAGTTATCGGCCTCTTCAACTCGCATCCATTGGGCTTAGGTTATATGCTGGTTGGGCTCTGGTACGAAGGCCGTATGTGCTTGGGTGGTAATACTCAACATTTCCACCAGCCTGAGCGAC
The DNA here is from genome assembly GCA_944474145.2 of Dicrocoelium dendriticum. Lineage (NCBI taxonomy): Eukaryota > Metazoa > Platyhelminthes > Trematoda > Plagiorchiida > Dicrocoeliidae > Dicrocoelium > Dicrocoelium dendriticum. The sequence continues at coordinate 39,408,282 of OX104070.1, read as the reverse complement.
TTTTGTCCTCGGAATAATTTTTTTCTGTGCTTCCCATCCAGCTTTTATATTCTCGTCGTACCACTTCATTCCGTCTTCCTCTTCCCTTTTGATTTTGATCTACTGTTTCACATGCTCGACACAACAGGAACGATTGTGATTAGTTAGCCAGGGTGTGATCCAAGCCCTTTGTTTTAGGTTCTTCGATATGCGGATCCAAGACCTGTACAGCACGAAGCATTCGCGGCATTTTCCTATCTTTTCAAGCCCACTTCAATTTTAACTTGGCTTCTTAGTGTACACTTTTGAGCTGGCAATTTCCATCACGATGCTTCATGAGCTATATCAGCCTCCTCTAGAGGAGCTGGCGGACGGTATTTGTTCGTTTAGCCTATTTGCTTTGTAGCACTTTATAGCCACCTCAGTGGTTGCTTCTCTAAGGTTTCTATCGGCATCACCGACTGTCCAGATTTGGTTACCACCTACAACTTGGCTTTCAAGGGTAAGTTCGAGCGAGAGACATGGTGTACCAGGCCTCTGTGGTTCGGAAACTATTTGTGATATTGGAAGTTTTGATTACTTATTACCTGTCCCAAATGAAAACAAGGTAATACCATCTTTTTCATGGTAGCTGTTTTCAGAAGTACGATCTGCTCAATGCTTGCAGTTTGACCTGCATTCCTGTAGCAGCCATAATGGGGGCCTCTGCTGGTCCACATTTCTTATCCGGATTTAACTCAGAGGTTGGTCTTTTCCTTTTTATCCGTTGGTTCCCTGCAGCTTAACTTTGGAATCTCCGCTCAGCTCTGTTGAGTTGCAACCTTTAACAAAACGCAACCTTTTTCTTCAGTCGACCTCTACTAAACGACACTGTTTTCAGCTTCATCGTGCAAGTGATATTACTGTTACTAGTCTCGTTTATCTTACACTCTTTTAATGCGAGCAACAGCGCCGTTTAAGCACAAATTAACGCGCGAATCTTGTTTCGTCCCTCCAGTACGTCTACTTGTATCTAATTCACTTCACCCCCAAAAGTTCCTACTTTACATGACTGTTTAAACACTACGATATATTTTGCCTAAAGCGATACATTCAATACTTCCAACTAGCCATTCGGCACATTAAGAGCTCTAGCTCCAAAAGCATTCATTGTTATACTTCACAAACACAATGGCACCTCAATTAAGAAGCTATCGATAGTCCTGTTGTATAACGCAGCTATCAGTCAGACCAGCCAGTGAGGAATCACTTCTTTGGAATCTATTCTTTAGTGAATGGAGACGATAGCTAAAGGGGTAACGGACAGAAGAAGTTTAGTGGTAACGAGAAATATGCAACTCTTTACCCGACTGAGTGAACACTGGGCAGACCATCCGGAGCCGTCCCATTTTTTAGCGGCCCAAAATTTCCGAACGTTTTTACGGGAATATTAGTCCCTCGTCATTCCTTTGACTCTAAAGACGTGATCTGGAGGTTGGCGATGGATCCATCTGAATTGACTGCTGTATTAGTGTACCTGTGCATTATAGCTGAAATTTAACATGTCAAGAAGCAAGGACTACTGCTTTGGCACTGGAAAATTCTTACCGTTTGCCTGGAGAGTCATGAGAGCTACTCTTCCGTATAGCGTTTAGACTAAGGATGTCGGGTGACTTGAGACGTGACCATCCACACCAGTGTTTTATACGTATATAGATTGATACCAGCGTGGCTGCATCCACGCCTTTTGTAACCGTTGGGCGAGGGTTATAAGCGCGGATTAACAGACATGCGTAAATTAGTTACTTTGACTTTAGCACGTACTGGTAGCACTAGCCCACCATTTACCGTATATAAACCGGCGTAAAGTTCATCGAGCATGACCATTGTGCTGGCTGCAACACGTAACGTTTCTGACCTTTGGATTCCCCGGTTATTTCGTTTAACCCTTTCCAGCTTCGGGCCAAGAGACCGATCTTATGGCTAGCTTGGAACATCAAAGAACATGACACCATCCATCATCGGATTAGATAGTATACGTATCCAATCATAGTTGACTGACAGAGTGTAAATAAACATCGCTTTTAACTTATCGCAGCGAGCCAAGACAGTAGGCTCTTCAACACGATCATGCTTTCACGCGGCCAATATGATGGCGCACTCTTTTTCTGACATTTGTTTCGCCATCTGTGTTTTGAAGTGATTTATGCTCTTTGTAGGTGCCCTACTTCATCTGCCTTTCCAGCTGATCCGATCAATGGGAAACTGCATATGCCTTCGTAACTAAAAGCCTGTTTACGTTCTGTGCATTCCAGTGATGGACATTACTCAATATCACCTTCCGAGTGGCTTAACTTCTAATTTTAATGATTACCCCAACAGTGGGACGGTATGGACAGTAACAGAACAATTGCAATTGTTTGTATCTGACCACATCAATGAAATCATCGTTGTGGACGTACCTCTATTGGCACCTGGGCTGCATATGCCGTGCTTTTGAGCTGAAGTTGTACAACTGGAAGGGGACAAAAAAGGGTGAAAAAACGTTAGAGGTCGTGGCTGCATTGACCACATCTTCACTTTGTGTCAGTTGTTGGAGCTCCGTCACTTATGTTGGCGGCCCACCGTTGTCGTGTTCCTCGATATTAAAGGTCCATTCAGTTTGGTGGATCGGTGTGCCCTTTGGTACTGTCTAGTCAGGAAAGATGTGCCCAGAAATATGTAAATATTATCAGAGCATTATACGCGTGTAGCTCGGGCAGTGTGAGGGCCTACGGCCAGCTGTCGTCGCCCTTCAATATCTCCAGCGGTGTGAGACAAGGATGCCCAGTGTCACCTTTCCTCTTCAACTTCGCTATGACCACGTCATGGAAATTGCGTTCACAGGACACAACTTAGAAGGTGTGGATCTGCCCTCAGGAGAACGACTTCATGACATGGAGTATGCTGACGATATTGCCCTAATCTGTGACAGCTCACAAACTTGCCAAGCTGCACTGGACACATTAACGCTGGCTGTCAGTCACTTCGGGTTTTGCTTCGCACCCTCGAAGCGCATAGCTTTCCTCCATGGTTGGCCTAGACCACCTCCTGCCCTGACCGTTGGTGAGGATCAGCTAGAAGTCGTTCAAAAATTCAACTACCTGGAAGTTGGATCAGCGACCGTTGGATTTAAGATGAGGTCACGAACCGTATAGCAAAAGTTCGAGGCGCTTTTGCTAACCTATGGCGCCGGCGCGATATCACTCTCATCCTGAAGGGCAGAGTGTACAATGCAGCCGACCATACTGTACGGTTGTGAAATCTGACCCTTTAGATCAGTGGACATAAAGAGACTAGTTACATTCGACCACCGGTGCCTTCGCAATTTGGCTCACATCTGGTGGGAACACCGAGTGAGCAACGAGTGTGTTCGACGCCTCGTTTACGGCACAGGAAAAGGAAATGAATCGCTCAGCACCGTTATTTCACGCACCAGGTTCCGATGATTGGGCCACGTGTTACGCATGCCAGCCCACCGACTCCCGCGACGTGCGTTGTTTGCGCGCCCGGGGGCGGGGATGGAAAAGAGGAGGGGTGGCCAAGAGATGACTTGGTTTAGAGGAATGAAGGCCCTCACTTCGAAGCTGGCCTCGGTTGGAGCGTCTCGGCTCCCTGGTTGGAGTCCGAAAGACGATGAACAAGTTTGGCTGGATAGACTTGCTGACATGGTTAGGAGCCGACCTCAATGGCGTTCGTGCTGTGAGTTTCTTTGTCCGTCCCATCCCTCTTAGCCTTCCCGTTCAACCACGATCTCACTGCTTAGCCTTAGATAATTTGCATAATAAATGTTTTGCTGTATAGCAGTCGGCTGGTAGCTTTCCGGAACGATGCCCATCTGTTACTGGTAGCTCAGCCGGTTTGCATCTGTTGAAAGTTGGTAATTTTTCTTTTTTATGCACTTCAGCACAGCAGCTGAGGCGTTTCTCACCTATAGCTAACGTGTATAATGATGCTGATTATGATTGGCATGTACACAATGCAGTTTAGCTAAACAACTAAGCTGAGTGCAACATAACCGTTTGTCATGAATAGAACCGCTATGACTTAACAATGTAGGTCAAGAAAAAGGGCTGGAAAGCTGACAGTTCGAAATCAGAGGCACCATCAACTCCACAACTGCGTCATGTAAAGTAGTCTCCAAGCATTTGTGTGCTCGGCCCCGAGGCACCCAAGCAGTAAGGCGAAATTCTGAACAATTCTCTCGATCAACCTGTTCACAGCTTTTTGTCAAGTCATCGGCTAGCCGCCTTGTGGCTTCACCCAGTTTGGTGAGACAATGACAAAGAATAAGCTGAAGCTGATCATCAGCGCGTAAACGACAACCTAATCTGCGTAAATAGCCCAACTTAAAAGACCAATGCTGCACCAGAGAGCTCACTCACTGGTCCCACAATATATGAGCAAGCAGAGGTGAACAAAGACTTAGTTTCCTAGTGTTTTAAATGCGCATGGTCATGTATATGACCCGTACAGTAACAACGGCCGTACCACAGAGTTGCATGCGTTGTCCCTTATTGTCATGATATCTCACTGCCTCCACCGACTCAGACTGAAAGCCCAACGGAAGTTGCTGAAGCGTGATGAAACCACATCGGCCATTTGAGCAGTAAAGATGGTGCGATTACCAAAGTGAACAGAACGGCTACTCATATTGGCTGTTCGGTGACAGATGGAACCGACACCGCATCGGCCAAGAACTACACAATACCTTGCATTCCCAAGGTGGAAAGAACATGCCGAATTACGCGGTGCGTTTTGCCAATCTATCCAGAAGCGTTTGCGCAGAGGCTGGGTCTGACCCACGCATTCAAATGTTGTCAGTCCTTAGCCCGACAGAACTTTCACTCAAGGAAAAGGCTAGAAAGACAGTCATGATTATATCTATCACATGCTGTGGAGCACTTGTAAGACAGCTTTTCACAGACTCATACAAAAAAAGAGTTTCCATGGTACACTCTTCATGGATGGGTACTGCTACAACCTGGTATGATGAACTGTATCAAGTATCCCTAAATTCAAGGAAAACTACAATGGTTGGCCATTTTTGCATTTGCTGTTCCAGCACTTGACTAAGTGCATATACGTGAGTAATGCATCCCCTAAAAGAAAAAGACATGGTAAGGTACCCTCGCTAGTGCGTACAGGCACTTCGCTGACGCGCAACCACCACCAGTCGCACGTGGGCCACGGATACTGCGAGGGTAGCGCGATCCCCACCTGAAAAGGGACCAGTCTAATTTTAGATGACTAGACCTAAATGAAGACCAGTGAGTTTCCGAAACATGATGACAACGCTCTATTCCAAGGAGGTTGCTGCCTTGATAATTTTCTAACTATTATAGCTGGTCATCCATAAAGATGGATGTGACAATAAACATCCGTCCGAATGTATATGCAACGAATATCTTGATAGCGGGTACCTAGCACGTGAGTTTGGTGTCTACCGGTTAATTAATCAAACGATGGACAGGGAATGGCGCATCGTGATAGCCAGTAACGATCAGTAGACATATAGAAGCAGTACCCGAGGTGGCGGTATCAGAAGGGTAATCATCTGGTCAATAGTCATATCGCGTGATATAATACTTAACATTTCACGCTAAGATAAACGCTACACACGTTTAGTTGTATATCATCATCATTATAAATGTTAGCTCAAGGTGGCAAGCACCTCAACTACTGTCCCGCAATAGATAAAAGAGAAAGAACGGAAAAAGAGGAAACAGATGCAAGCCAGCTGAGCTAAAAAAATAATAATGTGTCAGCTGTACGCCGTAACGGCGCTTCGCTGCCGCGCGACCACCACCAGTCGCGCGCGGGCTGTGTATACCGCGAGGACGCCCACCCCCACGCGGATTCGAACCGGTGACCTTATGGTTGCAAAGCAAACGTGCAGACCACTCGGCCACCGGCCGGCTGAGCTACCAGTAACAGATGGGCATCGTTCCGGAAAGCTACCAGCCGACTGCTATACAGCAAAACATTTATTATGCAAATTATCTAAGGCTAAGCAGTGAGATCGTGGTTGAACGGGAAGGCTAAGAGGGATGGGACGGACAAAGAAACTCACAGCACGAACGCCATTGAGGTCGGCTCCTAACCATGTCAGCAAGTCTATCCAGCCAAACTTGTTCATCGTCTTTCGGACTCCAACCAGGGAGCCGAGACGCTCCAACCGAGGCCAGCTTCGAAGTGAGGGCCTTCATTCCTCTAAACCAAGTCATCGCTTGGCCACCCCTCCTCTTTTCCATCCCCGCCCCCGGGCGCGCAAACAACGCACGTCGCGGGAGTCGGTGGGCTGGCATGCGTAACACGTGGCCCAATCATCGGAGCCTGGTGCGTGAAATAACGGTGCTGAGCGATTCATTTCCTTTTCCTGTGCCGTAAACGAGGCGTCGAACACACTCGTTGCTCACTCGGTGTTCCCACCAGATGTGAGCCAAATTGCGAAGGCACCGGTGGTCGAATGTAACTAGTCTCTTTATGTCGCCTGATTTTAAGGGCCAGGTTTTAATACGTAGTAACAAGTTCATGCAAAGCCCGCCTCTAGACCGCAGTTAGGTAAGAAAAATGCACAGTACGAAACAAAATGTATCGGCGTAGCAGTGCGACGTGACTCACATAACACACGAATTAAAGCATGAATAAAGCAGTATTGCTTGGTAAATGCGAGGAAAACCAAAAAGTTCGCGGTGTGGCTGAACTGACTAATCAATATCATCGACTGATGTAACAGATTTCACAACCGTACAGTAGGGTCGAACGTACCGCTGCATTATACGCTCTGCCCTTCAGGGTGAGAGTGATATCGCGCCGGCGCCATATGTGGCGAAGGTTAGCAAAAGCGCCTCGAATTTTTGCTATACGGTTCGTGACCTCATCTTAAATCCAAAGGTCGCTGATCCAACTTCCAGGTAGTTGAATTTTTGAACGACTTCTAGCTGATCCTCACCAACGGTCAGGGCAGTAGGTGGTCTAGGCCAACCATGGAGGAAAGCTTTGCGCTTCGAGGGTGCGAAGCAAAGCCCGAAGTGACTGACAACCAGCGTTAATGTGTCCAGTGCAGCTTGGCAAGTTTGTGAGCTGCCGCCGATGAGGGAAATATCATCAGCGTACTCCAAGTCAAGAAGTTTCTCATGTAAGGTCTATTATCATGTGTAACGTTGCTTCGGTTGACACCCCTTTGTGGACGATGACTGTGCTGCCTCTGAAAAGACGGTGGCTCCGGTTAGCAAGTCTCTCGGTTTTATCTCTTGAAATCTACACCGTGGGGATGATTGGGCCCCTGTTTGTCAACCAACCAAAGAAAAGGCGTATGAACTGAGCAATCAGTCACCGGCTCCATGAGGGCGCGATTCCTTGAATTCGCCCTGCTGCCTTGCGGACAGGCTATTTTGCCAAAGGCTCGGGTTGCTATCCCCTAAGTCAACGCCTTACTTCGGCCTGGGCAACCGGTTAGTATCTCATCCTCGAACGAAACCATGAATTTCATTTATGTTTTGTTCGGTTTTCTTTTTATGACAACTGTACTTTTCTTTGATCTCCATGGTCTTTGATGGCTCTTTGTCTATTCGTATACCGATATATATATATATATATATATATATATATATATATATATATATATATATATATATATATATATATAGATGGTATGGCGGCATCCGTATCTGGATTTGCCTGTCACTGTGGCCTCCATAGGGACAGCCACAGGATGCCTGCGCCTACAAAGGGGACCGTGGGTGGCTTGCGCTGCACCACCCAGTTCCACCCACACACCTCATATCCGGTGTAAACCCGAAGGAATAAGACCGGGAGGCATGCGGATGGGAGCCACGTTTCATCAACGGAGTCGGCCCACACTCCTTCAAGAAGCAGAACAGAAGCATTCCGGCCTAGTTGGGAAATTATGCACACCAGACGTACGCATGGTGGTGGCTGGACCGTAGCCCGTTCCACACAGGATGGAACCACTCTTTGAGCCTAGCACCGTCACGAGGACGGTGCACTCCGCCCCCTCCAGCGATGACCAACTGTCTCCTGGAACCAGTATGGACGAGGTAGTGGATAATAGACAGGTAGGCACCTTGTCAACATTCACATCAAGCGCATCCACACCGGGGAGCTCAAACAACATCTACTCCTGAAATGCAAGATTTCTCAGTACGCAAGCAGACGTACCACATACGCCGCCTTATTGACCTGGATTAGTTAATCGAATGGGAGCGTACGCATCATGCTTCTTTTCCGCGTGCAATAGTACCTTCTCCTGCACCTGAGCAACCGCCCTTATGATCAGTCCACGGAGTTCGCATCGATCAAATTTGCCTTGGATTCGCAACACCTGAAATCAACATGAGTTTGTCATAAACTCACCTTCATGTTCGGGTAATGTTATTTTCGGTTTGCTCGAGTGTCGTTTCCCTGCACTAAGTTAGCCGTACAAAAGCGGTATGAGTATCCTCGTCGAATTCATTCTGTACACATATATACATAGATTAGCGTCATCCGTGTCCAATGGCAGTTCGAATACAACACATGCACATGCGTCTATCCAAACTTAAGTGTGAGCTGTCACAAACTGAATAGAGACACATTAGACATCATCATCATCAATGGTACGACAGACGTGTATGGGTTTCGTTTGCAGGTCACCCTAACAACCACTTTCGCAGGCATGACAATAAGCACCCAATACTAACTGTTGATGTTTTCTTCAACATTTAGACGTGACAGTCTTAACTCTTGGGCATCCATATTTGAAGGAACCCGATATAGCAATAGTGAAGCAACTGTTAGTTAGAATGATAACTAAACTACTGGTACAGTGAAATAGTGTGCACTTTGGTGTTGCCCTCTACATGTACAGTCTGATTTGAGTAGCTGATGGGGGAGATCACACAGCATGCGAATGCGATGCAGTGTCCACTTCTGGCTCTCTGGGTCTCCAACCGGTTCGGTCATGTGCTGCCCGAGGTATGCGCACCTACTCAAAGAACGATTGATGCTCAGCCTTTGGTATTGACAGGTGACCTCAACTAAGTCCCGCTGCCCACTGTCAAACATGCGACTTTCCAAATAGTGTTTGCATTTATTGTGCAAATGTCCAAGTACTCAACCGTTTATACCTACCGACGTGTACTCTACTGTGGCCATAAGCTATTTGCTAACGATCTATATCGTACGTTTCGGGTGCAGCCATTCGGTGCTCATAATACGATTGTCGCTATGCGCCGATTCCTTCCGACGTAATATACTAACACACTGACGTACCATTCCCGTTAGGTTCAATCTTTTACTTAGTCTATCCAAAAGATTGGCCATGTGCAGTGCAACTTCTGTTAGGCGTCTCTGCACGTCTGCCTTCCATCCGGTTAGTACATGCGTTTTCATAAGCCCCGGTAAATTCAGTTTGGCTGAGGGACAACTGGAACTATAACTTTGCTCACTCTCATTACTAGCCTGCGGAGTGGAACATGAAATGACGACATCGTGATAATCGCTAGTCGGTTAATTGTCGGGATTGTTCACTTGCCACAGAATTTCCAGAGAAATTTCTCTTCGAATGCATAATCCAATGTGGTCACACGAGGGACAATCGTTGAGCATTGTGTTCCAAATGTCAAACTTGACACTTTATGCGTACTGTAAGCGGCCAAGCGATGATAACCTTTTGGTTCAAACGTATCCATCGAACTGATAACATACACAATAATTTGCCACCCTAGCATTGATCCGTATCAAGCACACAAATCGCCCGTAAACACCGCACACACGTCAATTACGAATGAGCTCATGGATGGACTGAACCATTATTCTGCGATGCACCGGCTCTCTAAGCGTCATGCTAGTTAGCATTGAGCAGCTGGTCAAGCTACGGTTATGGTGAGTAATACCATGGAGCTTACGTAGTGATATGAATCGCGGCCGAATAATAATACGAGGAGGAAGATGCCGTAGCTCACTGTCTGGGTATGTAACCATACTAGACTCCGCTTGAGAAGGTAGCAAGAATAGCATAGCATAGATCATGATGATTACGATATTTTAATGGGCAACATGTGAAATCATCACGTAATACAACCGAGTTAAATAAGCTTAATAAAGTTAGATTACCTGTGGCTCATCCGTTCTAAGCATGTGCAATAAGGATACCACATTGCACCAAGTCAGTAGTTAATCATTCTAGAATGAACCTGTACCCAAACGCGACTTAAATGTGGGATATAGAATATGGATGACGCAAAGAAAATGACGTAGATGGAGTAAACAACTTATCAAGTTAGCAGGGAAATAGTGCGATTATGTCCACTGCAGGCTATCCGTGTCGTAAGGTAAAACCAGAGCCCGTTATAATGGTCTCTTGTCCGAGGTGAGCGAGAATCAACAGGGATGTGAACCACCAGGCAGTCCGTCGTGTGTTACTATTTATTTCCCCATGGTCATTTGTTCTGACCGCTTGCATAGGTCGACCAATTCATCAGTGTCTAGAATGCTACCTGCGCCCAAGCATTTCGATTTGGATATCACATCGTGTTGCCGCTGTTCCGGAACCAACCTTGATGACTTGTCTGAATCTCAGTGCGCTTACCTGAAGGCGGCAGCGGTACAAGGGGGCGTGCGTACAGAGACAGCACTTGAGATGAGATACATTGACCTTATATTGCAACCCGCAATAAGTCACGGTGTCATACTAGAAGAAATGTAATAAGATCCATTTGTCAAGTGTTAGCGGGACTTATAATTTAGTCGAGTTCCATTTAGACATCGAGTAATCAGATAATGGTGTCGCGCGAGTGAAAATGCTATCAGTCTATCAGGTTGAAGTGTGGCGCTTACAAGTATTTCTAAATGGCTTCCACTTAGTCATTCAGCATGAGATATCAGTTGACATACCAAAGCTCCCTGGTTCGAGTTGTAGTACTGCAGTGTTGCGAACGGGCATTTGTTCACACTTGTGTATGGACTACCACGAATAGATGTAGAAACAATAACCACCATGAGCAATAACACTTCGAACGTGCGCGAGTATAGATTGAATGTAAGACAAACAGCCATATTCCACTAGTGTTGGAAGGTCTCACGTATAATTATCTAAGCAACCAATACGACTGTCGTTGGATAGTTAACATTTGAGCGTTAACCTAAAAGTGGCAGCTATAAATTTGGTCAGAAGTGTGGGCATCAACAATAGATAGAGACTGTTGCGGGCCCGTCAAATATCCCCGCAAAAACGCGCCAGAAACTCCACCATAATGGCTACGGAAAGCGAGATCCAATTCCTCTCCACAACGCAATAGCGTTCAGCCACTCCGAGACTCGGCCCAGCTGCGCACCTTTGGACAATCGTTTTTTGCAAACTACCACCCCGTCGTGGTAACTATTTTCCCTAACTTAATGCCCCATAGCATTGGCTGTGGTTTGCCCTTTGTTGATCGTAAAAGAGCCTTCAGAAGACCACTTGCTTTTTTCCTCTTTGCCTCAGTTGGGAGTCGGTCAGGTCACGTGATTTTGCGTGCGTCGTTAGCCGGGCAGTGTTCGCGTCTAAGTCACTAGTGCGCGTCTACCGTAACCCCCTCTCGTGTGCGTCCGTTTTGAGGGGTCAGCGTCTACCCGAATACGTGCGACTAGCATCGTTCTCACGCTCGCTCAATTCCCGTCTCCCCATCACTGCCGCCAACATACGTCGTGCAACTGCTCAAGACCCGTCACTTACGTTCAGACGTGCTGGCCAAACACTACCTTGTATGGTGAACTCAAACAACTACATCAACGCCGCGACTCCCTTTCCATGGTCGATTTTTGCCTCATGACTGCAGATCGAGTTGTCGTTCCTTCATGCCTCCGGCAAGCTGTACTCCCCCATCTCCATTCTGCTCACCCCGGTATAAACAGAATGAAGGTAATTGCCCGCAGTTATGTGTACTGGCCTGCATGGACAACGACATTCAAGATTTGGTCCGCCGCTGCTCGAAATGTCAACAAGCCTCAAAGATGCCACCACACCAATCACCGGTTCCTTGGCATCCGCCAGCAAAACCGTGGTCTCGAGTGCACATCGACTAAGCTGGTCCCGTTGATGGCATTTCCTATCTGGTCGTGGTCGATGCCTATTCCGAATGGCCAGAAGTCGCCGCCGTCAACCCACCAACCGCATCCGCCACTCTGGGTTGTCTCCAACGAGTCTTCAGTCAACATGGCCTTCCCGAGGTTTTGGTGTCCGACAATGGTACCCAGTTTACCTCTTCCATCTTCGAAGACTTTTGTCGCCGACACTGCATCGAACACCTCCGCTCACCACCTTACCATCCCCAGTCCAATGGTCAAGCGGAGCGATTTGTCGACACCTTCAAGTGGGCGCTTTTGAAATCTCGCGGGAGGGGACCGTGAATGAGTGTCTTCAAGCCTTCCTGCTCTCGTACCGGTCCACACCGAATCCAGCTACGCCAGGATGCCAGTCACCAGCGGAAGCATTGATGGGCCGCAAGCTACGCACCACCAATGAAGCGCTCATTCCGACTAAGAAGCCACCTAGTCACTCTGGTGCCTGCACCAAGCACAAAGAATTCGTCGTTGGCGCTCCAGTCTACGCTCGCGATTATCGAGCAGGTCATCCACGCTGGATCAAAACCACAGTGACGGCCACGCGAAGTGACATGCTGCATGATGTCTCCGTGGGTGATGACACGTGGGTCCGCTATCGCAATCAACTTCGACCGCGCCACGGAGAAACCTCCACGCCAGCTAGCCTTCCTGTGCGCCTGCCGCTGCACATCCTGTTGGATACCTTTGGATTGGCTACGCAACGAGAGACTACGGTCGAAGCCGCTCAATCGCCGCCGCGTCTGGAGAACCCGCTTTGCCGACGAACAAGAAGAATCCGGCGGTCGCGAAATCCCTCTAGGTCAATCCTCGTCAGAAGCGGTACGTTTTCTCTTCAAAGGGAGGTGTTGGGGGCCCGTCAAATATCCCCGTAAAAAACGCGCCAGAAACTCCGTCATAATGGCTGTGGAAAGCGAGATCCAATTCCTCTCCACAACGTAACAGCGTTCAGCCACTCCGAGACGCGGCCCAACTGCGCACCTTTGGACAATCGTCTTTTGTAAACTACCACCTCGTCGTGGTAGCTATTTTCCCTAACTTAATGCCCCACAGCATTGACTGTGATTTGCCCTTTGTTGATCGTAAAAGAGCCTTCAGAAGACCACTTGCTTTTTTTCTCTTTGCCTCAGTTGGGAGTCGGTCAGGTCACGTGATTTTGCGTGCGTCGTTAGCCGGGCAGTGTTCGCGTCTAAGTCACTAGTGCGCGTCTACCGTAACCCCTTCTCGTGTGCGTCCGTTTTGAGGGGTCAGCGTCTACCCGAATACGTGCGACTAGCATCGTTCTCACGCTCGCTCCATTTCCTTCTCAACAGCGCTAACGCCATCAGGTCATCGCAATACCGTTCGATTATGCAGCGTTCCAAGCCGTTACCGTAGGCGTGCTCCAACCGTGCCAGTGACAATCCTGTCAGGCGTTCCCTCCATTATAAGAGAGACAGATAGAGTAAACGGGAAACAGATACCAGCAATACGGTTACCAGGTGGAATGATACACAAATGAGAGGTACAATAAAACAATGATGTCTGTAGATGCCGTCTGCTATATGCGTTAGAAGGCGGTAATATCACAGATTATCTGATAACCGCAATGACAGGATCACCGAAAGAATATATCTAGCAAATCCCACTGCGTCCTGTCGTACATTTGGCTTTCGAAAAAGTGATCAAACGGATTTAGCCAGTTTACAAGAAGTAGCCTACATAACATCCAATTACCCAACCGTTGGAAGATGTGGCTGTATACTTAACTGTGGCAATAAGCTATTTATGCAAACGACAGACCCATTGCGAGTCTCGAGTAACACGTACAAACGCCCTGGTCTAACCAAGACGGTACAATTAAAGAAAATACAACTCAAGTGCAATATGTGCAAACATCAGTCCAAGTAGAACCGAGGCAAATCACACGGACGAGCCAACGTGTGGGTGCTTGCAACGAAAATTGTTGGACATTGAACACCGAATTTCCAAACTGCATTCCAAAATGAGGAGGTGTTGTAGAGTCATTGGACTCCAGGTACAATTGTTGATCCCTACACCCAATTTGTTCAACCGAATGCACGAACAAATGTGGAATTATTGTAAGCAGCAAGCGCTTGGTAGCCAGTAGTGAACGCAGCCCATTCACGCTATCGGCGTCATCACTACGACTGACTTTTAAGATGAGAATGCTTGAGGGTAGGCGACCAATCTAAGGGATTCATTAGTGTTCCTTCGAATCCGTTACACACACACGCACGAGCGGTTGTGGCCTTCCAACTATGCATACAGAGGAAGACTAACTGGAGGGTCTATGTGTTGCTGACATTCACAATGAGCAACACTCACACCTAGACGTTTAAAGACAATTCGAGGTCACTCGCAGTACGAGTTGCATTCTGGTCGGACACTAGGTCTGCATGGATTGTGAAGCTCCAGTGATTGAGACTGCAAACACTACACGAACGAACCTGTTCCCATGCTTTTGAGCTCCGGTCACTGTGTGGATACTGACACCTAGGGAGAGCGCATGGTAACCTGCATTTTTGCTTCTGGTTATGGAGGCTGTAAGCCGTCTGAGCTATGAACAACTGCGGCATGTCCCCGTGGACCGTAATAATGCGAACATGTATGACTTCGGTTTGGAGATAATAATAACAGCCAACGTTTTCATGCTATGAGCAGTTGCGTGTCGAATAGTAAAGCGTGCAATAAATAACGACTTACTGACAATGTCGAACAATACCTGCGTTCCGTCTGGCTCACCACTGGCGTCTTTTTGGGTCCACGCAACTAGGCATAAATTGATTCGTTCCATTCATCCGTCACGACGCACAAAACACCGAGTTGGAGCGTCCTAGTCATTATGCAGCATTCCCGGCCATTGTGAGCACCTCAAGCATAACACTACGCTGGTCCAGAAGTATGTCGCGATTAGGCATACGAACGGGATCGTGGTAGCATGTGAGGCGGAGAGAGACTACTGAGCAACTCAAAATGAACGAAATCGACGTAATTAGATGCATACTGAATAGTAAGTGTTGAAACCGGTGTAGCCCGGCTGCGATGAGGAAGCATGGTGCATGCAACATCAGCATCAGTATGGGGCAAAAGTAAAATCATGAGCATATGGTATGGCGGCATTCGTATCCGAATTTGCCTGTCACTGTGGTCTCCATGGGGACAGTCACAGGACGCCTGCGCCTACAGAGGGACCATGGATGGCTTGCGCTGCACCACCCACAGGTCCATCCACACACCCCATATCCAGTGTAAACCCGAAGGAATAAGACCGGGAGGCATGCGGATGGGAGCAACGTTTCATCAACGGAGTCGGCCCACACTCCTTCACAGGCAATCACACGTACGCTGTATTTGGGAAATCAAGTATACACAAGGCGGTGGCTGGACCCTAGTCCGCTCCACATTAAGTGCATGGAACCACTTTTCGAGCCTAGCACGACCACAAGGACCGTGCACCCCGTTCCCTCCAGCAACGATCAGCTGTCTCCTGGAGCCAGTATGGACGAGGAGGTGGCTAATTGACAGGTAGGCACCTTGTCAACATGCACATCAAGCGCAGCCACACCTGGGATGTCAAACAACAGCCAATCATTCGAAATGGCGATATCGAATAAAGTAAGCACATATGACGACATAAATACCTGATAAATGAATATATGGAGGTAATTGATTATAAGTGAATCCACAATAAGTACAACATGTCCGGAACTAATATATATATATATATATATATATATATATATATATATATATATATATATATATATATATATATATATATATATATATATATATATATATATAGTGGTAAACTTGCGTAATTTTATCGCATGGCATTTTTAAATAAGTTCAGGACATTTTGTACTTATTGTGGATTCACTTATAATCAATTACCTCCATATGTTCATTTATCAGGTATATATATATATATATATATATATATATATATATATATATATGGGTGGTGCAGCGCACGCCACCCATGGTCCCTCTGTAGGCTCAGACGTTCTGTGGCTGGCCACAGTGACAGGCTAATCCGAAACCGGATGCCGCCAACCATATATACCGTATGCGTGATAGAGGTGTCACTGTGTTGCGACGATGTTCGCCATTCTGACGAAATATATTCTGAGAATTGCTAATCGACTTCGGCTTTACTGTCAAATGCGCACCTTTTTATATTTTTGTTACAGCTTAACTCCACATTCATTTGTTACTACATCACTGCCCAACAACCTTTATCCGAGCTTTTGGTTAAAACCTAAATCGTCGCAATTAATCTGGACTTAGGTGAGACAACTTAAGACGTTGCCGACGGTGTTCGTTTTCTTATTCACCTTTCATTCTGACATGACCCGGATAGACGTCATGAACCGGAAACCACAAATAGGATGAAAAGCGAATAAGTTTCGGCCTACTTGTAACTCCACCTGCTTCACTCGAGTAGAGAATTGTGCCTTCGTTCAATTGTCTGCTCTGAATGTACCGGTTACACCGGAAATATTTGCAGTATTGTGTGAGACCCTTATTTTGTAACATTTCATTTTTCGTGCCTAGAACACTTCTTGTATTGGAACCATTCTCCTTGCGTTTTCTACTAGCTGGTGATCAATCTCTCGACTAAAGACGGAGTTTTGGACAAACAGGGCTCTTACATGGGTTCCTACGACGCAGCTGTGAGTAATAACTTTCATACACTTGCTATTGTGCCATGTTCTTTATTCTGTCCTATTGTCCATTACATCATTGTAAATTCATATATCATCAGAGAGCAAACACCACTATTACCATTACCAACACCTTCATACCGGCACTTTTATTCATCTTCCATTGTTATCAGTAAACAAGTTATTCCAACCAGTTTCAGTATCGTGCACTTTGTACTCAGACTAATGCTCACGAAGCTTGATTGCGATTTAGCGACTGGTAGAGAGGCAGGAAATGTTATATGCTTCTCTAGAATGAGATGTGATCTGGCGGTTGTCTGTGACCGTTTGTACAATAAAACAAAGAGGGCAAAGAAATGAATGATGGTTTTCGGCAGTGCATTCGAATTTTTTATAAATAGTACAGCTCCTGAAAGATTTTCAGGTGGTTCCATCGGGTGAAGCTAATCATCATCAACAGCAGTACATCAGCCATTTGAACTGATGATTCGCTGCCATACAACCATGAGGACCTATGAAATAAAGAATAAGAAGAGGGAGAGAAGGGGGACTTACCTGAAAACCTTAATGCCCTAAACAAACATTCTGGGTCAAGGCACCTACACCTTGTGTAGACAACATACCGTCACAAACAGCTGGCTATCGTGCAAAGATAAGGCGGCATCGGCGAGACAGCTTCCTTGCGGCTTTCACTGCCCCGCGTCATAATCAGCCACTACCCAGCAGATAACTCAGCACCAAACACACTTTAAACAGGCAATCCGATTAGGAGACGGCAGCAGACGCGCCACTGGTGTCTACTGCGAGCCATGTCCTGTAAAGTCTCGAGCCAAGCACAAGGCGAGTCACGTGGACTCCAGCCCGGAAGGCGAGACGGACCAACGGCACCCAGTTTGGTCGTCAGTGACTTCATTTCCCGCTGCCAAGTCAACCTCTGTCCACCTCGAGCCTTGCGCCACCCTACATCTGGCAGACTAAACAAGGCCCTCCTAGGTAAGCGGTGACCAGGCATGCGTAGCACGTGCCCGAGCCAACGCAACTTATTCAGTGCTATCTGTTGTTCTAGGGAGCTAGCATGATTATCACCACCTAGTACTCGCCTACGCACATCATCGTTGCGGACACGCTGGTGCCATCCGACTCCAACAATGCTTCGCAGACAACGATGATCAAAGACTTGAAGGCGCCTCAGATCTTCAGACCGAAGGGGCCAAGTCTCACTACCATAGAGCAGAACGGCCCTCACTGTGGCCTTGTATACACGGCCTTTCAGACGGAGGGAAACTCCCTTCTGTCGCCAAAGATGCCGCAGGTTCAAGAAGGTAGCTCTGGCTTTTGCAATGCGTGAGCTGACGTCAGTTTCTATGCGCCCATCATTGCTGATACAGCTGCCAAGATAAGTGAAATGATCAACCACCTCGAGTTCCTCGTTAGCAAGCGTCAAGGGGTCATCAAGTGGCTGGTGGTCCTGCAGCAACACTTTGCACTTTGAAGGTGCGAAGTGCATACCAAATAATGGGACCACTCTGGACAGGCTATTCAGGGTTGATTGTGCCGCCGCAACATCGTCGAAAAGCAAGACGATATCGTCCGCATAATCTAGATCAACTAACCTTCCACCAGGCAGCACTTCAACGCCTACATCGTGAGATTCCGCAAGGGAACACTCCATGATAGAATCCACGACGAAATTGAACAAAAATGGGGAAATCGGACAACCCTGACGAACGCCACTTGTGGTCGGAAAGCTATCCGATAGGACACCGTAGACCCTGACGCGGCCTGTAGTGTTCGAGTATAGAGCACGAAGGATGTTCACATATTTCGTGGGAACACCTTTCCGCGCAAGTAATTCGAACAGAATCGATCGATCGACTGAATCAAACGCACTCTTGAAATCGAGGAACACAGCTATTGTCGGTCTGCGGTATGCGTGGCGCTGCTCTAGCACCTGCCGCAAAGTGAATATATGGTCTATACAGCCACGTCCTGGGCGGAAACCAGCCTGCTCTTCCCTAATCCGAGATTCCCTTTCCGCAGTGAGGCGACGAACGAGAATCGAGGCCAGTAATTTTGTCACAACTGGCGTTAGGCTAATACCCCTGTGGTTCGCACAGTCTGTGCGACTGCCCTTCTTGTATATTGTCACTATAATTGATTCGCTCCAATTAGTCGGGACACTCTTCGTTCCAGATACGTTCGAATAGGGAGGTCAGTGCTTTGCAGAGGACCTCACCTCCATCCTTAAATAGTGCAGGTGGGAGAGAATCCGGGCCGGCGGCACGAAAACGATTGAGGGCTGTGATCGCGTTTCGGACCTCGGCCTCCGACGGAGACTCTAAACTAACCGTCAATGGCTCGTCCTGCATCACCTGAGTAGGAAGAGGTCCGGGAGCAAGGGGCCAGCTGAACTGATCTTGAAAGTGTTCCGCCCAACGAGCCATACGGCGCTCCTTATTGTGTATCAGTGCACCCGCTCTGTCTCTGATTGTCTCACTGACACCTGGTTTTCTGGGACCAGTGGTGCGGATTAGCTGGAAGAGCTTGCGGTAATTGCCTACTGCTCCTGCCTCCACCATTTCTTGAGCCCTACTGGTCCACCAGACTTCTTTGTCAGCACGTAGGCTCCGCTTTAGTTCACGCCTAATAGCCCGTCTGGTCACATTGTGTTCAGAACCAGCCGGGAGGTATCTTCTAGATTCCAAAAGGTTCACCGACCTCTCGGATATCCAGTGACTGGTGCGGTGAGGATGGAGAGTGCCACAAGCAGATGCTCCTGCGTCATGCATGGCGGCCGAGATCCTATTCCACTGAAGCTCAGTGTCATTAGGACAAGACAGCGGAAGTTCGGTACGCAGTGCTTCTTGATAGGCTTGCCTGACGGAGGAGTGAGACAATTTCTCCGTTGGCATTCGTAGGGGACACTTGGTAAAGTTCAAGGAGAAGCGACAGCGTACCAAGGCATGATCACAGTCGACACAGGTACTCCAGTATGAGCGCCAATCCAGGATGGAACCACGCCCTCTGTAACTTATGGCTAGGTGGTCAATTTGGGTCCATCGCTGGCCAGCTACAGGAGGACGCCAAGTGGCACTTCGACGCCCACTGTGTCTAAAAGCAGTGCTACTAAGAAACAACTGGTGCTCCGCACACAGTTGCAGCAGACGCTCACTGTTGTCAGTCCGTTCGGAGTTAAGCCCACAATTACCACCCAGCTGAGCTTCTGAAGAGCTCAGATGCCCTACTTGGGCGTTCATATCCCCTGCAAGTATTGTAATATCTGAACTAGTAGCACCGCTTAGTAGCGCGTTCAGTTCGTGATAGAATGTGTCTTTGACAGTATTTGAACTGCAGTCGGTGGGAGCATAAGCGGAAATCACAAACAGACAGCGTTTTTTATTACTTCTTGAATCAACCTTAGCTGATATCGTCTAACGGGTTTCACATAAACGGCTGTTCACCGGAATCCAATCAGGCAACGATGACTCAGCCTTGGAGCTTAGAATGATACCTACACCAGCTTGACCCGTGAGTGCTGCATCAGCGTCTCCAGATGCGTGCAACCAATACCGAGAGGATAAGCCGGGTGCAGTTAATTCAGTAACCCCATTAGGGTCATTGATCCTAGTTTCGGACACACAACACACGTCAATACCCAGTGTATCCAAGGTGCGTGCGAGTGCAGCCTGTTGACCTGTTTGTCTTAGAGTGCGAACGTTGAATGTCGCCATGGAAACGGGATAGCGTGGCCTTATAAGGGACTTTTGCCGATAGGCGTCCTATAGGTGCTGTGGGATGGTGGCTGCAGATGGTTCTACTCCAGTGGCACTTCGGTTGCTGTCAGTTAAGCTGGGAATTATAGAAGGAAGGTTAGTAATGGGGGTCGGGATGGGAGTAAGAGAAAAAGGTGGAAAAGGAAGAGGGGAGGCGGCAGCAGTAGCATGTTTTCACTTATCCGCCCTGCTGTATGCAGCAGATAAGGCGACCCTTGATAATCTGCGCGACGGCCGATGCAGGATGAAGTTTACCTTTGAAGAAGATGTCGTGGTTGTATGTGAGCTGAGATACTGCCAGGGCGCCCAGACCTAGACAGGAGTGAAGCCAATCGAAAAGAATGGAAATTGAAATCGAAATAGATTTCGCGAAGTGCAGAAAACTTCAGTGTATCACTCGCGTGTGACTTCCAGAAAGGAATAACAGATGAGCAGTGTCGAACAAATGTAACGCAATAAGAAATCCTGACAAGTTTTCGCCTTGGTAAGCTCAGATATAACGTTAGGCGGAAAATCGCGTTATCTTAATACCCCTGCTAACCGTGGCTGAATCCATGGAGTCGGGAGAACAAGAGGAAACAGGGTGTTTGCATCCTATCCATCTCGCTCCAGTTTCACAAGGACATTCATTTGTCACAGTTTGTCTCAGCATACGAATAGCTGTTTCAACGCTGAAAAATGAATGTAATGCCTTACGAAATTGTATCCCTGACTGAAGTTCACGTATCTCACTTGGAAGCCTGTTCCATAATACGGAGTATCGGTTAAGGGAAAACTTCCGACCGCTTAGTTTTCGATATTTTCACTAATAGTTTGTTGGTGTTGTCATTTCTAGTGCGATACATTACCGGTTCTTTTAGTTGCAGTATCGGATTAGATGAATGTATTTTTCTGGTTGGTATCAAAAAAAGACGAAAAGGTTAAGCTTCATCTGGCGCAGCCATAGTGGATCAAGTTGTAAGGCAATGCATCTATCCATATATTATAATGTAGAGGAGTGGCCCATGAGACTTTTAGTAATTGACCGTTGCACTCGCCCTAACGCTATACAGTCACTCACTCTGGAACTGCAATGGGTTATGGAGCCATAAGCTAGCAACGACCGTCTTTGTATTTTGTAAAGGGCATTAATTAATTCTTTTAGAGTGAATGTTTTGAACAAAAGCCCGATGCCCCGACGAGCATGAGCTTCAGTACGTCGAGCGTGCTCAGCGAAGTTTAGGATATTTGAGTAATGTCTCCCTGCATCCCGGATGGTACGGCATTAAGACAGTGGCTTACCGTCAATAGTAGGAGAACCCGGTGTACTTTCACATCTGTAGGTTACCACATGACATGTTGAACACCAAAAGTGAAGCGTATGTACTTCACGTTGGAGTGCATCTAACATATCGTTGACATCGGTGGGGTTAAACGTGTAAATAACTTATACCTCATCGGCAAATAGAAAAGGTTTACCAAAGATAAAGGCTTCAAAAGCGTCATTCACATGTAGTTAGAGTAGTAAATGGCTCAGAACACTGCCTTGTATTATGCCACTACTGACTGGCTTAGGCGGGCTTGTCACATTATGAATTTGGACAACCTGAGTTCTGTTCGTGACATACGAGTCGAACCACGACAGCGGAGGGTTGCTGATGCCATGTGCAGTTAACTTGGACATGAGAAGCGTGAGGGATACGATCAAACGCCTTCTCCATGTCAAGGTAGACGACTATGATAAACCGCAGTCAAGAGAATTGATCAGGAGATTGCGAAAGTCAATCTGGCATGTTATGCAAGACCGTGAGCTTAGGAAGCCGTGTTACGAGGTGTTGTTACTATTTCGCTTTATCAAAAAGTCACCAGTTTTGGATTTTATGTGACGTTTATCATCTTTAAGATGATGGAAGTGTGGCTTATCAGACGGTAGCTCGTCGTTTCGTGCACGGATCCTGATTTGTAATGTGGGGTAGCTACGGCATTCTTCCACTGTGTTGGCCGAACACCTGCCTTCATAGATAGAGAAAAGAGATTCCGAAGTTGTATTGGGATATCGGAACCCCCATTTTTGTATCAAGTTTGGCGGTAAATCATCAGGTCCAACCTACAAAGAGTTTAGTGGATGAAATATGCCGAGCTTATCATCAGTAAGCAGGAGGAGAATTTGCACAGGATTCTCAGTAGTGATGTTAAAGATAAAGATAAAGTAGTCGTTAAGGACTTTGCTTGTGTGAGTTGGATCGCTAGTTATTCGGTTGCCACAAATCAAAGTGGAGTGGGTTGTTGTGGTTCTGTTTCTACTTTTCAAAAACTTGATAAGTTCATTGTTTTTATTATTCCTACAGAGCGCATTGCTTTCTCCACTCATGCGCCTGTTTTGCCTCTATTGTTCGAGTTCCGCAATAACCTGTTGTTGCAGCACAAGAAAGGAGTCTTTCTTTTCAAATAACGGCTAATTTATCGGGAGTCGAGATGGATTTTGCTTTACTCGGAAAGCGCCGGTACGTCAATGAGATGAGGGCGTTCAGACAACTTTCAACATTTCTGTAAAATTCCTCAACAGCCACTTGTGCGTCATTCGTCAGGAAGAGGTGTCCCAATGCAAAGATCTCAGGAGGGTCGAAAACGATTCTAAGTGCAAAAGGTTGTATAGTTTATAAAGAACTGCAGATTGAGTCTAGGGAGGAGTATGGTCTTTCGAAGGAGAGTTGGACCATCTTGTGATCATTGCCAGGAAATTTGTCTAGGACAGCGGCAGAAACTACGGATAAATATAATGTAATGCACAGATCAAGGAGGTGGTTACCTCTGGTGAGTGAATGGACATATGTTCATCTTTGTATATGTAAGGAAGACAATAGGCTCGCATATTTGACAGGTGCGGCGTACAACATCGGATATGTTAAAGTTTCCACTAAGTACGTTATACTTGACTGGTAGTTCCGCTAAGTAGCAAAACAAGTGCTTCAGGCTTTTTAGGTCATCCGCACTGAGGTTCGGAGGGGAATAAATACAACCCGAAATTATCCAAGTGCTTTTTCTTGCGACACTTACAACTATGCTGTCAATGTTGCTGTCTTTAAAGGGAGCGCTTATCAGTGGTGCTTGAAATTTGTCGGATACATATATAATACAACCACCGCCAAGCACTGAGCTTCAACAGGCAAGAAAACTGTTATACCGATCAATATGGAAGCAAGATTGAGGAGTATCGTTCGTAAACCATGTCTCTAATACTAAGATGAAATCTGGTTCAAAGAGTGATGCCATGGAACGAAGAGTTTACCTCTTATTACGAAGTGAACGGGCATTGAAGAGAAGTGATTTGATGTATTGTGTCTGAGTAGGTAGGTGCGCCAACTGCTTGAATACGTTGAGCTGAATTTCTGGTGATGAGGAATTGCGATTTGAGTGGCAATGACTCTGGTATCTGGGGTAAGGCTGGAAGTTGTTGTTACTGTATGGCAGAAGATGGAATTATCTGATATCGATAAAATACATGATTTCAAGTTTTCAGACCAGTTGTCAATAGAATAAGAGCCTGCCAACTGTCGGTAGACGACAGCAAGTGGTTATAGGAATTGAAAATTTATGAGCTGGTGTAAAGGTAGCAGCAGCGGGCAAAGATCATTAAAGCTAATGCATGGCTTTAGATATGTTTAAGACAATACTCGGCACTACTCAAGTGTACTTGATAGTAAGGATTGGGTATGAAATTTAGGCTTGAATCGCTATGTGAACTTTTGTGGAAAAAACCGAAGACTTGTTGGGGAGGGAAAACATTGAGTTGCCACCCCAGACCTCCTAAGAAAAACAGCTCATTTTGTCTTTCGTGTGGGTGGGTGAAGGGATATTTGGGGGGGGGGGAGATCTGTGGTTTTATGGGTTGTACCCAGAATAAAAGCAGTAGACGCCTTCGGTGGGGTGAAAACATAGGGTTGCGACACTAACTTACTGAAGAATGCGTTAGCTAAGTGAGGGATTTTTCTAATAGTACTAAGCTCTCCAATCAGCGTTTCCAATGTGGATTGATCAGTAGAACTAAATCTAACTGGTAAACATGTAACCTTTTAGCTAGTCTAATGGCTTTAAGCATGTGAGGCTTCATAATGGATGCTTCATAGAAAGTATCTTGGAGATCAGCAGTCAGGAACATTCAGAACAAGAATACTGATCTCTTGAGAATTTCTTGGGCTTTGTGGTATACCTACTAATATTAGTGAGCGATTTCGCCTGGGTTGGCCATACTGAGAGATCTCTAAACCTCAAGGGTGTGGCTGTTTGTGGGGAGTATATAGTTCCTGAGGATCTGCTGTTTCATGTTTATGGAGGTGTGTTCGGTAGAACTCATAAGCAGGCAATGTGAAGTGCTGGGTCCCGGTCATGGGCCCCAGTTAATGAACTGTTTGTAAGCTGCGTATTAATTTTATGAATTCAGTTGTTTCACTGGTGGCCCATGTGGGTGGAGAGTAATGTGATGTCTAGATCAACATTATTATTTCTGGTGTTCTGTACCTGCATTACGTAACTTTTGCCTGATTGACATTTATCAGGTTAATGGCGGTGGTTGCGCTTACTTTTAGAACTCGGAAGTTCTAGGATATTTGCCGCACCCATCGCCATTGTCGGAGAGTCGGGGAGGTTTGTTATGCTGGCGGATTAGTTAGAGGTGTCTTCTTTTACAGGTACCCCTACAGTAGCTGTGTCGGTTATGCAGCTGAAGATGAGTCCAGTGTAGATGCGGAAACATTGGTGAGGGGCAGTGTGTCTCATCATTGAATAGACTACTCAGTACTGTATTGTGAATCGAGTAGAAATGAGTTCTATACAACTCCTTCGAAATATGGTGATAAACCTTATAACAATTGTCAGCCGTGAATATCGTTATCGTTCTCATGTAACATTTAAAATATCACTCACGGTATTGCAGGACTCACAAATGTAAGATGTCGTCGTAAGTGTGCAATCGCTCTCTGAATCGAATAGTGGTAAAATGTAAATCCAACAACGTTTTCGACTGCTGCACAAATGTAGCCTCCATCAAATGTACAGGTAAACTGTTCCAAATATTTACCACTCCATTCGAGGCACAGTGGGTTGGGAACTCACTTCACATCTGGCACCACAAGTTTGCATCTGTGTACACTTGTGCTGCATGGCCCTCGTAAGTACAGCATTGGTCTCAGCATGAAGAAGTCATCGCGATGTAGAATGCCGTAGGTCATAATGAGGTCGACTCGCACCCGACAAGGTATAGAGTCCTAGTCCCTCGCGCCGGTCTTCATACCGCAAGCCACGTAAACTCGGGATGAGCCTGGTAGCAACTTGTTGGACCTGTTCGATCTTCCGTGCCTCGCTTCGGGTATTCGGAAAGTAGGCGGGCGAACCGTACTCTAGCATTTGTCTAATGATGGTAGAGAAGAGGCGAGTGGCAATCTCTTCAGACCATGTACCGAAGCTATGTTTGAACGCCCAAACTATGCGCAGTCTGTTACAATATAGTCTGTTCGGATTGTCCACGGACTGCAAATCGCAGCGCGGAAGTACACCTAAGTCCTTCACGGAAGATGTTGGATATAGCGGTTGGCCGGCAAGAGTGTAAGTTCGGAATTCAGCACCCTTCCACAGGTTCATAAATACAGACTTGGCTGGGTTGACCAGGAGATGAACTTCTGCAGACCATGTGGATAGGCGGTTGAGGTCTTGCTGAAGTAGGCCACAGTCATCGGGGGCGTCAATTTCTCTCCAAATAATCATGTCGTCCGCAGACAAGGCATATGGTGACCGGAGCAGCTGAGGTAGATCGTTGATGTGAATTAGGAACAGAATGGGCCCCAGTACAGTGCGTTGAGGTACGCCATTTGTAGAGGGATACCAGTCGGACAGATGGTGTTCGACCTGTACCCTCCACTTTCGTCCAAGAAGAAAGTCGCGGATCCACTGGTGCACTGAGCTACCGACACCGCACATCCTGAGTTTGTGAAGGAGAATCTCGTGGCTGACATTATCGAACGCTTTAATAAAATCGATGAGTATCACGTCGACAGACTTCCCGTTGCTTATTACCTGCAACCACACATGCCTTGTCACAAGCAAGTTTGTGACGTATGAGCGGCGTTGCATAAAATCGTGCTGTGCCGGCATCAGGACCTCTTTTGATTGTAGTAACTGCAACAATCTCTTCTGCACGATTTTCTCAGCAACCTTTGCCAAAACAGATGTCAAACAAATTGACCTGTAGTTGTCTATGCAACAGTACTCTTTGTAAAGACGTCCTATCAGCAATTATTTTCAGGGTTTTGGAAGCAATGTTGTCAACAATTTGATCGCATTTGTTTAGACACTCACTGTCTGTTAATGAACCGTGGAATTTGTGTAGGATTGAACACGAGTGGCGTTGAACTTTTTTTATGAAGCCTTATGCGCCTTATGCTCCGCCAGTTGGTTGCAGTGTTGTGCTCGTATGCAGTCATCACACATGGTAGCTAGGTAAAGCTTCTGTGTTTGTCAGAGTTTTGGCTGGCAGTGGTAAATGTGCATTAGTCGGATCTGCATCCGTTCTAATTTAACCGTTTCATTATGATACTGCTAGAAATGGGTAACCTGACGGAGCATATCATGGTCGGCGTGGCAAAGTGACTACTAAATAGACGAGTTTAATTCACTGATGGATTCTGTGCATCTACCGCCAGACTGGTCAACTGGACGTAATCCTATGTATGTGATGCATGGATTGCGTACAATGCACGATACTGTGTATTGTACTCTGTCTCGATTTTTCTAAGGTATTGTATCGTTTTGACCATAGTATCCTTTTTTCAAACTCCGGAGCTTCAACATCGGTGATCCTCTCCGAGAGTGGATCAGCAGATTTCTCCTCTACCGGCACTTGGCGGTGAAAGTACGCTGATCGCTGTTGGATCTCAGCCAGTTCAAATGCGGAGTGCGACAATGGTCGGTATTAGAGCCGTAGTTGTTCTTGATGTATATCAAAGATATGACACCTAAACTCGAACTGTTTTCTCTATGCCGATAGCACCAAGGTGTGGGGAGCGATCAATACATCAGCTGATCCTACTCTACTTCAGGCCGATCTGGATTAGGTTTATGAGTGGCTAATCCAAAATCTACTGTAGCTCAATGTGGAAAAAGGTAGGGTACTGCACTTGCAGCACCAACTAGCGTAGTGCCATAAATTGGACGATGATGGACTTCAAACATCTTCCAGCGAATCTGATCTGTGTTTTGATCCAGGCCGACCTTGCCCATTAGGATCAGGCTGAAAAATCATCATAAGTGGCATTGAAAACGCGGGTGTTCAGCGGTGCGCATTTAGACACTTCAAGCCATCGATTTTTCGACAGCTTCTCTGCGCTTACGTGCGTTAACATATGTAATATACAATGCAGGTTTAGCAGCCACAGCTGACGAAAGGTCTCACCGCTTTGGCGCTACCTGAACGCCGGGCAACCAAGGACGTCAACGGTTGATATCATTTGCCCTATACGCAGAGGCTAGAGTGTTTGCGATCTTCTGCTGCCAATATTGGCGATTGTTTAGGGACCTTACGATATCTCAGCAGATTTTGAGGGATTCCAACCACTCGTGCCGCCATCTACTGGTGCTCACTCTCAACAGCGCAGGTGCGAGAAACCTCGCGGTTTTATACTCAGCGCTCATGCGACGCAGTGCTCGCATGGCAGCGCAACATCGGTGTCATCGTACTGTTGATGCCTGGTCACTACAGCAATCTAAGTGCATCACAAGCTCGCAG
Organism: Dicrocoelium dendriticum; assembly: GCA_944474145.2. NCBI lineage: Eukaryota > Metazoa > Platyhelminthes > Trematoda > Plagiorchiida > Dicrocoeliidae > Dicrocoelium > Dicrocoelium dendriticum. The sequence goes on along the minus strand of OX104070.1, from coordinate 39,379,981 downwards.
AGCAGCACAGTCATTTATAATGCCATCGGAATTTCTATTTCTTATGTCTTTGCCAAGCCCGGAATGCCCTCTCGGAATCTGTCATCTGCGCTCCCACGCTGGTAGAGTTCGGAACCCAAGTTGAATGTGCATTCATTTCCATATATCATCTCATCTAACTCATTGCCCACCGCTAAACACGGGTCTCTGCAAAAAGACGCGCCGCGGGTCAGTTCCCAAGATACGTTTCACATTTTTCACTTCTTGAACGAGGTTACTATGTGATACGGCTTATGCAAACGTCCCATTTGTCTTCATTTCTCATGCGTTCACAGTTTTTATTGCATATTCCTCGATAGGTACACCGGTGTGAGCTTAATCTTGTTAACACTTTTTACATATTTTCTGTTATTTATCCTGATTATTCTACAACTATTCAACTTGTTTGCCCTACTAACACACTGTTCTGATTTTCTCGCAAGTTCTTGCCTGGAACATTTTTCTATCATCTTCGTTTCTTATCAATTATCCACTATCACTACACTACACAACTGTTCGTGGGTTTATTTTTTATGCAGGCGAATCGACCTGTGTGCACGTTGTCCAATTCATCTCAGTTCGCTATGGTAGCTCAAGCGTTTCTTTGTGAAGGAAAGATGGGAAAGGTAATTCTTGTGACAATCTATCCACTTGTAACTGCTAACTTTTGTATATCATCCCAGCCGGAGCGTACAACTATTGTGTTGGAGCATTTGCTTGTAAACGATTTTTATTCCAAGCTGCACGTTGTGGTAAATGCTGTGTTTGTCTACACTAAACTAGTGTCTGTCCTCGATTTCTCACCTTACCTAAACGTCTTCAACTCACATAATATACGTGCTTGTGGAAATTGTTCCCTTTATTGTAAAAGAGACTGATGTTATCAACAGCATCACATCCGTGCCCTTACACTGATGTTTCACTGTCGTAAACCATCGTCTTGCATACGCTGGGACGTTACCATAATGCCTAAGCTTAATCAGGGGTTCAGAAGCCTGCTTGTAATCCTGAGGTCGCGGGTTCCAGCCTGCGTTGGGGACCTGGCGATCCTCGCAGTACGCTTAGCTCACGCGCGACTGGTAGTATTTGCACGGCAGCGAAGCGTCGGTACAGCCTATCAGCGCACAGCTAATGCCTATATACTTGCGTCCCTACACTAAAGGTTATGCACCGTTAATCTTGGTCTCATGGCACTGGGAATTTCGCAATGGTGCAGAGGAGATAACAGAGTTTGCCTAACGTCTAAACATTATTGTGAGCATCTCTTTGCATTAAAAATCCCACCGCGCAGTATGGCCCAGTCGATCAGAGGGGTGTGCGAACCTCGACAACAAAACAACAATATGTCAACTGTACGCCGTAACGGCGCTTCGCTGCAGCGCGACCACCATTAATCTCGCGCGGGCTGAGTATACCGCGAGGACGCCTATCCTTACGCGCATTCGAAGCGGTGATTTTATGGTTCTAGCTTAGACAATGAGAAGATTGGTATTGCGAGATGGAACCATTTCGTGTTATCCGCTCACTCGCAAAGCAACACCAATATGAATCAGGTGACAGAAAAATCGAAGTTTTGAAACTGGTCACAAAGGGAGATTGCGTAGACCCAAGATCGACGAACTTGACCATAGGGTCACGAACCCTAAAAAAGCCTTAGGGAAACTGTTACTTGTTTCTGCACACAAAGCATAGGGCGATGCCGGTTAAAGGCCGCAACTTCAACGAACCTTAAAACTTTGGGGTTTTCATTTCGATAGATAACTGTAAATATTGACTCAGGGTCAACCTGATGGTCTATTTCGATTAGATGTCTGGCGATAGATGATGCTCGCGGTTTAGCTATTTTTTCTTGTTCGGCTGTCTATTGTGTCGATAACTTAGAAATCCATTTTGGGATATGCTCTCCAGTGCGCTTACCCAAGGATCGATCTGTTCTGCCAATGTAACTACTTCCGCAGTTACAAACGAATTGGTAAATACAATGATCTGTGGCGGAGAACTGTTGAGTAGGCTTCATTGGACGCATACGCAACTTCCTAATCTCTCAAATTGGGCAGAATTTGGCGGCACTGAATGTCCGGCGGACCGCTGTATGCAAACCTCTTTCAAATTGGGCGGCTGCGATATCATATTTGAAAGGTACTTAAAGGTAGACAGGCACTTTGGGCACAGTAAGTACCCTCGGCCTGTTTTCCTTCAGTTGACTATGAAATCATAGAAATTCTTCCGGATATCCGTTGGCCCTTAGCGTCTATATGATGAACAGCAATTCCGATTCCAAGCAGTCGCCAGTGCATGTTCTGCACTTGTGATTACAAACCAAGCGTGCAGACCACTCAGCCACCAGTCGACACCACATTAGAATCCAGTTTTGCATGCCAGTTGGTTGTGTACTGGAAACCACACACTCAGTGCAATCCACTGCCCAAAAATATCATATCAACGAATCCGCGGTTTCCCAACACATTTGGACACGGGTTCGCCTTCAGGTGAGCTATCTCGAGTATTATGGTTGCATTGTATTTGTACATTTTGATTAGACGATGCTGCTCTGCGTAGCTTGACACCCTCGTCCACAACGGTTCACATTAAATCACGTTCTTCGGAGAAGTTCCTAGGGTTTCTGCTTCTGTAACAGAGGAACACTAGTTACGACTAAACCTAGTTTGCAATTTCTAGCTGTTTGCAACCTATATATGGTTGGTGGCATCCGGTTCCAGATTTTCCTGTCACTGTGGCCTCCATAGGACAGCCACAGGACGCCTGCGCATACAGATGAACCATGAGTGGCTTGCGCTGAACCATCTACAGCTCCATCCGCACACCCTATATCCAGTATGAACCCAAGGGAATAAGGTCGAAGTGCATGTGGATGCGAGCCACGTTTCATCAATGGATCCTTCTCATATGGTTTTAAGACGCACAGCAGCATCATTCCTATCTATCCACTTTGGGAATCGCATACCAGACGTACACAAGGCGGTGGCCGGGCCGTAGCCAGTTCCACACTGGATGCATCGAGCCACTCTTTGAGCCTAGCACCATCATGAGGATCGTGCAACTCGTCCTCTCCAGAAACGACCACCTGTCTCTGGAGCCAGTATAGACGAGGTGATGGGTAATAGACAGCTAGGCACTTTATCAACATTCACATCAAGCGCAGCCACTCCGGGGATATCAACCAGAAACCAGCGTCCGAAATGCAAGAAACTCAATCCGCAGACACAATTACAGACCACCTGCCACGATGATGCAGCACACTTACCACATCAGCTGCCTTATTAGTCTGGGTTAGTAAATGGAATGGATGCGAACGCAGCGCCCCTACTAATCGCTGCGCTTGTTACACTTAAATAAACAGCTGATTCCTCGTCTTTTGGATGCTGGCCCCACGCGGCCACCCTGGTGGCTTACCAAACCCGCTTTGCTCAGTTCTACGCGACCCTATGTGCTACAGCACCATGCGCTTGACGTCGATAAGGTAGACTTCATGGGCGCCTGTCGCTTCTGTACCCGGCGTTTGTCTTCCGCCTTTAATGATGCTTGCTGCTGAACCTGAGGAACCGCCCTCTTGATCAGCTCACGCTATTCACGCCCATCAACCGCCTTTGATTTCCAACACTTGAAAACAACCTTAGTTCGTGATAATCTCATCTTGCTCATGTTCTGGTGGCGTAGTTTCGGCTTTCCTACGTGCCGCTTCCTTACACGCAGTTGGCCATGAAGCAACTGTTTCGGTATTCGCGTCGAATCCATGCGACTGATATGCCCGATCCACCTCAGGTACCGCAGGAGAATTATGTCGTCTACTGCATACATGACACTGCGTCACATCACTTCCATGTCTGCAACCCTTTCGCATCAGCCGGTGTTCAAAATCCGTTGTAGACACTGTTGACCGAGGCGCTCCAAATATCTGACGTCCTTCCGGTATATCGTCCACGTTTCACTGCCGTATAGTGGAACGGACAGCACCATAGACTTGTCTACCAGCAGTTTCGTTCCATTGGTAAGTTGTTCGTCACACGTTTATCCAGCTTTCCGAATGCGACAGCCGCCTTCGATAAGCTCATGCGCAGCTTGTTCGTCATCTGGAGGTCGGTTTGTAGTACACTCCCAGTATAGCAGCATTTGGATGTTGTTTCCAGCACCTCATTGGCAACCTACATTTGGACAGGTCCACATACTCCATTCCTGGTGAAAGCTGGAAATGACAAACAGTCTTGCTCGTGTTGGTGGTGTGCCCGATTTTGGCTGCTGTCGAAGCGAGATCCAGAATCATGTGCTGCAACTCATCTGCGCTGTGTGCAAGCAACGCACAGTCGTCGGCAAATACCAACATGCAGATGGTTGTCTCACACTAGGGTTCTCGCTCCGAAACGACGAATGTTCACTAACCAACCATCAACACGTTGCTCCACACGGACACCGTAATCACAAGCAGCATCAAAGTTAAATATCAAACATAACAGGGGCTAAGACACAACTGTGTTTCACATCAGAGACAACAGCAAAATCATCCCAGGTTTGTCCACTCAACTGCACCCTCGCCCGCACACCACAGTGCAGGTACTCAATTAGGGCAGCCAACTTACCCAACTCGGGCCACAGTACCTCGTGGTTCACCCGTATCAAATGCCTTGGTAAAGTCAGCAAACAATGAGTACGGTGGCTCATGTCGCTCTTTGCAGCACTCCTGCAACCGACAAGCCAGGAACATCAAGTCTATGGTACTGCCGCCCGAAAGGAATCCACGTTACTCTTCTGCCACGTTCGGTTCAACGACCTGAGTGACGAGGCGCTTGAGCAGAATTCGAGCGATCTCCTTACCCACACAACAGCGTTGATACCACGATAATTCGTGGCACATTACTTGCTTACTTTGCTTTTGTATAGTGGTAACACAAGGGCATCCTTCACCTCAGGAGGCACCTTTTTCTCAACCCACACCCGTTGCTCCACGTGGTGCAATGCATTCACCAATGTGAGTCCGCCGTGTTTCAATACTTCAGGCAGGAGCCCGTCGGCGCCGGCGCACTTGCCGTTTCGCAGTTGAGCGAGTGCTCTGCGTCTCATCCAGTGTCGGTGTGTTGGCAAGACACGTCTTCACCTCTTGTTGTTGCAGCCCGCGCAATACAGTTCAGTCAATCTCTGAACGGTTGTTCAAGATACAGTCAACATGTTTTCGCCAAATCTACATTATGTCTGCTGCCTGCGTCCAGGCAGCGCCCGAAGTATTATCGAGCAGCGTTCTCAGCGGCTGCCACGCGGGTCCACAGACCGCTTTCACGAAGTCAAAGAATTCATTATGCTGGCGGCGTTCGGCGCAGCATTTCATCTGCTTCCTGTTTTCCATCCACTATGCATTCTTGATGCGACGGAAATCTCGGGTCAGTCGCCGTCGAAGCTTGCGAATATAACCTTTCCTCTACACCAGCACATGCGCAGCATACGCTGCATTCTTCGCCGACACCAATGCATCAATGGGCGCACTGTTGTCATCAAACCACTCGGATCGCTTACAGTTTATGCACCCGTTTGCTCGGCAGCGGCCGTCACCTGTACTCGGATGTCGTTCCACAAGTAACTCAATTAGACGATGAATTTGACATCGCCAAGGCTAGTAGCTACCACTTTCTCCAGTTCCATCCTCCTCTCAATAATATCAACTGAAACAAACATTAAAATTGTGCCGGCTATCGACAATACATAGATTTGCGAAAATATATGTACACTTTGGTCCGCACCAATTTGTGGTCAGTGATACACTCAGCTCACGCAGTACACATCTCATGCGCACTTCACGCATGTCATGCTGACGTACGATGACATAATGGAGCAGATGAGCATGACCACTCCGTGGGTGCGTCCAAGTTGCTATATCACTCGCACTCAGTGCAAACCGAGTGTTCATGATCGCCAGGCCGTGAGTGGCACACAGTGAAGGGCAGCCTGTCACCGTTCGCATTCGCTGAACCAATGCCATGTGGACCGATGACATCTTTCCACACCGCTGTATCACGCTCGATGCGCGCGTTGAAATCACCCACCAGCAAGCCATTGGGACGATCGGATAGTGCAAATCCGACCCCATATTCACGTGATGCTGAAATGGATGCTGAAATAGAACGTGTATCCGGCACTAGCCTCATGCAACTTGCCTTGGTCAGCGAGCCTGGTCTCACCGAGTACAGCAATGTCGATCCCGTAGTGCGTGAGTTACATCGCGATCAGTGCCGTGGCTCGCTCGAGACACTCACTTGCGTTCCGACCGAGTAGTGTGGACACGTTCCAACACCCTATATTTTTGTGCTTTGCGCGGAGGCATACGTTAGCGGTGGCGGACCATCGCTCGTAGGATGGCCTTTGTTAGAGGAAGTAGTGGGTTGGGTGAAACGCAGACGGAGGATGCATGTGTGGGAGAAGAAGGGAGGTGTCAGGGGTAGCATGTTTTCGCTTATCCACGTCGCTGTATTCAGTAGATAAGGCGACTCTTTTCATAACGTCACTGCGCGACGGCCGGTGCAGCATGGAATACAATTATTGGCGTGATTCATAGTTGGCGATTGGACCAGGATGCTCCCAAGGCGTCCACACCTGAACAGGAGAACCACTCGGTTTTTAAGTCAAGGCCTTCGATCAAATGTACACCCGAAAGGCAGCGCGCCGTGCGTCATGAGTCAGTGAACGGACTCACGGGGAATTCTGTGTCCTGGATGTTAGCTGGACGAAGGGTGTAACTCGATTCTCACTCAGTGGTCGCCACGAGGAGATGTCAAGGACATGAGCCTACAGTAGAACATTGAGAGCACCGGGTCAGCGATCTGTCAGGACTTCGCCACCACAAGCCTCAGTTCACCATAGACTCTCCCGCGTAACATACTGCTAAATATATATGGTTGGCGGCATCCGGTTTCGGATTTGTCTGTCACTGTGGCCAGCCACAGGACACCTGCGCCTACGGAAGGACCATGGGTGGCTTGCGGTGCACCACCTACGGCTCCAACCACCCACCACATATCCCGTGTGAACCCGAAGGAATAAGACCGTGAGGCATGTGGATGGGAGCCACGTTTCATCAACGGATCCGGCCCACACTCCTTCACAGACAAACACAAGCACGCTGTATTTGGGGAATCAATCGCATACATGGCAGTGGCTAGACCGTACACTGCTCCACACTGAGCGCATGGAACCACTCTTTGAACCTAACACGGCCACAAGGACCGCGCACCCCGTCCCCTCCAGCAACGACCAACTGTCTCCTGGAGCCAGTATGGACGAGGTAGTGGGTAATAGACACGTGGGCTCCTTGTCAACATGCACATCAAGCGCAGCCACACCGGGGATATCAAGCAACAATCAATCACTTGAGAGAACGATACAAAGAAAATAAATCGAGTAGTGCATAAAGAAACGGTGACATAAATCTTAAATTAATGAGCGTATGAAATAAGTTGTTTACAAACTTATCCGAGACAAGTTCACGGGGTTGGAAAGTATATTTTACCGAAATGCTGCGAACACGAAACTGTTATCGAAATTAAGTACAATTAGCTTCAGCGACATGTGCAAGTTTATAGAAGAGAGTACTGGTAGACATTTATATGGGGGAAAAGCATTAGGACAATATAGAAAACCCACCGCCTGAAATAAAGAGACTTAGCATGCAAGCACACGGTTAGTAAATCGAATGCGGCGTACCTACGTACGCTGCGCCGGTTCTGCCTACGTTCTTTGCAAGACCCGTCGTCGCTTCGGTAGTGGTCCCGAGTGGCCTCAGTCATGGCTCACTAAGCCTGCCTGACTAAGGCACTCGCGACCGCATGTGCTACAGCACCATGCGTTTGATGTCGATGGAGTACAACCCATCGGTGCTTGCCGCTTCTTCTCTGCATGCATGAGGGCTTTCTCCCGCACTTCAGCAACTGCCTTCGTGATTAGATCGCGCCATGCACGCCGATCAACCGCCTTCGATTCCCATGATCTGCAATCAAGATTAGAACGTGTGAGGCCCACTTTAATCATGTCCTGGTAATGTAACTTTTGTTTCCCCACGTGCCGCTTCCCTATACTCAGCTGACCATATAATAGCTGCTTCGGTATCCGCGTTGAATCCATACGGCTCACATGACCGAGCCACCTCAGTTGTCTCATCAAAAGTATGCAGTCCACTGCATACACTCCACTTTGTCGCAACATTTCCGTTTCCGCAACTCTGTCGCCCCAACTGATGCGCAAAATCCGTCGCAAACACTGCTGATGGAACCACTCTAGAAATCACACATCCCGCCCGTACATCGTCCACGTTTCACTGCCGAATAGAAGAACGGACAGCACCATGGATTTGTACACTATCAGCTTCGTGTCAATGGTAAGCCACACTCGATACTCAAGCTTCCTGAATGCCGCCGCTGCTTTTGACACGCGGATACGAAGCTCACTGTGTAACTGCTGATCCGTCGACATCACACTCCCTAGTTAGCAGAAGCAGGAGGTGGTTTCGAATACTTCAGCACCAATGCTGATTCGCGGCAATATTGAAGATTGCACCTCCATTGAAGGCTGGAAGAGACAGACAGTTTTGCTTGTGTTGATGGTGAGCCCGAATTTGGCCGCTGTCGAAGCCAGAGCACTTGTCATGTGCTGCAACTCATCCGCGCTATGTGTAAACAACGCACAATCATCAGCGAAGGGCAACATACGGATAGTTGTCTCACAGACTAGAGTTCTCGCACCGAAACGACGGATGTTCAGCAACCCACCATCAATACGGTGCTTCACACGAACACCGTAAGCACAAGCGGCATCAAAAGCATAAGACATCATTGCATGAAGATATATATTAAACAGAGCAGCAGCTAAGACACAGCCTTGCTTCACTCCAGAGACAACTGCAAAGTCATCCGAGATCCGTTCCCTCAGCTGCACCCTCGCTCACATACCACTGTGCAGACATTCAATTAAACTTACAAACTTACTCGGACAACCAAACTTAGCCAACATCAGCCACAATGCCTCTCGGTTCACCGTATCAAATGCTTTGGTGAAATCAACAAAAAGCGAGTACAACTGCCGTTGTCCTTCTCTGCACTTCTGTTGCAACTGACTAGCCGCAAACACCATATCTATAGTGCTGCGACCCGAACGGAGTCCGCACTGCTCTTCCGCCACGTTAGCTTCCACAACCTGCCTGACAAGGCGGTGGAGCAGGATTCGGGCAATCACCTTACCCACACAACTCAGCAAGTTGATGCCACGATAATTCGTGCAACATTGCTTGCTCCCTTCTCTTTTGCAGGGCATCCTTCAGCTCAGGAGGCATCTCCTCCTCAATCCATACGCGGTGCACCAAGTGGTGCAACGCAGTCAACAACGCGGGTCCGCCGTGTTTCAATACTTCAGGCGGGATCCCGTCGGCTCCGGCACACTTACCATTTCGCAGCTGAGCAAGTGCTCTCTGCGTCTCATCCAGTGTCGGCGTGTCCGCCAGACTCGTTTTCACATCGTGCTGTTTGAGGCTGTTCAATGTAGGCCAGTCGATATCTGAACGGTTGTTCAGAAGACAGTTAAAGTGTTTTTGACAGATCTGCAGTTTGTGTGCAGGTAACGCCCGAACTACCATCGATCAGCGTCCTCAGCGGCTCCAATCTCGGTCCATACACCGCCTTCAAGGAGTCAAAGAATTCCTTGTGTTGGCGGCGTTGGGCGTAGCATTCCATCTGCTTCGCGTTCTACGTCCACCAGGCATTTTTCATTACGGCGGAGCTCTCGGGTCAGTCGCCGTCGAAGTTTACGAAACTGACTCTTCTTCCCCAAGTCACTGGGGTCTGCCACATGTGCAGCAAATGCTGCATTCTTCTCCGAGTCCAAACGAATCAGACCGCTCACAGTTCACGCGCCCCATGATCTCCTCGGCAGCAGCTGTCACCTGGTCGCGAATGTGGTGCTACAGGTCGCCCACTGTAGGTATGCAGTCCACATTACACAGGCGTGCAGCCATCTCCTTCTCCAGCTCAATACGTTTCGCCACAATACCTAGGGAGGGATTTTAAAAGTACGCCGATTTACGGCGCGAGTGCAATACATAGATTCACGAAAATGTATGTACCGTTTGGTCAGTACCAATTTGTGATCAGTGCCACACTCAGCTCCACGCAGTACACAGGTCATGCACAATTCACACATATCACGCTGGCGTGCGATGACATAGTTGAGTGGGTGAGCGTGACCACTTCGTGGGTGCGTCCAAGTTGCTATATCACTCGCACTCAGTGCAAACCGAGTGTTCGTGATCGTCAGGCCGTGAGTGGCACACAGTGAGAGCAGCCTGTCACCGTTCGCATTCACTGAATCAATGCCATGCGAACCGCTAACATCTGTCCATGCCGATGCCTCACGCCAAACGCGCGCGTTTATATCACCCAGCAGAAATAGTCTGTCGCTTCTTCTCCTCCGCATCATCATCATCATTACACGTTAGCTGGAGGTGGAAAACACCTCAGCTATTGTGCCGCAATACAAAAGAAAAAAAGGAAAACAAACAGTAGCACGCCCGCTGAGTCTCCAGTAACGGATGGACATCGTTCCTGAGAGCTAACAGCTAGCTATCGTGTCGCGTCTGCGCCACGGGTGGCGGAGATTGGGGAAAGCACCGAGCTTTTGCTACACGGTTCGTAACCTCATATTCAATCCCACGAGTGCTAATATAGCTGGCCAGGTACTTGAATTCCTGAACGACTTCTAGCAGATCACCACCAAGTGTTAGCGCAGGGTTGGGTCCCTGCCAATCTTGGAGAAGTACCTTGCATTTCGATGGAACAAAGCATAGCCCAAAACGATTGACAGCCAGTGCTAATCGGTCCAATGCTGTTTGGCATGTTTGGGAGCTGTCACACATTAGGGCAATATCGTCCGCATACTCCAAGTCAAGAAGTCGCTCGCCAGGAATTAGCGCCACACCTTCTAGGTCTTGTCCAGCGAACGCTGTTTCCATGACTTCATCAATAGCGAAGTTGAAGAGGAAAGGTGACAGCGGGCATCCTTGTCTCACACCGCTGGTGATACTGAAAGGTGGCGACAGTTTGCCATAAACCCCCACCCTGCCCGAACTATGCGCGTACAGCGCCTTGATAAAGTTTACATATTTATCAGGCACACCTTTCCTCAATAGGCAGGCAGTCCCAAAGGGCACATCGATCGACTGAGTCGAAGGCACCTTTTATGTCAAGAAACACGACAACGGTGGGTCGCCAATAAACATGGCGGTGCTCCAGCAACTGACGCAATGTGAAGATGTGGTCGATGCAGCCCCGACCTCGACGAAATCCGGCTTGCTCTTCACGCATCTGGCTTTCACGGGTGCCAGTCAGTCTGTGGAGAATGACACAGGCAAGCAATTTAGAGGCAATCGAAATCAGACTGATCCCTCTATGATTGCTGCATTCTAAACGGGAGCCTCCCTTGAAAATTGGGACAATGACGGAGCGGTTCCAGTCTGTCGGGACTGTCTCCTGCTCCCAAAGTTTTACTAGCAACTCGTGTAGATCATCTACTAGAGCAGGTCCCCCGAATTTGAAGAGGGCTGGGGGAATTCTATCTGCCCCTGCGGCCTTATGCAATTTCAACAGCTTGATCTCACGTTCGACTTCTGCGCATGAGGGCGGGTCCAAGGAGGCGGCCTAGGAAGAAGGGCGCTCAATGCCTGAAGAAGAAAGCGATAACTCAGGTTGGTTAACTTGCCTTGCAAAGTGTTCAGCCCAATGCTCCAAGCGTTTTGACAGGCTGTGGATCGGTTGCCCACTCTCGTCGCGTATGGTCTCGCTAACATCAGGTCTCCTGCTGCCTCTTTCCCGTATCAGACGGAATAACTTACGATGGTTACCAACGGTGGCGGCTGTTTCCATTTCCGATGCACGACGAGACCACCAGGTTTCGCGGTCCTTCTCCAGGCTAGCACGTAGTTTTGCCCTGACATTTTTGCGAGCCTCATTGTGTTCGTTTCCAGCCGGAAGACGTCGGCGAGCATCCATAAGTTCCAGAGACTGCGTAGAAACCCAATGTCCGGTTTGGCAATTTGCTTTGCCACATGAAGACATGCCTGCTAACAGCAACGCTTGACGAATATGCGACCAGTGATCTTCAACGGTGTTTAGTGGGCGCTTACTCAGCCCAGATGTCAGCGCACTTTGGTACACATTTAGAACATATGGCTTCGCCAGCTGGCTGGTGTCAATCCGTTCACGTCGACATTGCGGACATCCACCGAAACGCACCCGGAGGTCGGCACAGACAAGTGCGTGGTCAGAGTTCACGCTCGTGCTCCAAGTCGAGCGACAGTTTTGGACACAGCCTCTCCAGCGGTAACTGATCGCGATATGATCGATTTGCATCCATGGCTGGCCCGAGGCTGGTGGCCGCCAAGCCACACTTCTGCGGGTGCTGTGTCGAAAGTTAGTGCTCGCGAGAAAGAGGCGAGCACCTTCACACAGCTGTAGCAGTCGCTCACCATTATCATTACGGGAGCCTACACCATGTTGGCCGCCCAGATGAAGCTCATCAGAGGACAATTTTCCGACTTGGGCGTTTAGATCGCCAGCCAACACCACAGTATCCGTGCTTCTTCTGTAACGGAGCTCGTGAAGTTGCTGATAGAAATCATCTTTTACCGTATCAGTGCTACAGTTTGTAGTGGCGTAAGCCGCAATTACAAACAGGCACCGTTTGTCCCCGCGCGACTTCGTAGCAAGAAACGAACCAGCTGTTCTAACGGCGCACATCCATTCAATCAGGGCAGCTTCAGCCCGGGGACTCATAACAATGCCGACGCCAGTTTGACCGGCATTTGAACCTGCATCATCACCAGGCAAGCGCAATGAGAATGTGCCGCCAGTGTCGTATGTGGGGGATCGCAGGGTAAGCACGGAGCTCGAGTCTTGTAGGCGGGTTTCTGACAAACAGCGAATATCGATCGATAGGGTCTCTAGTGTACGGGCAAGTGCTGCATGTTGACCAATCTGCAGCAAGGTGCGCACGTTGAGGCATGCCAATCTTTGCGAGACACGAGGAGTCCAAAGGGAAACGAATGAACTGACGTCTGCTTGTTTGAACATGGACTTGTCGACTGGATTGGAGCGACGCAGTGCACAGACCGTATCACGGAGGATAGCTGAGTGTAGAATTGATCACGCGTGTCATCAGGATGACACATGGTCGGACCGTACGTGCTTATAAAGGTAGCAAACTTACCTCTTCCGAGTCGTAGTCGAACAGTCATCAGTCGCACGCTGATGTCTGTTGGTTCACCCCTGCACTGGCCATGGACGCGATCGGATATTGTAAATCCGACCCCTTGTTCATGTGGTGCTGAGGCGGCGTTGCCCACCCATTAGAATTTGTAGTCAGCACCTGCTTCATGCAACTTACCTTGCTCAGCGAGCCGAGTTTCACTGAGCTCCGCAGTATCGATGTGGTAGCGTGCCAGTTCCATCGCGACGAGTGCAGTGCGTCGCTCCGGGCGCTCGCTGGAGTTCGGGTCCGGTAGTGTGCGCACGAGGGATATTTGCAATTCGATGAGCTTTTGTTGCTGTTCATTGATTTCCCGAATCGGCCTGGAGGCAAACCAACAAGCTCGACGAAAAGTATCGACATTTTACTGTATGCATGTACCGCGTTTCAGCTTGCATATCACACCTTGTGTCCTCTTTTTCTTGTTGAATAGGGCTGTGTTCAATATCTATTTTTTAAAAACAATTGTTTTAGTCCAGGAAGACTGATCTACCGTCGTGCTTGTATGGCGACTTCTAGTCTTCGGCTTAAAAACGTCCTCAGTTTGGGTACATGCTATCAAGGTAGATAGAATCAGTTGTATACTCGGTCAGCATCAACGATTCGGAAAGCCCTTATTCACTGGCATCGCTCATGACTAAGCATTGCTATGTTTAACGCTTATACATTGGTCCATTATGTTCCCTTCTCATTATCATCTTCAAACTGTTCGCCTTTTCCAGGTAATTGAGTTAATTGCTTCTGACCGCGTGCGGGACGGAAAGTTCGATCAATTTGTGCAGCAGGCGCTAGCCCTTCGATACAATAAGCTCGATCGTCCAGTTGGTGTCGGGGGTGTGGTGGTGCAAGAGACTGGCAAGTGCAAATTTCACGTTCTGGTACGTTTTGATTACTGCCACGATCCCTACAAGAAGTTGCATGTTCCGACATGAATCCAACGGTCGATGGCTCTCATTAGGTTTCTCTCGCGACACAACTGTAGGCGTTATGCATAAATCTAACCTAGCTTTGTTGAGTGGAAACGACATATCAAATCTGTTTTCCCTCTATACAATTTTCTTTAGCCAGAATTTTGCAATGAGCCGTTGGACACACCGGCCAAAGTAAACCAATGGCTGAAATTCTTCGAAATGGACTGCCCTGCAATTGCCGTTGGTACGGCTCTATCCCATGACCCGGTGAGTTCCTACCTTGCTTGTGTGCTGCGCTTTGTACGATGCCTGGCTTTACTACCCATTCTAGTGGGCATAATTACTTCGGTTTTTATCTCGTTACCTTTGATCACAAAATCCCTGTTTTACCGATGCATCCAGAGAATATGCTCGTGCGTTCACACCTAATGATTTTGACAACCTACTATGAAAATTGAACCTTCATGGTAGCGATCACGTACGGTTGCCATACAGTTAGTCTCAAAACATTAAAAACGTTTGATTTCAGCTGGGATTGAAAGCAACCGGTTCAGGCGACTAACGATTCGTGTTTCCTTCCTTGTCTATCTACAACCAATCACAAAGGAGATTAGAGAGTTTCGGCACATTTGCTTCCTTTCAGTCCATCGATTAGGTGTCGCAGCATTCCATCCTCCGGATGTGATCTTCCCTTTATAACTATTGCTTTGCTTGTGTGGTAGCGCAAATCATCCGTGGGCTACGCGTTGCACGCGGGTAACACAGGACGGATCATCTGATCGTAAATACACGTACCGGTGGCGCTTTTATCGATGGTCAATCTTCACCCATCTACTACACACTGACAGATAAGCATAATAAACACTACGAGATAAACGCGAACTATTAATTCTTGATGTTGAATCTCCGCCTTACCACTTTCCATCGCAACGAGACTGGACCTTACGGTGGTGCGATGGTTTGCCTGCCTCTGAGATCCATTGAGCTATGCTGGGGGGGTGCTTTTTGCACCTTCATAGCTACTCATTCCAGATTGGTCAATCTTTAGGGGCCAGACAAACTCAGGCTTCTGGCCATCCTGCTTGGGGGTCGGAGTGAGGATGACTCCTTACTCCATAAAACGTGGACTCTTTTTAGCCCAGTGCCAAAACCCCGCTGTCTTGCGATAATGTTTTTGAATCGAAGACTGGTTGAGAACCCTAGTCGTTCTCCTAACTAGGCCTGGGCAACCTGACAGTATCGTGCCCACGCAATACGACACAATGACTTCCCCTTCAAACCATCACTTAATGCTCTGGCCGTCGCAGACGATGGTAAACGGCGCTCTATCAGCTGCATCATTCAGGGTGGATAGATTTTTGGGTTCTACTACCCAGGCGTTCCCGTCTTCTTATTACCCCTCTTGTGATTTTTTCATCCTTATCGTCCCATTCCAACTTCACTTTTATCCCCCTTTTAAACCCCCCAATTTTTGGCCCTCCTCTACCTTGCTTCGATAATCGGTTGTCTTCTAGTTTCAACTCACACACAGTCGCAGGGCGTCCCTCCAATCCAGTCGACAAGTCCATGTTCAACCAAGCGGACAACGTCAGTTCATCCGTTTTCCTTTGGAATCCTCGAGTCTCCCTAAGACTGGCGTGCCTCAACGTGCGCACTTGGCTACAAATTGGCCAAGAGACAGCACTTACCAGCACACTAGAGACCCTATCGATCGATATTTGCTGCTTATCGGAAACCCGCCTGCAAGTGTCGAGCTCCGTGCTTACCCTGCGATCTCCTATATGCGACACTGGCGTCTGTCTGGCGATGACGCAGCTTCAAATGCCGGTCAAACTGGTGTTGGCACTGTTTTGGGTCCCGGGGCTGAAGCCTCCCTGATCGATTGGATCCCAGTCAAATGCCGAATGTGCACCGTTAGATTGTCTGGCTCGCTCCAAACTTCGAGCTCGGGCGGGGACAAACGGTGCCTGTTTGTCATTGCGGCTTACGCCCCCACAAACTGTAGCACTGATTCGGTGAAAGATGATTTCTATCAGCAACTTCACCATTTCCTTCGTTACAGAAGAAACACGGATACTGTGATGCTTGTTGGCGGTTGAACGCACAAGCTAGAAAACCGTACACTGATGAGCTTCATCTGGGCGGCCAACATGGTATGTGCTCCCGTAGTGAGAGGTTACTCCACCTTTGTGAAGGTCCTCGACTCTTTCTCGCGAGCACCAACTTTTGACACAACACCCGCAGTGGAGTGACTCGGTACGGACCAACCTCGGACCAGCCATGGATCCAAATGGATCACATCGCGATCATTTATAGCTGGAGAGGCTGGGTCCAAAACTGTCGCTCCATCTGAAGCAAGAGCGTTGACTCCGATCACGCTCTTGCGTGTGCCGACCTTCGGGTTCGTTTCGGCGGACGTTCGAAGCTTCGCTGTGAGTGCATAGATACCAACCAACTGACGAATCCAAGTGTTCTGAATGTGTACCAAGGTACCCTGCCATCCGGGCTGAGTAAACGCTCACTGAGCACCGTTGAAAATCACTGCTCTCATATTCGCCAGACGTTATTGACAGCAGCTATGTCTTCACGTGGCAAATCAAATTGCCAACTGGACACTGGGTCTCTGGAACTTCTGGATGCTCGTCGACATATTTCGGCTGGAGGCGACCACAGTGAGACCCGCAGTTCTCAGGGCAAATCTGCGTGCTAGCCTGAAGAGAGACCTGCTGGTCTCATCGTCCGTCGGAGATGGCAACAGCCGCTGCCGTTGATAACCGTTGTAAGTTATTCTTTCTGATACGAGAAACGCACAGCAGGAGAGCTGGTGTTAGCGAGACCATACGTGATCAGAGTGGACAGTCGATCCAAAGCTTGACAAAGCGCTTGGAGCCTTGGGCTTTGCAAAGCAGTTTGTTCGACCTGAGTTTACTTTCTTTTTCGGACATTGATTGCTTTTCTTCCCGGGCCGTCTCCTTGGATCCATCCTCACTCACAGAAGTCTAACGTGAGATCAGTCTGTTGAAATTGGATAAGACCGCAGGGGCGGATGGACTTCCCCCGGTCCTCTTCAAATTCGGGGACCTGTTTTTGCGGATGATTTGTACAACTTACTTGTGATGTTATGGGAGCACGAAACTGTCCCAACAGACTGGAACCGCTCTGTCATGGTCTTGATTTCTAAGGGAGCGTCCCGTTCAGAATGCAGCAATAATAGAGGAATCAGTCTGATCTTAATTGTGTCTATACTACCTGTCTGTCTTTCTCTACAGACTGACTGACACTCCTGAAAGTCCGATTCTTGAGGAGCAAGCCGGGTTTCGTCGAAATCGAGGCTGCATCGACCATACTTTTACGTCAATCGTTGGAGCACCGCCATATTTATTGGCGACCTACCACAGCCGTGCTTTTCGACATCAAAGATGCCTTCGATTCGGTGGATCGATTTGCGCTTTGAGATTGTCTGCTCAGGAAAGGTGTGCCCGATAAATATGTAATTAGCAGGGCCCTGTACGTGCATAGTTCGGACAGAATGAGGGTTTATGGCAAACTGTCGCCGCCCTTCAATATTTCCAGCGGTGTGCAACAAGGTTGTCTACTGTCACCTTTCATCTGTATGTTCACAATTGATGAAGTCACTGAAACAGCGTTCGCTGGACACGACCTACAAGGTGTGGCGCTGCTTCCTGGTATACGACGTCTTGACTTGGAATATACTGACGACATTGTGCTCATCAGTGACAGCTCACAAGTGTACCAAGCAACATTGGGCAGGTTAGCACTGACTGTCAATTGTTTTAGGCTTTGCTTTGCTGCCTCGAAATGCATAATCCATATCTAAACTTAGCAGAGACCCCGTCTGAGATGACCCTTATTGGTGATCAACTAAAATTCGTTCAGGAATTCAAGTACCTGGGCAACTTTATAGCGCCCGTGGGATCGAAGTTGTGCTCACCAACTATATACCCAAAGCCCGAAGTGTTTTTGCCAATTTCCGCCGGTATATCACTCTCGCACTGGAGGGTAGTGTTTACAATGCAACCGTCTGTTTAACCCTCCTGTACGGTTGCGAAACCTACATCATCAAATCGACAGCCATAAAAATGCCACTAAGTTCGACCATCACTGCCTTCGCAGCTTAGCGCATGTCTGGTGGGAGAGCCTCGTGAGCAATGAGCGTATTCGCCGTCGTGCATTTGGTGCTGGAGGAGCGAGTGAAACGGTGAGTACCGTTATTTCACGCACCAGGCTCCGACGGCTGTGCCACGTGCTGCGCATGTCAGCACATCGACTGCCGCGACGTCCGTTGTTTGCGCGCCCGGGATGTGCATGAGGGAAGAAGGAAGTAGGCTAAGCGATGACTTGGTCAAGAGGAATGAAAACCCTCATTTCGAACTTAGCGTCGGTTGATGCATCCCGACTGCCCGGCTGGAGTCCGAATGTGGATGAACACGTTCGCTTGGACACGGTGATATGGCGAAAAACCGACCCCAATGGCGTTTGTGTTGTGAGTTTCTTTGTTCGTCCTCTTCTGCTTTAGATTCCCCTCCAATTACAATCTCATAGCAAATGAACAGTATGCTATTTAACATGTAACTTGCTTTTGTATTATTTTGTGGTATTATTTCTATAATCTCTTTTTTCATTACGGTACATTAACTGAGGGATGTTTCTCACTATCGGCTAGTGTTTATTGTTGATGATGATGATTCCTTATCGCTTTGACTTGGATACGAATCCTTAAATAGAGTTGATATTATTTCGCTGGTTCAGAATTGGTTAAACGATGAATTAGTTTGGCTGGACACACTTGTTGACATGGCTAGTAGCCAACCTCAGTGGCTTTTGTGTTGTGAGTTTCTTTATCTCTCCCCCTTTAACCACGATCTCATTTCCTAGGCATACGATAACTTTTCTTTACGGCACAACAACCGTCTACTAGCTCTCCGGAACGATACCGTCCGTTTCTGGTGACACCTTGCGTGTCTCTGTTGCATGTTTCTTTTCTTATGTATTGCGGCACAATAGCTGTGATGTTTCCCACCTCCAGCTAACGTGTATGAATGAATGAATATCAATCATCCTCTGGCCATGCCTAACTTTATACTTGCTTTCGACTGTTGGCTGTATTTTCAACTCGAACTACTGACTGATAGATCTTATGTCCTGTAAAAGTCCCGTAAGCGTACTCCACAGCGCGCTGAATTATATAAAAACCAATGATTATTTTGTATTCATCTTCATACCTATGTAATCCTTTTGCCCACCTGCCTTCATACATGCGGTGCGTTTAAATTGCTGCCTGTCACAATTGCTGCATCGTACTTATTCCACTGCCACGCGTGTCCATCCATTATTTTGGGTTTATAAACCAAATAAAATAACACCATCAGTGAAGCTAGACCTCCACATATTGTCGCTCATATTTCGTTTGCTGTTTCTCTTTGAATTCTTGTTTCAGCAAAACTGGAAGATTCGTTTGGAACATTTTCACTGCTTCAATAGTAACAGAACACTTTGTGGACACTGCCATTTTGATACAGATGGCGCCAAAGCCAGTTATAGAGCTTACCTAGTTCCGGGGAAGCATTTACTCCGGGTGGACCCACCGCAGTGATCTCGTTTTGCCATGTCACACCTGCAAAACTCGCCTTTCACTTCAGCTAGTTCAGTTCACGAATGATGTCCGTAGCATCCACTTGTTATTCCTTCAACCTGTTCTCTAACTGAAGTTATTTCCAAAACATCGCCTTATATATTTGGGATTTATCGCATGAAACATTTGTTAACAGTCCTTATCTCTGCTTCTCTTACGCTGTTCCAGTCTCGGGGTCATAAGCGATATGGTTGTTGTATTAAACTGAACAGAATACTGTGGGCAATCATGAAGCTTTTCATCAGGCATCAGGTAGCCGTGATTACTTCTGATCACACATGTGTCTTTCTATCCGACAATCGAAGTGTGATGGATCCCACTCGCCTGCTCTATTTCGTCCAGTATGTTCTCCCACCCACTTGCTCTGGATCGCAGTATGGTCTCATATGTGCAGATATAGCTCGAATGGGAACAGGGACCGGAAAAACCACTTAGGAGATGAGACACGCGCATAGTCATCTTGGTGTATGCGACACTAAAAGAGCCCCACTCAAGGGGCAGTGGCGTGCAGAGAACACGTAACCCAATCCGAAACTTTCTAAACATCAACTCCCATCAGTTTCCGCAGTTTAATTAGGTTGGAATTCGAAGGACCACTGAGCAAACTGCGACTATTCTGGTACACGTCACGTGTGTTTATCGTTCGTCTGACTCAGTGTTGTTCGATCACATCAGTGACTGACTACTTAGGAATGTAAATTGATAGCTAGGCTTACTTCAATTGTTCGATTATGATCGAAGCACTGAATTGCGCTCCATCCGGCTACCATAACTAGTATTGCTACCATATCCAAATTAACAATAGTGAGATAGAATAGAGAACAAGCTGATTTACGTAAAATCTAAAGTAGAACTCGTCTGTTGAATGACCAGAATCAAGTTACCAATACAATAGCCGTACTTACTACGCCATATCTGATCCATTTACCACCTACCTCTACTATATCTTTTGGCCACTAACTTCGTGCATCTTTTACTAAATCGCCGCCCAGCTAGACGTGGTGTCAAGCAACAACATACATCAGCAGATATACAAAGCTCGTGGCCGGACCGACGTAGGCCACGGTGCCGTACCGCAGAGTTTGTCACCAACAATAACTGACATCAGTGTTCATTCCATGATTCGTCATAACGTATTAGCAATTTTGCACAGGCACTGATGCATAAAGACCATGTCTTTGGCCGATACTCTAACGTTGCGAACGAAAGCATCGTACACCATGTCTTTAGTCCGTAATTTAACACTCCGCCTTTCAAAAAGTAACTAAACAAACGGTGTATTTCTTAACAGTACGAGATGTAGCCAAACTAGGTGGCTTGCTCAAATTTTACAGCGGAACCACATAAGACATTGTTCGAATTGTTTTAGATGGTTCCTATCGCTAAAATCAGTGATTTGAGGACAAGCAATTTACTCGACAAAACAAACCCAGCAAAAATGACAGCATAACTGGCCTATAGAAGCATCAATGTATACAAGGGGTGCAAATGTAGGTATGCAGTGATAAAAAAGGGAAAACGCGTACCTTATTTATTTATTTTTCATTCATTTAATTATTTATTTTTATTAACCCATTACTTTTATTTTTTATTTGTATTTATTTCCCTTATTTCTTTAATTATTTTTATTAATATTTTTTCATTTACTTATTTATTACCTACCCTACCTACTTACCTTTGAGCTCGCGCCTACCCGCCCACTCCATCCACAGTGGAAGGATACAGCACTTACACTAGTACACCTTCTCTTCCCACTTCGCTCTGTTGGACTCTCAGTGATCCTCCCTGGAGTGGTATACTGAAGATCCGCCTCTCATCTGCGGAGAGCCAGTAGCCGGAACTACACACCCTAGTCGACTACCTTCCATCAGTTAGATTTTTCGCACTTCCCTCTTGCAAATCATCCTTCGTCCTAAAATCCACTGTCCTTAGGAGGTCCTCTTCCGAGCTGAGTTTCCAACTAATCCTATGGGCCACAAGTTGCGCGATAGTAAACAGCCGGTTATCCTTTAGCTCGTTATGAGTCACGTATACACGAGCCTTCAGGTACGTTTTGAATCGGATTAGCCATACAACCGACCTAAGCGATTTCCTCCACTTGTCACCTCTGGTGAGTACAACTGCTAGTAGTTACTCGTTCGAGATAGCGTATACCAATGCAGTCGGACGTTTAAGTTCTGCTTCTTCAAACTCGGAAATTAAGGCGAAGTTGGGCTATTCAGTTTTATCGTGTGCTAAGAAGTCTGGCCCTCTAAACGCAACAATGAACTAATGTCTCTCGATATCGGATCTGCAGGGTTGCTTTCCGAATCTACGTGTCTTCTGTTAATAATACACTCGTTCTTAAGTAACAGGGTAAAAGCGGCGTTATCTCTTCTGGCTCTCACAGGTCACCCTTTCCATGCCACGTGAATATTGCAACAGGCACCATCGCTCAATCCCCAAGTTGTTGGAGAGGATCCATCGGTGTTGGGGAGAAGCCGTACGTCGCCATAACTATGTACTGATATAAACACTAAGTTAGGATCACTCTCAAAATTCTTTCCTGAACCGGTACCATGGTGAACATTCTAATCGACAACAGGAATTCCGTGCAGACCACAAAGTTCTTCAGGTTTGATAGTCGGAACCTGAACATCTGACAGTTTCGACTCGCAGTCTTTCATCTTCCAACTTTCCTCAGGCAGTGAATTCGTGCACGAAATTGGTGTGCGTTCCTCGAACTTGAACACATTTAGTGAGCACAATCAAAGACGCAACACCGACAGAGTCGAAGAGAGATTTTAACACAGGTTCACTTCTTTTAGCGGATCCAATGAGGAGGTCGGAGCACTCAAAGGTACTGTGATTGTGTGAGTCGCATTTTCAGCAAGCGAATCAAGATAATAACCACGCTCTATGGCGACCACGACGTTGCTATCAGCCAGACGCATGCGCTTATGCTTCATCTTGGTGAGCAAAGATGGACTGACTTGCAATTGATCTAAGAGAAATCTGAATACGCAATCGTAGCCGTCCGAGACCAAAACCAAAGCATGGCCAAGCTCATAGGTAACAGGCAAATTTACTCGATGAAAGATAGTTAAGTGGTCAGCGTCACCAATGTTCGTATCATTCAGAGCGATGGTCAAGACCTCGATCAATAACTTCAAAGTTGGACTCCAGCAACTTAGGCCAAAAACGTTGCTCATCCTAACGGGGAATATAAACGAAGGGGGCATGCGAATTGTCGCAAGACGCAAACTGAGTTGCTTGGCCGTGATGGACGTCCCCTTCTTCGATAATAAAGCAATCATACTCCAACTTGTCCATCGCATAGTGAGCATCCAAAGCAACATTGTCGAACACGCAAATCCCACATGGTTCATTCCTCATGACAGGGGGACAGAATGTGTTGCATACATCATTACAATGGACAGACTCCACGGCTTGAATCAAGGAGCCGGCAGTGAAAAGAACCGCCATATTAGTATGCTCATTAAAATGGACGCTTTCCCAAATGCTGGCTGAATCGTTGCATTCGGAATCCCTCACTGAAGCTGTTTCTGTAATTATTGATGCGAGAGAGGATCAGTGGGCATAAATAAAGCTCTCATCTAAAACAGGTTCTTTAAGCAATCGGTCGTTTGCGTCAAGATTTAGGCTTTATCGAAGGGATCGCTTAATGGTTTTCTAGATTTTGTTGAACGTATACCCATTTGCCGTTATGCTTTGAAACTGAAAATACAATATAGCCGGCTTGAATGCCGTCGAAATTTCTTTTCCCTCCGCGTGTGCCAACATTCAAACGCCCTACCTTTTTCTGTTGTCTGCTCCCAATATGACAATATTTAAAGACGATTTGACGATGCTTTGTCTCACTTGCATTTTATTTTATAACTTGTTAGCTAGGAGTTACAAAACGCAATCAAACGGTGTCTTACCAAACTTCCAACCAATTTGTTTATGGATTTATACTTTTTATGTTCGAACATCTTCGCTATTCTACATAAGTCTATGGTGAGTCCACCAAAACGCTTTTCTCTTTATCATGCAATTTATTTTTCGCAATAATTTCCATCCCACAGGACTTGTTAAGCACTGCGTTTTTACCCGTAATACACCTTTGTTCTACTGTACACCGTGTTCTGGAGGCCATGATGAGCGCGAAGCGACCGCCAACGACCCTGTCCCTTGACGATGGCATAACGCAGTCGATCTCGAGGCTTCTCAGGTCTCCATATTACGATGGAAATGGCCCGAGAATTATGAGTGGTGCTTCAATTCAGACGGTTGTCAACTAGGGTGTTAGAGCTGGTTAGCAGGCGGTAGCTGCCTTCCTTCTGAGCTCCGCATCAAAGCAGCTTCCCCTAAACTAACATACGAAAGCAGCCACTTAGTCGGACCACCACCACATAACGGTTCGGTTTATTTCACTCAGCTAGCCAATGCAACTGGAAAACATCCCATGCCCTTCATATAAAGACAGAAGCATAGAGTTAATGGCGGGAACGCTGGATCTGACACAGATGAGTCCGTCATTACCCCACCCGAAAAACGCTTTGTTGCCGGCCTTCTACCGGTCGGCACATACCCAAAACGCACATCCCACGGCCCCTTACTAAGAACAGCGAAACTTTCCTGCATGTACCCCAATACGCAAAGTCTACTGAGCAAACTTGCCGAACCGCAGCTATGTCATGCATCATACCCTGGGACCTCATATTCGTAACAGAAACTGGCTACATACAGAAAAAACCGACGCCGAAATCGCCATGTCCCTCATTCGAAACGATCGCCATTTGTAAAGGGGGTGGGGTAATTTTATACCATCGTAATGAAGTGCAGTGCGAAACGGTAGATGATCAAGCCACGTTGCTAACAGACTCGCTCTGGTGCAGTTTGCGACTAAGGCGCAAGGACATCTGACTTTTGACAGTTGTTTATCTTTACCTGTTCTCCACCCCAGAGATGGACCCCCGCCTGGCATTCATATTGGGGAGGGTACTTCGACAGCGATACAGCCATGTGCTCATCTCCGTTGACTTTAATGTTCACGATTTGGAAGTTCCGGCTTCGCCAAACTAACAATTTAAGGCAGACCTGCACGAGCTGATTGCAAGCATTCCGTTCTTCGACCCTGTCAGTACGCCCACCAGATTCAGAACGGGAAATAAGCCATCTGTTCTTGCGCTTGTGTTCACTAATGAAGAGCTCAAGAAACCAGACGGAGACCTGTCTGAGGGCGAAAGGATCACGTAACCCTACTTTATGACTATGTGTATTATGCGGAATATCCACAAGAACATAGTGACTTGTTTCGAACAATCACAAACTATCACATACTCACAGTACCTGTTTGGGATACCAGTTGGAATGTTTCGGACAATAGCTCCTTTGATAACGCACGGACGGAATTTGCTGGCAAGTTCAACGACCTGATTAAATCCGCATCTGTAAACAGACCAATTCGTTCTACAGGAGCACCATGAATCATTAGGAGCAGAATCCCAAAACGCATGGCGTTAAGAGACGCAGCGTGGCTTGTGTATAGGACGAACCCTACCTCAGAAAACGGAGCTATTATATAGTGCATTATAATCACTGTACCACACTTGTACGCGAAGACAAATTAGTTTACCAGCAGAGCCTAGCAGAAAGGTTGTGCTAACAACAAGCTTCTGTACAGACATGTGAACAGCCTCCGGAATGTGAAGCTTGGAATTCCCCTCGCTTATCTCAGCAAATGGATGTTCTGAAACTGCCGGGGATGCAGCCAAGTTTCTGCGGCTGAAATATCTCGATGCGCCACCAGCATACGTCACATACCTGTCCCATTCCCTCCAGACACCCATACTCACACATATCACGATTAGTTCTCAATGACCGTTTTGAGGAAGCTGATATCACTGCGCACCCATAGTTCCCCCGTTGTTCGCAACATTCCCCCAAAAGCACTTCATATGGCAGCTAAGAGGATAGCGGAACTATTAGCTCGATTTTTCCTAAGATGCCGGGGTAAACAGCAGGTCCCCAACATATGGAAACTGGGCATTATCACCCCAATTTTCAAGGGTGGTAACCGTTCGGAGCCCGTCAAGTATCGCCCAGTGATTTTATTTCCGGTGCTCTCAAAGGTTATGGAGTCAATCATAGCTGAGGTTCTAATGGGCTATTTTGAAAGGTCTAACATCATAGCACAGGAACAACACGAATTCCGTCAACATCGGCCATGCACTACCAATATGCTGATTGTGCGTGGCAGTTGGACCGAAATAACCGACAATGGAACAGGTACTGATATCATCTACCTCGACGTTTCTAAAGCCTTTGACTGCTTAGACCACGGAATCCTTCTGCAAAAGCTGCATATGTATTGAATTTGGGACTCGGTCCTTGGATGGATCGAAAATTTTCTGCTTCAGCGGTGGCTCAAGGCTCGGGATAGAGGTTTATTTTCTGATCCTATTGATGTGGACTGCGGTGTCCCACATGGTAACATGATTGAAACATTTGCGCATTTTTAATAGATGTTCCGATATATTAGGTTAGTACAATTACGGCGTGAAACACTGAATTGTAGCAACATGCTTCCACTGTTTTAATTTCATTTTCATTTTTAAAAATGTAGACTATAGTTTGCTTGGTGACATCATTTTTCTTCAACAGGAATCTTGAAAATTACTTCGCACAAGATGTCATCACTATGATAGAAGAAGCTGACGGTGTCCTGGAATCCAATGTTTACATTACGCCTCCAGGTGATGGACAAAATTCTGGTGAAGATGATATCAATGAAGTGATCCAGGATGCTGGATCTCTTAATGATCTGTCAGCAAGACAGCTAATCAGTTTAGTAACCGTAATTGCAGTTACCATGAATATCGAACCATTCGAAAAGGAACCAGAAAGTGGCAATATAAGTTTACAAAAGGACCTTGCTGCCCCTAAGCTATTTTCCAAAAAAAACCCAAAAGGATAGCATGTCTAAACTGTAGAAGAAAGAAGGCCTATGTCTAGAATCACATTCAGAAACAATGGTCTGAATGTGATTCAGCTTTTTTAAAGGAAGAGCTTAAACCATATAAATCATTTGAACGCTGCTTTGCTAACGCTGTTGTTGCGCACATGGTAAGGCAGACAACTGAGTACGCCAGTTCAAAAAGTGACCACTCATTCAGTATAAGCACGGCTGGAATGCGTGCTTTCCGCGCTATTCTGTTTATCTCTGAGTATCATCCATTACCACGAAGATACATTTATTGGGATTCTGAACAAACTGTCCACAATGCAGCCATCATTCAAGCAATGAATCGAAACAGATGTGACACAATCATGAAATATCTCCATTTGGCAAATGATGACAATCTGCAGGTAAGTGACAAAGTTGCAAAAGTTCGGCCACTTTATAACCTACAAACTGAAAGATTTATGTAATTCTTCCCCATGGAAGCAAATCTGTGCGTGGATGAAAACATGATACCATATTACGGGTATAAACAAAGATAATCGAAACACCTCTAGGCTGTGCCGCCTATGAGGATCTCTACCATGCAGCTCAGGCCAAATATGACAAGATATTAGGTTTGGGATATGGCGTTGTTAGGGACCTTTTGGACAAGCACCCATGGCCCAAGCATGGCCATGTGTACTGACATGGAACAATGGAACAATGGTTTATTACGGGTAAAAAAAGCATCGCTTAACATGTCCCGTGGGATGGAATTTATTGCGAAAATCAATTGCATAATAAAGTGAAAAGCGTTGTGGTGGACTCACCATAGACTTATGTGGAATAGCGGAAATGTTCGCGTATTAAACGTATAAATCCATCAATCCATTGGTTAGGCGTTTGGCAAGACACCGTTTGATTGCGTTTTGTAGCCCCTGGCTAACAAGTCATAAAATGAAATGTAAGTGAGACAATGCATCATCAACACGTTTTTTAAATATCGCCAGATTGGGAGCAGAAACGACATAAGTAGGGAGAGCGTCCCAAGGCTGGCACACGCGGAGAGAAAAGAAATTTCTATGGCATTCAAGCCGGCTATGATGAATTGTCAGTTTCAGAGGGTGACCTCTTAGTTTAGTGTTGTGGTTCAATTCCAGCAGCGGACGGCAAATGTGGTTTGGGTTCTTCAGAATCTGGTAAATCATTATGAGATCCCCCCGCAAAAGCCGATATCGACTGTTGTACATTCTTAGAGATTTCAGTCTAAGCTGATAGGGCAGATGAAAGAGACCCCTGACATCAGGGAGTGCTGATCGTGGCGACATACGGCTAGGCTGTGTTCGTGTAGCCTTGTGCCAAGCGTTCTCCCAGTCTGTCCCACGTAGTACTTGTCGCAGTTCCGGACAACGTTGTGACGCGATCGCTCAAAAGGATACCAATCTCACCAAAGTATAAAGGAAGCGGACCAAGAATCCTAAAACTCCTGATTCAATCAGAGCAGAGAGCGACGGGTACTGGAACGTTGGTGGAGACATGGTAAAAGTCTTCCATCTGACCCGGTTAAAAGCTGCTTAAGCTTTGCAAAGACCAGACATGAGCCTGCCTGAAAAAGCAAACCTACCAGCGATAACGAAGGAGCGTCAATTTATCGTTTGGTCACGTGCTTCTGCAGTATGTCCAGACGAGGATTGAAACGTACTTTGGCCAAATCAGTTTGCGAACGACGTATCATCGTCATCCCATCAAAAAAGGAATAACGGCCGACCTCATATCGATCGGGTTTCTACCATACTTGACTCTTTTGGATCTCTATGGACTCTCAGAGACCAATGTACCAGGCTTTTTCAATAAGCTGGATGAACTGAAAGATCGCCAAGTTTCAATGTCATGTGATGTCCTCAGTATCACGGAGACATGGTTGCACAATGGGATGACAGACGCTGAAGTTTCGCTGCCAGGTACGTCATTCATACGAAACGACAGGCTTAGGAAATGTAGGGGTAATTCTGTATTATCGAAGCGACCTACAGTGCGAGGCCGTTGCGGATACAGACTTACCGTTCGTCGATTCGCTTTGGTGCCGCTTACGATTACATGATAGACACATCTTCCATATAGCTTTGGTGTACCGCCCCAAAACTTTACACCGGAAATGGACTGCCAACTTGCGACAGCTTTAAGATGCAGTCTAAAGCGAAAGCACTCTCACATCCTTATCATGGGTGATTTCAACGTACACTGTTTAGAAACGCTGCTACAATCGGAGAACCATTTAAAGCAGATCTGCAAGGGCTTATAACCAGTGTTATACTTTACGATCATGTCATTATGCCAACTCGTTTCAGAACAGGTAATACACCATCTTTGCTGGATATCTTAGTGTCTCTTCTCCCTGTATCCAAACTCATGGAATCCATCGATGCGTTGTAACATTATTGCACCCTAGCAACACGGCTTTCATCGACGGCGATCGTGCACAACGAATTTATTAGTCGCGCGTAGTAGTTAGACCGAGTCAGCTGACACTGGAGAGGCCATTGATGCGATCTACTTGGATTCGTAGAAGGCGTTTGATAGCTTCGATCATCGGACTCTCCTTACCAAGCCCCAATATTACGGGATCAACGACCCTCTTGAGGTGAATCGCCAACTTTCTGATGCAATGATAATCAGTGGTCAGAGTCTGGAGTACCTTATCCGTACCCACACCTGTCGGGTCTGGTGTGCCTCAGTGCTCAATTCTAAGTCCAAGATTGTTTTTGGTATTCATCAATGACCTTGTACGGAATATCGCTCCAAACTTCATGTTGTTTACTGGCGATATCAAGATATGGTGCCAGATGCAGGCGGATACCGATCAGAATTTACTTCAGTGTGATCTAGGTATAGTACCTGATTGGTCGACCCGAAATCGTTTACAGTTAAATGTGGGCTCTCCATGCGACACCAGAGTACCTATTCCTACAACCTAGGAATGCAAGTACTGCAGCGATCATCCGTCGAACGTGACCTTGGCGTGCTTGTTCAGGATAACTTGGGTTATTCACTGCAATCCGCAAAAGCATCGAAAGCTGGTAACCAGCACATTGGCTTGCTACGACGGACGTTCAGACAACTAGACACCAGTATTTTCAGACTGGTGATCAATGCGTATGTTCGTCCCCATGTCGAATACGCAATCCAAGCCTAGCAACCATGGTTGAAACGCGACCTTACTGCACTGGACCAACCTCGATCTCGGGCTTACAAATAAGTCATTGGAATGCGCTACCTTCCATATGAGCAGAGGCTGAAACTTTTGGGAGTATTCTGCTAGTGTTGTCGCCGACTACCAGGCGACTTGATTATGGCGCACTTGATTGTACACAATCCAAATCATGTGTGCCGCACTTTACCGCAACCAAGCAGTAACACTAAAATTAGAAGCCACTCTTTAAAATTAGCAGAACAGCACAGCCGTCTGGCGTGCCGTAGAAAGTTCCTTGCTATTCCTGTGCGCCAACTATGGAACGCGCTCCCCGAATCGGTTGTTTCTGCACTCACGCTAACCATATTTAAAAGTCGGTTGAATGGCGCAATTCGCCAATTACATTTTGTTACTTGACGCAACTCTCCATCCTACTCTGGGGAAATACCTTGGATTCATTTTTTTGCCTATTGAACTACAGAAACACTTGGAGTGCATGGCTACTGGAGTACATACGGTAGGTCGATTCTTTTGATAGTAGAACTACTGAAACTTTTCAATAACGTTTTTCGATAACCCACCAAAATACCCAACGGGTCTTGTAAAGCAGTGCGCGTCTTAACCCGTATAAAATCATTGTCCATTGACTGAGGCATCAGACGTCACTGTAGCAGCCGTCCTCCAACAGCACCTTGGTGGGCAATGGTAACCCCTTAGATTCTTCTCCAAACGCTTGCAGCCAGCGGAATTCCGCTACAGAACGTTTGGCAGAGAACTGCTCGCCATTTACCTAGCCATTCGTCACCTCCAACACACACTAGATGGCCGCGTTTTCACTGTCTACACCGAATACAAACCCCTCATTTTCGCCTTCAACTCAGCCTCCGACAAATACGCACCCTCTGGAAATGACGCCTAGACTTTGTCGCGCACTTCACTGCTGACAAATGTCATCTCTCAGGTGTCGATAACTCCGTCGCCGACGCACTCCCACGCGTCAAGCTCACCTCCAATCTTTGCATACCATCAACCTTGCCACCACTGTATCGGTTCGGGCTGAAGATGAAGACATACAACGCACCCTACAGTCCAGTTCGCTGCATGTGCAACCTGTTACCCTTCAAACCAAGGAAGGAACAATTCTCTGTGACAATTCCACAGGTTGTCCTAGACCCTTCGTGCCCGCCTCTTTCAAACGCAGAGTATTTGACGCACTCCACTCACTATCACATCCCAGTATCCGTGCATCTTTAAAACCGCTCATGGAACGTTTCGTTTGGCCACTCGTAAACTTGGGCTCACGCTTGCCTTTAATCCCAGTGCTACAAAATAAATCGTCACACATGCGGTAATCTTAGATCATTTCACGCCCTGGACTCTCGGTTCTCGCATGTAAATTTAGACTTGGTATTGCAGCAAGAACGAAGCGGCAAGGAAGCACATTTTTTATTGCACGCGACCACGGTATTCATACGCTGCGCGCACGCGTGCCCTTATCGACCATGTTTCCGTCCCACAACACAATATACATGAGGAATCATAACATGTCTCGATCGTGCCTCGTCGGTCGAATATCTCGTGGTCCTGGCTGCCTGTTTGACCCCGTAGATTTGCTTCCGTTGCTCACATTCTGACCAGTTTGGAGTGGTTCTAAAGCCCTTGATTTGCTTGATCTCGGTTGCGTTATTCAGCTTGGGGTTACTCCATAATGTACCGACAAAGGTGTTTCTGTCTGATCTATTGGCTTATGGACACATCCTTTTCCAGTACTCTTTGGATCAGGCACGTTCTCGTTCGTTGCTTGCCTTCCGCTCTCTGCTCGTATTGTTGGGCTGGGGTTGCGCTATCCGATCTCGTCCATGATGTCTGCGTCCAGTTCGGTCCTCCCTCGTTCTAATGAGTTTTCAGTCTCCTGCGTGATCACTGCCTTCCGCGCCACTACAGTATGTTCTTTGCCTCCTTCATGTGGATTCGTATACACTCTTACTTGTGTAGTCCGCTTCATCAGATGGCGAGAAGCCATTTCTGTATCAGACTACACAGCTGAGACTGTTATCCTGGCTTTCTTAGATCCGTGGGTCTCGCGCTACGGATGGCCATTTACCACCACAACTGACCGTGCAACGCCCGTTCGAACCTTCACTATTCAATATGTACTGCAACTTTCTAGGCTGCTGCCGCATTCGCCATTCATCATTATTATACACGTTAGCTAGAGCTGTAAAACACCTCAGCTATTGTGCCGCAATATATAAAAAAAGAAAAGAAATACCACAGTTGCATGCCAGCTGAATGACCAGCAGCGGAGAGGCATTTTTCCGGAAAGCTATCAGGCGGCTACTAGGCAACAAAAAGTTATTAAATAAAATTATATTGTGCTACGAACTGAGCTCGTGGTTGGGGAGCTAGGCTAAAAGGGATGGAGAGGGGTAAAGAAACTCACAGCGTGAAC
Source organism: Dicrocoelium dendriticum (assembly GCA_944474145.2). NCBI lineage: Eukaryota > Metazoa > Platyhelminthes > Trematoda > Plagiorchiida > Dicrocoeliidae > Dicrocoelium > Dicrocoelium dendriticum. The sequence goes on along the minus strand of OX104070.1, from coordinate 39,347,542 downwards.
GCCAATGTGGTCGGCTCCTAGCCATATCAGCATGTGCATTCATCCAAACATGCTCATCGTCTTTTAGACCCCAACCAGGGAGCAGTGATGCTCCTAAGTTTCTAAGTGAGGGACTTCATTCCTATCGACCAAGTCATCGCTTGGCCACCTCTCATCTCCTTCCATCCACACCCCTGGCGAGCAAACAACACACGTCGCTGCAGCCAGTGGGCTGGTATGCTTAACATGTGGCCGAGCCATCAGAGTCTGGTGTGTGAAATAACGGTGCTGAGCAGTTCGTTTATTTTTCCTGTGCCGTAAACCAAGCATGGAAGAATCTTGCTGCTCACGCGGTATTCCCACCAGATGTAAGTCAAATTGCGAAGGCACCGATGGTCGAACGTAGTTAGACTCTTTATGTTCGCTGATTCATAGGGGCCAGGTTTCGCAAACGTACTGTAAGGTCGAACCTACCGTTGCATTGCACACTCTGCCCTTCAGGACGAGTGATATTGCGCCCGCGCCATAGGTAACTATGGCTAGCAAAAGCACGAGCTTTTGCTATACGGTACGTGATCTCATCTTCCATCCCAAAGACGCTGATACAACTTTCCAAGTAGTTGCATTTCTGAACGACTTCTATCTGATCCCCACTAAGGTCAGCGCAGCAGGCGATCCCTGCCAAACTTGGAAGAAAGCTTTGCACCTCGATGGTGCAAAGTAAAGCCCGAAGTGGCTGACAGCCAGTGCTAATCTGTCCAGCTCGGCTTGGCACCTCTGGGAGCTGTCACATATGTAGGCAATATCGTCATCATACTCCAAGTCAAGAAGTCATTCCCTGGAGAGTAGTTCCACACCTTCTAAGCTGTGTCCTGTGAATGCAGTCTCCATGACTTCGTCAACAGCGAAGTTGAAGAGGATAGGTGACAGCGGGTATCCTTGTCTTACACCACTGCAAATACTGAAGGGCGGCGACATCTTGCCGTAAGTCCTCACTCTCACGCAGTCTGCCCTTGCTACGCGCGTATAGTGCCGGATAATATTTACATTTCTCGGGCACACCTTTTCTGAGTAGACGCTACCAAAGTGCACATCCATCAACCGACTCGAAGGCACCTTTGATGTCGAGAAACACGACTACGGTGGACAGACAATAGGTGCGACGGTGCTCCAGCAATTGAGGCAAAGTGAAGATGTGGGCAATTTAGCTACGACCTCCACGTAACCTGGCTTGCTCCTCACGAATCCGGCTTTCGCGAGTGCCAGTCAGTTTGTGAAGGATTACAGAGGCAAGTAATTTGGAGGCGATAGGGATCAGACTGATTCCTCTTTGGTTGCCGCATTCCGAACGCGAGCCTCCTTTGAAGATCGGAACAATAATGGAGCGGCTCCAGTCGGTTGGGACTATTTCCTGCTCCCACAGTTTCACCACCGATTCGTGTAAATCACCAACAAGAGCAGGGCCCCCGAAATCGAAGGGGGTTGGATGAAGATAATCTGGTCCCGCGGATTCGTTCAACTCCAATAGTCCGATCTCACGTACAACTTCTGAACGAGAGGACGGATACAAAACGACAGTCCAGGGAGCAGGGAGATCACTGGCCGGTATGGAATCTAACAATTCCAGTCGATTAAATTGCCTTTCAAAATGTTCAGCTCAAAGCTTCAAACGTTTTGACAAGTTGGGAATAGGCTGTCCGCTCTAGTCATAAATTGTTTCACTAACACTAGGTCTCCTGCTGCCCGTTTCCCGTATCAGACGGCATAACTTTTGGAGATTACTAAGAGCAGCGGCCACTTCGATCCCTGACGCACGAAGAGACCACCAGAAGTCGCGGTCTCTCTTCAGGCTAACACGGAGTTTTGCTCGGAGCTCTTTGCGAGTTTCATTGTATTCGCTTTCAGCCGGAATGTGCCGGCGAGCATCCATAAGTTCCAGAGACCGCGAAGAGAGCGAATGTCCATATTAGCTATTAGACTTACCACATGAGGATTTGCCTGCTGCTAGTAAGGTCTGGTGAACATGCGACCAGTGCTCTTCAATTGTCTCCAGTGAGCGCTTACTCAACTCGCATGTCAGCGTAGTTCGATAGGCATTCAGAACAGCTGGCTTCGCCAGTTGGCTGGTGTCAATACGCTCACAGTCTAGCCGTGGGCATCCGTCAAAACGCGTCCGCAGTTAAGCACATACAAGTGCATGGTCTATGCCCACACATGCGATCAAAATCGAGCGACAGTTCTGGACGCAGCCTCTTCAGCGGTAACCGATTGCAATGTGATCGCTTTGCTCCCAAGGCTGTTTCGAGGCTGGTGGGCGTCAAGTCACCCTCCGGTGGGTACTGTGTCGGAAGTCAGTGCTCGCAATAAATAAGCGGGCACCTTTACACAAATGAAGTAACCGCTCACAGTTATCATTACGAAAGCCTACAACGTGTTGGTCGCCCAGATGCAGTTCATCAGTGGATAACTTTCCAACTTGAGGGTTCAGATCCCCAGCCGGCACAACAGTGGCCGTGCTTCTTCTGTGGCGAAGGATCTCGGTCAGTTGGCGGTAGAAGTCCTTTTTTACCCAATCATTGCTAGACTTTGTGGGCGCTGAGGCAACAATGACGAATAGGCACCTATCAGTCCCGCGACTTCGAGGTCTTGAACGAGCCAGCCAATCGGACCGCTCACATCAGGCTACTGATTGGGGTCAAATAAACCAGAGCAACTTCAGCCCGGGGACTCAGGGCAATGCCAACAACAGCTTGGGCAGTGCTCGAAGCTGCATCGTCACCGGATAGGCGCAATGAGAAAATAATGGTGGTGTCACCTGAAGGGGATCGCAGAGTGAGCACAGAACTCGAGTGTTGCAGGCGGATCTCCGATAAGCAGGATATTGATGGAAAGTGTCTGTAATGTTCGGGTAAGTGCTGCCTGTTGACCGATCTGTAGCAATGTGCGTACATTGAGGCATGCCAATCTGAAGGACGGTCGACAGGTCCAAATGGAAGCAGATAAACTGGGGTGGACCGCTTGGTTGGACATGAGCTTGTCGACAGGACAGGAGTGACGCTCCGCGTTTGCATGTAAGTTGAAATTAGAAGATAAATGCCTAGCAAAGCATGCTGCGGGAGGGCCAAGAATAAGGGGTTGAAGACAGAGGGGATAAAAGTGAAGTTAGAACGGTAAGATAAGAGTGAAAAATCATAAGGTGAATAAGAAGACAGGAAGGTTTGAGCAGTAGCATCCAAACCCCCTATCCACCCTGCTCGATGCAGCAGACAAAGCGCTGTTTACTATCTTCTATGGCCAGAGCATCAAGAAACTGTGTGTAGAGAAATTACTTGTATTGCGTGGACAGGATATTGTCAGGTTGCCCAAGCCTAGACAGGAGAACGATTGGGGTTCCCAACCAAAGCCTCTGGTTCAAAAAGTTTACCGCAAGGCAGCGGGTTTGGCGTTGTGCAACAAGGAGTCTGTTTTAAGGAATAAGGAGCCACTCTCATTTCAACCCCCAACCTGGAGGACCAGGAGGCAGAGTTTTTCTGGCATCTAACCATTGACCAATCTGGTATGAGTGGCTCTGAAGATGCATAAAAACACCACCCAGCATAGCTTAGTGGATCGCTGAGGCACGCAAACCATCGCACCACGGTAAGGTCCAGCCTAATTGCCGTCGCATTCATACCACAGCGTATCAGCCAGCAACCAACGGTTTAGTCGAACGCTCCCATAGACAGCTTAAAGTCTCGCTCTGCACCTCATCTGATCCTAGCTGGAGCAAGAACGTTTCGTTTATACTCTTAAACATTCGCAGCAGCATCAAAGCTGTTGCAATGTGCACCAGCAGAGTTGGCTGACGACACAACGCTAAAGTTGCCAGGAAAATTAGTTTCGTCCCCCGTATCGTCGGGTAAGCTTGTGCCTAACTTTGCGTTCTCCCTAGCTCAACGCATGCGTTCACTACGCCCGGAGCCGCCCCGTTAACAGACCAGAGATGTGCATATGCACAGCGGACTTTCTACCTGCACTCATGTCTACTTTCGCATTGAGGCAGTGACGCGCCCTCTCCAGCTTCTCTACACCGGACCATTTAGAGTACTGCAACGGACTCCGAAGCATTTCAACTTAGACCAGAAAGGCCACGTGTTGTATCCTGAAAAAGCAACAGACCAGATCAGCACCAGAACGTATGTATGGAGGAAACTGTCCCCACACAATTAAATGGATGGAGGTTCGCATTGCAAACAATCAAATGAACAATGAACAATGATTTATTACGGGATAAAAGCAAGTGCTTGGCACGTCCCGTAGGATGGTAGCGGTGAATATGATGCAATTAAAATATGTCTGGGTCATCTATCGAACGTCTGCCGAGATGAATACTTTGATAATTAACATCAGTGTAAAATGAAAAAAGTTATCGCGCGTAAACGTTCAGAAAGACACTGGGGTGCAGTGATAGTTGAAGTAAGGAGTGAGAAAAATAAAATATGATCGCTCACTTAGGTCCATTTTGATACATAAATCCTGTTGAAAACGCTTGGCGTAATCCACAATGCTAGATCACATGATAGGCCAACGTGTGCTAAATAGAAGTGTGAGTAGGATAAGCGAATCGAGGGCAACAACAAAGCAAATATTTGAACACGACATTGCCACCTCCTCAGTTTGTAAAAATATAGACACTACATGTCCATGAACAATCTAATTTAACGTCAGCACCCCGAAGAATTGTCATGTAGTGTTATCTGTTAAAGCGTATCGGTAGACCGGGCGGCATATCCGACCGGAACGTTTGCATTAGTTTGTACCGAGCGCTGTGTTGTAGGTATGTTCCTCTGTTCAATAGCATGTTGGAAAAGCGCTGTATACAGCCGTCTTGCATTCACCTTTGTCCAATCAGCCAACTTGTAATTTCCTGGCGTGCACATAGATTCCACCCCGGTCGGAGGTCCGAATACATTACCTCCTTTGAGAGAATTGGGTAGTCTCACACGAACAAGTGTCCCTGGAGGATAGGTTTTCCCAACGCGTCTATATTTGGCCTGATAAACAGCCTGTCTTTCGTATTCTCTGTGCTCGGCGGTTTCTTCGGATGTAAAGGCTGAATATACTCGAGTTCGAATTGTTTTCCCTAGCGTTAGCTCCGAGGGGGTCGTTGCCGTTGCAGTATTTGGAGTAGTTCTGTATACCTCCAATGCAGATACCAATGCATCATCCCAGAATTCTCCCGAAAGCGAAGGACTTGTAGAGATCCTTTCAAAGTACCATTAAGTCGTTCGACGAATCCATTCGCTGCAGGGTTATAAGGTACACTCCACGTGTGCCTGATACCATTGCGCCTTAGAAATTCAGCATACTCGTTACTTCGAAACTGTGGGCCGTTATCATTGACTATTTCTTCTGGCAAACCCTAGCTTACAAACAAACAACGGAGCCACTTTATGATGACGACTGTAGTTACGTCCCTGCATAGAATGGGCTCTGGCCACTTGCTATAGAAACATGTAGCCACTAGCAAGTTCCGCTTCTGCGGGGATGCATTGGCAAACGAGCCCATAATATCGATGGCAATTTTTGCCCATAGCTTCATTGCGTACACGATAGGTTGGACTGGAGCATTCAGGGTCTTGGCACTCTTATCGGATGGTTGGCGGGCGTAACATTCCCGAATAACCGCCTCGACGCTGGAATGCAACTTCGGCCACCAATAGTATTGTCGTATCCGAGCTTTTGTTCGCACAATCCCTGGATGACCGTCTTGCGCACATGCAACCACCAGAGGAATAAGGGTTGCAAGGACCACAAACTGCTCGCCACTAATAATGCAGTTGCTCACAATAGAAAACTCGTGCCGTAGGGTATAGTATGGTAGTTACTCATGTTGGATCTTGGTACGACTGGGCCATGAAGTGGATATGTACTCCCGAAGCTTCGCTAGGACAGGGTCTTTGTTAGTGTGCTCTCGTATCAGGTCAAATGTTATTGTAGGTGTTCCGTCTGAGAGCTGCGATATCACTTTTACTTTCTCTAAGTCCTCGTGTTCCTCTTCTTTGGACAGAGGGAGTCTCGGCAAGGCATCTGCAAGTTGGCTAAAGCACCCTGGCACGTATTTTATTTCCTAATCATAGTTTAATAAACGTGAGTACCAGCGACTCAAGCGTACCGGCTTTTAGCCTTTGTTACCGCGACTTAGCAGCGTTGTAAGAGCAGAATGATCGGTGCGGAAAGTGAATCGACGTCCGAATAAGTAAGAGTGCCATTTCTCACATGCCCAGACGCATGCGAGGGCCTCCTTCTCGTCGGTGGAATAAGTTCTTACAGTATCAGACAAGGTACGCGATGCGTTCGCAATCACTTTCTCCTCGCCATCGTGTAGCTGGGACAGAATTGCACCCAAGCAAACATCTGAAGCATCCGTTGAAACAAACGTTGGAGTGTGCTCATTGATGATCGCTACCGTGGGAGTGGATTCAATCATCGCTCGAATGGTCATGTAAGCATTGTCTTATTCAGTGGCCCAACGAAATTCATGGTTTTGCCGCGTCAACCTCAGTAGCGGCTCGGCAAAAGTCGCAAAATTCGGTAGATGTCGAAGGTATTAAGGACACAAACCCAAGAATGGTTTCATCTGTGTAACACTGCATGGTTTTGGACAATCGGGAATGGCTCCGGTGTTCTGCACATTAGGCTTAATACCTGAGGTAGAAATAACATGTCCAATAAACTCGACCTCCGTTACAGCGAATCGGCATTTGCTGGTATTCAGGCTGAGATTTAGTTCATTCAGTCTATGCAGCCCATTATGAAGGTTTCCCTGATGTTCAGTGGGGTTACTACCAAAGACACAAATATCATCCATACACACAACACATCCTTTGAGATCTGATAACGATAGAGTAATAAATTTCTGCCAAGCTACTGAGACACTACTAAGGCCCATTAGTAACACTTTGTATTGATACAAACTATCTTGCGCGAGGAAAGCAGTCAAATGTCGGTAATCTGGAGTCAGTGGCATGTTCAATAATCGTTCAATAGTGTATGATGGGATAAAAACATTGGCTTTACAAGACCCATAGGATGGTGAATGCAAAATAAATAAAAATCATTAGACTCCGACATGGAACTGAAATGCCAATAGTCTAAACCTAGTACATCACACCACAATGTGTTGTTTGTCACTCAGATGAATGTCTAACAATTGTTTGAAGGCTGTAATGTTCGGAGCGTTTACCACATGCGTTGGCAAGTCACTCCATTGTGAACAGATTCTAAGAGAGTAAAAATATTTTCTACAGTCTAATTGGGAGTGTTGGATTATCAGCTTGAGGTTATGACCTCTCGATCGGTAGTATGCACTGCGAATATCCAGCTCTGAGAAAAGTTTGGCGTTTGATAGCTTAACCATCAACTCATCGATAGAAGGCAGAGGGAACTTATCCACAAGTATATGTCGATTAAGCGCTCTAAAGTCGGTTCATACACGAATAGAGCCATGTTTTTTTTGAACGGCAACTAGTGGATGAACCCATTCACAACACTGTATGAGTTTTATCAAGTCTTCCGTGATCATATTTTTCAAAGCTTGCGACAACGCTTCTCGCTTGGCCAGAGGTACAGGCCTAGGTTGAGAAATGCTGAACGGTTTGTAATCCGCGCTCAACCGAATGCGGTGCATTGCTTTTGAGACTCTACCAATATCCGGAAGAAAGAGATTTGGGTAACTGGGACGTAACGAATGAAGGTTGACACTGACAATGGTCATCCAGCTCACGCATGGTGATTTGTTCAGCAAGACCATGGCATTACGTCCCAATAGAGGCTTACTATCAGTTTTAGTGACGTAAACTTCAACTATACGCTTCCTGTTGTTTATAAGAAAAATTGAAACCGTAAACCAAACCGAGTATGTGGACATCACCATTGGATTAGCTGTTGAAAGCGTAAGCGGAAGGATGTACAGTTAGCTGACCAAAATGCTGTTTGTAAAAACAATAGGGCACAACTGTGATTGGTGGCGCGGAAACTAGTTCCATGTCTAGAAAAATGGTTTTGTTTCTAACTTCAAAGAACACACGACGGATATCTGGCGAAGGCAATTTGGGTTCTTGAGTTGGAGACGAAAGTGGATGTCCGCATTCATTAACGACATACATGGGTTGTTCAGTGGTAACCGGAGAAGCTCTAGTGTCATTTGCAGAATCAGCTACAGAAATGACGCGGCAACGACAAACCCGAGCAAAATGACCGGTCTTACCGCAATTCCGGTAGATTTCATTCTTTGCAGGACATGATTTATCATTTGCACTATGTTCAGCATTTCCACAACGGTAACACTTATTTCTAACTAGGGATCGCGTCAGAGAGCGTGTAAAATCCAAACGGTCAAATTCAGTAGTTCCTGTGTTAGAGAGGAACATTTTGTTTTGTTCCGTGACCACGACCTTCGCGCGAGCCACGTCACAGTCCCTGTCCCATGTGAGCCTTGCTGCGTTCTCCGGTAAGATACTCTCTGATCCGAAAATCCGTGAAACCAGATATCAATTGTTGTATTAGCATGGTTCCTTCCACATTGTTCTTGGGAATACTATTATAGTCACACTTTCGAACAGAACAAACAAGACGGGAATTGAATACATCCACTGATTCACCAGATGGTTGTTTCAGCTACGAAAATTTGTACCAAGATGTATAGGCGTTCACTCGAACACCCCAATGTTTACCGAGGGCCGATAAGGCCTCTGTCAACGTGGGTTTCTTCCGCAGATTTAGAGCATCAAATATACGTCCACCCTCTGAGCCGAGGTGCAAGCGCAAAAGCTTTAATCCTCCGTTTTCAGCGTCACGGATGGATTGAGAACTGGTAGCACAGAAATCTAATATGAAAAACTAATCTTCCAGTTTTCCCAGCATTCTGCATTTGGGGTAACCGCAGAGTCAGTCCAGAACGGTGCAGGGGCAGTAGTATGCAAAGACATCGGTAACACGTGACGCCAATTTGTTATATCCTGCAACGTAGCAGATCAGATCAGCACCAGAACGTATGTATGGAGAAACTGTCCGTAAACACGCGCAGTACAATTAAATCGATGGAGGTTCACATTGCAACCAATCAAATGCCAGATCCCATGATAGGCCAACGAGTGCTAAACAGAAGTGTGAGTAGGATAAGCAAATAAAGGGCAACAACAAAGCAAAGTATTTGAGCACGACAGATATCAAGATATGGTGTGTGATCAGAGGACTGGACGACCATGAACGACTCCAGTGCAATCCTAACACGGTGTCGAAATCGTCAGTTCAAAACGCCCAACCATTCAACGTAGACAACTGTCGCACTGCAGAATTACGCCGTAAACATGACTGCACGGAATTAGCTTGAGGCATACGGATTGCAGACCAGCTCCCACGAACGCGATTTTGTTGTGCTCGTATAGAGTGACCTCAGATTTCAAGACAGACTGAGGTGGCTGCGAAAAGAGGCAACCAGCACATCGGCATGCTTCGAAGGGCATTCGCGAGATTTGACCCATCAATCTTCCCAATGATGCACAATTCCTACGTGCACTTACACTTGGAATACGCTATCCAAGATTGGCAACCTTATGTAAAACGCGACCTAGAGACAGCACAACGAAAAAATACAAAAGACCTGCGCTATCACTCTCACCACCGAAGGCCGAAGTTGCTGGGAGTTTTCAGCGGATGCTATCGCAGGCTGCGCCGCGATCTCATATTGGCTCATCAGATATTGAGTGACCACAACGACGTATGCCGCCATTTGCTGAAATTTAGCCACAACACGCAGCTCAGGGGTAACTGCTTAAAATTAAGCAATATAGCCATCTAGAGTGTCGATGGAATTACTTTGCCCTTCGGGTTTCCCAACCCTGGAACGCACTCCCAGACTGTTGTATCCCCTCCTACCTTGAACATTTTCAAAAAACGATCAGATATTGCATTTAGCTCCCACCATTTTGTTACTCCTCTATGTTACTCCTCTATTTTTGATTACGCGGAGCATGCTTTTCTACAGGATTTATGTATCAAATGGAACCAAGTGAGCGACCATATCTTACTTTGCTCACACCTTATATCAATGACTACTGCACCGCAGTGTATTTCGGAACGTTTACGCTCGATTTCTTTTTATAATTTCGATGTTATTTATCCAAGTATTCATCTAGGCATACGTTTGGTATATGACCCACATATATTTGGATTTCATCGTATTCACCCCAACCATCCTACGGGAGGTGTCAAGCAATTGCTTTTATCCCGTGATAAGTTATTGTTCACTGCTCATTGGCCCTCCTCTAATTTCCACCTATCCCCACACGTGCTTCTGTCCTTCACCCCCCTCTAAATGCATCCGTTATTTATGTACTTGGATGGTTTCCTTTCTGTGTACCTCGATTTCTCGAAAGCATTTGATCATCTTGATCACCCCCTCCTTCACATGCTCAGGATTGTGGAATCGGCGATCGCATCTGTTGTGATTCCCTACCCTAGACCTCCTGATTGGCTGGAATTCGCTCAACGCTGATTGATTAGCGGACATTTTGTGAGTGATTTTTCGTCGTTGGCCTTGTACGTTCCATGTGCCCCCTAGAATATACTTCTGTTACATCTACGTCCTTCTGATACAACACCATCCTGGGTTGGATAAGTGCATTCCTACTTCAACGTCGCCTAAATGTGAGTGTTCGTAGCGCCTTATCTGGCCCGATAGAGGCGCAATGTGACGTCCCACAAGGCTCGGTTCTAAGACCAAGGCTTTTCTTCGGCCTCGTTAACGACCTCTTGGGAGTGATCTATTCAAACATTTTGATCTTCGCTGACGATCTAAAAATCTTGCGGACCATCAGGACGCTAAACGACCACATTACACTACAAGGTGATATCGACAGGGCTCACGATTGGTTAGTTCAGAACATGCTGGGGTTCTACGCTGCCCAATGTCGAGTACTGAGCCTACGCCACCAGGGAACTTACGCATACCTTCTAGGAGAACACCTTTTGCAGCGCGTCTCCCATGAAAACGATCTTGGAGGGCTCGTTCAGGCCGATTTCGGTTGCTCAAAACAGGCCGAAAAAGCCGCAACGTAAGCCAACCAGCATTTGGGTCTCGTGTGAAAAACGTTTGGTCGGCTTGATCCTACCGCATTTTCACAAATGCTTAACACTTACGTAAGGCCACATGTATACTCCATGCAGGCTTGGCATCCCTGACAAAAGCTTGATCTTGCTGCTCTTGAGACTCCACAAAGAAGAGCAACATAAAATTTTGAGGACCTGACTCATAGATTTCAGGAGCTTTCCAAGGGTGACCTTATTTTGTTGTTTCAGATCTTAAAGAATACAAACCACGTATGTCGACACTTAGTGAACTTACGTCACAACACCTCAATCCGAGTCCATCACTTGAAGTGAGCCAAACAGTACAGCCGGCTGGAATGTCGCTGACATCTTTTCTCATTTCGTGTGTCCCAGTTGTAGAACGCTCTCCCAATTTCCGTTCTTTCCGTTTCTACACTAAATGAATCCAAAAGTTCACTTGATGAAACACTACACCATATGCACTGCATGATGTAGCTGATGTTGATGAGAAATATGATGACAGAATCAAAGTACGTGCACATGTGAAACTTCGATGAGTCCACCGGTATGCGTTACCATTGTTTTTGTGGATACATTCACATCATGTTCTCATTCTTTACCGGCGGAACTGTCAAGCTTTGCATTTTTATCTGTGATCAACTCATTGAACCCCTTCACCGTGTCCAGGATTTATGAGCATTTCACTGCCCCTTTCTCAAATCATCTCTTTAAAGCCCTGTATTGGGTCCACTTACAACTCTCTCAGAGCATCCATGTTTTTGGAATTGTATTTTGCATAGAATCTACATGACAAAACTTTGTTAACGCATCATGTGATCTGCACAGCATTTGATCTCTATCTACGAGCATGCTGCCTTCCCAAGAACGTGACAACCATAGGCGATTGAGAAAGTATTTTACCTCACCCACTCACAAAACTGACATACTTATGTCGCATCACACAACTGGATGACCGGATAACTGATCCGTACGTATTCAGCCACGTTCTCAGGGCTCGCCGCGGTCGTCGTCGAAACCGCACCGGATCCGACTTTTACTCACGGCCACCATATATGCACACGCGAAAGTCTGTTTTATGTGCGGTTATTATCTGTACAATAGTATCATTTATACTAGTGTCTAGCCTTCTGATTATGGAAGTAGTCTAGATTTAGGCGGCACGGATACCCTGTATAATTTCCTGTTTAGTTTTTGCCGGCCATTTTTCTCAGCAATACCAGATAGTAAGAGCAGGTTTGTTTTCTCTTTGCCTGTCCCTTGTGAAGGTATACTAACAGAACTACTGAGTTTTTAGTTTCGTTACTCTTACTTGACTCAACTGTTGCGTCTCAGTTTAATTATCATTTCACCTTTTATTTGCTTACGGTTCTACCCGTTTTATTATGTTGTGTCGTGTGTAGTTCCTTCAAAATGGACAAATTTATTCTCAACGAGTGCATAAGTCCTATGCTACGGCGGCGATTAGGACAGCAAAGTTGCTTGTGCTACCGAAACACCATCGGTGCCAACATTTCCGCCGAATGCTAAGCGTTGAAATATATCGAAAGAACAACCGAGAAATAAAATAAGTAGCATCGGAGCAAATCGTAAGTACAGCGAGAATTATTTGCAATGGGGTTTTTATTACACTGCAGGCGACATTCGTCAGCAGTCTGTTTGTGTTATCTACGATGAAGTACTCTCGAACTATTGTATGAAGCCATCTTTATTTAAGCGATATTTTACAAGTAAGCTCAAGATCACATGGGAAAGCCATTGTCGTTTTTGTCAGGAGTAAAGACGAATTTTGAAGCGACGCAAAACAACAAGTGTGTCTTCAAGTGTTTGCGGCCATCAAATGCTCTAGCAGAAGTATAGTTATTATATATTGATTATGCTTACTTGTTCTTCAAATGGATACTACGATTCATTTACGGTAGTACTTCAGGATATATATATATATATATATATATATCAACAGTCCATGAATACACATAGAGCCATCAGAAAGCATGGGACACAAAAGAAGATACAGAAATTGTAAAAGAAAACACAACACAAAGGTTATCGTAAAATCGTACCTATTTAATAAGTTTGAAAAGCACAAGTTTACTAGATACATAACTCGGAAACGCATCACAATCAAAGATGCGGCTTGGTATGCTCACACCCATTCTGGTCCCGAAACCTGAAGTGACTGTGGCTCAGCGTAACCCCTCTAATGCGATTTACCGTGAATGTAGAGTGACACAATAGCAGCTCAATTTTACGATTACGAAACGCTACCCCAAAAACACGTTAACTGCATTCGCAAAGGGAAGCGAGGCAGTACACTGTAGCAAAAAGACCAATACTATGCGGTCGCAACATACCCAACCTTACAACCTAATGTCGGCCTGTGTTGCATCCCAGCACACACCGCCCCGACTCCAAGACTTAATCATATCACGCTTAGCACCATAACTATTTTGAGGAAACTGCTCCCCTGCGCACGTGCATTTCTCTTGGAGTCAATGAGATCACAGCGATGGTGCTCAAAGTGGCACCAACAACCGGTAGTCGTCCCGCGCAAGCGAATCATCACCATTTTTACCTCGGATTTCCCAATGAGGAACTTATGATGGACACAGTGAGAGTGAGTAGCCCCTGGGGCGCAGTGATCATGTAGCACTGCTTTTCCGCTACGTTTGCTACGCGGTACAGTCTGACAGGAAATCGAAGAGATCCGCATAGTAACACATCACATTTTATCCGACCTCATCAAGATCGCTGATTGGTCGTTTCTAGCGGAACAATCCCCTGATGTCGATAGGGAAAGTTCGTCAAACAGATCAAAAAATTTGGTAACAAACGCATCGGAGACAAAGATACCTAGCACAACAAGGTTAAACTCGTTCTTGAGGAGCAGGACGCGGGAACGAATAGCACTGGAGATACAGTTTGGAAAGATTACAAAGCTGATCCAGACGCCGGAAACTGGAATGCTCACATAACTGAGCGAAACCACTGTGTCAAACTGGTCCGCGAAGATAAATTGAAACACCAACAGAATTTGGCGAAAACATTCTGCTGTAATCCTAAGCTATTTTACAGGCGTGTTAATAAACTTCTCAAAGTAAAGCGATGTATTCCGCCTCTAAACTCCATCAGTGGCCATACGCAAACTTCGCAAAATGCAGCTAACGCTCTTAGACATCAATTCGCTTGTACTTTCCAGTACGCATCGCCATCTCATAACCTTTTCACACCTATCACTTCAACACGAGGAATTGACCATATCTCCACTGCCGCAGATGTGTTGAAGCGACAGATGTCACTACATGAGTATAAATAAACAACTAAACAAATAAACGATATAGTCCTGGACGGAGTGAGACACACTCCAACTGAGTAGTCTGATCAATTTGTATGACATGGTGTAAAATAGTTGATTGTTCACCTATTATACAATGGATCCCAAACGGGCAGTCTGAAAATACTGGAGAAATTAAGAACATATGGAACATTCTCAGCGGTATATCACGAACACCAGCCTGAGGCAAACAATTGTTTTCAGTGATTCATCTATGGGCCGGTAAAAGCATATAAGATTAAAATACAAAGGGATGGATAGTGATCGGTTCGGTGGTTTGTTCTGAAATGACTGTTTCAGTGGTTAGACAGTGAGTAGCTCGCCGCTATCTCATTCAAGCAGATCGACTGGGGTTACGTAATCACAATGCCTGAGCCGATGTCAGCCGGAAGGCTAGGTTGGTGGATGTTCGGCCAGGAAAATTGAGAGACTAAACAAACTTCTTTTGCGATCACAGTGGGGTTGAAATATGCGGATCGCAATAGCCACTGCAGTGACGAGCATTCTTAACCCCGAACCTTTCGAGTTCCTAGTGGATCCCGATAAATCACAGTAAAGGCATTCGGGAGGTTAATCTGATGACCTGATTCGAACAGGTGAGACAAAATATCGCTTGTAAGAACTCCTTTGCCTCCGTTCATCAACCGTTTAGGGATATGTTCCTTAATAGGATGTGACAAATGACGAGCCGTTCGACCAATACATGCTGCACACAAGTGCACTCAAATCGATAGATAACGTAAGGACAAGAAGGAACACCTTTCTGACTGCGGAATTACGAGGCATCTTCGCCTTGAACCAGCTAATTCCTGTGTGCAACGAGGACAGACTGCCGAAGCTGAACTCTTCTTACGTCATCTATCGATTTGAGTGCACTTGTGGAGCAACAGATATTGGTTGGAGGGCTCCTCGAAAGGTTCGCGGTTAAGCATGCTTTTCACTGCAGGGGCTATTGCGATCCGCATATTCCAACCACCACGGTGCTCGCAAAATGTTTGTTCAATCTCTCAATATACCCTGTCCGAACAGCCATCAGCCTAGCCGGCACTCTGACATCGGCTCAGGCATCGTGTTTATGCAACACCCAGTCGATCTGTGTGAATGAGACAGCGGCAAACTATCCGCTGTCTAACCAGTGACTAAGTCATTCCAGAGAGATTGAGAAACTGGGAACAATAACAAATACAGATTTAAACAAAAGCTCAAGTAAATTAATACGGCCATCCATGAAACCGTCCACCTGGGATCTGCTTCCATGCAGGCTATACTCTCGATGGGTTTGTTGGGTGGTTCCTGGGATAATAATCGGTAATCAAGGACACGTAAGAGAGGTATCCTCTACGGGACAGTATATAAGTTGGAGGCAACTGAACCCAACGTGTAGTGTGCCGGTTACAAAAGTGTGAAGCGAATCAACAGGAGCGAGAAATGGTGTAGCACGATACTCAATAAAGCAGTTTGCGTTACCAGAAGTGTCGCTAGTCAGAAATGGACGTTTTGAAGGTTAAAACAACAGTGAAATTCAGTGTTGCGAACTACAGAAAGAGTGTTTCCAGGTGCACTACAATTGCCTCCCCCTAGAAAGCTGAAGGATGGAAGCCTTCGATGGAGCTGTCAGTGGTGGGGGAACGGGCGGTGAGAATGGGTGCGAATAGTAGCATAAGCTTGAACACGGGTTTCCAAGATGGGGCGTGTAACGGAGTTCGCTGGGTCCAGGGTTTTGTTATTTTTTTATCTATGATGATCGTGTGGACCAGAGTACATTATCGGTTGGTCGTCGAGGCTTGCTCGCCAGACTGCAAAAATACTGGCTTGTCCAGAAAAAGGACCGACAGGACATTTCCTCCGCTGCAGACCCGAGGGTGCGCTTGGGAGATGTCACTCCCCCATCACACTCCAGTCCATGGTCCTCGTCCCACGAAGAAACCCGGGCGTCCTCTTAGCCAGGCGTTTGGGGACCAATACGTTCGTAACCACCCGCGGTCGAAGGTGACTGACTGTTCCTTGTGCTAGGAAGTGGCCTTGGGCAGGTCAGCGAGTCCCTTGGGGGCTGCGTTGAGCCAGCTGGCGAGTCATTCGAGGGTTGTCGTGTCAGTCGCGGTGGTTGAATCTCCAGAACGTAGAACTCAGAGGGGGTGTGCAAGAGTCGTGGGAAGTGATTTGACGCCGGAGAACATGGCATGCATGGTTAAAGCAAATACGCTTTTTAGGTTTTGAAAATGTTTGGGTTTTTTGTCGATTTTGCAAAAGGTTTGTAGATAAGACATGCGATTACCACTACAGACGAAAAAGGGGTATTAATGGAAACAGCCAACGTTTACAAAACCTGAAAAATGGACTGGACGTTTGACCTGTCCACCACGTCGGTCTGTTGCCTGGGTTGAGGTGGGGCAGGTTGTGAGTCAAGCGGAACGGAGGGTTTCAGCGTTTCCAGTGCTCGGTAGATCACCGCAGGTGCGGGTGCTTGTGTGATAGCATCAGAACGGGTTGCAAGTGGTTCGACAAAGAATGCCAGTTTGAGGCGGTCGATGAACACCGTTATCTGGTGGTGTCGTGTTCAAATACTTTGCTTTGTTGTTGCCCTTTATTTGCTTATCCTACTCACACTTCTGTTTAGCACTCGTTGGCCTATCATGGGATCTGGCATTTGATTGGTTGCAATGTGAACCTCCATCGATTTAATTGTACTGCGCGTGTTTACGGACAGTTTCTCCATACATACGTTCTGGTGCTGATCTGATCTGCTACGTTTTCAGGATATAACAAATTGGCGTCACGTGTTACCGATGTCTTTGCATACTACTGCCCCTGCACCGTTCTGGACTGACTCTGCGGTTACCCCAAATGCAGAATGCTGGGAAAACTGGAAGATTAGTTTTTCATATTAGATTTCTGTGCTACCAGTTCTCAATCCATCCGTGACGCTGAAAACGGAGAATACTTTAAAGCTTTTGCGCTTGCACTTCGGCTCAGAGGGTGGACGTATATTTGATGCTCTAAATCTGCGGAAGAAACCCACGTTGACAGAGGCCTTATCGGCCCTCGGTAAACATTGGGGTGTTCGAGTGAACGCCTATACATCTTGGTACAAATTTTCGTAGCTGAAACAACCATCTGGTGAATCAGTGGATGTATTCAATTCCCGTCTTGTTTGTTCTGTTCGAAAGTGTGACTATAATAGTATTCCCAAGAACAATGTGGAAGGAACCATGCTAATACAACAATTGATTTTTGGTCTCACGGGTTCTCAAGTCAGATAGAAACAAAAGGTGAACGCGACATTGAAGCCGGTCTCATCTAGAGGAGAGGCTGATAATTAAAAAAAGCCAAAAGTGAGATGGAGTTTGAACAAGAACAAACGCAGTACTGGACGCAAAACCATCGGGTACTGTTAAAGTCTACGTGTGTGGAAGTAACGCAAGACTTGCGAACGCGGTAATGGCTCGTAGCTGAAACGGACCGAATGTAACAGCACGAGCTAGACCACCAATCAACAAAAAACTTTGACGGGATGACTACTCAAGGACCTCAGTACCGAAATATTTTTATATAGTTACGTGTCCGAAACAAAATAGCCTTAGGGAACAAGCTAAGTGATGCGATGTATGTGTCCGCAAGCAGACATCGCGGAGGTCAGTGTAGCCATAAGCTACCAAGGCAAATGAATTTCAGGATGTGCGGAAGAAGAAAAATGTCATGACAGGTGGATGTATACGGATTTGCGAATGGGTTGCCCTCCTAAGACAGTTGAATCGAAATTGATTGTGAGGCTGTGGAGAACGCGGAAAAACACGAACATTTGCCAGCAGAAGGTGAGTCGAACGATTCCCATCGACAGCGATCTTAATATCAGCATGATCTAGCCACACCGAAATGCAGAGCCGTAAGGCCGAACATTTGACCTTAATAGGTGACAGCTGCTGCCAAAGAGACCATCGAGCGCGTAAACTAAGCGGCCTGATTGGTTTGATGAGAAGAATGCGACGATTGGCGCATTGGTGTCGGAGAAGAATACGGGATTTTCTACACATATGGCAGACCCAAGTGACTTGGGGAAGAATAGTCAGCTTCGCAAACTTCGACGGCGACTGATCCGAGAGCTCCGTCGCATTAAAAATGCATGATGGACGGAGAAGGCGAAGCAGATGGAATGCTACGCCGAACGCCGCCAACACAAGGAATTCTTTGACTCCTTGAAGGCGGTGTATGGACCGAGATTGGAGCCGCAGAGAACGCTGCTCGATGGTAGTTCAGGCGCTACCTGCACACAGACTGCAGACCTGGCGGAAAGGCTTCGACTGTCTCTTGAACAACCGTTCAGAGATCGATTGGCCTACTTTGAACCGTCTGAAGCAGCACGATGTGAAGGCGAGTCTGGCGGACACGCCAACAGTGGATGAGACGCAGAGAGCACTTGCTCAGCTGCGAAACGGCAAGTGTTCCGGGGCCGACGGGATGCCGCCTGAAGTACTGTAACACGGCAGACCCGCGTTAGTGACAGCGCTCCACCGCTTGGTACGACGCGTATGGATGGAGGAGGAGGTGCCTCCTGAGCTGAAGGATGCCCTTGTGCTACCACTGTACAAGGGCGAAGGTAGCAAGCAATGTTGCACGAATTATCGTGGCATCAACTTGCTAAGTTGTGTGGGCAAGGTGATTTCCCGAATCCTGCTCAATCGCCTCATCAGTCAGGTTGTGGAACCTAACGTCGCGGAAGATCAGTGTGGATTCAGTTCGGGTCGCAGCACTATAGATATGGTGTTTGCGGTTCATCAGTTGCAAGAGAAGTGCAGAAAACGACACCAGCCATTGTACTCGCTTTTGTTGATTTCACCAAGCCATTTGATAGGTGAACCGAGAGGCATTGTGGCTGGTGTTGGGTAAGTTCGGTTGCCCGCGTAAGTTTGTAAGTTTAATTGAATGTCTGCACAGTGGTATGCGAGCAAGAGTGAAGCTGAATGGAGAGACCACGGATGACTTTGAAGTTGTCTCTGGAGTAAAGCAAGGCTTTGTAGTAGCTCCTGCCCCGTTTAATATATATCTTAATGCAATGTTGTCTTGGGCTTTTGATGCAGATTGTGCTTGCGGTGTTCGTGTGGAGCACCGTATTGATGGTGGGTTGCTGAACATCCGTCGTTTCGGTGCGAGAACACTAGTCTGGGAGATAACTATCCGTATGTTGCTGTATGCTGACGGCTGTGCTTTGTTTTCACACAGCGCGGATGAGTTGCAGCACATGATCAGTGCTCGGCCTGCGACAGCGGCCAAATTCGGGCTCACCATCAACACAAGCAAAACTGTCTGTCTCTTTAAGCCTTCACCGGAGGTGCAATCTTCAATATTGCCGCGAATCAGCATTGGTGCTAAAGTATTGGAAACCACCTCCCGCTTCTTCTACCTTGGGAGTGTGATGTCGACTGACCAGTATCTACGCAGTGAGATGCGTATTCGCGTGTCGAGGGCAGCGGCGGCATTCGAGAAGCTAGAATACCGAGTGTGGAACAACCATCAGCTTGCCGTTGGCAAGGAGCTGATGGTGTACAAATCCATGGTGCTGTTCGTTCTTCTATACCGCAGTGAAACGTGGACGATGAACCGGCGGGATGAGCGATATCTCCAGCGGTTCCATCAACAGTGTTTGCGACGGATTCCGTGCACCGGTTGGTGCGACAGAGTTGCTGACACGGAAGTGTTGCGACAAAGTGGAGTGTATGCAGTGGACTGCATACTTTTGCTGAAACACCTGAGATGGCTCGGTCATTTGAGCCGTATCCGCGTTAAAACGCGGATACCGAAACAACTCTTATATGGTCAGCTGAATAGTGGAAAGCAGCATGCGGGGAAATCAAAGTTACGTTACCAGGACGTGATAAAAGTGAGTCTCTCACTTTCTAATCTTGATTGCTGGTCATGGGAATCGAAGGCGGTTGATCGGCGTGCATGGCGCGACCTAATCACGAAGGTAGTTGTCGAAGTGCAGGAGAAAGCCCTCATACATGCGGAGAAGAAGCGGCAAGTGCGGAAGTGGCAAGCACCGATGGGTTGTACTCCATCGACATCAAGCGCATGATGCTGTGGCACATGCGGTCGTGAGTGCCTGAGTCAGGCAGGCCTAGTGAGCCTTGAGCGAGGCCACCTTGGACCACCACCGAAGCGACGACGGGTCTTGCAGAGAACGTAGGCAGAACCGGCGCAGCGTTTGTAGGTACGCTGCATTCGATTGGCTAACTGCGTACATGCATGCTAAGTCTCTTTATTTCAGGTGGTGGTTCTGCAATTCTGTCCTAATGCTTTTCGTTCTCATATTGATGTCTACCCGTACTATCTTCCAGTAACTTGCACACGTCGCTGAAGCTAATTGTAGTTAATTTCGATAACAATTTCGCGTTTGTGGCATTTTCTTAAAATATATTTTCTGACGTCTTGAACTTATCGCGGATTTGTTCGTAACCAATTTATTTGATATGCCCATTCAGTGACGAGTTATGCCAACGTCTGTATGCATTATACGACTTATTTGATTTGATTTCGTCGTTTCAAGTGGTTGGCTGTTGCTTGATATCCCCGGTGTGGCTGCGCTTGATGTGCATGTTGACAAGGTGCCTACCTGTCTATCACCCACTACATCGTTCATACTGGCTCCAGGAGACAGTTGGTCGTTGCTGGAGGGGACGGGGTGCACGGTCATTGTGACCGTGCTAGGTTCGAAGAGCGGTTCCATGCAATCAGTGTGGAGTGGACTAACGTCTAGCCACCGCCTTGTGTGCGCTTGATTCCCCAAATACAGCGTGCTTTTGTTTGCCTGTGAAGGAGTGTGGGCCGGCTCCGTTGATGAAACGTGGCTCCCATTCGCATGCCTCCCGGTCTTATTCCTTCGGGTTTACACTGGATATGAGCTGTGTGGATGGAGCTGTGAGTGGTGCAGCGCAAGCTATCCATGGTCCCTCTGTAGGCGCAGGCGTCCTGTGACTGTCCCCATGGAGGCCACAGTGACAGGCAAATCCAGATACGAATGCCGTCATACCATATGCTCATGATTGTACTTTTGTTCCATGCTGTTGCTGATGTTGCATGCTTCCTCATCGCAGCCGAGCTACACCGGTTTCAACACTTACCATTCAGTATGCATCTAATTACGTCGATTTCGTTTACTTTGAGTTGCTCAGTAGTCTCTCTCCGCCGCACATGCTACCACGATCTCGTTCGTATGCCTAATCGCGACATACTTCTGGACCAGCGCAGTGTTATGCTTGAGGTGCTCTCAATGGCCGGGAATGCTGCATAATGACTAGGACGCTCCAACTCGGTGTTTTGTGCGTCGTGACGGATGAATGGAACGAATCAATTTATGCCTAGTTGCGTGGACCCAAACAGATGCCAATGGTGAGCCAGACGGAACGCAGGTATTGTTCGACATTGTCAGTAAGTCGTTATTTATTGCAATCTTTACTATTCGACGAGCAGCTGCTCATAGCATGAAAACTTTGACTGTTAACCTTACCTCCAAAGCGAAGTCATACATGTTCGCATTATTACCGTCCACGAGGACATGCCGCAGTTGTTAATGGCACAGATGGCCCACAGCCTCCATAACCAGACGAAAGAAAGCAGGTTATCATGCGTTCTAGGAGTTTCCATCCCTAGGTGTCAGTATCCACACAGTGACCGGAGCTCAAAAGCATGGGAACACATTCGTTCTTATAGTTTGCAGTCTCACTTACTGGAGCTTCGCAATCCATGCAGACCTAGTGTCCGAGCAGAGTGCAACTCGTACTGCGAGTGACCTCGAATTGTCTTCAAACGTCTAGGTGTTAGTGTTGCTCATTTTGAATGTCAGCAACACATAGGCCCCCCATTTAGTCCTCCGCTGTATGCACAGTTGAAAGGCCACAACCGCTCGTGCGTGTGTGTGTGTGTAACGGATTCGAAGGAACACTAATGAATCCCTTAGATTGGTCGCCTATCCTCAAGCATTCTCATCTTAAAAGTCAGTCGTAGTGATGACGCCGATAGCGTGAATGGGTTGCGTTCACTACCGGCTACCAAGCGCTTGCTGCTTACAATAATTCCACATTAGTTCGTGCATTCGGTTGAACAAATTGGGTGTAGGGATCAACAATTATACCTGGAGTCCAATGACTCTACAACGCTTCCTCGTTTTGGAATGCAGTTTGGAAATTCGGTGTTCAATGCCAACAATTTTCGTTGCAAGCACCCACACGTTGGCTCGTCCGTGTGATTTGCCTCGGTTCTACTAGGACTGAGGTACGCACATATTGCACTTGAGTTGTATTTTGTTTAATTGTACCGTAGTTAACGTCTTGGTTAGACCAGGGCGTTTGTACGTGTTACTCGAGACTCACAATGGGTCTGTCGTTTGCATAAATAGCTTATCGCCACAGTTGAGTATACAGCCACATCTTCCAACGGTTGGGTAATTGGATGTTATGTAGGCTACTTCTTGTAAATTGGCTAAATCCGTTTGAGCACTTTTTCGAAAGCCAAATGTAGGACAGGACGCAGTGGGGTTTGCACTGGATATGGAGTGTGGTTGCAGTTGTGGGTGGTGCAGCGTAAGCCACCCATGGTCCATCCGTAGGCGCAGATGTCCTGTGACTATCCTTGTAGAGGCCACAGTGACAGGCAAATCCGAAACCGGATGCCACCAATCATGTATTCCATTCCTGGGTGATTCTCGCGCGGATTTCAAAACATCTTATATCCACCAATAAAGCTATCTATATCCGTCACTTAAAGCCGGAGCTATGCGCACAGAAGCGATACGTGTGCCCGTTACTTTTAACCTAGTCCACATCTCTCAGTACATGATCGTTCGATTTGTATGCTGCCCATGGCAACCTTTGATTTGTCGTAAAAATAATGTACCTAAGTAATTTTCACTTGCACTTAATTTACAACCTTCAGTGACAGTGATTTATCGATCCAGACGTTAAATTTAACATGCTGATCAATATTCAGGCTACACACTTACCATTTAACTCTCACTATGCAAATGCCTGCGTCCGACAAGATGTACCAAAGGAATTCTTAACTCAGTATTGACTCGTGCTATTACATCACAGCGTTGTCGGGATTAGTGCGAACGCGACCGCGACCATTTCCATTCATGTTCTGCCTCAAGTTTCACAGTCTTCCACAGACCTCGTCAACAAGCACTCGAACCTCGTTCGCATTCAGTACAACTTACGTCCCGTGACTTGAAACGCCTAACCCGTTCTATGGCTCCACCCGTTTCGGCCCGCCATCGTAGGCTTTACCCGAACAGACTCAAAGCGGAATTCGAGCAAATGCTCGAAGTTGGATTAATCCGCCCCGGTTGGGCTTTTCGAATATCCCGAAACTCTACGCGACTCAGCAATGCTGCGCCAACTTTTCATTCAGAAGTAACACGTGGACTTGAAAGTGTTTATCCTATCTTAGGTGGCACACCCATTTCCACCTCTTTTGACGGTGAACACCACCATTTCCCGACCAGCATGGGGTCACCGCCAACCTTGACAAGTGTGAAAATGCGTATCACAACATCAAATTCCTTGACCACAAGATATCCTATGCTATCATTGAAGCACTACCAAACAAAATACAGGCATTAAAAAAATAATTCTGCTCCTAGTTCCTTCAAACAGCTTCGCTGATCCTGTGGCACGGTCAACTATGATCGACGTTCCATTCCTAACCGCGCGAGCATTACAGAACTAATGACTGACTTGTTATGCAGCAACCAATGCAAATTCCCAAACGATGCTCAACTGTCCAGTAGTTCAAAGAAGCGCTTCTCGTACACCCACCCAACCGCACCGCGCTCTCTGACGACTGAAACATCCGGCACCACCGTCGGCGAGGTTTTCCAACAGATCATCGACCAGCTTTGGATACCTCGTGGTTTACTTTCGGAACGTTTACACCCTAACGAATCGCGTTAAAGCACAGATCATGGCTACAGCGAAAGTGCGTGTCACTCCATCTTCGCTAGTTTTTGCCTGCATGCAACGCACACCTGGTGAACTAGTCTTATCAAAATCCCGGTGACATTCCATTAGGGCGATTAGACCACTTGCCTGTCGTAACACCTGAGACAGCTTCCGTTGTGCGACTCAGAGCACGGACTTTGCATACCTACGTGAAGGAAGGCCTTGCCATTTTCAGCGACGGATTCGTTCGCACCGTCAGCGTACACCGGATTCTCCAACCATTTTATTCTGTCTCGCAACGTGTCGTACGCAAAAGTGACAAGACACTCACCATCGAAAACAATAGTAAAACGGAGGCGACTAATATTTAGCGAATCAGACCAGCATTTTTTAGACGACTGACTCCAAGGTGCACCAAGCGTCTGCTCAGCTTGCGGCATCACGACCAGCTACGCAATCTCAGGCCAGTTACGGAACTACAAAGGAACCCACAACCACTCCGACCTCACCTCATCAAGACAGGTTATGTATCGACGTGATACGGAAGACAAACTTCTGTTCGTTTCACATAATTCGTTAGTTTTATTACCTCCAGAGAACGCATTTCACTTTTCGTGTTCCGTTCAGGAGTGCTACTATAAACGTGTTGAAAAATCTACACAAAACTAATATGTCTTGAAATTACCAAAAAAAACAAAATTTTTGAATACCCCAGAAAGGTCTCCAACGTTTCTCTTAGTATGCCCTTTTGTGTACGAAGCTGTGCATTTAGGTCACACTTTTGTGCGCTATTTTTCATGTACATCCTAATCTTCGGTTGCATGGTTCGCTGGATCCTCGCCCCTAAACTTCCTGCTGTAGTTAGTCAGGCATTCATGGACCAATACACGCACCAATACAAGACACATTAGGCTGATGCGGCGGCATGGTCTAGTAGTCGGCTGGCTGACGACTGACGGCGCTCACGTAGATCGTAGGACTGATTACAGTCCCCTTCTGGGGTGGAATATGTGTCAGTCTGAAGCTTCCCCCTGTGTGTCTGAGTTAGTTGTAAAGAATTCTAACTTACTTATTATACACTTGGGCGATCAGTGCGGGATACTGAAATGCATGTCGAGCTCGATTGTTTGGATTGAGGGACGCCTTTTTCACGCGCATCGGCTGGTCTCCATCGCGCGATCGCAACGTGTGCTGCGCTTTTCCGTCCGCTTGGCTAGCAACAGTCATCGTGCCATTTTATAGCTAGGACAACAGGGGACATTTTAGAGTGCAAAATAAAAGCTTCTGTGTATCCATCTACCTCTTTGAAGGGGAATCTAGACTCCCGCTTAATTTGTAGCAGATGATCTACGGTTGATGGGGAGGGGGCGCTTGTTTACCGGCTGTCAATGCAATCTGTTTCTTTCAGAAATTACACATCTGAAGTTCGGTGCACGACCTGGGGTTTACACTCGTTCGATTCTGTTTGACGAGTTCTGCACAGGCGTATGGATGACCACCTACTGCCAAATGGTAAGTTTGGAAAGTGTTGTGACTCACGCGCGCAGCCGTAGTGTCTGGGAAAAATTTGAAAACTATCGAACAATCTCATTACCAGCCCTGGTTGCGGTTTGTAATTATTTGCATTTTGTCAAGGTCACTGCTCTCTGACTACAATCCACGCACCAAATGCTTGGCGTTTTCTTTCGCCGTGTACCAATTCTCCAATCTAATCAGGACGGCGAAGTAGTCAAGTTTGAAATAAATGAGAATATCCGTAACTCGGGGTGTGGATGTGGGGTTTGAGCTGTTCTCTGAGCTGAGTGATTATTGTGCAGACGTTTCGCTGCCTGACTAAGCAACATCATCAGTGCGGCTTCAGGAGCCTGGTTCGCAGTGCCTCGTAAGCGACTTCAATGTCCAAGTGCCGCACTGGTGATGTTGCCTAGTCAGGCAACGAAACGTCTGCACAATAATCACTCAGCTCGGAGAATAGCTCAAAAGTAGGCAAATTGCTCAATCTACAGTGCGGGATTAGAACTGGCTGGTTTTATCGCGTGCCGCACCGTACCATCAAGTGTGCTCAACAATAGCTTATCGTTATTCTTTCTTGGTAGTGATGAAGATTCGATTTGCGCTGTTTCGCATAGAAATCTGCCTCTCCTAACTCTCTCATCAAACCATCTAATCAATCTACAAACTCAAGTTGCCATGGCCTCAACAAAACCTAGTGGCAATCGGCTGGCAGAGCCCAGTGTATCCTGCAACACGTAAACAAAACCGATGAAAAATGAGGCCATTAGAAAATTGCGAGGTTATTCTGCTGCGAATGTTGATTTTCTTTCAGAACGCGTTAAGGTCAACTCCTTGGAATATCAACTCAGAGATAAAAAATTCTTGGCGTCTACCCAACCGTTGAAGGATTACTTGGTTTCGTTGGATTACCTCAGTGACCCGTCGGAAAATCTCGATCCGATTCGCGTGTGAAAAGTAGGGCATCAGAAGTACACGAAGGAATGCGAATGTCTTAAACACTCAATGAAACGGTGAAGGACATGGGGATATATTACAGATAAAAATAGGAATGCTCAACAACCGTAGGCTGAGGATAAGACAAGAAAGTAAACGCGTATCAGGGCGGCTAAACGTAACGTGCACATATGCACACAGTTAAATACACTGTGTCGAGTCCCAAACAACTTGGGTTGCATCATGTAATGTGGGTGATGTAATGCATTTTCAATTCGAATTGTGAACGCAGATAACATGGGAAAGGAGATGACAGAATGCCTTTAGCACATGCATTGCCACTTCCCTAAGTATTGAGATTAACCCCAAGCAAGCATGCATAGGGTAACAATCTAATGCATTATACAGGGTCGACTTTCTTTCTGTAACCTCCACTAACCAATAAGCACTTCACTAATCTGGATGCCGATGGTATCCCCCCCCATTCGCCACAGAAATAGAGAGGCCTGACATACCATTGTTTTAGGAACATATTTGCCTTGTTTATCCTTCTTCGGCACAAGGGTGATTCCAAACAGAAAATCGGTAATAATCGATCAATCCATCAAAATCTAAGAATCGTCAGATTATTCGAAAATTGGCTGCGGTGTGTGACGAAACGCATGGAGGTCGTATATACTGCTCGAGATAATTTCCCTGACAAACCTGTACAACCCGGCGGATGCAGCATCCAAGTGAAATATCACATTTTACTGATTCAGGCTAGGGGATTACATCGCTTTATCTGAATATAAAAGGAACTTACGAAGGGGTGCCCCACAAGCATCGGTTGAAGAAGATGGCTCCCATTGAAGTCCGGAACCCAACATAAGACTGGCTATCGTCACAACTGAGTGGCTGCTACAAGAAAGCCACTTTAAGCGACCGTTAATCTTACTCACGTCCAATCCCTACTATACTCGATTCGTTATCTAGTATGGCGCGGTCACGGATATTGTGGCGGCGCTCTTGCGCTCGCTTCCTTTCCTAGGGTTCCTAACCATTTTGACAAACGATCCTGATTGTTGTTCACTCCTGCTGGATAATCATTGGTATTATTTAATGTTGAGGTATGGGGTACCAGCCGTGCACTAGGGTTGCGAACTATTGGTAAATCGATTTAGTTTGAAGTAAACCATCATTCCGATCACTGGGGACGTACCTGAAGTGAAGAGATTTCGGCGTTATTCGTCTCCAAAACTTTTACTATTGTTGCTGGGTGATTTGTGTCAAGGCAACTGGGTCTACCGTACCTCAGTGCACGGATCAAAATGGGTAAACTGGGCTGAAGTGACAAAATAATGAGCAGAAGTGCTGCTATTCTAAACAAACATGTCTTATGGCAACGGAAACTAATAGAATGGCTAGGCCTAATTTTAAGTGAATTTTCGCTTAGACGGAACCTAATTTTGCGCATGGTAAGCTGAAAATTTTAATAAAGCTTTGCAATATACGAGGCAGGGATGATCCGGAGTTAGCGCATTTGCAAAGTGACATAAGAATGCCAAAAATTATTCCATCATGTGGTGCAAGCACATGCATTGATCAATACCTGGTGTTGTGTCGCAGTTGACTCCTTCACTCCAGAACCGCAAGAAAAACTCCAAAATCGTGCCGGGAAAGAATCGTGTGCATTGAATCAGATCTGTTTAAATAGTTTTAAGAATGGTCAGAAGCGAAGCTACTAACAGACATTTCAGCCAACCATATTGCCAACAGTGTGCAAGCAAAACGAAACCAATGAAGTGGTCAACAAAAGAACCATTAAGAGACACGCGCGAACGAAAAGATAGTGTTAGAAGCCAAGTGGCATTGCGATCCGAGGGCAAAGAACAGTGACCACAAGCAGCCAAGAAAATTAGCGGAATGTCACTAACATCGATAGCTGAAGGAAACAAATCGGTAGCTACGAATGTTTTCCTAAGTACGTATGTGTAATACATGTCTCCCTAACACATCCCTCTTCATAAAGAAATGAATTTACCTGGAAGAGTGTAGCTTTTCTGTCGGAGGTCCATTTGGAATGGCTGAACAAATCATCTTTTCCTTTTCGGCCTCCCCTGTGTTCTATTTTCTGGGTGATCTAAAGGCCGCGTGTGTCGCCTGGGGAAAGTGCTTACCTCACTATTATCTAACAGTCACGTAAGAGCTAGTCCGTTAGGATCACATGTCACAGTTTCCTCCTCGTAGCGCGGTTTCATTTGATTGGCAGACAGATTCAGACCTGCTCACCAACGCGGATCTCGTGCATCCCCTGACCACGACAATTCCAGGTATCCACTTGATCTTGTACCCTTGCGGAGAAGTAACAAACACCGGGGCTACAACTTCGAAATTTTCGGGTCGTGCTCTATGTCGTCTGTTGTACCGGTTCTCCATTACAGCTAGTGGGGCGCATCGGTGGGCGTTTAGGTGTTAAGAAATTCAGAGTGGTCCTAAACCTCCGACCGATCAGTATCTCAGCAGGTGACTTCCTATCTGGTGCGTTGGGGTGCAGGGTAATCCGATAATGCAATAAAAATCATTCCAGCTTTTCGTTCAGTGTTCCTTCCCCTCTCGATTTCAGCAGCGCTCGTTTCAGAGTGTCCACAAAACTTTCCGCTTGCCCGTATGACTGTAGATGATACTGTGCAATCCTCATATGCTCAATCCCGTTATGCACACAGAATTCGGCAATCTGCGTTCCGTTGTCTGACAAAATTGTTTCTGGCAGTCCGTGTTAACTGAAAATATGCCTCAACGCATGAATTGTACTGACTGCCGACTTGTTGTGCATCACGCTGACTTCGGGCCACTTGCTATAGACGTAACTCCTTCAACGGGTCCGGCAAAATCCACGTGTAAACGCGACCAGGGAGAATCCGGTTTGGGTGAGGAGGGTAAAGTCGTTTTTATCGGCAACTTGGAAACGGACAAACATTTAGAACACATGCGCCCAATGTCCTCCAGCTGAGTATCCATCCTCAGCAAAAAACGTAGCTACGAGTGAGAGCCTTCATGTGGGCAATTTCTGGATGACCTCTATGGCGTTGCCTTAAGACGCGTTTTCCAAGGATCTCTGGGACAACGATGCGATTTGCAAAATAAAGATAGGACTCAATTTCCGACAAGGAGTCGCGCCACACAAAATACTGAGTGAGTTCCGCCTTTGGACACCGTTTTGGTCAGCCGCGTTTTAAGTAAGTCATAACTTCTTTTAACAACGCATCACGTTTGGTCGCCTGCTGAACCACCTTGGCACTAACCGGCAAGTTGTTGACGGCATCGTGCAACACGTGACTGACGTCTGCCTCAGCTGCAACGACTGCATCTTCTGGTCCGCGCGTGGTGTTATCGAGGGGTCTTGATAGAGCGTCTGCCTGCACGATAGTGTTGGTTGACAAATGTCATGTCGAAGTCATATCCCAAGAGTAAAGTTGTCTATTGTTGAAATTTACTGGCTGTATGAGCTGGGATACTCTTTTAGAAAGCAAAGAATGCAAGAAGCGGTTTGTGATCTATGAAGCGTCGTCCGTATAGCACCTTAGGAAACTTCTGAACAGCAAACAAGATAGACAATGCCACTTTTTCTATTTGGCTGTAGTGGTTTTCGGATGCTGTTAGTGCTCTTGTAGCGTACGCTACCGCTTTTTCAGAACCGCTCGGGAACCGGTGTGAGATGACTGCTCCAATCGCATAATTAAAGGAATCTGTTGCACGACGATTTCAAGCATCGGATTGTAATATGTTAGTAGAAGGTCGGATTCTAGAAGTGATTTCAACTTTTCAAACGCTTGCTGACATTAATTTTTTGATGTTCGTGAGTAGTGTAAAGTTTGTAGAAAGTAGAAGTCGCGATTAAAATTCACGCACAATAATGTGCCTCGACGGGGAATCGAACCCCAGGCCACGAATTTCCGGTCCGCTGCTCTACCACTGAGCTACCGAGGGCTGACGATTAGGTGCGCAAATTTTAATACATGACTTTGCTTGGTGCGCGACGTATTGCCAATGAGGTCACAGTATCTGTGCTGATGTTGCACATTGGCTCACTCACCCGTCACTTCCCAATAGACCGAAGTACCTGTCCTTCAAATGTCCAATGGGCGATGGTAGATTAATTTTTGGATGTTCGTGAGTAGTGTAAAGTTTGTAGAAAGTAGAAGTCACGATTAAAATTCACGCACAATAATGTGCCTCGACGTCGCGCACCAAGCAGAAGTCATGTATTAAAATTTGCGCACCTAATCGTCAGCCCTCGGTAACCCAGTGGTAGAGCAGCGGACCGGGGTTCGATTCCCCGTCGAGGCACATTATTGTGCGTGAATTTTAATCGTGACTTCTACTTTCAACAAGCTTGCTGACATTGTCTGAACCATTTCCATTCAACATCCTTTGCTAGTAACTGATTCAAGCGTTGACGTAGACGAAGTATGTAGGGCAAAAAGTTAGTGTAATGACTCAGCATTCCCAGGAACAATCTCACAGTTCCAAAATCCGTGGGCGCAGGCAGACGTTCTATCACCTTGATGTTTTCTGGATCCGGTATTCGGCCGTCCTGG
The DNA here is from genome assembly GCA_944474145.2 of Dicrocoelium dendriticum. NCBI lineage: Eukaryota > Metazoa > Platyhelminthes > Trematoda > Plagiorchiida > Dicrocoeliidae > Dicrocoelium > Dicrocoelium dendriticum. Next base: position 39,316,160 of record OX104070.1, on the reverse strand, counting down.
TCGATCACAAACCCCAGAAACCTGATTGACTTCGTGAACAACTTACATTTATGCTGTCTCAAATGGAATCCATAATTCTTAACACTCAGCATGACTTCATCCAGACGTTGGAGCAATTCATCTGTTGCGCCCATTATGATGATGTCGTCCAGATAGGCCGCTGCACCCGATACCCCAGTCAGCATAGTATCCATGACTTGTTGAAAAATGGCGGGTGCTCTCTTGATCCCAGATGGCAGACGGTTGTATTGATATAACCCACGATGCGTGTTTATTATGAGAAGCTCTCTGTTTGCCGGTTCAACATCTACTTGCAAGTAAGCGTCTGCAAGATCAAGCGTAGCAAAATACCTGCCTCCATTCAGCTTTGAAACCACGTCTACAAGCAGCAAAAGTGGATATTGATGAGGGTTCCAGCGCAGCATTCAAGCCGGTTGAGAAATCTGCATACAGACGAATAGTGGCATTTGGTTTTCTGGTCATAAAGATGGGGGCAGCCCACTGAGAGAAAGCGATTCTTTCAATCACACCAGCTTGTTGTAATCGACCAAGTTCCTGTTTGACAAGTTGTAGTGATGCGTATGGAACCGGACGTCTAGGTCGAAACACTGGTTTCGCTTCAGGACGCAGGGCGGAGTCCAAGTTCGGATCAGAAAACGCAAGCGTACTTTGCGTAAAGTTGGTCAGTAAAGCTTTAATCTGGATGTGTCAATATAACTGTGTAGCGGACTGATGCATTATCGTTTGTACACACATGTATAAGTGGTATGTCGAGCAAGTTTAGTTTGTCAATTCAATCCATTCCAATAAGGTTAATATCGCAACAGCCAACCAGGTAGATCGTTCCGTTCATAGTCCCAATTTTCAAGGGAGGCCCACGATTGGAATGCGGCAGCCATAGAGGAATCAGTCTGCTTCCCATCGCCTCCAAATTGCTTGCCTCTGTCATCCTTCACAGACTGACTGGCATTTGTGAAAGCCATATTCGTAAAGAGCAAGCCGGGTTTCGTCGAGATCGTGGCTGCATTAACCACATCTTCACGTTGCGTTAGTTGCTGGAGCACCGTCACATATATCGGCGGCCCACCGTTGTCGTGTTCCTCGATATCAAAGGTGAATTCGATTCGGTAGAGAGACGTGCACTTTGGGACTGTCTACTCAGGAAAGGTGTACCTGAGAAATATGTAAATAGTATCCGATCATTGTACGCGCGTAGCTCAGGCAGAGTGAGGGCTTACGGCAAGCTGTCGTCGCACTTTAATATCTCCAGCGGCGTGAGACAAGGATGCCCGCTGTCAACTTTCCTCTTCAACTTCGCTATCGACGAGGTCATGGAAATCACGGACACGACGTAGGTGTGGATCTGCTCTCAGGAGAAGGACTTCTTGACTTGGAGTATGCAGACGACATTGCCCTCATCTGTGACAGCTCCCAGACGTGCCAAGCGGCACTGGACAGATTAGCACTGGCTGTCAGCCGCTTCGGGCTTTGCTTCGCACCATCGAAGTGCAAAGCGTTCCTTCAAGATTGGCCTGGACCGACTCCTTCGCTGACCCGTGATGGGGATCAGCTAGAAGTCGTTCAAAAATTCAATTAACTGGGAAGTTGTATCAGCATCCGTGGGGTTGAAGATGAGATCACGAACCGTATAGCAAAAGCTCGAGGTGCTTTTGCTAACCTTCGCCACTTATGGCGGCGGCGCGACATCCCTCTCTTCCTGAAGGGTTGGGTGTACAATGCAACGGTATGTTCGACTCTACTGTACAGATCAATGGATCTGTAGAGGCTAGTTAAGTTCGCCCACCGGTGCCTTCGTAATTTGACTCACATCCGGTGGGAACAACGTGTGAGCAATGAGCGTGTTCGACGCCTTGTGTACGGCATAGGAAAAGGAAATGAAAAGCTCAGCACCGTTATTTCAGGCACCAGGCTCCGATGGCTCGGCCACGTGTTACGCATGCCAGCCCATCGACTCCCGCGACGTGCGTTGTATGCGCGCCGGGGGTGTGGATGGAAGAAGAGGAGAGGTGGCCAAGCGATGACTTGGTCGAGAGGAATGAAGGCCGTCACTTCGGAGCTGGCCTCGGTTGGAGCGTCTCGGCTCCCTGGTTGGGGTCCGAAAGACAATAAACACATTTGGCTGGATACACTTGTTGATATGGCTAGGAGCCGACCTCAGTGGCGTTCGTGCTGTGTTTCTTTGTCCCACCCCATCCCTCTTAGCCTCCCCCACCAACCACGATCTCATTAGTTAACATGTTATAACTTTGCATAATATATATTATTATTTATTATTATTATTATATTTCTGTGAGCTGTACCCACGGACGCCGCGGATTTTTGGATCAACCTGTGCTGGATACTACTTTTGCCTCAGATTACTGTGTTAGCAGCGTTTTATGTGTGAATTGTGCACCATTATTCTTCTTTTAACGTATTTTCCAAGCGGTGCAAATTTGGGAGCTATTCTTTGGCTAATTCCGGAGATCTCACTGATTTGCCATACTGCCATCTCTGTCCGCCATCTTGGATTTGCTCTAGCTTGTGATGCCGTCTCAAGCTACTTGTGGTTCGTGTTCGAAAGTTGTGGGAAATAAGGCTCATGCACTTCGATGCTTTAGCTGTGATGTTTTGTTCCATATTTCGTGCATTGGCTTATCCGTTGACGTGTTTCGAAAATCGCTCGACATCCGACATCGGTTTTTTCAAGTTATATGTGATAAATGTCGCGGTACAAGATATCAGAATAAGCAGCGACCGCAAACAACTACGGAAAAATCTCCCTTTCAGATAGAAACAAACCGTTCACCACGTGGGATCAAACGCGCTCGTGAAAGCATCTCTGTCTCCTCGCCTACTGTTGTCACTCCGCGATCTGCACCACCACCAGCGTCTTCGACCCCGGCCGAACCCCAGGTTCAATGTTTCCCACCGATGCAAGACTCAGACTCAGAAGCTACGAAATGCCGCTTCACTGATCGGTCCGTGAATTTCTCAGAGCCTGTCTGTGAACTTCTGAACACCGAGGATCCATGGACCACTCAAAAGCGCAAGGGCCCACGTAATCGAGTTCAGACGTCACCTGCTGATAAACAACTACCCAATCAGTTAAGCGCCTCTAGTTCTGCTCCCACAGGTTCATCACTGCTTTCGCTGAGGCGTCATAATCTCATGGTCTTCCACGTACCGGAGTCAAAAGATGAAAACCCTCAGATACGTTATGATCACGATGTTGAGTTCCTCCAGGGGCTCATCGATAGACTCTTGGATGTGGGCGAGGACAGTGTGACGATTAAACAAGTAATCCGACTTGGCCAGAAAACTAACAAGTCATGTCGACCTCTGAGGATCACCTTTGCAAATCCTAATATGCCGCAGCTCATACTGTCTCGTCTGTCAAGGCTGAAAGGCATGAAAGTTCACATCCGCCGAGATTTGGAACCCGAGGACAGGGATCGTTTGAAGACTGCGTTCATTGAGCTCAAACGCCGTACAGAGGAAGGTGAGACTGACTTACAAGTTGTAAATTTTCGGGTGATCAAGAAGGGTGTACGAACCCGTATCAACCGGTTGCTCAACCTCCAGGCACGTCCCGCAGTACCTCCCAGGACCTCCGTGTCGCATTCGCCAACGTGTGCAGCCTAATGAACAAACGTGACGAACTGTGCCGCTTCGCTGTCTCGGAGCGGCCGGACATTTTAGGACTTGCAGAGACATGGCTGAACTCCGACATCATACCCCAAGAAGTCGTGTTGTCAGGATACTCTTGTTTCCGATGTGACCGAAAAGCAAAGGCTCACGGTGGTGTTCTGTTGTACATAAAATCGTCACTATCTGGCAAACTTATCAGTACCTATCGAAGCGAGGATAGTTTATGCGAGCAATTGTGGTGCACAATCCGTCTCAGGCGCGCAGAACTAATTGTGGGGGTTATCTACCGGAGCCCATTAAACCGTTGCTGTGATTGGATACCACATGTACAGAAGCACATGAGCCGCCCTCAGTTCTTACTGATGGGGGATCTAAATTTACCTAAGATAATTTGGCCAGATGTTCGACTTCTTCCCGGTCATGGCAACGTTGAGGCTCAATTCGCTAAAATGACTATTGAAATTGGGGCAACGCAACATGTCATCCAACCGACGCGCGTAACTCCGTACTCGGCATCTTGTCTGGACCTAATGTTTACGAGCTGCGAGCAAAAGCTAAAAGAGATCAGAGTCATCGAACCTCTGGCGAACAGTGACCACTGCTCTATTGTAGCAAGCTTAGAACTGTCGTTACCATATTACAATCAACAGAAGCCGACATTCAACTATTGGAAGACGGACTTCAACGGACTCGCCCAAGCCGCAAGTTAGACTGATTGGACACTACCACATGATGCGTCACTTGAGGCGTGGTGGTCATTAATAAAGGGGAAGCTTAACTCGCTCTGTACTCGGTTCGTTCCCCTTAAGTATCCAAAAATCGGACCTGTCAAACCGCATTGGTTTGATAGGGAATACAGACAGTTAGCGCGACGACGTCGTAAACTTTGGGATAGATACATCAGCTCGGGTTGTGATGAAGATTACGCGGTGTACAGGAAACAGCGTAACTTATGTAACGCCGCAAAGATCAAGAAACGCCGGCAGTTCGAAGAGGAGCTAGCATCCTCGGCCACAACTGCACCCAAGCGAATATTTGCCTACTTGAAACGTCAACTGAAACCTGGAGACGACCTGCCGGTCTTAGAGAGCTTGGACGGGAAGACACTCATTTCAAGCGCGGAGCGCGCGGACTCCTTGGCTACGCACTTCCTCACTGTATTTTCCAGTAAACCGGCGGCGGTTTCAGTACCGGTACAGGTTGCGCCAGTCTTGCTCAACAGCCTACAATGTGATGCAGTCGAAGTACATCAGCTACTCGTCAACCTCAATGGTGCAAAGCCCCCCGGGCCAGACGGACTTCACCCACTAATACTCAAGTCCCTATCGATTATCATCTCACCAGTTGTGACAAACCTTTTCAATAGATCGCTCTCTGAAGGATCCGTCCCGAACGACTGGAAATGCTCGATAGTTAAACCGCTTCCCAAGGGTGGTGATCCGAGTAAAATAGAGAACTATAGACCGATCTGTTTGACTTCGGTATTATCCAAAGTTCTCGAGAAGGTTGTGAAAAAGTGTCTGCTGTCGTTCTTCGAATCGATGGACATATTGACGCCAGCGCAACACGGCTTTACGAAAGGGCGATCCTGCATCACCAACTTGATGTACGCAAACCACCAGTGGGTTCGAGCTCTCAATGAACAGAAGGATGTTGACGTGGTGTACATCGACTTTAGTAAGGCGTTTGACAGAGTGAACCACGAGGTACTCCTTCGTAAACTGAGGACATACGGAATCGGTGACACGTTACTTCAGTGGATACAAGAGTTTATTGTGGGACGAAGGTTTAGAGTACAGGTCAATGACTATCTGACAGAATGGTTCCCATCGACCAGTGGCGTGCCTCAAGGAACTGTACTTGGGCCAGCATTATTTTTTATTCATATCAACGATCTTCCGCAGCAGCTCCAGTCACCATGTGTCCTGTTTGCAGATGATTTGAAAATCTGGAGGATCATTGAAAACCAGGACGACTGCGCTCGCCTCCAGCATGACTTAGAGCGACTGTCAACGTGGTCCACTGAAATGCAACTCCCTCTTAACGCAAGCAAGTCGGAGTTCATTAGTATCACCAGACGTCCAGCCACTCGATCATACACCTTGGACGGCCAGTTGCTCCATCCCAACACATCTGTCAGAGACTTAGGAGTTCTCTCACGACATGATTTAAGATCACTAGCAAATACAGAGAAATTGTACCGTTCGGGACTTCGTATGCTCTGGGCATTACGACGCAGTTTCTCCACATGGTCCGAAGAAATCGTCCCTCGTCTATTCACCTCGCTCATTAGACCAATCCTTGAATACGGTGCCCCAGCTTACCATCCGATAACCCAATGGGAAACTGAAAAACTGGAGAAAATACAGCATATCGCAACTAGAATGATACCAAGTCTACGAAAGCTTCCATATGAAAAACGTTGTGAAAAACTCGGACTCTACACACTATCCTATCGCCGAGTAAGAATTGATCTTATTATGACCCATCGAGTACTACACTTGAATCACTTCCCCATACTGCGGCCAACATTTCACCTGCTGGAACCCTGTAACACCCGGGGACATCGTTACAAACTCAGGGTCCCCAGCATGAACAAAGTATCACATCAGCTTTGTATCGAACGACGAATCGTAAACTTATGGAATACACTACCAGAAGGATTAATAGAGGCCGATTCTGTGAAGTGTTTTAAAACCCGTATCGACGATTATTTTGGAAACCTGTGCTTTTGTGAAACGATGCACATACAGTGCCAAAAGAAGACATTGTATGTCCGGAAATAATAACGCTAGTACAAATTTCTAACCGAACACGGATAAACGATTAATGGACCAGACACAACTGCTGATAATTCACAAGTAAATTTTGATTTTTCGTAATTCGATAGAGTTGTACAGAAACCTTTCTACTTGCTCTTAAATACAGTCTCAGTCTCAATAAATTATTTTTTTCTTCTGCATAGTAGCCCACAGGTAGCTTACCGAAGCGATGCACCTCCGTTACCGGTAGCTCAGCTGGCTTGCATTTGTTGCATATTATTCCCTTTTTCCTTTATGTATTGCGGCACAATAGCTGAGGTGTTTCGCACTTCTAGCCAACGTGTATAGTGTGTGTGTGTGATCGTTCCGTAAATGCGCGTGTCGTTGAGTTTCACATCGTAATCAATCTCTCTGTCCAGCTCCAGTGGTTCGTCGGATGCATTTTGGGCTGTCAGCCTGGTGGGCGTAACTGCAAGTCTACCGATTATCATCCACGTTGTTCGCGAAATGATTATAATATCAAACGCTGTATCCAACTACCAAGATACCGGAACATCATTGAGGTTTACTGTCAAATACCTTCGCTTACATGAAAAATCTGCTCGAATGGTCCTTGTTCTCACTCCGCAAAACCGCATCCTTTGGAATTTGGAGTTCGCGCAAAACCTTGGGTTGTGCACTGTGCTGGAATTATTCGTCGCATGTTAGTGCGTTGCTTTGTGACCAATACGCTTTAGCTTCTGACACTGATGGTTTTTGTAGCTACAGAATCGTGAAAAATGCCATCTGCCACGGTTCCGGAATGCAGTCAGGGGCTTGTGGTTTGGTACATTATGTCTCTCATTTTGGCTTTGAACAGCCGTGAGGCAAATTTGTGGTTCCATCCATAGGCCAGCGTTTTCAATCATTTTGGTATCACGTTACAAGTTGATCAATCTCTGACATTCAGACGCGATCCCTTGTAATGTCAACTGGAGTTCCTGCTCCAACTTGTGAAGGGTAAGTGTTTTCAGATCACCATCGGTATGCGATTGAAGACTGCAAACAAATACCAGGCTTTTGAACTGATCGGCTGTCATGGATCCCAGTTTGAACCGTGCACATTCTCTGTTCACCATTCAGGCGTGTGTGACAAAATCATGAGTATCGCGTTTGACCAGTTTTAAACAATCATACCGGATGCTGAACAACGATGACTGATCACCGAAAAGTTTCGTCAGGGTTTTCACAATTTCATCGAAACTGAAGTCTCTCGCATTCATTGGCAACACGAAATTTGTGTATCGTTCGAGTTCAACTGCACCAAGTTTTCTCAACAACAACCGAACTTTCCAAGCATCATCTTGGTTAGTCAATTCCACACGAAAAATATCTTCGTATTTTTGGAACTACCAGTCGAATGTTACTCCACGCAGTCCATCGAAAACAAACTCTGTAATTGATGCCACAATGGCGTCAACGTATGGTCGTGCAAATGTTGCTGTGGTTTCGGTTTGGATGCTCAGTTCCCGTGGAAGTAAGTCGATCTATTGCTGCTAAGATTACCCAAAATGCAACTGCTGCTGATAAAATAGAGTCTGCTTTCGCTCAAACGAGATTGACATGTTTGTTCAAAACGCCGTCGCCAGGAAATGTTGTGTCGCAGCTGACTCCTTCACCCCATGACCGCAAGTAAACTCCAAAGACGTGTCGAGAAAGAATCCTATGCATTGAATCAGATCTGTTTAAATAGTTTTAAGAATGAGCTGAAAGAAAGTTACTAAAAGACATTTCAGCCAACCATATTGCTAAACGCATGCAAGCAAAACGAAGCCAATGAAGAGTGATCACCAGAGGAGCCATTAAGAGACACACACGAACGAAAAGATAGTGTTAGCAGCCATTGAGATCCGAAAGCAAAAATAGTGACCACAAGCAGCCAATAAAATTAGCGGAATGATGTGTTTAAACAAATGTTACTTACATCGATAGCTGAAGGAAACAAACCAGGAACTAAGAATGTTTTCCAAAATATGTATGTGCAATAACTGTTTCCCTAACACGTGGCGGACGTCGCGCAACCGTACCCGACGAAGTGTCCGAATAGCTCAATGCCAAAGTATTCTAAATGCGAAGAGATCTTGTAGAACAATGGATTTAAGCTTAATTGATCGTTTCATGGTGGGAGAAGAGGAAGTCACGCAGAGGATGAAAGACCGAATTTAATGGGCAAATTGCATAACAAATATCAAATGCTTTTCAAATCCCACAAAAGTTCCACTTTACGAGATTGATGGGTGGTCAGTGAGGAGATCACTATGATGCACACTCGGAATCAGTTGCTCAGTCGGAGCTACCATCGGAATCTCCATCTTCGTTGTCCGAAGTGATCTGATTGCATGTCTCGGGCAGCAGCCCAGACAAGTATTCCACCCTCTCGATCGTTTCATTTGACCGACCAGAACGTTTCTTTTTAGCGTTTTTTGCCAAGTCGTTATTCACTTTGTCCATCCACTGCCCCATTGGCCAAAGGCGGGCGATCGAGCTATCTGGACACACAGATGCAAGTAGGCAATGTTCCCTGCTGAATGCGAGATTAAGACAGTCCCCGCCTGAACGCTCGGTGTCTGAGTGATGCCCAATTACACCTAGTAGGCCATTTGGACGCACGGTCGCGACGCTGGAAATGAAAATGAAAACAGTTGTTTTACCACAAGCAGCTGATCGTTTGTTTGCTAGAGGTAGGGAAACCGTACATGTTCGAGCCGGTGACTCACGGTAACGAAAAAAGAATGTACAACGAACTTCACTATTTGTGATGAGAAAGCGGTAGAACAGAGCGTACCGATGCTCTCTGGTGGATGAATTAGCGGAATAGTGAAATGCGTTGGTCTCCGTCCATGAACACAGTAGGTGACTTCTTAAAAGATAACAGTAAAATTATTTTTTCTATCCAGTAAGTTGATTAAGTAAGCGACATCAGCATTTCGTTACATTTGTCGCAGATTTCGCAGGTCACCGTCGGCTTTAGTCACCTACCGCGTTGGTTAGCATAGTGGGTACGATTATCTACTTTTGCATTTACACTGTGATCGGTTCCCTACAAATCGATGGGAGCCTCTCTTCTTTCCAGACTTGTTCGAACAGGTAAGCCTGTGTTTTGCAGAGGACCTGACTACCATCCTTAAACAGTGCGCTCTTAAGGGATTCCGGAATAGCAGTGTGAAAACAATTGGGGGCTGTGATCGCGTTTCGGATCTCAGCCTCTGATGGAACCTATAAATTAACCGTCCATGGCTCAGCCTGCACCACCTAAGAAGGAAGAGATCCAGGATCAAGGGTCCAACAGAATTATTTTCGAAAACGCTCCCCCGAAGTAGCCAGATGGCGCTCCCTATTGTGACGTAGAGCACTCTTGTTATCTCTCATTGTTTCACTGAGGCATAGGTTCCTGAGACAAGTGGTGCGGATCAGTCAGATTTTGCGATAATTACCTATTGCTCCCGCTTCCTCCACTTCTTGAGTCCTACTGGCCCACTAAGCTTTATCTCGCACCTAATAGTTCGTCTGGTCCCAATGTACCCAGAGGCAGGAGGGAGTGCTATTCTAGATACCAGCGGATTCATCGACACGTGTGGTGACGGATGCGCCAAGGGAAAAATTAATCTACCAAATGATAAAACGGGAAGGACATCCAGCTAAATAAGATGCAATTGGCACCAGAAATTGTTCTCGTGTGGGCTGTAGCATTATGTGTGCGAGGCCGCGATTTGGGACCAAAGGTCGTGCTCTTGTTAAACAGGTCGAGCAAGCTGATTGCGACCAGCATGACAGACAGAAAAGTAATTCCGAACCCATCAGCTGGTATGATGAAGACATAATGTGAGTTTCAAAGGGATGATTGCCACGCAGCACTTTCCACAACGTCTACTGGCTCGCTAGGTCTAGTTATAATGAATTCCACCGTAAACAGAATGGACTGCAGTGACCGCGCGGCCTACAGTGTATCTACTCTAGCGTGCCGTTTCGAAACTTGGCCCATCCGATCGAGAGATATAAGGAGGCTAATTATGCTCGACTACCGGTGCGTTCGCAACATAGCTTAAACCTGGGGGAAATACCATATGAACAATGAGCGTGTTCACGGTCTTGTTATTGGTAAAGGAAGAGCAAGTGAACTGCTCAACAACATTGATTCGTGCACCACGTTCCGATGGCAGAGCCAAGTGTCACGTTTACCAGCACACCAACTTCAGCGAACTGCGTTGTTCGCGAGACAGGGATATGGCAGAAAGAAGAAGGGAGATCAAGCGCGATGGCTTGGTCAAGAGGAATGAAGGCTCTGATTTCCAACTTGCACTCAGTTAGATTATCTCGACTCCCTGGTTAACGGCCAAAAGAAGATGAACTTGTTTGTTTGGAGACACTTGTTCACATGACCAGGAGAAGACAATGCGTTAGGAGACACTTTTTCCCCGCATTCCCGCTAAGCACCCTTTCAAAAAACGAAGCACAATATTTGTTTTGGGACTGCGACACAACTGCTGTTTCTCAACCAAAATGTGGAATGATGGGGATAAAGTTAGAAGGTCTAGCGGGGCGGAAAATCGACCGAAATTTCGGCTAGATAGGGTTCCCGAGCCTCGATTTGTGCTTGGCTCCAATTTATCGGATAGCATAATTCAATTGGGCAACTATGACCCAGGCAGTGAAGTGCGGTGCACCCAGTTACCACGAAAGATACCAGTTAGAACAATAAGGAATAATAATGGTGTGGGAAAGTAAAGCACAGAAACTCTCACATCGACGAAATTTGCTTGTGCCTGTGTTGGACTGTCTACAGCATACACGAGTTGGCCTTGGACAGTTGTTCATTGGCTTTTGTCTCCGGTCGTTTTCGACTCGTATTTCAATTTCGACTATGGATGTGTGGCGATGAGTCGCCTTTTTTCTGAACGCATGCCCCTGATGGATGAACTTGTAAGTTCTTTTCAGAGCTGCTTTGTATATCGATAAGTAGGGCATTTATGTTTTCAGGGGTCCCGCCGTGCAATTTGATGGAAAAATCCGTCGACCTTTCTCACGCTGTTGAAAAATGCCACCTTCTTGTACATTATCAACACTGTTATTAATTCTCTACCCCATCCGCTTTTATATTCTTTATTTCATTGTTGGCCATGACTGGGTTGATCCCCCGAGGAAATGGATTGGAACTTACAAGCTAAGAAGCGCACCCATGCAAAGCGCATTGCCATACACTCACTGTCATGTAATAAAAGTGACTGACTCAAAAAAACGGTCGATGATACGGGCTAGATGGTTTGAGCGTCCATACTAGATACACACAGAAACAGTCTTAAAGATGAGTTAAATAGGCGATGGCTTAACTACTTTAAACCCACACTGACAGATGGCCAGATGGGGCATGGTGTGCGGGTGAAACGTTTTAAGGGAATACCATGCATGGAGGCACGCAACCTGGAGACGGTTTCACGGCCAGCAGTATTACTTCACTTGCACATTTGGATTTATTACAATTATTAGTACCTTCGCAATCATTCTGAAAGATCAACCCGATCAGTCAGCCCCCAAATAGTTTGGGAACAGATCTGAAAGACTCGAAAGGTGATCACTTCCATGAAGTTTCGCTACACACAAGAGCAGACCAATCAGGTGGACTGCGTCTTGCACTATTGAGGAATACACTGCTTAGTTATTTATCGTTATCCAAAGCAGCACACCGGAAACGTGGATTGATGCTTCTATGCCATACAGCCATGCAAACATGGGAGGCAAAGATCATAAAAAGAGATTAAAAGCCCGTGTGGAAATTGGTTGGTCCGAAAAAAAGATTAGGCAGTAAGGCGCTTACACTTTACGAACAACGTATGACTACATGCAGTTGCGACAGCATACTTGAAGCTTTTGCTGCCCACGTTATAAACAATCGTGTTGAGAAGATAAGTCGAAATCAGACATGCTTAAATTGGCTAAGAGAGGGTAGCAAACGCGTTAGTACCGCAAGCTGCGAGTGGGTGGTATGGACTTCAAAATGGAAGGCCATACGAACCAAAAGCACTGGATTAAGTTGTCATCGACCTCATTTTCCACCACCAAGTAAAGGTTTGCTCCATGGGGTCTCATGTCACGCAATGTCATGCAAAGTATGCAGCCTAAGAGATGCTGTCTGTTGCTCTAAAGAATACCCTGCACCGTGCAGCGTTCAAATACGTGTAACATCCCTTAGGACACGCTGGTACAAGTTTACAGCAGTAACGCTCCGTGGGCAACGAAGATTTAAAATAAAAAGGTGCCTTGATGGGTCCGTTTGCAACTCTAAACATTCCATTTCTTGGAATTGTACTTCCATGTAACTTAACACTAGGAAAAGGCCATTAACCCACCACATGATCCACATGCAGACGACGACAACATGACCTCTAATCATTACCACGACGATGCGTCAAAGCACGTGACAACCACAGGCGACTGAAAAACCACTTTATCTCACACCCACCCACAAAGCGGTCATATTTTGTCGCATCACACACAACTGGACGACCGGATAACTGACACGCACGCATCCATCCACGTGCTCAGGGCTCGATGCGGCCATCACCGCAACCGACCGCAATCTGACTTGGACTCAAAGCCATTATACAAGCACATGCGATAAGTCTCTTTTGTATGTATCAGTATTATTTGTGCAATATTATCATGTATATTAGTGTCATATGTTTTGTAAGTTGTCTCGAGTTAAACAGCACTAATAATCGGTGACCCCACGCAAGGCTGCACTACCCAGATTTTTACTGTATTTTTTATCTGTCACTATGTCTATACCAGTACACCAATCTGATTTCACACATTCCTCACTACCAAACATCAACACAGTTTCTGTGAATTTCCTGCCTTTATGGCACCATGACAAACACATAGGGTCTACTCAGGTCCGTGCACAGTTTGCTCTTCGCAGTATCACATACGAACATGCAATGTTTTACCATGTGCCGGCCATATTAGTACCAGTGATTGTTGCTGACTTACAAGATACTTCGTCGTCACCGGATGACTTTAAGCCTGATCCTCAGCTTAAAGATGCAGTCGTGCAACGAACCACCATTTCTGAGCACAAGCGTCTGCTACAATTGGCTAGCTGTCAATCACTTGACGGACACACTCCATACCAGTTCCTCAGACGTCTTCACGCCGTACCAGACGATCGCAAACTGAATGACGCGTTGTGTAACCAGCAGCTACAGGCATTCTAGTTCCTTGACGCAACTCGCCAGTAACGCTAACAGGATCCTAAAACTACAGTCTGGCACATCTGGGATCCATGCCGCTGAAACACACAGTATGCGAAACTTGATTAACAACTGTATGAACGATTTGCCTAAGCAGATAGCCAAACTTCGGTTAAGTCGATTTATACGACATCGTTCTTCTGGTACTATTTCGTGTAATCGAATGAGAAGCCCTTCTTCATCGCACACTTCAACTACTTGTTGGTGTCATAGTCGTTTCGGGCATTCGGCCCGTAAATGCAGCCGCGAAAATTCCCGCTGTCGGAAAACGAACAGGCCAGACGATAAACGCGAGCACCGTTCTTGGCCAATAGCAATCTAACTATAGCCGACCCGTTCTAGATCTAACCACCAGTTTCCATTTTCTTATCGATAATGGTATCGACATTAGCGTCATAACGCCAACCAGCTCTTTTCTTAACTGCACTCCATTCTTGATGTGTTACGGTCAACGAACCCTACTACTCAGCCGTGGTCTACGACGACAATTCAGTTAGATATTCATCATTGTAGACGCACATGAACTAATATTCGGCGCGAATTTCCTGACATTGCAAGCAATTAGTGGATCTACAAAGCCAGCGTTTGCTAGATAACAACACGCAGCTTTCCGTTCCTGATACCACAGTGCATACACCACAAATCTGCCCCATAACCCTTATGTCACAGAACTCTCCTTCATACTACACACACCTTCAAAGATTATATATATATATATATATATATATATATAGATATAGATATAGATATAGATATAGATATATATATATTGAAACAAAATTTCATCACCCGAACATTACACATTTTGTATATCACTATATCACCACCAGCGGTACTCCGGTTTTCTCCCGTCCACGATGTCTACATCCGGAAAGATTGAAAATAGCTAACAATGGATTTGTCGTCCGGTGGCCCAGTGGTGTGGGCACTTAGTTTGCAACCACAAGGTTCCCGGTTCGAATCCGCGTAGGGGTGCGCGTCCTCGCAGTAAACTCAGTCCGCGCGCGGCTAGTGGTGGTCGCGCGGAAGCGAAGCGCCGTTACGGCGTACAGCTGACATATTATTATTTATTTATTAAAGATGAATTCCAATACATGCTCTATTTGGGAATAATTCGACCATCTCAAAGCATGTGGGCATCACCGTTGCACATGGTAGCAAAGAAAACAGCATTTGATTGCAGACTTTGTGGCGACGACAGAACACTAAACCGCATCACTATGCTTGAAAAGTACTCCATTCCACACATTCATGACTTTTCTTTTCACTTTCATGGATGTACTATTTTTTCACATATCCCTATTCATCCTGGTCATGTTTATAAAACAGCTATCATAATTCTATTCGGTTCGTATGAACTTTGACCCATTCCATTTGGTGTAAGGAACACTGCAGAAACGTTTTAACATTTTATTGATAAGGTCCTTTCAGGCTTACCTTGTTTTAGTGCCTATCTTGATCATATTTTGATTACAAGTGCTAACGAAAGCGAACACTTGGAAAATATGGATATCTTATTCAAGTTTCACCAAGTATGGAGTGGTTATTAACGGCAAGAAGGTGTCTCTGGTTTACCTTTCCTGAATTTTCTTGGTCATACCATTGATCGCACTGGTATTTCATCAACTGCGGAGAATCTTAATGTCATAAGAAACTTCCGCACACCCACTTCCGTGAAACAGTTGGGACATTCCTTAAGCATATTTAACTTATGCGCCGTTTCATTCCAAACGCCGCATACGTGTTAGCTTCACTCACTAACTTGTTAGCCGGTGATCCGAAGCGGTTGCATTTCACTGACACCATTGTATGAGCTTTCGAAGAAATCAAAACTACGAATACCATGAAGTTTTCCTGTCTGCTACCCGATGCTCCCATATTGTTAAAGGTTGATGCATCAAATACCACTATCGGAGCTATGTTGCAGCAATCCGTTGATAAAGTCTAACTGCCACTTGGATTATCCTAGAAATTCACACCGACCGAAACTCGATACAGCACATTTGGTCGTGAGTTACTCGTGATATACGCAGAGCATCCGACACTTTTGACAACTTCTGAAAGGGAGAGAGTTCGTTGTGCTTACCGATCACAAGCATTTGACATTCGCTCTACAGGC
Source organism: Dicrocoelium dendriticum (assembly GCA_944474145.2). Lineage (NCBI taxonomy): Eukaryota > Metazoa > Platyhelminthes > Trematoda > Plagiorchiida > Dicrocoeliidae > Dicrocoelium > Dicrocoelium dendriticum. Next base: position 39,300,342 of record OX104070.1, on the reverse strand, counting down.
TAAGCCAGATATATGTACTCACCGTGTGAAGTATGTCAGCTAGACTTCATTTCACTGTACACCAGTGATATCTGGAGGAGATAATATTGCCGCGGATACACTGTCATGCCCGCAAGTTAATTTGATGTACACGTCTCCCATTGATCTGGAACACATGGCTCAATTAAAACAAGACGAAACACTCGAGTCGCGAATGAATTACAAACAGCTATCGTTGAAGATCCAGTCAGTAGGTAGGTAGATTGATTGATCATAGATTCTTGCATCCACGAGTAAAACTATTTTCGAGGCTTTTCATAACGTCTCACATTCCATTAAATGTGCAACTGTGAAGTTGATCTCCGAACGCTTTGTATGGCCGAACATGAACAAAGGCATTTGCACATGGGCAAAGACTTGATTAGCATGTCAAGGTTCGAAAGTTATTTGGCATACCCACATATCGGAACTATCACACAATCAGACAGTAATTTCGAATATATCCACATCGATCTCGTCGGACCGCCACCATATTCCAATGGTAATTCGGACACCCTAATATGCATCGATCGTTTAACTCGAAGGTCCGAAGCCATTCTCGTTGCAGACACACATGCAGAAGCCATCGCCAGTGCAAATATCACAAGGCGGATAGCCACTTTTGGTGTCTCTTCCTACATCACCAATGACCTCGGTTTTCAATTGGAATCTCAGCTTTTCCAACAGTTGAAGAAAGTTTGGCGCTGCAAAAGGATTGGCACTATAGCTTATTATCTCAAATCGAACGGTTTGCTCAAACGTTCCCTACGACACGTAAAAGCCGCGATCAAAGCACACTGAACCGACTCACTGGACAGACATAGTTCCGATGACGTTGCTCCATTTGCGTACAATACTTCGACCAACTCTTCAATGTTCACCAGCAGAACTGGTTCTAAAAACCGCGTCGCGCATTTCTGGTCAATTCTTTTTACCCCTGTACCAAACTGTAACACTGACCAGTTCCCTGATGTTACTAAATTGAGGAACCGCATAAACCAACTTCACTATTGCGCACACACGAGTTCAGTGAAATCATCGTAGGTTCAACTTGATCTCATTTCGTGTACTCCTGCTTTCAATAGCAATGACGCGTGAAACAATCTTCACAAGCACCGTATGATGGTCCATTTCACGGTCTTACGTCATGCTAAGCATTTTACTGACCAGCTACCCAACAGAATGTGCAATGTCAGCATTGACCGCTTGAGACCTGCATACACTGATTTTTTGGAATCCATACCAGCAGATAACATTCAAACCGACAGGAACACCAAAGGATACCGACGTCTCCGACAGCAACCCCTTCAACTGGGACTTCTACCAAAGAAAAAATACGTGTCATTTGAAGCGCATGACGTGTTCAGCTGTCCTACCGATTCGTTGTCTACTGAAACCAGTGACAAAACACAATCATTCATATTCCCCCCCTCCAACACATGCACTCATTTTCAATAGAAGCAACGTCGTCATACAAGCACATGTGATAAGTCCGTCTCTTGTATGTATCAGCATTATCTGTGCAATATTATCATGTATATTAGTGTCTAATCTGATTTTGTAAGCAGTCTCGATTTAGGCCTGATGCCTTCAGATAGAACCGACCAAGGTCTGCTCCCATAGAACAGAGCAGTCTTGACTGCGATCCAGTCCTATGCGATCACTCAGAGAAATCCCCTTATTGTACAGATATTGAAGATTCAACAATGCTGTTTTTGCTTTCGCAGTACGTGAGCACGCGACACTCGCTGTTAATGCGGCTACCAGGTAACTGGTCAGATACCTCCAGTTCCTTATCGTCAAAATTCAAATCGCAGCAGTATCTTACACGTCGAAGGTGCGAAACGCATGACGAAAGATGAGACCAGTCCATGGAGTTTACCCAGGTCTAACTGAGCCGCCTCAAGACGATTAATCACCAAAACTATGTCACCAATATAATACAATCAATCAGTTTCCTGTGCAACTCTCTATTCAACACATCGATTTGAACAGAAAATGGAGCCAGAAGAGCCTTGACGAGCGCCAGTTGTTGTCGTCCGAAGGCGTTTAAGAACACCATAGACTCTGGTGAAATGATGTGCAAAAGGTTCACATATTGCTACATCTCCCGGGGTTAGAACCAAATGGTTTCCTCTGGTAATGCTTTGAATGCATAGGAGTGAAAACCGCTGAACAAGGTGTGTTGGCACAATGAGCACAAGACCTGGATAGAAGGTGAAACCACACAACCACCACCACCAACACGTTCTGTTATATAGCGATAAGAAAATTTTTGTATCACAGAAACGCAAGGCGAGTACACAGTAGAAACATTTTGTTTTGATACATACACATGGCTGTTGCGGACAAATGCGTACCTAGATTTTGGCTAATGCATTTTGTTTCGTTCCTGTGAGCAATTAAGGTAAGCCGGGGAAAAAAGTAGTGCGAAATTTTCGTGTTTAGTTGAATTCCAGTTAGTCATTGTTTAGATTTAAGCAAAAAACTGAGTGGACCATTTAAATAATGACTAAGTAGAGTTAAGACTATTAATATATGGAATTCGCATAGATTAAAGTACATGTCGCCTCATCGTAACTTTGTGCTCCGGCACCAAAGCACGTTGTACCAAGAAGCTTATTATTGTGGCTTTCCGTACATAGTAGAAAAAAATATTCTTCAGAAACAGACAAGATAGAACATGTCCTCGAATTATGTTTATTCATGCTCTAGGTGAAGTTTCTTTTACCTCCTCCTCAATTGTAATATTACTCTCATTGTCCTGTGTTTTCTTTCCCGACAACATGCTCTATACTGGAATCTCAGTCAACATTGTACTTTTGAGCTTTCGTCCACTTGTTCTCACAGTCCATCTCTGTGTTTATGGGAAACTTATCCCAAGTGGATTAAATAGCTGCTGCAGTCCAGAGGGACCAGGAACAACTGAATGAGGGTCTATTACATCTACTGAAGATAGATTGTCATTGCTATGCTTGGATTTTCTCTCAGCTAAGTATGAGATCTAGCATTACATCAAGGTTACAACATGCCCCGACAAACCATGGTTCAGAAACGCTAACATAAACAAAGAAAGCGTTTATAGAGTATTAAAACCAAAAGAAACATTGTTAACACTGTAAAGGTTAGTTTAGATTAATTAAATAATAAACGTGTTATAAAAAGAAATTTGAGACGTTGTTTACCAAGGTCGCATGTCACCCATGCAACGGAGCAGTGTACAGGTTTGTAGATGTCCCCAAACGGTAATGGTGCAAACTTTCCCCGTGGTATTTTTTGTATCGGCTTACCCTATAGCTGACAGACGAGTTTCATTTTGCGGACAGCTTACTACTTTCGTGTAACGTAATCTAATCCTAGCACATACAGGCCAACCTGCTATGGCGACCAGCCAAAAACGCCTCCCCCCGTTTCCTCCTATGAGTAACGTCCCTATGCAGTAACTCGTCCATGGCGACCATCTGGCCAAGGCGACCACTTTTTGTCGGTCCCTTGAGTGGTCGCCTTAGACAGGTTTGACCGTCGTATCATATATAGGACAACTTTCTCACCAAGCATATAAAAGCAGGGCGAGCTATTGAGTTAATCGACATGTTGAAGTCGAGAAAGAGTCATAGTCAAACAGCGGTACTTGTGACGCTGCTCTATCACCCACTGGAGAGTGGAAATATGGTTCATAAACCACTGTACCAAACGAAAACCGATCTAACCTTTCCTAATCCGAAATTTTCATTCCACAGTAAAGCGACCGGTGTGAATGGAAGTTAGTGACTTCTTCGCTAACGGCGTCACAAACACAAACGGTTGGATTGATCTTCTTATATACATCGCATCTATGATCGATTAGTCTGTTGTTTTGGATAGTCTCCTTCCATATATATTCGAACAGTTGGGTCGGCAATTAGTAGGGAGTCTCGCCACCATCCACACTGGGTATGTAAACGAATGAGGGCTATGATCGTGTATCGAGTATTAGCCTTATATACATCGTCCAAACTGGCCGGCTAGAGTTCGGCTTGCATCACCTGAACACGAAGCGGCTCAGGAGCAAGGGTTCAACTGAACTGTTCCCGAAAATATCCACCACATAAGACAAATGGCGCTCCCAATCGGGAATTAAAGCACAACTGTCGTTTCTGAATGTTCTACTGACACATGAGTCCCTGGGACTAACAGTGTGCATCGGCTAATAGCGTCTGCGGTTGTTGCACTTTGGTTCCACTAGGCTACTTTGCCAACTTGCAGACTCCGTTTTCGCGTGCGCTGGCTTACGATGTATATGTTGTCAATAGCGATATTTCTTTCGAACTCCAACAGATCCATGATCATTTCTGATATCCGGTGTGTAGTGCAACGGCGATTGATAGTGCCCAAAGCAAAATCACTCGCGTCGTACATGGAAGCGGAGATCCTATTCCACTGATGCCCGAGGTCATTAGTCAGTGGATCAAGGAGGGGAGGTGAATCGAAACCACTTGTAGAGCCAAAATAATGTGACATAGTAACAGCTATCATAAGCTGTAACATAATACACGTCTAGGTAGTTGGCTGTGTTCAATAGTCAACGGAAGTAATCAGTGTTGATTCAGATACAACGTGGTAGATACGCACAAATTAAAGCGTCCACGAAGGTAGCATGTCATACGAGCCTACAGTTACCTGATCTTTCCATCATCCGTGGCCACTGCAACGGCGTCCTCGCTGAGCTTCACAATTTTCTCCACGGACGTGCCATCCTTCGTTGTATTGGATGGGAAAAGAGCGAATCGGTCGGCCACTATTTCAAATTCGTCCCAATTAAAAACACACAGAAATCCTTCTTCGGTGCCAACTACAGCGTTGCGACTATTCTGTAGTGGAGAAGTACAAGTACAAAAGGATGATGTTCAAGGCAGTTAGGAAGATATAAAACACCGTGCTGTGTGCATAAACGAAAAAACTACACAATTTCAAACAATTCTGGGCATTACGTCACTCGCACATCTCGGCTGAAGCGTGGACGGCGAAACGCTGGTATCACTGCTTTGCATCTCAGTAACTAATGTCAGCTGTTCGTGAACGTATCAACACCTTCAATTAGTTTACCATCATTGTGTAAGCATAACAGTGGATAAACTAGAACAAACAGTAAAGGACTAAATGCATAGATATCAGGTTGTCTTTAAAATGGCTCGCATGTAAGCGCCGCGATGTGTACGACGCCGCATGCTGGCTGCTCAGACGTTAGGATCACAACCTGTAGCCTAATACGCAGGTCACAAGATGGATCCAAGAGGAATAAACTCAGCTAAGGAGGCAATAAGAGGAAAAGTAGGGACAACGGTACATCATGAAGAGACGTGATGGATGGCATGTTCCAGGTGTCATTAGACCCACTCCTGCTAGATAGATCATTGGGTAGGAGTCGGACAAACTCAGGTGGGCATCCTTTTCGGAGGTTAGGAAATTTTGCTCTTCGGAGACATGGCGAAAGGAACAACAGGTGACTGGTTATAAGATCAGCACGATTAGCACAGAGCACGAGTAATACGCGTTGCCTCCGATAGCAGCAGAACACTGTCCCGTGATCCGTCTCAAACCCGACAAGTCTCACATACGGTTGCTCGTAGTTGAAGGGGTTTAATACACTTCGGCCGAAAAACAGGTGAATTGTTCCGAATGTTCAAAGGCTACGGTGGCAGGTCTCAAGCAGATCCCAAAGTGACTCTACATTCAGACTGGTGAATTATACGGGCTCTTTACTACCCTCTTGGTCTGACTATTGGGTCAAAATACTGAGGGTGAGGCAGTTCGAACAAAGCCCCTCTCAGAACTTCCAGGCGAGGAGTATGGTTTGGCCAAGAACATTGCTTATCGTCTTTCCTTCATCTTACAAATATCATCCTCGCAGCCTACTAAGCGAGATTGCTGCTAACTTATTCACCACAGAGTATGCAAGTCATTCTGAATCATTTGGCGGTTGAAGCATCTAAGTATGGCCTGAGCTTCGCCTCCATGAAGTGTAAAGTGCTACTTCAGGACTGGCCTACATCCACTCCTGTGCTCACCCAAGGTGCATAACTTGAACAGGAAGAGAGTTTCGTCTACCTTGGGTGCTGTGATTCTGCTGGCGGTACTATCAGCAAGCAAGTTCCGCATTGCATCGCTAAGGCCCGATCAGCGTTTGTCAAGCTGAGGCACTTGTGGCGTAGACCAGATGTCTCCATCGGGCCGCATTTACAGTGCCTCTGTTCATTTAATGTCGTTCTATGGGAGCGATTCCTAGCCAATTCGTGTGGACGACATGCACGGCCATTCCGCCTTTGACAACGGTTGTTGGAGTAGGATTGCTCGTGTGTGGTGGCGACGCCGAGTTCACAGTGTTACATTCGACGTCGCGCCCTGGGGAATGCGACTATTCTCTACAAAAAGCTGATTTTTCTGCGTTAGTTGAGATGGTTCGGTCACGTCTTACGCATATCGCCCGAGCGTTAATCGCGCCGCGCTCTATTTGCTCGTTCAGGACCGAGCGGAATGCGACCGTCTGGTGATCAGCACGTGAAATCGCTGACGTCACGTCTAGCCACCGTTGGATCCGTGCGCCTTTCTGGATGGTGACCTAAATATGAGGGGTGCCAGTGGCTTAACTCGCTTGAAGACATGGCCTGCAACCGGAACCTACGGAGAATTGTTCGTGTTGAGCGCTGATGTGCATAGGCGACAGCGGGCAATGATAAGCAACAAGTTGATATGTCAGACTGAGCGAGATGCGCTGGACTCGATGTGTGTAGAGAAGAGCTTTGTTGCGACACCACCCGGGGTCTTGCTTAGGGGAGTGGGGAACTTGTTGATTTGGCATCGAGAAATGAGACCAATCACAATTAAACTGGGTGGTTGTTCTGAGACTTTGTGATGGCTTGTTTGCTGTCGTTTCTTAGCCGGATTGCAGGTTAAACTGCATATGTTGCTGAGCTGTTAGTGATAAAAATTTGATAATGGCTTGGTGCAGTGAAAGCCAAAGAGAAGTTAAGTCACCAATGGTTTCCTACCTTCGCACAATGGCCAGCTACATTGGACCTTGCATCGTTAGTAAAAGCATCTAATCCTGGTTGAGGCGTTTAGGTCTTACATTTCACATTTCCAAACAATTGTGACTGTATTGTGGAGAAGCACGAATTCATACAACAGATGAACTGCCTTTGATGACGAAGAGGGTAATGTTAATTTGATAAAATAAGATTAGGGAAAGATGGGAACTGTGATTGACTTGGGGCCTGAAACAATCCAATGTACTCATATCATTCAAGAGTGAGTGAACACGCTGGACAGCTCCCAGATACATGATATTGCTCGGTAACAGTCACTGACTTCAGAATGATCAACGCTTGACAGTCACACCTAGGTAAAAGTGGACCAGGGCAGCTTGCATACTGGGCGTTCAACAGGCGGTAAATAATCTTCAATCCCTGTTAAGTATGGTCTGTAGCCCGATAGACGAAAGAGAACGCACAAGCGCAGTGTGGAACCGTTTTAATGTAAGCTTTCTACGTTAGAGTAGCTAGAAATGCCGAAAGAAAGAACCAATGAAATAAGGGAGAAAACAAGGCCAATGTCAACCATTAATGTGAGTAGTTATGTTCACAATCAACATTCAAGTGCATATGTGACAGTCCCTTACACGGCGGAATCCCCCTTCGAGGTCAGCGACTTGATAACTAACGTGAATATCATTCTGCTCAAAGGGGTTAGCAGGTCATCAACATTCACATCGAACAAAGCCATATTAGAGATGAAAACAAAATCCGGTAGCACTTGCTCAAACGCTGAGAGGTGGTCCAGCTGTGATGTGACGCTAGCCGCTTCAGTATTAGCACGACGCTGTCATATCAAGAATTCGACTTATACGCTGAACAAGGTATGGTCTCAGGAAAGTAGTTTTAAATGAGACGTAGTTTACCTTGAGCACAACGACCGAGCGTGCGCTATAGCCGAGAGTGTCAGACATCACTTCGACTCTTGTTTTCCTGATGTTCAGCACTGCTAGGGAGCCATTGTCCAGAGCGGCAAGGAGTACGTTGCGACGATCACCGAAGGCCATATCATTGACGGCGCCAAAATTGTCATCAACGTCCTCCTCGGATAGTGGCAGAATAGTCTGAACGGCAGCTCCGGGAATGCGTATATCCCAGATCTGGGAAAAGAAGAATGATATCACTTAAAATAACGTAGCACGTTTTACGACTTATAGGGCACCAGCAATACGCAGTACCGACACTTCGCTGTCGACAACCACCACCAGTTGTAGGTGTGTTAATGATAGTGCGAAGGTCGCCCTATCCCCTACGGAAGCTCGAACCCGTGACCTCCCCATTAACAGTCACGCTTGTGACACTTGAGACCACGGGTTGCTGAGTTGAGGCAATCACCAATGACAACCGTAAAGAAAAATAAACACGTAGGCAGGGAATGATGAATCAGATAGGTTTAATAACTGAGTGCGAAGTGCCGCGTATTTTGAGATGAGAACTGCGGCATAGTAGATATGCTGCATGAAGCAAGTGGTCATGATACCCAGACACAGGATAGGTTCATCCTGCTGATATGATATGGCTAAGAGCGGACCCCAATGGGGTTTGTGTCGTGAGATTTTGTCCATCCCCCTCCCCATTAGATTCCCCCTCCAATTTCGACCACATTCAAAACGCATATATTATTTAACATCACATTACTTGCTTGGAATTATCTTTTAATGTAATTCTTTATTAGCTTACCCTTTTGTATTGCGGCACGTTTGCTGTGTAGTGATCTGATTTGACCATCCTGCGGGGTAGAGAATTAGGAAGAAACCACAATGGGAAGATACTTAAAAAATCAGTGGTGCATTTTGCCTCTGTATGAAACAAGCCACTTCGCCTTATGTGATCTGCTAGGCCTCTTAGGACGTCCGAAAGTGAGTCTCAACAAATGAAGACACTTTCGACGTTGTTCGCCCCAAAATCGCACCCCATGGCTGGTTCCGTAGCTCGCTGAAACCCAATCACATTGCTGGCTCAATATCTCTCCAACCATGTCCAGGACTCGTAGTGTACTACGGCTTCTGTAACTCGCCAATACATTAGCTAAGCCCGATACCGTACCTTCAGTTCTCATAATAAGAATATTCCAGATAGTCCCTACAGCGCATACTAAAGTGCACTTCGCTTCAATCCCCGCGTTAGGTATGGCCGAGTGGTAGAGTACAGACAAGCGATGCAGTACGAAGTTGTTCTGCCGCTTTCCAAACATTGCAGTTGATGAAACCATGAAACCGACTGTAATTGGTCGAAGTAACAGACCGCAACGTGCCCGATCTTTCGACAAATCAGCCAACCACAGCGCAATCCATCCACTAGCACACTGAAGACCTATGCTAACTGGGGTGGCACTCAAGTCCGAAACGCAATATTTTCCACATCCGGTCACGACCTATCTTGGTCCCTTCATATGAACGAAGTATGCACAAGTTAAGATTTCTTTATCCGTTGCTCGTCGGCGATACTTTTAAATCCCGCTGTATTTACTACTGCGATCTATCGATGCCTGAGTGTTGCACCACTTGACAGATTGTTCCCCTGTAGATTTTCTGGACTATCAAGTGAGTGTTCAAAAGCAATAGAGAGATGATTGAAGCAACTACCTCGAGGTAAAGGGTATTCCACAGCCGACTCAATGAATGTCATTGTGTACACTCATTTCAGTTGTTGCAAAACACCTGATTCAAAAAATACTCACTAATACAAGTAGCCTTCTTCATGATGCACGGTATGTTTACGTATCAACTTCATTGAATATACCTAAGTACAAACCCATGTGACTACAACTTGCCTGTTGTCCCACATCGTGCATGGTTTTTCGCGAATAGAATCCGATCGCGTAGAAGCTTACCAGGAAGTCTACAGTGTGACTGTATCACTGCCCATGCCAGTTACGCACCACATTGTGTGCGCAAGTATTAAGTCTTATTTTTGCACAATACTGAGTGCATGTGTGGGATGCCTGAATATTATTCACCTGTCCTGTGTGCATAAGGTTCATTTTTGACATGATATGACTTGATTCGAACTGACCATGTCCACCACTGCTACACCATGGAGAGGAAAAATTCATCGGATTCCCAACCTTATTTGTCATTCCACACTTGTTCATTTTGTATTAAACTATGCATACTTCGGTATCATGAAGAAGGAAAAGAAAGGATGAGTTTCCAGCTTTATCCCCTGTACACATCTTTCTACTTCTTTGGTCTCCGGCCTAGCCGCTTCGCGATATACCCAGCTCACATGCGACTGGCGATGGTAGCGTGACGCAGAAGCGATGGCACGGTCTGCCGGCGTACTGCCGTTGTATTACTTTTTTTTACTGCCGTGGCCATGCAGATATCCAGTATCCCATGCCATCTAAAAAATGGTAAGAAAATGTTTTACGATGTTAAATCCGCCAAGGTCATCATCATCATTATACACGTTAGCTAGAGGTGTAAAACACCTCAGCTACTGTGCTGCAACACATAAAAGAAAAAAAAGAAAAGAAACGCAACAGTTGCATGCCAGCTGAGCTACCGGTAACGGATGGGCATCGTTCCGGAGAGCTACTAGCCGGCTAGTAGGCAACAAAATATTATTATGTAAAATTAGATTACGCTACGAACTGGGATCGTGATTGGAGGGGGAGGCCAAAAGGGATGGGGAGGGACAAAGAAATTCAAAACACGGACGCCACTGAGGTCGGCTCCTAGGCATGTCATCAAGTGTATCTAGTCAGACGTGTTCATCGTCTTTTGGACCCCAACCAGGGAGCCGTGACGCTCCAACAGAGGCCAGCTTCGCCAATGTGCTCGAAAAATATTCACACAGTGAGGTACAAATACGCAAATGAAGCTGACAACATATGTTTCCGGGTGCAGATGTGCTTCAGAGAGACATTCAACTCTATCCGAAACTATCATTGTATTATAGACTGAGAACACTGAGCTGTATCGATACAGATTTTCCCCTATCGAACATCGCCTTTCTTCACTTTTTAGAAACGTTTTCACAAAACGCTCTCACTCCATGTCCCCTAGAATTGAGTAAGATCGCAAGATACATCAATTCCCAAAATATGGACTATTACCAGGCGCTGCTGGAAGACCACCTCTCGCGTTTGTCTAGGGAAAGCATTATCGTTATCGTGGTAAAGCGATTTTTCCCCACAAGCATTCAGTTGGACCAGCAAAGAGAAACAATCGGGCAACCTGCCAATCACTCAAGAACCAGGGGTCAACGGTGCGATGTTTAAACGCTGGAATGATCCGAACGAAACATGTGTCTTCGCTACAGCGCTAGTGTGTAGATTATCAAACAAGACAGCTTCATACGGAATGATAAATGAGCTAAAAAGCGTATTTTGAGGTGCTTGCCTATACTACTATCGGTCACTGCCCGCAAGTTACAAATCACCTCTAATGATAAGCCGTACACTTCCATTTGTTTGTTTATATACACTGCGCAGTGGTATCTAAAATCGACAAATGAATGCTGAGGTACAGATGAGTGCAGAAGTGTAACACGGAGAGCTGAGTTGAGCCGAAGCTTTAGTTGTTAGTATTTCCGATTAGACATCGTGTAATTCGTTAAAAGAAGTGAGCAATTAATAATCAAACTACTGCAATGAGACAGTGACTAAGTGTCCATTACGACGAAGATGGATCTTAAAGCAATGTGGTGATTCGCTTACCTCCATGAGCTATTGAGATACGTTGGGTAACATTTTCCAAGTGCTCGACAAATCAATATTTAGGGATCAGACAAACTCAGTCACAGCATTCTCCTCGTTGGAGGGGGCGAAGAAATCGATGACCTCTCTGCAAATCCTAGCCATGGGAAGCAACAGTCTACGAATTATCAGCTCAGCATGACTGGTATAGAGCACGAGCGTCACCGGTTGTCTCTGATAGCAGAAGAGCAACAACCTGGTTCAATGGTTTGCTATCGCTCGCCTTAAGCTGAGCGGCCCCTGACCATAAAGCCTACCTGCGGTTGGTCGTGCTCGCAGGCGTACACTCTAGTACGGTCGAAAAAACAAAAACTATGAATCTTCCAAAGGGGGGAGTAGACTTCAGAGAGATCTAATGGGCCTACACAATTTCCATCCAGAGCTGCATAGATCAATCATTTTGGATAAAGTTGAGCAGGTAAATCGCTATTCAACTCACTACCTAATGGATCATATCGCTGAGTCCAAATTCAGGGATAGGATAGGTCGGATAAAACCACCCTTCACGGGATGAGCAGCCTGGGAGTATCACCTATCCACAGGAGATCGTCGCCAATAATTCTTTCTCTTCTTATGTTACCCTTTTGCGAATTCTGTTACCTTGTTTACTAGCAAGAGACTACTTTCGGCTTCATAAACCACACAAGCAAGGAAGCTGGCTTGTCTTTCAAACCAGTGATAACACTCAACACCCGACCTTTCAATATATCACAGGGCGTCAGTTAAGGCTACGTTAAGCCTAACTCAGCAAAGAAAACTGTCCGTAAGGCGGGACTTGCCTATAAGGTGTGACCGCGCATAAGAACCGGAATAAAAATGCATTGTTTAAAAAGTAAGTGCGAATCTGATTATGAACAGCCATGCTCGTGTACCGGAACAGCGCATTCCTAATAGCAACCTACAACCCGTGTTTATCGTACGGAAACATTATGCTCGTAGTTTATACAGACATGCTCTCACTTGTGAGCGACAACAGTGGTGGAGTTATTGCTATAATTTTGCTCGGCCTTATGCTCTTTTACCCCTGCTAAAGAGCGGCGAGAGCTTGGCATAAACTCTAACACTCTACCAGAACTAAGCGCGTACAGCGCCCTCATAAGTACGTATGGAACAGGTATACTTTCTGAGCAGAAATTTCCAAAGGGCACGTCGATCCAAGAATCGAAGGCACCTTTGATTTCGAGAACCACGATTACGGTGGATCGCCAATGAATCTGACGGTGCACCAATAATTGATGCAAAGTAAAGATGTAGTCGATGCAGCCACGATCTCGACGAAACCCGACTTGCTCTTCACGAAACTGATTTTTACGAGTGCCAATCAGTCTGTAGAGAATGACAGGCACAAGCAGTTTATAGGCTAATGAGAGCAAACTGATTCGTCTATGACTGTTGCATTCCGAACGTAAGCCTCCTTTGAAAACTGGCATTATAAAGGTGCGGCTCCAGTCTGTTGGGACAGTATTCTGCTCTCACAGTTCCACTAGTAACTTGCGTAAATCATCTAGAAGAGCAGATCCGATGAAATTGAAGTAGGCTGCGGCCTCGCACTATTCCGACAGGCTGGTCTCACATCCGAGTTCTGTGCATGAGAACGGATCCAGAGAGAATGGCAATCAATGCCTCAAAAACGAAGTGAACACAGGTTGATTAAACTGTTTTGCAGTGTTCGATCCAACACACCAAGTATTCTGACAAGCGGTGAATCTGCTGTCCACTCTCGTCTCGTATGGTTTCGCTAAGACCAGGTCTTCTGTCATCCGTTTCGCGTATCAGACAAGATAATTTACAATGGTTACCAAGGGCAGTGGCTGTTTCCATCTCTGATGCCCCACAAGACCAAGAGGAGTTCACGGTCTCTATTCCAACTAGCAAGAAGTTTTTACGAATCTCAATGTGTTCGCTTCCAGTCAGAATACCTCGGCGAGTATCCAAAGTTCCAGACAATGTGTGGAGACCCAATGTCCAAGTTGGCAATTTGTACTGTCACATTAAGCCATGCCTGGCTGATAGCAACGTCAGGCGAATATGCGACCAGTGGTCTGCAACGCTGTTCAGTGGGCGCTTACTAAGCCCGGATGCCAGCGTAGTTTGATACCCACCCAGAACAACTGACTTCGCTAGTTGGCTGGTATCTATGCGATCACAGCGACGTTGCGGACGTCCACCGAAACGCACCCGAAAGTCGACACACACAAGAGCGTGATCGGAGTCTACGCTGGTGCTCCAAATCGAGCGACAGTTTTGGACACAGCCTCTCCAGCGGTAACTAATCGCGATGTGATCGATTTGCGTCCATGGCTTGTCCGACGCTGTTGGGCGCCAAGTCACTCTTCTGCGGGTGCTGTGTCGAAAGTTAGTGCTCGCGAGAAAGTGACGAGCATCTTCACATAGGTGTAGCAGCCGCTTAACGCGACGGAAGCATACACCATGTTGGCAGCCAAGATGAAGCTCATCGGAAAACAGTTATCCGACTTGAGCATTCAGATCACCAGCAAGCGCCACAGTATCCGTACTATCCTGTAAAGAAAAAGATCGTTAAGTTGGTGATATCAGTCATCTTTCAGTGAATCAGTGCTACAGCTTGTGGCGTAGGCCGCAATGACAAACAGGCACCGTTTGTAACCGCTCCACTTCGAAGCCAATATAACCGCGCAATTGCGGCTGTTGACTGGGATCCAATCGATCAGTGCAGCTTCAGCCAGCGGATTCAGAACGATGCCCACGTCGGCTTGACAGGCGTTTGAAGTTCCGTCATGTGCAGACAGCTGCAATAAGAAGGTGTCGCCGGTATCGTACGTAGGGGATGGCAGGGTAAGGTAGGAGCTCTGATTTGGCAGGCGGGTTACCGATAAGCAGCAAAAATCGATCGATAGGTCTCTAGTGCTCGGGTAATTCCCGCCGGTTGATCAACCCGTAGCAAGATGCGCAATTTGAGGCATGACAGTCTGAGGGAGGATTTAAGACTAAAAAATGAACAGATGAACTGACGTTGTCCGTTTGGTTGAACATGGACTTGACGACCGCACTGGAGCGACGCCCTGCGCATGCGTGTGAGCTGGAACTAGAAGACAAGTGACTATTAGAGAAAGACGGAGGGCCAAGAATTGTGAATTAAAAAATAGGGGGATAAAAGTGAAGTTGAAGCAGGAAGATAAGGATGAAAAAATGCAAGAGAAGGAATAAGGCCTGAGTAGTAGCATCCAGTAGCGTATCCACTCTGCACGATGCATCGGATATCAAGGTCGTCAGATGTTGAAAATATAGAGGTCCTTTTACCCTAAATCTGACATGGCTTATGCACGCCATTGAGAAGTTTTGTAAAGTGTGAAGATTATCTTCATACGTCCCCAGACTTAAAATGCGTTCATTACCCCGCGGTTCGATGTTCCGATTTGTGACTGCATGCATTCTGTCGCAGTGGCGCGACTGTTCCGTTGATCGACTATGATCCGGGCACCAAAGTACGGTCGATCCAGCCGCCACGACCCACATCACAAGAATAAGAATAAATCACAACGGCAAGATAGTTGGGTTGAACGCAAATAGAATGTAAACAAAGTGGAAGCAAGGTGTGTCAAACTAATCAGTATGGTACGAAAATTAACAACCAGATGCAAGAAGTTGAATGCAGAAACGCCCATCACTACGTGACTACGCCATGTCTGATACGGTCTCCAACCACTGGTGTGGACCATCCCGAAGCCACTCGACCACGAAGACGGCACGCGCCAGCCTGACCGTTTCTCAGTCAATTTCTTCATGCTTCTATGCCACGTCATGGACTGGCCACCTCGTGATTGCGTCCAACTTGGTGCAGCCACGGTGTATAACGCATGTCTAGGAAGCTGGTCAACAGGAATACTGAGGAAATGGTCTAACCAACCTAAGCGATCAGGAGCCAATAAACACTCGAGTTAGGCGTCAAAAGGTTTCTTGCCAAAAGCCAACTGGCGGATCGCAGCATTGCTCGCGCGAGGTTCCACTAGACGTAAGAAATACACCACAAACACCAGTGGTCAAACACGGTCAAGTGTTTAAGGGCTTCGTCGTGAACTGGCCAGATCTCTGATCAATACAGCAGGGCCGGTCTTAGAGCAGCGTTATACACCCTACCTTCCACTGACAGGCTGATATCCCGCCGTCTCTATAGATGATTGAGTTTCTGTAAAGTCGCACAGGCCTTGCTGATACGAAAAGTAACTTCCTCAGTGATGTGACCACCAAGGTAAGTGAACAGATAAACCACTTTCAATGGCTGTTCAGAGATAGCTAGAATCGGAAACGTAACGGTCCAATCTTGCAACAGTACTTTGCATTATGGAGGTGCAAAGTATATGCCGAAGCGTGCAGTGCTAAGCTTTAGTTTAATCAGTATTGCTTCCATATCCACTGTATCAGACCCAAGGAGAGCCATGTCACTCGCATACTCAAGGTTCATCAGTCAGTCACCTGGCAGCACTTCCACTCCGGTAGAGTCTGAGAGAACAGAGTCGTTCGTGAACATTTCGATTACGAACTTGAAGAGAAAAAGAGATATAAGACAACCTTGGTGAATCCCACTTGTCGTGCGGAACTCAGGAGACAGTTTCCCGTAGACCCTTACACGGTCCCGACAGTCATGCTAGAAAGATAGCATAATGGAGAGAAATTTAGCCGGTATGCTGTTCATGAATTGGTAGTGCAACAAGCTGGCATGGTCAACGGAGTCGAAGGTGACTTCCACGTCAAGGAAAACCACTATAGTCGATCGTCCGTAGTTGTGCTTCTGCTTCAACACTTGGCGAGAAGTAAATATGTGGTCGATACAACCACGACCAGGGCGAAAGCCAGTCTACCATTCAGTGATTCGATTCTCACAGAAACCAGTAAGCCGTCGGAAAATGATACTCGTGAGAAGTTTGGAGGCAACTGTAGTGTTTCCGCTGACAGTACGGATAACAGATGCAGCTACTCTGGTCACGTTACAGCCACTTTCCAAATCAGAAGACAAAGGCCTCTGGCGGAACATGTATGGAACACTTGAGAGACAGAATGTAAGCTAAGTTATTGGGGCGAAATAAAAAGCTTATGAGAGAAAAGACCTAATTGAAAGTCCCTGACTATAGCAACTACTAGATGCGCAAAAACTCGCTTGTTGGCTGAACAAGTAGTGTGCTTACTGGAGGGCTTCATGGTAGGTCATTCTGATTGGTCCACATCAAGGTAAAACAATGTCATGGGCTTACTCCCATTGGTTAGCCAATCGGCTACGGGCGGCATATAACCAATCTTCTCCGGTCTGCTACAGACAGACAGAGAGAGAGAGAGAGAGCTAGCTTCGATGGATGCGATGGACGGGCTCCGGTAACAGCAACGGAAAGAAGGCTAATGCCTCGATGATTTTGGCACGACAGTTGATAGTCGACAGTCTGAAGGCATCTGTTCAATGTTCCAAATCATGCTAAAGAAGCAAGTCCAGTCAACAAAAAACCTCCACCATCTGTCAGCATAGATGGGGGAAGATCACCGGGTCCATGAGCTTTGTTTCGTTTCAACAAGGAAAGCTCGTGTCGAATATCTCCCAAATTGTATGGTGTGACATCAACTTCCACGTATGCTCAGGTTATTCAGCAAGTGACGGTGTGCCAGCAGGCCTGCTGAATTGCTCCTAAAAATGTTCAGTCCAACAGGATATTCGACGACGCTGAGAATAGACCAACTGTCCATTTTTCTCGGCTATCGTCTGGCTAACTGATGGCTTTCGCTGACCAGTGTTCCGGATGAGCTGGAATAGTACTCGGCGATTCGCAGTAGCACTGGTTTTTGCACCTCAAGGGCCCTTGCTATCCAGCAAAACTCCACGTCGATTCGAAGACTCCTTGTCAGACGTCGTTTCAGAGAGTTACGGACACACTGAAACTCAGTGCCCATTGGTACCTGTTTGCGCGCTTCGAGCAAACTGATCGATACTCCAGTGATCCATTCGCAGTTATGACGTCTGAAGTCAGGTGCACAGCAAGTCATAGTATTCTTCATGGTACACTTGAGACGATCCCAGCCAGCGTTCGGTTCGCCAAAAATTGGTTGGCCCGTTTGTCGTAATAGTGTTGAACCGCACATTGGGAGTTAAATTTACAGGTAAGAGTAGAAGGTAAGCGCTTCTTTGAGGAAAAAGAGTGCTAGGCGTGCGCGAACTAGAACATGGTCGGAAACCAGGCATGTGCTCCGAATGGATTTACAGTCTCGGACTGATGTGTGCTATCTGTAGCTGATGGCAATATGGTCAATTTGGGTCCAGGTCATTGAGGGACTCGGTGGGCGCCAGGCGATGCGGTGTGACCTTTTGTGTTGGAAAGCAGTACTGCTGAGGAAATGGCTGTGGTTGGCGTACAGTTGAAGGGAGCGATCCCCATTATCTGTTTGGCATGCATCAACTCTGAAGCGGCTTCCCTGGTGTTTTTAGTCTAAAAGGCGATCCACTTGGGCATTCATGTCACCAGCAACAATCACAATGACAATGGTCTTCGCTATGAGATGAGAGCCTCCCATAGAAATCATTTTCGATATCGTCTGAACCGCATTTGGTAAGGAAATAAGCTGAGGCGATGCAGAGGAACCTCTTTAGACGCTGCTTATTAACTAAAATAGAGGTTCGAAGTGGAACCACAAACAGACGACTGTTCATCGGTATCCAGTAGAGTATGTTTGTTGAGAGCAATACCAACCCCGTAAACACTTTGAGCCACTGACTCAGCATAACCGGAGACGCGAGCAGTGAGGCAATCGTCGACTGTTCCCTTGTAACTTTCCCTGGGCTACTAAAAATGACTGCACAACAATTGTAGGCCGACAAAATTTGTTTTCACATGCAGTGAAATGTTTAGACGTCCTCGTTGATTTTATTACAATCAAGCATCTAAACGCTTTTACCAGTTTCCCTTCCTTCTGAACGACCGTTTCCACCCTCCATACTTTGATCGATCAAAAACGCAACCTGTTTCTTCCACACGTTCTATATTCAGCGTCCAATTTCTCGTAATGCATCTTACCATAATTCCATTTTACCGTACTTACCACACCTAAATTCTGACCCAACAAAAATCATCAGCATGAGGCGCAAGCATTTTTTAGAATAACATTCGTAGACATTTTACGTCAGAAAAACCATTTGTTTTTTAAAACAGTTAGTTCCCTTTAGTAACTTGAAAAGCACAAGTAGAAGACGAAGTTCGGCAGATGCATGCATTTCGTATCGTCTCATCAGTGCCGATAACGATAACCGGTAATTTTATATAACAGTTTGTAGGTATAGACATCCATATAAACAAACGCGAGAAAAAGGTGTCTTTCGTCTACAACCAGGGCAGCCTGAGGCTGATCGCACTGTTTTCCACTCATTGTATGTAAACAGCTGAGGAGAATACGCAAAATTACTGAATTCAGTAAATTCTGTTATAATGTTGTTTCTTCTTGCTTTATTGAAATTCGTGAAGGGAAATGCCTGCATGATCGATAAGTGTTTTTGAACACAAAGCACTGGCCTAATCCGACTAATGGCAATCGCCTCGGCAAACCGGAGGAGCCGGGAATTAGTATGGCGAAGCAGGATTGTGAACGCCTTGTTGACCTCAATTCGATGACCTGTTGTCAATAAGTGCCTGCCGACGGAAGATGCTGGCGGTTTGCGTACACACGTAGTCTGATTTGGGCTTGTTTGCTGACTAAGGCCGCATTGAACCCATTTTGGTACGTACTCCTTTATTCGGGAACTCAGTGTTCTATTGCTTCTGCCTATGTAACTATCCCCGCAGTTACATACGAATTGATGTACACAATGGGAGTTGGCGCCAATAGGCTGAGTTTCCTTCAGTGGAGGCAATGGTAGCTTATGGGTTCGGTCAAGGATTACAACTTCGGCAGCACAGAAAGTGCTCTGTGTGGCGGAAATCAGACGTCTTCTGGTCCTCAAAGACGCAATGTCACCCTTAAAGGGCAGATCTAGGAATACCTTTTTCTTAGGCACAGTAGGTAGAGCAACTTTCTTTTCACGGATTTCGCTGTGCTTTCGGATAAAGTTTCGAGTGTAGCCATTAGCAATTAACGTGTTGGTAATTAGTTCTATTTCATCGGCTAGACAATCGGTCGAACATATTCGTCTGGCGCGACTAAACAGGGTCTTCACAAGCGTTCGCTTGTGCCGAATTGGCGTAAAGCTGCTAAAATGCAGATACTGTCCCGACCACGTTGCTTTTCGATAGACAGACCTTTTTACCATTCCGTTATCCCTGCGGCTGATAAGAACATCCAAATATGGAAGACAGTTCTGTTGTTCGACTTCGCAGGAAACCCTCAAATTGACATGCGATGAGTTAAAACGCGCCACTAGCTCTGCGATCTGCATTTCTGTCGAACTGAACACCAAGATATCGTCCACGTAACGTTTGTAATAGGGCAACTGCGCTATTTCTTCGCATAGGCTTCGTTCTATCATCAGCATGAAGAAATCCGCTAGTATGGGACCCAGTGGGCTGCCCATGGCTACCCCATCAATTTGTTTTTTGTACCTGAAGTGGTGATCGTGTAAATGGTGAATATGTGACAGGTAAATCGCTGCGATCATGAGTTCTTCGGGTACTGCATACAAGTCCCAAGTGTATAAGCCTAGATGGACATTCGTAGAAATGTGCTTTTTAACAAAAGGCCCCAAGCGAGTAAAATATGGTGGCATACCGTCGAGTTTATGTACCGTGTAGACAGGGGTTCCCGCCTTTGGTCCGAAAATATCCAGTAGTGGTCTATTATCAGTAAGAAGTGCGAACTTTCCTTCATAAAGCGCTTCGTGGTCTTTCATTTCGAATGCCATAACCATAACTTCCTTCTCTAGTTAGCCGTAAATTCGTTCTGCGTGCAAGAATAATCTGGTTACGTGTGCAGTCGCGTGCTTTAAACCCACAGCGAACTTGTGGGTAATGAATGTCCCGATATCATGGTTCGATGCGTCAGCTGCTACCAAAGCTTCCAAGGCAGGGTTGTAATGTGCCAGCAGAAGATCGGAACACAGGGTTGTTTTAACCCCCTCAAGTGACATTTGGAGTTATTTGGACCAGTTTCAGCCTTTACCCTTGATCAGCATCTCAGCAAGTGGACCATGCAAGTGATACCTATGCGGCAGAATCGGACTGTAGTGATTAGTGAGCTATAAGAGGAACCTTACATAACAGCTCTGGGAAGTGGTATCTTCATGATTCCTGTGGCGGAGCTGTACGCTGTCGGGCGCGTCTCCCGGTTGCGGATCGGGGAATGCCTTCCTTGAATAAGCAGTCGCGGACAATCAGCGGCAGCGTCTCAGAATGTGGGGAGTTCTGGACTGGTCACCTGGTTCTCCAGTAAATACCACAAGTGCTCGTACGGCGCTGTGTCAAAGCCAGTGTGACCGGCTATCGAATCACTGACCACTCACTCCTGTAACCGGGGGTGAGTATCTAACGGAGGGCGGATGAACAACCTTGCTGGCCACCGGCTTCCCTGTGGACTGGTTCCGAACACAAAGAAGGCGAATGACCCACCTAAGTGTCAAAGGTCTTCGTGAATCGCCCCGCTGCTTTGCGAGTCAGGTTTATAAGAGCAAAGGCTCGGAGTGGTACCCCTAAAGTCAAGCCACTTCTCGGCCCGGGAAACCGGGAAACTTAATGCCAACACAGTACATGGAACTTTGCTTCCATTCTGCCAACTCTCTTTCCTCCTTTTTATTGGTACTCATGTGTTGTGGCACTGCCAAATGTCTATGTTCGATGGATCTGAGCGTTTGCTTTTCTCGTCAATTATAAAGCAGAGAAACGTGACTGAATCCATGAGGAAGGTAAATTTCTCAGCATAGAGTCTGTACTTATATTCTTCTACTTACATCGGTCGAATGGCGCGGCAACTGTCGAAACGCATTAAGGAGCACCTACCACGCTGGTTGCGTCGAGGCGGTATGGAGTTATAACTAGCTCAGTTAGGGTTCATCTTGTTGATAGTGGGCATGAGGTTGACCCAGTCAGTGCCTTTCGAATACTGTACAGGGTCCCTCCACTCCAGTCGAAAGGTCTGCGCCTCCACACCCTCGCTACTGCCGAGGCAATCAGCATTCGGTTGTATCAACCGCTTTTGTGTGCACAAAAGAAGCTGATCGAAGCTGTTATGCTACCTTGGCCAGCCAAAACGGATCCTTCGGAGAGCAACTGCAATGGTGCAACTGTACCTCAGCTCTAGCCTGCTGTTTGTTACTGGTTCATGCCTTTGGTCGACACGTGATCAATCTCATTTGAACTGATCGTCAATCCACTTGTACTTGCCCAATGTTATTTCCCCCATATGATTGTACAGGTCTGAAGATGAATCATCGAAAACAATTGTTTACCTTCGGTCTTTTGTCCTTGATAAGGAAATGGGAATTTTCCACTTACTAATAGAACTTAATCCCGTTTTTCGAAGAGGTGGTCAACACAGCTCCTGACAACAATTTTATCCAGGTATGCAGCACTCCATCGACGTCTGTCAGCATAGTGTCTATGGTATGCTGAGACATGGCTCGTATGGACTTGACCTCGAACGGGAGGCAGTGGTACTGACTCAGGTCCCTGTGCATATTTATGGTGAACAATCATCCTGAAGCTTCATGTATTTCAGTCTGCAGGTATGCGTCGGAAAGATCCAGCTTACAAAACATTTACTTATATTCAGTTCTGCGAACAAATCGTCTGGAAACGATGGGAGCTATTGATAGGGATTCAGTGCAACAATGAAATCTGTTCAGAAGTCGGTGTATACATGAATTTGACGATTTGGGTTTCTGACCAGGACTGATGCTGCCCAGGATGAGTAGTTCATCGTAAGCAAGATTCCCGCACTTTCCAAGTGACCCATTGGCGTTACTGTGTAAGGAGAGTAGCGCACAAAACAATGGAACAGCATCGGACTTTAGAGTCAGGGAAGCTTGTATATTCGTGTGCTGATCGAGGATTTGGTGAAAACTGCCGCATCCATCTCTCGCGTGCACTCGATAGCTATTGTTTTCGAGGGTTGGTTTGTGTATCTAGATGCATGCACAAATATTCTTGGTCGGAACATGAAAAGGTCGTAAGTTAATCCAGTCCAGTTATGAGGACCTGTGCGGAAAAACGTTCCACATGCGGTAGATTCTGTAAGATGGTACTCAACCAACCCAACCAGGACGAAACCGCGGTCTTGGAGTGCCAGTGCTGGGATGAGCAACACTATAATGTTTCCATTTTACTTACAGTCTGTGATCGGAATGACCGAGGTCCACCTCAAGTGAACCGAGGTCTCAATAGAGGTTGCTTGTAGCAACTCAACCACCAGCAGATTCTCCAAGTCCAACTTTGAAGATGGTACTCACATTTAAAATGACCAAACGGCAAACTGATGCGTCCTTCGCCAGCTGACTAGTTGGTCTCGTATCAGACGTCTCGACTACTCATGACATTCCTTAAATGGCTGTGATGTCTGAGGCCATATCAATTTGCAAGTGTGGACGTCCACCGTTCATGCAAATCGTGAGATGCCTCTTTCGACCTCCGACATCCTCGGAAAAGTTAGCGTTCACTCTTTTGCAAAAGACCCATAGGCCTTTCAAACATTATGGGAAGACCTGGAAAATGGATTGGATCTGCAATGGGTTCCTTCGTGCATAAGTGCAGCATTTATGGTAATGTGCTTGTTAAATGGGCTCTAACTCACAAAGCGTCAGTCTTCGTATTGTCAATACACCGAGAGCGGCTTGCCAGGTGGTTTCTGCAATCAGTGGCTGGAATATTGCATTTGAAAAATCTGCTGCATTGCGAAAGCTATGTAGTTTGTTCTCACATCCTCGACCACAGCCGTATCGTGTTCCAAGCAGATGATCCTTTGTGCATATGCAATGAGTTTGCAGTGTGACATCCGGGTCCCGGTGCAACAGCCCGAGAATAGGAGACTGACTGCAGGCTGAATACAAATATAAGACATTCAAAGTGATCAACAGTAAGTGGCTTAAGCTTGAAATTTTAACATGTTTGTTTTATCGTTGCTGCACGGTCAGTGAAAAGGTCGCCATCCCGCTTGCAAAGCTTCAGGTAATTGTAGCGACTGTACAAAAGTGATGTGTTTTCGTTGAAAAATATCAGAGGGTAAGGAGATCGTCTCATCAAAGCTGAAACCTTGAGCACTATTAGGCAAAATGTAATTGGTGCGTCTGTAGTGCTCAACAGGTCCGGGTTTCTGTAACAACAATCGTACCTTTGATGTATAATCAAGAGTTACCAGCTCCGTCGTGAAAATATATTCACAATACCCGAACCATGCAAAGAAAAGCAGCGCTAAGTCTGGGTCATTGGCACTGCCTATCACTGCATCAACTATAAGCTACGTGAAAATTTTGGACTGTTGTAGACTGCAGCGACAGAGTTAGTCTCAACCATTTGTAGCGGTCAGCCTCAAATTATTGCTGAAACTGTAGCAAAGTGACTTATAGGACTTCCGCTGAGGTTTATATCAGGATAGTGCTTGTCCTCGTCGCCAAAACTTGGGGTTTCCATTGACAACCATACAAATCACGTTCCAGCCACTAACAAAATCAGAAGACAAGGTCCTCGAGAAAACTAACAATTGAGACCAGGAAAATAAAGCGCTGTTAACAGTCAAAATGGGTTTGCTTACATAGCTCAACATAAATGCCCTGACTGAACCGCTCCGTGTTATCAGAAATTACCAGAGGCAGGCAAATGGTTTCGTTGGTTGGCTGCAAGGCAAAAGTGATATCACTGACTGGATCTGAAGAGGCGCTCTCGTTGGCTGGCTGCTTGCAAATAAGCTTTGAGCTAGGTTGGTAAGAGGTTCTACCGAGGCTATTGGCAAGGAAACGGCTTGAACGGCATCTAAAAGCCGCTGTTTTTTGTCCGCCAGTTAGCGCTCCTAGGAATCAACTACATCGTTGCTTGGGTACTGTATGGGATACGGAAAAGTCACAAAACCAGTGGCGCTATTGTCTTAACTCTCCTATTTTCAATCCTTAAATTTTCAACCTCACAAAATTATTCCGTCTCCCCTATAACTATTAGCGTTATTACTTCAGATGTAGCAAGAAGTCATCAGCAATAAACCGGCACACTGTACCGAAGCTTCGCTGCCACGCGACTAGCAGTGGTCCCGCGTGAGCTGAGTATACCGCGAGGACGTCCGTCGCCACGCGATTTCGAACCGGTGACCTAAGTAGTGCAAGTCCGGCGTGCAATCCTTTCGCTCACCGGCAGACTCAGATGCATCAAGGCAATTGGACACAAGCATTTGCGGTACATGGATAAAGGAAACTGAACTGAACTGTGCTCTAACGTAGCGTGAGGATGTGCGTACATTTCAGGTCCACCTAGGTTTATTGAGTGGTGCAATGGGTCCCTTGAGAGCTAGTCTTACCGGAGTGGTTTATCATTAGAGACAGGACAAAATCTGGTTTTTGGTTCTCCAAGTTGAGGATTGAACGTGGAATGGAAAACATTCATGTGGAAAAGAACCATTTTTAGAGCGTTGCTAAATTCTCGCGGCTTTTATAGCAGATCGTTGAGTTAAAAGCCTCGACGCAGAGCCCCTATCATTCGCATGTTTAAATCTTGGTGTCTCGACAGCGTTCTAGCCCATACACAACTATTTATGGCTATACGGTAGGAGACAGACGGTACAAGGAACTAATGGATGAATACTGACAATGCAATCGAAGAAAGTGAGATATTAAACTAACTTTAACTATGCCGTCTTCATCTCCCGTGACCCACTGCGTGGATGAAGTGGTCAACAAACTGCAGATTGCCGTACGGTCATGTGCACGGAGGCACATCCACACTCTTTTTCCTGTGTCAATATCGTGCACTTTAAGTCCGCTTTCGCTGGAAGCAGTGACCAAGGTGTGAGTGCAGGGAAGGAAATCTAGGCATCGAACAGACTTGTGCCATCTTCGTTGGTAAACACAATCAGTTTTATGGCCTGAGAAGTCGTAGCTGGTGAACTCATCGAACAACGTAACAAAACACGGTCACCTTCTGATGCGGCCCCCAGAGGTACCGAGTATTATCCTGCACAACGTGGAATCTGGAAGAAAAGCAGCACAACTAAGTCCATCAAGGCCTATTGGTAGACGAATACTCCGGTGTTCGGGTAAGGCAAAAAAAGCAGTTCCCATGTGATGGAGTGCTGGCGAGATGTTTGAAGACTCGTGGAAGATGACACTAAAAAATGAAAATTTTTAAATATGATAACCGCGTAAAATTCGGATGCCAATAGGGGGAAACATTCGGTACCTTCAAATATGATCAGTACCGATCGATGCATTATTTCAGAAAGGTTTGGAAGCAACCAGTTAAGGTGTCGTTCTAGCAATGTTTCGCTTTAAGTGCAAAAACTACTTCACACGGATTGAAACAACACAAAATGATATGATGATTTGTGGTTAATGGTGCGGTTTGCAACAAATAGCTTGTTATGTGTTTTTGATTTTGCCGTATTCCATGATTTGGCATATTTATCGTTCTAATACATGTTTCTGTTTTTATAGCTCATACGTCCGTATTATTAATCGAGTAAAGCCTCTTTATCGGCTTTTGTCTTCTTCCTTCATTCCTGGAATAATCCGAGTTCATTACAATTTACTCGATTAATAGAACAATCTCATGGATCAAATCTTACGCCCAGATCGCTTTGATGTGGATCCACAATCTTCTGACGCCGGCAAACGCTGGGCCCATTGGATCTACACTTTCAACAATTTTTTAGAATCGATCGAGTCCATGAAGCCGGACAAGCTCAAAACGTTAATGAATTATATCTCATCTGCCCTGTTCGAGGTGGTTTTTCAGTGCTCTTCTTATGAGGATGCCGTCAAAACGCTAAAAGATATCTTCATAAAACCCAAAAATGAAATTTTTGCACGTCACATCCTAGCCACTGCCAGGCAAGAGAACGGTGAATCGTTAGACCAATTCATTCAGAAGTTAAATTCCGCTGCTAGCGACTGTAATTTTCTACCAGTCACTGCCGACGAACACAGGAATCAAGCTATCAGAGGTACTTTTATCAGCGGTCTACAAGCTAACCTCATCAGGCAGAGATTATTGGAACAAAAATCACTCGATCTTCAGTCCGCTTTCGAGATGGCTAGATCGCTTGACTTGACGCAAAAACAAGCCGCTCCCTTTCAGCTGACGACTTGTAACTCCACGATGAAAACTGAAATCCCATCTGAGCCGCAGCTATCTTCTCAAGAAGAACCTGTCGCTGCGTCCTCCCAGTCAACGTGTTTCTTTTGCGGCTACACCAGACATCCTAGATCAAGATGTCCCGCCAGAGATGCGACATGTAAAAAGTGTACAAAGAAAGGCCATTTCCAGAGCGTTTGCAAATCCAGGCCAAGCACAAATCACCGCTCGAACGTTTCTATGTCGGTTTTATCTTCTGTGATATCTGCTGCCGCGCCCGGCAGCCGTTACAGTGCCGTTACTAACATCTTTGTGAATGACATACCGCTGCAAGGCCTTGTCGATACTGAGAGCTCTGAAAGCTACATTTCCGCTTCAGTTGTAAAACTTAACAAATTTCATATCGAAACCTCTCGGGAGCACATCGTTATGGCCTCCACTACTCATTCTAGTTTCACCCAAGGACATACAATTTGCTAAATTCGACACAAAGACACCTGTTATTCCAATGTGAAACTATTCGTTTTATCTAACCTTTGCTCTGACGTATTACTTGGTCACAAATTCCGCAAATATCATCATAAAATTGAGATATCGTTTCATGGATCCAGACCTCCTTTTACTATTTGTGGCCTAATGGCGGCCCGTGTGGAACCGTTCCCCCTGTTTGAGCACCTTGTTCCAAATTGCCAACCGATTGTTACAAAATTAGACGCCATAGCGAATCCGATGAAACTTTCATTCAATCTGAAATCAAAAGACTTCTGGCAGATGGCATTATCCAGCCTTCGAGGTCGCCGTGGCGAGCGCAAGTGTTAGTAACTACGAGCGGACATAAGAAGCGTATGGTTGTGGATTATAGCCAAACTATCAATCGATTTACCTATCTTGATGCCTACCCGCTTCCAAGGATCGATGACCTCATCGATAAAATCGCTCGTTCCGATGTGTATAGTACTCTAGATTTGAAGAGTGCTTACCATCAAATATCAATCAACGAGCGAGAACGTAAATACACTGCCTTTGAAGCTGGTGGAAAACTTTACGAGTTTTGCCGTATTCCCTTCGGTGTTACCAACGGCGTCGCCTGCTTTCAACGAGCCATCGACAGTTTTCTGAAACGGGAAGGAGTTGCAGATACCTTTGCATATGTTGACAACGTTACGGTGTGCGGTAGAAGCAAAGAGGAACATGACGCAAATCTTAAACACTTCCTGACGGTAGCCAAAAATTGCGGCATCACTTTTAACGACACAAAAAGCATTTTTGCTGTTAATAAAATCACCTTGCTCGGTTACGAAATATCCAAGGGCATTATCAAACCTGACCCGGAGCGACTACGACCTTTGGCCGAGTTGATGCTACTGCATTATCCCAAGTCACAACAGCGCCTAGTAGGAATGTTTGCATATTATTCGAAATGGATTCCAAAATTTTCCGATAAAATCTATCCATTGATTCACAATGAAACTTTCTTGCTGCCCGAACCGGTAATGAACTGTTTCGAACAACTCAAAAAAGAATTAGAACGATCTACAGTCGTGACTATCACACCCGGTGTACCATTGGTAGTCGAAACAGATGCATCTGACATTGCAATCGCCGCTACCTTGAATCAAAATGGCAGACCAGTAGCATTCTTCTCCCGAACGCTATCTCACAGCGAAAAACACCACTCCGCCGTCGAAAAAGAGGCCTGCGCTATAGTCGAAGCAGTGCGAAAATGGCGTCATTTCCTCTTTGGCAATCCATTTACGATAGTAACTGACCAGCGATCAGTGACATTCATGTACGGTGACAATAACAAAGGAAAAATTAAGAATGATAAAATCTAACGGCGTTTGGAACTATCAAGTTATCGGTTCGATATAATGTATAGACCGGGAAGCGGAAATAAAGCAGCCGACACGCTCTCCAGAATTCATTGTTCAGCGTCTCTGAGTGGTAGGGAATTTAACGAACTACACAAGTCAATGTGCCACCCTGGTGTTTCTCGTATGATGCATTTTATTCGTTCTCGTAACCTTCCATTTTCCTTGGACAATGTCAGGACGATGACCTCACAATGCAAAGCTTGCGCCGAAATCAAACCTAAGTTCTATAGACCCTCTGTTGGTCGACTCGTTAAAGCTACACAACCGTTTGAACGGTTGAGCATTGATTTCAAAGGACCACTTCCATCTACGTCAAGAAACAAGTATCTCCTGACTGTGATTGACGAATACTCTCGGTTTCCCTTCGCGTTTGCCTGCTCTGATATGACTTCTGCAACAGTGATCGGATGCCTCACGCAGCTGTTTGCTTTGTTCGGAATGCCATCTTATATACCCTCCGACCGCGGTCCTTCTTTTGTGTCCGAAGTAAGAAAGTTTCTGCACGATAAAGGAATATCCACCAGTAGGACTACCGCTTATAATCCGCAAGGTAATGGGCAGGTTGAGCGTCTCAATGGAACTTTATGGCGCGCTATTACGCTTTCACTATCTTCAAAAAACCTGGATATCGGACAGTGGGAGTCGGTCCTCTTAGATGCTCTTCACTCAATCCGATCGTTGCTGTGCACAGCCACCAACGAAACTCCACACCAGCGCTTATTTCGATTCAACCGAAAGTCAACTACTGGCACATCTCTTCCTACGTGGCTATCCGAGCCCGGTCGGGTACTCATGAAGCGTGCTTCACGTCAATCGAAATATGAACCATTGGTTGAAGAAGTTGAGCTACTTGATTGCAACCCAGATTATGCTTTTGTCCGACTTCCCGATGGCAGAGAGCAGACGGTTTCTACTCGCCACTTGGCTCCCGCTGCTGGCAGGATTCCCGATGACAGCGATGTCCCTCTGACGCCCCACGTGCTAAATGCACCGGATGCTATGGTCCCTACTACTACTTTGCCAGTAACTCCCGACCCATCACCTGATGATACTACTACTAGAAGAGAGAATACTCTGCTACAACAACAACAACGAACCCGACCGCACGATCTAAGAAATCGTGAAGCTTGATCCTGCTCTTCATTTATTATACGTCGCTTTTTTGGACAGTTCTTTCATTCGCATCCCGCATGTAATTCTTATCCAATTTCCCCTACTAACACGGACCGCTCTGCGCCGAACTCATCTTTATAAACGTCATCAACTACTCAGCAACGATTTCCTAGCGAGGGAGAATGTTATGTGTTTTTGATTTTGCCGTATTCCATGCTTTGGCATATTTACCGTTCTAATACATGTTTCTGTTTATATAGCTCACACGTCCGAATTATTAATCGAGTAAAGCCGCCTTATCGGCTTTTGTCTTCTTCCTTCATTCCTGGAATAATCCGTGTTCATTACAGAGCTGTGGACTAGAAAAAAGCATCAGCAGTATGCAGGACGACCGCTTCGCTGCCACGCACCAACCATCAGTCGCGAGTGAGCCGAACACTGCGAGGGTCACCCCGTCCCCTACAAAGACTTGAACCGGCAACACCCGGGTTGTAGTGCAGATTTCTTGTCCTTACTGTCGCCGGTAGGCGGAAGTCAATTATAGATGAATGAGAAGTTGTCATCAAAAGCGGTTGAGCGAAAGGAAAATTGGCGAGATGATTCATAGGACGCAATATTTTGGAAGTGATAGATCCGTGGGAAGGTCACCTGAATATATTTAATCTACTCAGTAGTGTACAACAAGGATTCCGCGAGGGGTTTTCGTGTCTGACGAATTTGTTGATTGCTCGTAACGCTTGGGCTGAGGCAGTGAACAGTGGCCACGTAGTGGATGTGCATTTCGTCGATTTCTCGGAAGCATTTGACAAGGTACCCCACTTGAGGCTATGACAAAAGCTGAGCTCCTACGGTGCATCTGGTAGCGCTCTTCACTGGGTATCTGCACTTTTGTAGGGAAGAGAGCAATGTGTACGCGTGAGTCGCAGCTTATCTTTCAGGCAAGCGGTCCTTAGCGGTGTCCCACAGGGCTCGGTCTTTAGACCGATGATGTTCTCCATCTACGTAAACGACCTCCCTGGAAAGCTTGGGGTATCATCGCTATGATTCGCTGCTGAACTTAAGCTGTGGAATGTTGTAGATTTCCCTGGGGATTCTGAGGCCATTTAGCATACACTGGACAGACTCTGGGACTAGTCCACTTTGTGGCTACTGCCCATTAATCAGGTTTCGTATAGGAGCGACTTCCCCAACTTCAAGGTACGTGCTCGGTGGAGTCGAACTCCCCTTTGTCTTCAACCAGGTAGACCTAGGCGTCGTGCATTCCTCGTCTTTGCATTCTGGTGACTACTGGAAGCAGATCGCAAGTAGGGTTTTCAGAATGTTGTGGTTAATACGTCGTGCTTTCGGCATTTTAACTGCCGACATCTTAGTGAAGCTGTTCTCAACTTTCGTTCGGCCCAATATGGAATATTGCGTCCAGACTTGCCGGTCCTGTCTTGTTCGGGACAAAAACAAGCTCGAGAGGGTTTTGAGAGTAGATAACAAGTTGGTCGTGGGGTTACGAGGGTAAACGTACCCCGAGCGTCTACTTAGCTTGGGTATGTATTCTGTGCACTGCCGACGGCTGCGAGGAGACCTAATCCTTACTTACCACATTTTAACAGGGAAGGTTAGACGAAACTTGAGCTGGCTCTTTAGCCCGGCTAGGTTGTCTTGTCTTCGCGGTCATCCCATGAAGCGACGCAAGCCGCGTTTCGACCGGATCATGGCGAAAACTCGGTTATCGTGTAGAGTTCTCGAGCACTGGAACTCGCTTCCAGAAAGTGGTCAGTGAACCTACGGTTAAGGGTTTCGAGCGTCAGTTAGACGCTCTTGGGTGACAACACGAAACCTTTCCCTTCTCCTGGCCATACTCATCTTCCAACTTTGAGTTCATATTCTGTCACTCTCCCCACACTTTGGTGGTATCCTTCATTTAAATGATTTTCATTCCCTTTATCTTCCATTTTCTTTCTACTTCTTTCTTACTTCACGTGACCTGCACATTGGGGACTGCTAGTGCAGGGAACGTCGGCAGCAACTGGTTGAAGGGTGTGAGAACTGAGAACTGGTGCGAAGCAGCGAGTAGAGGTTGCTCTGTGTAGTTGCATCATTCGTCGTTTTCGGACATGAACTCTTTGTTTATCGTTTCGCTCTTTGTACTTTGCCTCTGCAAATTGTTGGTCTAGTAGCATCTTGAATTTAGACACGGTGTTCGCTTCTACTATATGCTGAGGCAGGTCGTTTCAGACATTGACCACTCTGCGTTCGAAACAGAGTTGATGGGCGACCCGCTTCAAATCCGGGACGATAAGTTTATACCGGTGTCCTCGCGTGCAGCTTGATGTGCGCAGATGAAGTAGTTGTCTCAACATGGGGTAATCACCCAGATGTAATATCCGGTGCGTCATGATGAGGTCAACCCTCAGCCGACGATAAGATAGGGTGTATAACCCTAGTTTCTTACATCGGTCTTCGTATGACATACCTCGTAAGTTGGGAATCAGCCTAGTGGCTACATGCTGCACCCGCTCAAGCTTTTCTACTTCGCCCGGGTGATGGGACAGTATGCGGGAGTGCCGTACTCTAGCATTGGTCGTATTATCGAGACGAAGAGGCTATTTCGTTATTAATCCATCAAGACCTCGTAGCACCTTATCATTTTCAGGCTCAACGATCCGATCAAGAAGGAAAACTTAAGGGATTTTCCCATCGTTCCAGTCCCATCTAAATCTGAGGTGTATGTGGTGTTGATATACAATTGGTAAAACGGGTCACTATAGTGCACAGCATTCATCTTTTTCATGTTAGTTACGATTCCATTATCGGGGTGCCTTATAGAAGGAAGTGAAAGAAAAATAAAAACTGAAACGTGTAGCTATGCTTCCTTCACTTTAGGAGGAAACAATCAGCGATCCACCGGATGTGCCAATGGTGAAGCGTGTCAACTGCGAAGCATATAACGCACGATGCAGGTGTGTTCATTACATGTGCGCGTCGCTATAAACCTGGCGTAAACCGCGTGTAGCTGCATGAAACTTTTCTACAATTAATACCACTATCGGGATTTTTCGAAACGAAGGGTGCAAATCATCCTTGACCCCGTGAAGAGTCCGGATTTAGTTTAGAAAGCAGTTACACAACTAAATGGCTGCTGATTTCTGTGCGGTGGGACCGTAGTTCACTCGTACGGTGGGCTTTCATTATGTGGGCTGTTGTCCGTCTGGACACCTGACTTCTGGGTTCTCTAGATACACGCATAGTTAGGCAATGTTTTATTGTTAAATGTAAATGGTGCGTTTAATAGAAGTTCAAAAGGCAAAATAATGCAGTGTTAGATAGTAATTTCGTGAATCGGTGGAAAATCAAAAATTAGTATATAAAGATTAACAAGTGGATAAATATAAAGCTGAATGTGTAATTATCCATAAAAGACCAAATACTACGTGTCCGTATAATAAGATGTGAGAACAAACGTCCTTAGTGGTCCCAAACGTATCTGCGTAGATGCAGTCCAAGTGCCCTATCAGGAATAATCGCCTGGCAAGTAGGGTGACATTGGAATGAAAGCAATAGTATAAGTGTATCGGGAACGAAATTTACAGTGAATAAGTGACAACAAGTGGATATGTGAATTTGCGTCTCCATCCTAACCTAGAATAAAACGCAAGAATGACGTTAGAAGGCGGAGTAGCCTTCCTGTAGAGATTTAGGCGTAGAACAGTATTAAACTTTTATATCTTGAATGTCATCTTTGCGCATGAGCCATCGCAATCATCAATGTATCGTTCGCAATGTAGTCTATGCACCGCCGGAGCGAGCACCAAAGTCGTCACACCTAGGATTCGAACCCAGGCCGTACACATTGCATTAAATACATTGGAACATTGAGAGGAGGGAGATCCCTTGGCAGCTCCATCGGTTCCGAATCATCGCAAGGTGGGTGCTTGCTGTCGGGAAACATTACTCCTTCGGAGATCGTCATCTTTAAAGTAAGAAAAGCAGGACCCTGCCAAGTGCGTTAGATGGGTTTAGCAATAGATTGAAAGTTTCTGTCTGCGAGTCAATGATGTGTTACGGCAGACGGTTCCAATCATTTACCATGCTGGAAGATAGAGCAGCATGCGAACGGGCGCGAAATGATCTCGGCTTCAATAATTTCTATTTGTGGCCACGTGTCGAGCTGACCACACTGAGATGGAAGAACTGCTGCAGCTCACTTCCAAACTC
Source organism: Dicrocoelium dendriticum (assembly GCA_944474145.2). NCBI lineage: Eukaryota > Metazoa > Platyhelminthes > Trematoda > Plagiorchiida > Dicrocoeliidae > Dicrocoelium > Dicrocoelium dendriticum. The sequence continues at coordinate 39,266,150 of OX104070.1, read as the reverse complement.
TCACCTTAGGATGCATCTGGTGTAGAGATCTCCGCGAAGGCGACGGTATTTCATGGAGAACATGTTCAAAATCTTAAGTCGAAGAGTATAGGGGAGGTCCCGACTCTGCGATATAGATTTTGAACCGCGCCTATGCATCTTCTCTATCAGATCAGGATCAGATTTTGTTAGGCGGTAAGCGGCAAGGAGACTATATTCTAGGATCGGACGGGCATGCGAAGCAAATAGGGATCTAAAAATCTCGGGCTAATTTTGCAGAACAACCTTCGCAAAGCCCAGAGCATTCGGTTGGATGCCGCGACGTACTTCTGCGTGTCAAGTGATGTCTTGAGATCGTGCGAGACGATGACTCCCAGGTCCTTCTCATGTGTGACAGACGATGAGATATGCTCCGATATGATCCGCACCGATAGGATCCGGGCCACCAATCGGGAGAACGGTACATTTGTCACGGTTTACCGGGAGTCGCCACTCAACGGACCAGTTATGCAGCTGGTCAAGCGAAGCTTGGAGTTTGTCAACATCCTCGGGGCAAGATATTTCAGACCCCAGGTTGAGGTCATCAGCGTAGACTAGATGGTTTTAAGTGTCGTTGGAAGATCGTTGATGTACAGTTTAAAGAGCTCTGGTCCAAGAACGGAGCCTTGGGGAACCCCACTGGTCATAAGCACAGGGACAGAGTGTATGGTTCATCTTCACTTGAATGATTCGTGCTTCCAGGAAGTCTGAAATCCAGGACAAGAGGTTTTCGGTGACACCAACTCCCTGAGATTAGAGCAGAAGCCATTTGTGTGGCACTTTGTCAAATGTCTTGCTGAAGACAATGAAGATGACATCAAGGTGTCTCCTCTCGTCTGTTGCTTTAACCCATGCTTCTCTGGCAGCAAGAAAGTTAGTGATGCAGGATCGTGTCCTGCGGAATCCGTGCTGTGAGGGAGAGATTACGCATAAGCCTTCCCAGTGAGCGTTGAGAGGGCGCTTGATTATTCTCTCCATGATTTTACAGACAACAGACGTCAGACATATCGGCCGGTAGTTCGCAGGGTTCTACCGGTCAGTTCCTTTGTATGTAGGCATTACTATTGCTACTTTCCAAGCGCTAGGTAAGCGGCCTTCTGCAAGTGAGGGCCGGAATACTTGGGACATTGGATCAGCGATGTACTCGGGCAACATCTTGAGGAATAGCGTGTATAATCCGTCAGTGCCTGGTGCGGAGTTAGGCTTCAACTCACGGATTAGTCGCAAGACCATCTCGATGCTAATTTCAACTTGCTCTAGTTGGGGAGCGCGTGGGCACGTTGTTTTTGAACAAAGGTGACTCTATCGAGTAGACAGCTGAGTACTGCGAGGCCAGCAGGTTGGCTTACTTGTCATCGTGATGTAGTAAAGTGCTTTCTCGAAGGGCAGATAGAGAAGGGATACCAAGGTCCGCTTTGGTGTTGTGCCTTTTGTATGAGAAGAGCTTCATTGGGCACGTTCGAGAATGAACAGCCAGGTATTGTGTGTGATGTGCTCGCTTCTGCCGCTTTTGCAGTGTACATAAGTTTCAAATCTTTGTACTTTAGGTAATCCGAGGCTAGTTGTGTACTCTTGAATACGGTCCAGTTTACGCAGTCTGTACAGTAAGGACCTCAGTTCTTGGTTGATCCAGGGGGTCCTTTGTGGAACGGTTTGCCTTTGGACATCAGGACGGCTTTTTCGATGATGGACGTCATCTTGTTCAGCAGTAGATTCCATGCTTCCTCGACACAGGGACTGTGGGATACTCCAACCCTTCGTGCTTGCTGCAGCGTGTAAGCTGGATGGATCTGTACACCAAAAGTTAAGGCGATATGCTCCGCGGTCATTGATGGTAAGACATCATGTCCGTAAGAAGGAGACTACTGAGTGGTCGCTTCGGCCGAGTGGTTGGAGTCTCCAAATCACCGACGTCATTGGGCACCGGAGTGAAAACCAGATCAAGGATGTTTGATGTCTGGCCCGGGAGCATCCGCGTTAGCGTAGGAATGTGCTGAATCGGACTGCATTCCTGAACAGCGTCGAGAAGCTCCTTTTCGAAGGAATCTTGAGGAAGATTATAATGAAAAGGTTACAATTGATACTGGGTGCATTGAAATCACCCAACAACAGACAGCTTCTGCCTCTGCCATTGGTTTGGATCGTGTCCAAGAGAAGATAGCCGGAGCCTGAGGGAGCTCTGTAGACCACGCCAGTCATGAATGTTTGGTAGCCATCATGGATTCGGCACCAAAACATTTCAGAAGCAGCGTTATTGTCGGAGAACGCTTCAAGGATGTGAAGTTTGAGGCAGTCTTTTGAGTAGAGAATCACTCCCCTCCAGTCCTCCCAACAGTACGATCAGCTTGTGATAGTTGATATCCTGGTATGCTAATTACTGTGCCCAAGACCTCAGAGAACAGCCAAGTCTCTGTAAACGCCAACAGATCTGGATGGTGTTCAGAGATGAGAAGTGGAATCGCGTCAAGTTTGTTACTGAAGCTGCGCACATTGGCAAGTATTACTCGCAGACTACTGTTTGCGCCAGCGGGCTGGGTAGCAGAAAAACTGGCGGCCAGCGCGCTCTCGGTGTTTTCTTCACCACGCGAAAATCCATACTATGGAGATCAGTTTCACCATTGACCCTAGGCATGCGTAGCTCATTGACCGCTTGTTTCATTGTAAGTAGATGTACCAGACAGAGGTCTCTCAGGATAGAGAATGTTTCACCCTTAAGGCGCGAAGTGCGCCTGAGGATGCGGCGGCATTCTTCTTCGTCTTGACAGACGACTTTAAGGGCGGAACTTCGTAGGATCTTCCTGCCTTCTACCCAGGCGGAAGACTGAGACGATGTTAATGTCATGCTCCTCTTCGTCGAATAGAATGGATACCATTCATTTGAAAAATGCCTGATCGTCAAGGATCCTTTCAGATTAGGTCACTTTGTCAGATTCCGGAACATTTTTATTAATCAAACACCGTTCACTGGAAGGTGTGTTTTCTCTTGGTTTCGCTGTTTTTGATGCAATCGGTTTTTCGGTTATTAATTCCCCAAATTGTGTGACCTTAACTAAAACACTCTTCAGTTGCGTTGACGTTGAGTTGGATTTTGCTTTGTCTCCGTTGACTGTCTTCCTGGTTTTTCGGTTTGGGGCATGATTCCCGCTAGCTGAATTTTCAGATCCAATGCACTCTGCCGCCGCGTAGTCTTCGTCTTGGTCACATATCCAGCTGCACCTTCCTGGCCTTTGTGCTCTGCATCATGCAAAAGCGCTACCGTTGATGAAGCGGATGAGTATCGACTTCGATTTTGTAAGGGGATGGCGGAAAGAGACGTAAATAATGAGGCAGTTGGCAGTGCAGTGTTCGTCTCGGTCCTTTGCGTTGAGCTGAGACAGGCCAGAAGCGACTTGTCACTTATAACAATTCGGCACTGGACACAGTGGAAGATAATACCGGAAAAAGTCGTTCGTTTTAAGCATTTATACAGGTCGAGTTCGATGTTGCAATAAGTTGTGTGGGCCCATCCTTCACACAGGTCACATTGCACAGCCTTAGTTCAGGAGGTGGCATTTTTGCAACAGCTCGGGCACTTAGAAGCCATTGTATCGTAGGTGATCGACAAATCCCAAATCGTTTGAGACAGCAATACAAAACTCAGAAGCCAACGAGAAGTGCACAGTTGGCAATGAGGCACGCTATCACTACACTATACTCAGAATGTCCGCGACTCCTATAAGGTAACTGTAAACCGCTGACAGCTGTCCCTCTGTTAGCGAGCGTGTCCAACCAAACGTGTTTGTGTTAATCTCGCTGGAATACATAGCACATATCCCATATCCAGCTTTTAAACTTCTGTTCAGATAGGAGAGAAGTAGTTTGGGAGTGATCGCAGATTTCTTCGTCAAGCGAAACTGGTATTGTTGCCGTTTCTAGTGTTCCGTTAGAGTGTAAAGATTCCTAACCGCCTGGTAATTCGAATAGTCCAATTTCGATTGTGTAGACTTAAGCCCATCCCATGTGCTGCACTGTTTGTTCATAAAGATCCTTCACTCATGATCGATCAGAGGTCCTCTGAAAATGTTTCCTGTTGGAGATAAGGACGATCTGACTGATGAATGACATCAGTTTCGAGTATAAAAGGCTACAGGCGTCGTCAACGCTCAGGTGCTATGTAACGCTTCAGTCCAGAATACCCACAGCAACTCACACAATGTAGATCCGCACGTCTGATGGATAGTGGTGTACCCACAAGGAAAACTACACAATGACCACTTTGCCAATCGGTTGGAAGAAAGTCAAGTAGAGTACGACTGAGTGTGCCAGAGTACAAGGTAAAAGATGTGGGGCGACCGCCCTGAATACATTATGGTGGGCGTTGTGATCTGCTGAAGCAGATGGTAAGCGAGAACAGTCACCAGGAGAAGAGCAACAAAGGAAATCGAAAAAGGATACAGTGGCGCAGATTCCAACCAATAGCAGCAGCATAAAGACCTCCCATTATAAGTAACCGCACATACCGTGCTTCTTTATCTAGTCCAACAAGCAAGATCCGGACCCCATAGGGGCTCTCTAAATGAGAAAGGTAAACGTCATGAACTATCCACCACAGAAAAGCGGAAGCTGTATCAATGTCACAGATTGCTTCCACTGAATGAGCCCAGACGTAAAGCACAGACTCACACCACTCAGTCCTTTTTCTAAAGCGATCGGACCGAGAGTAGTGATACTTTGTAATATGAATCTGTGAGTCCAGGAAGTCTGAATATAACCAGATCTCTGTGAAAGCCATTAAATTAAGTCGATTGCCTGAGATGAGGAATGGAACATCAACTAGGTTGTTTCATATGCCACGTACATTAGCACACAACATGCGCAGCCCATGGTTTAATCTTTCTGGCTAGGTATGACGAAGTCTGGTCCCCAGAACTCTATAATTTCTGTACTAGGCGAAAATCCACAATGAGACTGGCATCACCGCTAGCTGGGTCTCTTCGCAGCTCCTCAATGGCGCTCTATATTCGGACCTGATCTTCTGGCGAAAGATAGTGCAGTGCATAGAAGGATTCCGCTGAGATGTGAGGTCCGTCTAAGGAAAGCGACGGCACTCGACTTCATTCCGGCAAATAACATAGAGTGGACGAATTTTCGAGTGGGACTCCTGCGTCCTGTCGAGACGAAAAACAGAAAATATTGATGCAAATCTCACTTTTGTAGGAAGGCCCGGAGATTATTCGTTCAAGAAACTCCTAGTCATCCAATATCTTAGCAGCTTCGGTGTCCATGTCAGACTCAAGAGCGTCCCTGGAGATCAAGCATCGATCACGGTATTTTTCTCATAAACCGGTGGCTTGAGAAGCAGGCTGTCCTTAATAATCTTTTCGCATGGCATAAGCTACTATAGGGTGATGGTCGTGTGTTATATATCAAATACGCAGATAAACGGCCAACGAAAGGTGAGTGGGAGAACAGCATCACCATCATAAACAGCAGTAATACATAAACAATTTAAACTAATGCTTCGATGCTTAGGGAAAATAATAATAAGAGAGAAGGGGGACCTGACATAAAACCCGAATGTCAACAACATACCGTCACAAACAGTTGGCTATTGTGCAAAGATAAGGAGGCATCGCTGAGACACATTCCTTGCGGCTTTCACTGCCCCGCGTCATAATCAGTCGTTATCCCGCAGATAACTCAGCAACAAACACATTGTAAACAGACAGTCCGACAACGAGACGACAGTAGACACTCCACTGGTGCTGACTGTAAGTCATGTCCTGTAAAGTTTCGAACCAAGTACACGGCGGGTCACGTAAACTCCAGGCTGGAAGGCGCGAGGTACCGACGGCACCCGTTCGCTTGTTAGTGATTTCATTTCTTGCAGCAAGTTAACTTTCCCCCCCCCCACGAGAAATCCGCCACTTTACATCTGCCAAACAAAACAAAGCCCTCTTCGGTAACCAGTGACCAAGGATATGTAGTACGTGCCCAAGCCAACGCAACTTATTCAGAGCTGTCTGCTGTGCTGAGGAAGTAGCCCTATAAAAAGGCATCAGCACTACACCCTTACGCAGTACCGAGGCTTCGCTGCCGCGCAACCACAACCAGAGGTAAGTAGGATAAGGATACTATGAGGGTCGCCAGGTACACCTACACAGGCCCAAACCAACGCCCTCGGATCCAAAGGCAGGATTATGATCCTTCAGGCTACGGGACGGCACTAGCCCGATAATCTTTGCCTAACACTCGGCTAGCACATCATCGTTGCAGACAAGCTAATGCCCCTCGACAACATCAATGCTTCGCAGGCAGCGATGATCAAATACTGGAAAGCGCTTCAGATCTTCAGCTAGAAGGATCGAAGTCCCACTCCCCTAACGTAGGATGGCTCTCACTGTGGCCGTGTAAACATGACGATTCAAACTGAGAGAAATACATGTCTGACAACACAGATGACGCAGATTCAAGAAGCCAATGCCAACTATGCAATACTTGAACTGACTTCAGTCGTAATGTGCCTATTGTTGCTGACGAAACAACAAAGGTAAGTGAAGTGATCAACTATCTCGAGTTCCATGCTATTAAAAACCAAGGGGTCATCAAGTGGCTGGTGGTCTTGTAACAACAGTTGGCACTTTGTAGGTGCAAAGCCCATACCAACTAATAGGAGCACTCTTGAGAGGATGCTCAGGGTTTATTAGAATGCCCCCCGCATAAGCAAAAACAAGTAGTTTTGCAACGAAGGGCACCTCAAGGGAACACTTCGTGATTCAGTCCTCGACGGACTGAACCAAGATGGGGGAATTGGACAACCCTAACGACCGCCACTTGTGGTCGGAATAACATCCGACAAGTCATCGTAGACCCTGACGTGGTCTGTGGTGTTCGAGTAGACCTCACGTAAAATGTTCACATAATTCATGGGAATACCTTTCCGCACAAGTATTTTGGATAAGATGGATCAGTAAAGTCCAGTTCAGTCGATCAATTGTGGTCCGAGGACCGAGGTGTGGTGGATCTAGCCGCCACGACCCACGACCCGCCACGACCCAAACACCAGTGGTCAAACAGGGTCAAGTGTTTAAGGGCTTCGCCGTGAACTGGCCAGATCTCTGATCTATACAGCAGGGCCGGTCTTAGAGCAGCGTTATACACCTTACCTTCCATTGACAGGCTGATATCCCGCCGTCTCTGGAAAGTCGCACGGGCCTTGCTGATAAGCGAAGTAACTTCCACAGTGATGTGAGCACTAGAGGTCACACAGCTACCAAGGTAAGTGAATCGATTAACCGCTTTCAGTAGCTGTTAGGTGATAGCTAGGATAGCAGACGTGTCGACCAAGTCCTGCAACACACAGACATGTTAGCTAATAGAACACCGCAGCTATTGTGCCCCAATAGATTGGAAAAAAGAGTAAAGGCACGCCAGCTGAGTCACTAGTAACGGATGGATATCGTTCCGGAAAGCTAACAACTGGCTATTATGCCACTAAAAGGTATTATATAATATATATGAATTAAGATCGTGGATGGAGGGGAGGCCAAGCAGGAGGAACTTGGAGGAAACTTACAACACGTAGGCCACTGAGGTCGGCTCCTAGCCATAGCAACAAGTGTATCCAGCCAAACATGCTCATGGTATTTCGGACCCCAACCAGGGAGCAGACGCTCCAAACGAGGCCAGCTTTGAACAAAGGTCGTTTATTCCACTTGACCAAGTCATTGGTTCTTCTACAATTCACACCACCGGCGCGCCAACAACACACGTCGCGGGAGTCAGTGGACTGGCATGCGCAACATGTGGCCTAGCCATGGAACCCTGGAGTGTGATATACCGGTGCCGAGTGGTACAATTCTACCCGTGCCATAAACGAGGGGTCGAACACGCTCATTGCTCACACGGTCCTCCCACTAGATATGAGCAAAATTTCGAAGGCACCGGTGGTCAGACGTAAATAGCCTCTTCAGTATACCGATTTAATGAACCAGCTTTCACAACCGTGAGGCAGGGTCGAACGTACGACTGCATTGTACACTCAACCCTTCGGAGCGAAAGTGATGTCTAGCCGATGCGGTAAGCAGCGAATGAGAGCCAAAAATGCCCCGAGCATCTGTTACCCGGTTTGTGATTTCGTCTTCAATTTCAACGGCGCTGACACAACTGCCGAAGTGGTTGAATCTTTGAACGACTTCTAGCTGATCCCCACTAAGTGTCAACGCAGAATGCGGTTCGTGCCAACCTTGGAGGAAAGCTTTGCACTTCGAAGGAGCTACGCATGGACAGAAATCGCTGATAGCCAGTGCTAACCTGTCTAGTGCTGTTTGGCACGTTTGTGAACTGTCACAGTAAACGGCTATGTCGTCAACATACTCCAAGACAAGAAGTCGTTTCACACCTAAGTCGTGTCCTGTGAATGTAATCTCCAGGACTTCATCAACAGCGAAGTTGAAGAAGAAAGATGACAACGGGCATCCTTGTCTTACACCGCTTGTGATATTAAAGGGTGGCGACAGCCTGCCGTAATCACTGACTCTGCCCGAACTATGCACGTAAAACGAGCGGATAATAGCTACATATTACTCGGGCATATCTTTCCTTAGAAGAGTCGCAAAGGGCATCATCATCAACAACAGCAGTACATCCGCCATGTGAATTGACGCTTCGCTGCCATACAACCATTACGACCTATGGAATAAAGAATATTAAGAGGAAGGAAACTTGACTGCAAACCTAAATGCCCTAAGTAAACATTTAGGGTTAAGGCGCCCGCACCTTGTGTTAACAACATATCGTCACAAACAGCTGGTTACCGTACAAAAATAAGGCGGCATCGACGAGACAGCCTCCTTGCGGCCTTCCCTGTCCCGCGCCATAATAAGCCATTACCCAGAAGATAACTCAGCAGCAAACACATTGTAAACAGGCAATCCGTAAAGGTGGACAAGTCTATATCACTTCCCTAACCAGTCACTAGTGGCGCTTTTCAGGGCAGTGTGCTATGCCCGCTGTTATTCTTGCTGTATATCAATGACGTTTCCCAGGTAATACAATATGGCAAGTCATACCTATTCGCCGATGACATCAAAATAGTGTTCTCCATTCACCCATCAAACATGCAAGCCGGTCTTTCCCAGATTCAAAGTGACCTTAGGGCTCTGGATGTTTGGTGCAACACTTGGAATCTGGTATTCTCACCGGCTAAATGCAACGTTCTCTCATACCGATGCATCATTCCGCCCAAGGCGTTAGTGCTTCAAGGCACTTCGCTTGTTAATAGCCTCACAGTTCGAGACCTAGGTGTACATTACAACAGTTCTTTGAACTTCGCAGAGCAGGTGAGCCATTGCTCAGCAAAAGCACGCTCCCTCATAAGCTACATATTCAAATCCATGGCTCTGCAAGAATCTAGGCTTGCTCCATACAAAACTTGCGCCCGACCTCTGCTAGAATACTGCTCTATTGTGTTTACCAACTCTAGAAAATGTGACAGAGTAGCCACTGAAAAGGTTCAACGATCGTTTACCAAACGTCTTCTGGGCCACTCTACCCTCAACTATAGCGGTCGGTGTATCGAACTTGTGCTAGAGCCTTTATGGCTGCGCAGGCTGAAAGCTAACCTCATCTTCCTATAACAGCTTATCAATAACCCTCTTGCGAACTCAATAACGCGCTTCCTATCATCGGCTGACGTTTCTTACCCTCTTCGTAATAAACCGCACTCCATTATCCTGCCGAAAGCCCACAGTAGTACGCGTGCAAACGTTTATCTCTACAGGTAGGCGTATGTGTGGAACAGGCTTCCGTATGCTGTGCGGGCATCTGATAATGTAATCCAATTCCGTTCAGCACTCAATAGGTACCCCCTGGTCAGTCACGTTTCTACTCTTTTAAGCATTAACAGACTTGAAGACGAACTGTGGGAAAGTGGACCTGACCACGAATTAGAATCTTCCCCATCTGACCTCACACAACTCAAGTCTGCGCACAGCCACCCCTTAGTCTCTCATTGTAGTCCTTCATCCATTCATTACTATTGCAACATCTGTGACATCTTCCTCTGATTGAGTTTTGCCTCCGGGCTCCACCAACAAGCTTTTTAGCACACCTTATCGTCACCATCTATCATTTGGCTTTTCTTATGGTTTGTATTGCAACTCTTCAATAGTTTTCTTGGCGCTGCTAGCTTTAGCGGATAATCCCAAGCTTTGCTAGAATACCTGTAGTACTGTGACATCCATTCTTAAACCCTATAGACCAGTCCGGTTTCTGAGGCTCAAAAATCCCATAAGTCTCAAGCCAATGCCTCTTTTTTGAACGTCAGCGTCCGTTGATCATGTTGCTAAACTATTAGAGCAACAGCCTCATGCCAAGTGTCGCCGTCTGTCTAATCATCTCCATGCTTGGTCCTCCCTATTGGATTTAAAATTTCCGGACTCTGATTGAGTTTTGCCTCTCGGCTCCACCAGCAAGCTTCTTAGCTCACATTAATGTCTCCCTCTCTCATTTAGCTTCGCTTTTGGTCCATATCGCAACTGTTCAATAGTGTTGTTTGGTACCGCTAGCCCCAGCGGAAAATCCCAATCTTCGCCAGATTCCCTTTGCTACTGTGCCTCTCATTCTTAAACCTTTTGGACTAGGCCGCTCTCTGAAGCTCCTAATGCCCATAAGTCTCAAGCCAATGCCTCCTTTTTTGAGCATCAGCTTCCCTTGACCGTGGTGCTCATTAATAAAAGCAACGGCCTCAAGATAATCGTCTCCGTCTGTTTAACTATCTGTATGCTTCATCCCTCCTACTGAAATTGAAATTTCCGGCCTCTGATTGAGTTTTGCCTCTCGTCTCCACCAGCAAGTTTTTTAGCTCACATGAACGTCTCCCTCTCGCATTTGGCTTCTCTTTTGGTCCATATAGCAACTCTTCAATAGTGGTCTTGGTACCGCTAGCCCCAGTGCAAAATCCCAATCTTTGCTAGATTCCCTTCGCTACTGTGCCTTTCCTTCTTAAACCTTTTGGACCAATTGGACGGATATCTCTTCGGGCCTGTTCTAATCTACCTTCGGCTGACCAGTCCCCTGTTTCTGACTGCTCCCCGACATCCGAGACGTTATCGCTCTAGACTCCACATTCCAAACACTCTGTTCCAATCCTTTCCTTGGCATGCTATCTGGCTTTCCATATAGTCACTTTCGTCCCGAAAGCTTCTTTTCTTATGACACTCATTACTGTTATTCACACCTTAAGTTGGCGGCCTAGCTTCATCTTGCTGGCTTATCCGGACTCGTCTGAACGGGCTACTACCTTCTGACCCACCTCGGACTTCTGAGATCTAAGTGACTTAGGCTCTGCCGACGTACCGCCTTATAACCTTCACTTCAAACGCATTGTTGTCATGGTTTATCACATCACCTCGAGAATATGCTTGGCTTTTCCATTTCTCAATGGAACATTTTGCTTTCGCACTCCGTTTGGATTACTTTTTTACTTGGACGGAAATCTCTTCCGGCCTGGCTCTTATCTACTCTCGGCTGACTATTCTCCTGTTTCTGACTGCTCCCCGACATCCGAGACGTTGTCGCTCTAGGCTCTACATTCCAAGCACTCTGTTCCCATCATCCCGAGATTTTTCCTTGACACGCTCACTGGCTCTTCATATAGCCGCTGCCGTCTCGAAAGCTTCTTTTCTTATGACACTCCTTACTGTTATTCACAACTTAAATTGGCGGCCTAGCTTCATCTTGCTGGCTTATCCGGACTCGTCTGAACGGGCTCCTGCTCTCTGACCCACCTCGGACTTCTGAGATTTAAGTGACCTAGGGTCTGCCGATGTAACGTCATGTAATCCTTAACTGAAATGCATTGTTGGCCGTGATTCGTACTTATTACTATGTCTCCTTTTCTTCTTCTACATGCCTATTTTGCCGATGGATGCCACACTGGTGATGGGACTCTCTTTAGCCCCTCCGATGATGTATCAACGGCAGCGTATGTATTCCGCTCCATTGTCGCTGTCTTGTTATTTGGTCCTCGATTCCACAGCAAGGCTTTATGGCAGATTTGGTCTGCTGTTTCTTCTTGATAACGGGAGCAGGGTCCCGTGAGGCTTTTTCGCTTCGAGCAGAGTAAAGCGAATCTACACAACCTGCCTTCTCGGTGAGAATCGAGATTTCCGGCAACTTCGGCTGAGAAGTAGTGCGTGTTGGAATCTTCGCCTTCGCACAATCGTCAGACGGTTTGCCAAGTAACGGCACTTGGCTTGTTTCCGGTGCTGAAACAACTATAACTTCTTGTTTAGCAAAGAGCTTACGTTACAAGTGTTTATTCAAACGCTGTTTTCCACAACATTGCGGCTAAAATACTCGATCAGTATGGCAGGCCAAAAAATAGAGTTACCGCGTAGTACTCACTGTATACCGAACTTCCGCTGTCTTGTCCTAATGACACCGAGCTTCAGTGGAGTAGGATCTCGGCCGCCATGCATGACGCAGGAGCATCTGCTTGTGGCACTATCCATGGTCACCGCACCAGTCACTGGATATACGAGAGGCAGATGAACCTGTTGGAATCTAGAAGACACCTCGCGGTTGGATCTGAACACAATGTGAACAGACGAGTTATTAGGCGCGAAATAAAGCAGAGCTTACGTGCTGACAAGGAAGCCTGGTGGACCAGTATGGCTCAAGAAATGGAGGCAAGAGTAATAGGCAATTACCGCAAACTCTTGCAGCTAACCTGCACCACTGGTCCCAGAAAACCAGGCGTCAGTGAGGCAATCAGAGACAGCGCGGGTGCGCTGATGCACAATAAGGAGCGTCGTATGACACTTTGGGCGGAACACCTTCAAGCTCAATGCAGCTGGCCTCCTGCTCCCCGACCTCTTCCCACTCATGTGATGCAGGACGAGCCATGGATGGTTAGTTTAGATCCTTCGTCGGGGTCCGTGGTCCGAAACGCGCTCACAACCCTCCATCGCTTTCGTGCTGCTGGCCTGGATTTCCTCCAACCTGCACTATTTAAGGATGGAGGTGAGGTACTCTGCAAAGCACTGACCTCCGTATTCGAATCTATCTGGAAGGAATAGTGTCCCGGCTAATTGGAGCGAATCGATTATAGTGGCAATATACAAGAAAGGCAGTCGCACAGACTGTCCTAACCGCAGGGGTATTAGCCTAACGCCAGTTGTGACAAAATTTCGTCATGGATTCTATCATGGAGTGTTCCCTTGCGGAATCTCACGATGTAGGCGTTGAAGTGCAACCTGGTGGAAGGTTAGTTGATCTAAATTATGCGAGCGATATCGTCCTGCTTCTCGACAATGTTGGGGCGGCACTATCAACCCTGAATAGCCTGCCCAGAGTGATCCCTTTATTTGGTATGCACTTCGCACTTTCAAAGTGCAGTGTTGCTGCAGGACCACCAGCCACTTTACGACCCCTTGACGCTTGCTAACGAGGAACTCGAGGTGATTTATCATTTCACTTATCTTGGCAGCTGCAACAGCAAGCATGGGCACATATAAACTGACGTCAGCTTACACATTGCAAAATACAGAGCTACCTTCTTGAACCTGCGGCATCTTTGACGACAGAAGGGAGTTACTCTACTTCTGAAAGTCCGGGTATACAAGGCTACAGTGAGGGCCATTCTGGTCTAGGGTGATAAGACTTGGCCCCTTCGGTCTGAAGACCTGAGGCGCCTTCAAGTCTTTGATCATCGTTGTCTGCGAAGCATTGCTGGTGTCGGATGGCACCGTCGTGTCCGCAACGATGACGTGTGTAGGTGATAAGCATGCTAGCTCCATAGAACAACAGATTGCACTGAATAAGTTGCGTTGGCTCGGCCACGTGCTACGTACGCCTGGTCACCGCTTACCTAGGAGGGCCTTATTCAGTCTACCAGGTGTAGGGTGGCGCAAGGCTCGAGGTGGACAAGTTGACTTGGCAGCGGGAACCCAAGTCACTGACGACCGAACTGTGTGCCGTTGGTCCGTCTCGCCTTCCGGGCTGGAGTCCACGTGACTCGCTTTGTACTTGGATCAAGACTTTACAGGATACGGCTCGCAGCCGACATCAGTGGCGCGTCAGCTGTCGTCTCCTAACCGGATTGCCTGTTTAATGTGTGTTTGGTGCTGAGTTATCTGCGAGGTAATGGCTGATTATGACGCGTGGCAGTGAAAGCCGTAAGGAAGCTGTCTCGCCGATGCCGCCTTTGCGCAATAGCCAGTTGTTTGTGGCGGTATGGTGTCTACACAAGGTGTAGGCGCCTTGACCCTGAATGTTTGCTTAGGGCATTAAGGTTTTCAGGTAATTCCCCCTTCTCTCCCTCTTCTTATTCCTTATTTCATAGGTCATGGTTGTATGGCAGTGAATCATCCGTGCAAATGGCTGATGTACTGCTGTTGGTGATGACGATGACTCAGGAAATCATATATCGCTATATAGTGTGATGGTGGTCGCAGAGTAGGCTAATAGGTAATGCTTGATGCAAAGGAACTCAGCACAAACACCACTAAGGTCCGCTGGTTGTGGCGGCCGAAACAGTGGTCTTTCGGACCTCAACCAGTTAGCCTAGACGCAGCGAACGATGGCGCAAAAGCACCTAGAGCTTTTGCTATACGGATCGCTTTTTCATCATTCATCCCACCGGCACTGATATAACTTCACAGGTAGTTTAAGTTTTAGACGAATTATAATTTCTCCACACCAACGGTAAATGTAGGAGGCGGTCTAGGCCAATGTTTGAGGAACGCTTTGCACTTCTAAGGTTAGAAGCCAAGCGCGAAGTGACGGACAGCCAGTGCTAATCTGTCCAGTGCCCTTCGCTAATTTTTCACCTGTCACACCTTAGGTCAATATCGGTAACCTACTATAAGTCATGAAGTAGTTATCCTGGGAGTAGCTCCATACATTCTAAGTACAGTCCTGTGAATGTGCTTTCTATTATTTCGTCAACAGGGAATTAGCAGAGAAAAGGTGACAACGGATATCCCTGTCTCACACCGCTGGAGATATAACGCGGTGAGGACAGCTTTCCGTAAATCATCGACAAGGACATGTGTCCCGAATTTCACGAGTGTTGTAGATCATGGCATCCCGCGACGTTATTTAACTTCAACAGTGCGATCTCACGTTCGACTTTTGAGCGAAGGGTTGTTCTAGAGGGACAGACCACGGGTCTGGGCGATCATTGGCACGCAGACTACCTGGGTTCCTCAGTTACCTGGTGTCAATGCGCGCACGATGTCCTCTTGAGAGTCCACTAAACGTTTCCGTTGGTCTGCACACACAAGTGCATCGTCCGTGTCCACACATATACTCCAAAGCCAGCGACATTTCTGGATGAAGCCTCTGCATTGTAACCTTATCGCAATGTGATGGTTTTGCGTCCATAGGTGGTTAGAAGGTATTGGGCGCCAAGGCACTCTACGGCGGCTTTAGAGCAACAGCCGCATGCCAAGTGTCTCCGTCTGTCGAATCATCTCCATGCTTGGTCCTCCCTACTGGATTTGAAATTTCCGGACTCTGACTGAGTTTTGCCTCTGCGCTCCACCAGCAAGCTTCTTAGCTCACATTAATGTCTGCCTCTCTCATTTAGCTTCGCTTTTGGTCCATATCGCAACTGTTCAATAGTGTTGTTTGGTACCGCTAGCCCCAGCGGAAAATCCCAATCTTTGCTAGATTCCCTTCGCTACTGTGCTCCTCCTTCTTGAACCTTTCGGACCAATTGGACGGATATCTCTTCGGGCCTGTTCTAATCTACCCTCGGCTGACCAGTCCCCTGTTTCTGACTACTCCCCGACATCCGAGACGTTATTACTATAGGGTCTACATTCCAAGCACTCTGTTCCCCTCCTTTCCTTGGCATTCTATATTGCTTTTCATATAGTCACTTATGTCCCGAAAGCTTCTTTTCTTATGACATTCATTACTGGTATTCACACCTCAAGTTGGCGGCCTAGCTTCATCATGCTGGCTAATCCGGACTCCTCTGAACGGGCCGCTACCTTCTGACCTACCTCGGACTTCTGAGATCTAAGTGACTTAGGCTCTGCCGACGTACCGCCTTATAACCTTCACTTCAAAAGCATTGTTGGTCATGGTTCATCACATCACCTCGAGTATATACGTGGCTTTTCAACTTCTCCTTAATAGAACATTTTCATTTCGCACTCCGTTTGCGTTACTTTTTTACTTGGACGGATATCTCTTAGGGCTCTAATCTACCCTCGGCTGACTATTCTCCTGTTTCTGACTGCTCCCCGACATCCGAGACGTTATCGCTCTAGGCTCTACATTCCAAGCACTCTGTTCCCCTCATCCCGAGACCTTTCCTTGACATGCTAACCGGCTCTTCATATAGCCGCTGCCGTCCCGAAAGCTTCTTTTCTTATGACACTCATTACTGTTATTCACAACTTAAATTGGCGGCCTACCTTCATCTTGCTGGCTTATCCGGAACCGTCGGAACGGGCTACTGCTTTCGGACCCACCTCGGACTTCTGAGATTTAAGTGACTTAGGGTCTGCCGATGTAACGTCATGTAACCCTTAACTGAAATGCATTGTTGGCCGTGATTCATTCCACATGCCTATTTTGCCGATGGCTTCCACACTGGTGATGGGAGTGTCTTTAGCCCCTCCGATGATGTATCGACGGCAGCGCATGTTTTCCGCTTCATTGTCGATGTCTTACTTGCTTTTTGGTCCGCGATTCCACAGCAAGGTTTTATGGCAGATTTGGTCCGTTGTTTCTTCTTGTTAACGGGAGCAGGGTCCCGTGAGGCTTTTTCGCTTCGAGCAGAGTAAAGCGAATCTTCACAACCTGCCTTCTCGATGAGATTCGAGATTTCTGGCAACTTCGGCTGAGAAATGGTGTGTGTTGGGATCTTCGCCTTCGCACAATCGTCAGACGGTTTGCCAAGTAACGGCACTTGGCTTGTTTCCGGTGCTGAAACAACTATAACTTCTTGTGTAGCAAAGAGCTTACGTTACAAGTGTTTATTCAAACGCTGTTTTCCACAATATTGCGGCTAAAATGCTCGATCAGTATGGCAGGCCAAAAAATGGAGTTACCGCGTAGTACTCACTGTATACCGAACTTCCGCTGTCTTGTCCTAATGACACCGAGCTTCAGTGGAGTAGGATCTCGGCCGCCATGCATGACGCAGGAGCATCTGCTTGTGGCACTATCCATCGTCACCGCACCAGTCACTGGATATCCGAGAGGCAGATAAACCTGTTGGAATCAAGAAGACACCTCGCGGTTGGATCTGAACACAATGTGAACAGACGAGTTATTAGGCGCGAAATAAAGCAGAGCTTACGTGCTGACAAGGAAGCCTGGTGGACTAGTATGGCTCAAGAAATGGAGGAGGCAAGAGCAATAGGCAATTACCGCAAACTCTTGCAGCTAACCTGCACCACTGGTCCCAGAAAACCAGGCGTCAGTGAGGCAATCAGAGACAGCGCGGGTGCGCTGATGCACAATAAGGAGCGCCGTATGACACTTTGGGCGGAACACCTTCAAGCTCAATGCAGCTGGCCTCCTGCTCCCCGACCTCTTCCCACTCATGTGATGCAGGACGAGCCATGGATGGTTAGTTTAGAGCCTCCGTCGGAGGCCGAGGTCCGAAACGCGATCACAGCCCTTAATCGTTTTCATGCCGCTGGCCCGGATTCCCTCCAACCTGCACTATTTAAGGATGGAGGTGAGGTACTCTGCAAAGCACTGACCTCCGTATTCGAATCTATCTGGAAGGAATAGTGTCCCGGCTAATTGGAGCGAATCGATTATAGTGGCAATATACAAGAAAGGCAGTCGCACAGACTGTCCTAACCGCAGGGGTATTAGCCTAACGCCAGTTGTGACAAAATTTCGTCATGGATTCTATCATGGAGTGTTCCCTTGCGGAATCTCACGATGTAGGCGTTGAAGTGCAACCTGGTGGAAGGTTAGTTGATCTAGATTATGCGAGCGATATCGTCCTGCTTTTCGACAATGTTGGGGCGGCACTATCAACCCTGAATAGCCTGTCTAGAGTGGTCCCATTATTTGGTATGCACTTCGCACTTTCAAAGTGCAGTGTTGCTGCAGGACCACCAGCCACTTTACGACCCCTTGACGCTTGCTAACGAGGAACTCGAGGTGATTTATCATTTCACTTATCTTGGCAGCTGCAACAGCAAGGATGGGCGCATATAAACTGACGTCAGCTCACGCATTGCAAAATACAGAGCTACCTTCTTGAACCTGCGGCATCTTTGACGACAGAAGAGAGTTACCCTACGTCTGAAAGTCCGGGTATACAAGGCTACAGTGAGGGCCATTCTGGTCTAGGGTGATAAGACTTGGCCCCTTCGGTCTGAAGACCTGAGGCGCCTTCAAGTCTTTGATCATCGTTGTCTGCGAAGCATTGCTGGTGTCGGATGGCACCGACGTGTCAGCAACGATGACGTGTGTAGGTGATAAGCATGCTAGCTCCATAGAACAACAGATTGCACTGAACAAGTTGCGTTGGCTCGGCCACGTGCTACGTACGCCTGGTCACCGCTTACCTAGGAGGGCCTTATTCAGTGTACCAGGTGTAGGGTGGCGCAAGGCTCGAGGTGGACAAGTTGACTTGGCAGCGGGAACCCAAGTCACTGACGACCGAACTGTGTGCCGTTGGTCCGTCTCGCCTTCCGGGCTGGAGTCCACGTGACTCGCTTTGTACTTGGATCAAGACTTTACAGGATACGGCTCGCAGCCGACATCAGTGGCGCGTCAGCTGTCGTCTTCTAACCGGATTGCCTGTTTAAAGTGTGTTTGGTGCTGAGTTATCTGCGAGGTAATGGCTGATTATGACGCGTGGCAGTGAAAGCCGAAAGGAAGCTGTCTCGCCGATGCCGCCTTATCTTTGCACGATAGCCAGCTGTTTGTGGCGGTATGTTGTCTACACAAGGTGTAGGCGCCTTGACCCTGAATGTTTGCTTAGGGCATTAAGGTTTTCAGGTAATTCCCCCTTCTCTCCCTCTTCTTATTCCTTATTTCATAGGTCCATGTGGTTGTATGGCAGCGCAGCATCAGTTCCAATGGCTGATGTACTGCTGTTGGTGATGACGATGACTCAGGAAATCATATATCGCTATATAGTGTGATGGTGGTCGCAGAGTAGGCTAATAGGTAATGCTTGATACAAAGGAACTCAGCTCGATCACCACTATGGTCCGCTGGTAGTGGCGGCCAAAACAGTGGTCTTTCGGACCTCAACCAGTTAGCCTAGACGCAGCGACCGATGGCGCAAAAGCACCTAGAGCTTTTGCTATACGGATCGCTTTTTCATCTTCCATCCCACCGGCACTGATACAACTTCACAGGTAGTTTAAGTTTTAGACGAATTACAATTTCTCCACACCAACGGTAAATGTAGGAGGCGGTCTAGGCCAATGTTTGAGGAACGCTTTGCACTTCTAAGGTTGGAAGCCAAGCGCGAAGTGACGGACAGCCAGTGCTAATCTGTCCAGTGCCCTTCGCTAATTTTTCACCTGTCACACATTAGGTCAATATCGGTAACCTACTATAAGTCATGAAGTAGTTATCCTGGGAGTAGCTCCATACATTCTAAGTACAGTCCTGTGAATGTGCTTTCTATTATTTCGTCAACAGGGAATTAGCAGAGAAAAGGTGACAACGGATATCCCTGTCTCACACCGCTGGAGATATAACGCGGTGAGGACAGCTTTCCGTAAATCATCGACAAGGACATGTGTCCCGAATTTCACGAGTGTTGTAGGAAGATCATGGCATCCCGCGACGTTATTTAACTTCAACAGTGCGATCTCACGTTCGACTTTTGAGCGAAGGGTTGTTCTAGAGGGACAGACCACGGGTCTGGGCGATCATTGGCATTCAGACTACCTGGGTTCCTCAGTTACCTGGTGTCAATGCGCGCACGATGTCCTCTTGGGAGTCCACTAAACGTTTCCGTCGGTCTGCACACACAAGTGCATCGTCCGTGTCCACACATATACTCCAAAGCCAGCGACATTTCTGGATGAAGCCTCTGCATTGTAACCTTATCGCAATGTGATGGTTTTGCGTCCATAGGTGGTTAGAAGGTATTGGGCGCCAAGGCACTCTACGGCGGTTTTTCTGTCGAAAATTAGTGGTCGCAAGAAATAATCCACCGTTATCACAAATAAACTAAGCACGTACCGTTATTATTACGGGAACCTACACCATGTTGGTCGGCAATATGCAGTTCATCGGTGGTTAATTTTCCAACTTCAGCGTTCAGATCTCCAGCGGGCACTACAGTGCCCCAGATGCTTCTGTGACGAAGTAGCTCGTTCACTTGTCGACAGGAGTCCTGGAATAGCGTATCAGGAACGACGCTCCTCGTTCACATGTGAGTTTAATCTACAAGCGAAGCGAGTATTGAAGCAAGGTGTGGGAGGGTCATGATTCTGGGGTTGAAAACGGGGAGGATAAAAGTGAAGCTGGAACGGGACGATTAGGGTGGATAAGAGGGGTATAATAAGATGGGAGGGCTTGAGCAGTAGGATCCAAACCCCTATGCACCATGCTGGATGCAGCAGACCGGTCACCGTTGATTAAACTGTGCGGTGGCCGGAGCATCAATACACTGCTTAAGGAAAAGTTCATTGTATTGCGTGAGCAGGATACTCTCAGGCTGCCCAGGCCTAGACAGGAGAACGAATAGGGTTCTCAACCAACCGTTCGCAAGTGGCTTTTTGAAAACACGTCTACCTGTGCTGTCTATATGGTTAATCCACCAATACTGGTCCGCCTCCACGTCACCTTTGCCGCCGCTATGAAGTCCGTGGCTTTTAGAACTGCTGTGTATCCTTGCTGTCCATATGGATGATCCGCAACTGCTGTACAGCCTCCACGTCACCTTTGCCGTCGCTATCAGGTTTGTTGCACCTCCGGTAAGTGTATCCGCTGTTAATAAGTGGCTTGCAAAACTGTTCAGTATCCATGCTGCTTATATAGGTGATCTGTCGCTACTTTTTGGCCTCCGCGTATTCTTTGCGCCCTCTGTACTTCGTTGCAACTCCGGAAAGTGCATTGGCTCTTCACGATTGCCTTGTAGGACACCTGTGTATCTCTGACGGATGCACCATTAATGCTATTCCGCCACGAAACCTTTCCTGCAACATAGCTACCCTGTTGCACCTCCTGTAAGTTTATTGGTTGTTAACCATTGGTTTTTCAAATCCTGTGTATCCGTGCTGCCTGGATGACTGGTTCGCCACTACTGGCCAGCATATACGTCACGGTTGTCGCCGCTACGTACTTCCTTTCACCTACGGTAAGTGTATTGTGTGTCCTAATACGGCTTTTACAAATCCAGCCTATTCGTGGTTCCTAAATGCGTGATGCTCAACTACTGGTCTGCCACCACATCACATGCGCCGCCTCTATTTACTCCGTTGCACATCCCGTAAGTGGATGGGCTATTAATAGGTGGCTTTTAGAACGCTTCTCTCTGTGATGCTTACTTGAGTGATGCGCCACTACCGGTTTCCTTGCAGGTAACGTGTGCTGCCGCTTATATACTCCGTTGCACCTCTGGTATGTGCATTGCTTGCCCGCTGCTCGCCTTCAGAACCCCTGTCTATCCGTGGTGCCTACTTCAGTGATCAGCCACTACTGGTCTGCTTCCACTTCACGTGTGCCACAGCAGAAATACTTATTAGCACGTCAGGTTGGTGTATGAATTTGTAACATGTGGCTTTTAGAACGGGCGCATATTCCCTTCGTATGCATGATTACTCTGTCCGTCTCGTCGCTTCCGGAGTTCATTACCGCGTATTTTACACACGATAGGTTTTCATGTAACATTTCTTTTTAACGATATTACATATTTATACTGCCCTATGTGTTCTTTTATGCAATGTCCGGTTTACATTGATTCCGAACTGTCACCGTGGCCTCTTATAAGGCTTGCAAAACCATTTCTCAGTGTTCACCCTTGGTGAGTTCAGCGCTACATACGCGCTCATTCACCTAGTGTTGAATATTTCTGAATGGTCCAAACGTCCGTCACTTGTATTGCATCTGCTTTCCCTATGTACGGAACCATTTACATTCACCGCTGCTTATCGCCTAGAACGTTACCCTGTATGGTTGTTACCTTAGCAATCAGCCTTAATACAAGACAACTACCCCGTCGGGTAATACATGGCAACTGTGCAACATACTGAACCTAAATGCAGTAAACCTATATGTAAATGCATTGCGTCTAGCGCCTGTCCTCCAAGCTGTGCGCAGAGCCGTGACAAATGGATAACACTGCATTATCAAAAAACTCGTGCAGCACAGCTGAGTTCCCATGAGCACATCACCGCCGCATGCCATCTGCTGCTCTAGAACCGTGCACCGCGGCATATTCACCCCGTTGTCCAGTTTAACGGCTAACAGAAATCCCGACGAATCCATGCACAACTGCCGAAGTGGTTGAATCTTTGAACGACTTCTAGCTGATCCCCACTAAGTGTCAGCGCAGGATGCGGTCCGTGCCAACCTTGGAGGAAAGCTTTGCACTTCGAGGGAGCAAAGCATGGACAGAAATCGCTGATAGCCAGTGCTAACCTGTCTAGTGCTGTTTGGCACGTTTGTGAACTGTCACAGTAAACGGCTATGTCGTCAACATACTCAAAGACAAGAAGTCGTTTCACACCTAAGTCGTGTCCTGTGAATGTAATCTCCAGGACTTCATCAACAGCGAAGTTGAAGAAGAAAGTTGACAGCGAGCGTCCTTGCTTACACCGCTTGTGATATTGAAGGGTGGCGACAGCCTGCTGTAATCACGAACTCTGCCCGAGCTATGCAGGTAAAACGCGCGGATAATAGCTACATATTACTCGGGCATATCTTTCCTTAGAAGAGTCGCAAAGGGCATCATCATCAACAACAGCAGTACATCAGCCATGTGAATTGACGCTTCGCTGCCATACAACCATTACGACCTATGGAATAAAGAATATTAAGAGGAAGGGGACTTGACTGCAAACCTAAATGCCCTAAGTAAACATTTAGGGTTAAGGCGCCCGCACCTTGTGTTAACAACATATCGTCACAAACAGCTGGTTACCGTACAAAAATAAGGCGGCATCGACGAGACAGCCTCCTTGCGGCCTTCCCTGTCTCGCGCCATAATAAGCCATTACCCAGAAGATAACTCAGCAGTAAACACATTGTAAACAGGCAATCCGACTAAGAGACGGCAGCAGACGCCTCCGATCGCAAGGAGGCTGGACTTTACCGTGGTGCGATGGTTTGTGTGATACAGGGATCCACTGAGCTATGCTGAGTGGTGCTTTCGCACCTCCAGAACCAGATTGGTCAATGGTTAGAGGCCAGACAAACTCAGCCTTCTGGTCCTACAGGTTGGGGGTTGGAATGAAATGGCTCCTAATTCCTTAAAACGGACATCTTGTAGCCCAACGCCAAACCCGCTGCCTTGCGGTCAGGTTTTTGAACCAAAGGCTTTGGCTGAGAACCCTATCGTTCTCCTGTCTAGGCCTGGGCAACCTGACAGTCTTCTGCCTACGCAATACAATGAATTTCACTTCAAACAAAGTTCTGATGCTCTGGCCACCGCAGAGGATAAGCAAAGGTGCCCTATCTGCTGCATCGAGCAGGGTGGATAGGGGTTTGGATGCCACTGCTCAAGCCTTCTCGTCTTCTTATTCCTCCTCTTACGCTTTTTCACTCTTACCGTCCCGTTCCAACTTCACTTTTATCCATCGTTTTCAACCCCCCGATTCTTAACCCTCCCCCAACATGCTTTGCCAGACATTTATCTTCTAAGTTTAATTCACATGCCAACACGGAGCGTCACTCCTCTCCCGTCGACAAGCCCATGTCCAACCAAGCGGTCCATTCCAGTTCATCGGCTTCCATTTGGAGCCCTCGATCCTTCTTCAGATTGGCACGCCTCAATGTACGCACATTACCAAAGATCGGTCAACAGGCACATGCCCGAACATTGGAGACCCTCTCGATCGATAGCTGCTGCTTATCAGAGACCCGCCTGCAAGACTCCAGCTCTGTGCTCACCCTGCGATCCTCTTCAGGTGACGCAAGCAGTATTTGCTCATTGCGCCTATCAGGTAACGATACAGCTCCGAGCACCGGCCAAGCTGATGTTGGCATTGCCCTGAGTCCCCAGGCTGAAGCTGCTCTGGTTGATTGGATTCCAATCAGTAGCCGGATGTTTGCGGTCCGACTGGCTGCCTCGTTCAAAGCTTCGAAGTCGCGCGGGACTAACAAGTGTCCATCCGTCATCGCTGCCCATGCACCCACAAACTCTAGCGATGACAAATGCTATCGCCAATTGAACGAGCTCTTTCGCTACACAAGAAGCACGGACACTGTTGTGCTGGCTGAGGATCTGAACGTTCAAGTTGGAAAAGTATGCACTGATGAACTGCATCCGTAATGGTAACGGTGAGCGGTTACTTCATTTGTGCGAAGGTGCTCGCTTATTTCTTGCGAGCACTAATTTCCGACACAGCACCCGCCGGAAGGTGACTTGGCGCCAACCAGCCTCGAAACAGCTATTGGCGCAAATCGATCACATTGCGATAAGTTACCGATGGCGAGCCTGCGTCCAGTACTGTCGCTAGATTTGGAGCACAGGTGTGGACACCGTTCATGCACTTGTATGTGCTGACCTGCGGATGCGCTTTGGAGGACGCCCAAGCCGACGTTGTGAGCGCATTGACACCAGTCAACTGGCGAAGCCAGCTGTTCTGAATGCCTATCAAAGGACGCTATCATGCGAGTTGAGTAAGCGCGGACTGGATACAGTTGAAGTTCAATGGTCTCATATTCACCAGTCCTTACTAGCAGCCGGAAAATCCTCATGTGGTAAGTCTAATCGCCAACATGGATAATGGGTCTCTTCGCGGTCTCTGGAACTTATCGATGCTTGTCGGCATATTCCGGCTGGAAGCGAACACAATGAAACACCCGAAGCGCTCCGGGCAAAACTCCGTACCAGCCTGAAGAGAGACCACGAATCCTGGTGGTCTCATCGTACATCAGAGATGGAAATGACTGCTGCCCATGGTAGCTATCGTAAGTTATTCCAGCTGATATGGGAAACGGGCAGCAGATCTCGTGTTAGTGAAACTATACGTGACGAGAGTGGACAGTCTATCCACAATTTGTCAACATGCTTGGAGTGTTGGGCTGAGCATTTTGAAAAGCAATTGTTCGATTCTTCGCCGGCCAGTGACAGCCCTGCGCCGTAGGCTATCCCTTTGGATCCACCCTCTCGCTCAGAAGTCGAACGTGAGATCACACCGTTGAAGTTAAAGTCGCAGGACCAAATGATCTTTCTCCAGCCCTCTTCAAATTCAGCGGACCTGCTCTTGTTGACGATTTACATGAAGTACTAGTGAAAAGGTGGGAACAGGAGACTGTCCCAACCGACTGGAGCCGCTCCGTCATCATTCCCATCTTCAAAGGAGCCTCGCGTTCGGAAAGCGGCAACCATAGAGGTATCAGTCTGCTTCCCATCGCCTCCAAATTACTTGCCTCCATAATTCTTCAGACTGAATGGCGCTCGTAAAAGCCAGATTCGTGAAGAGCAAACCGGGTTTCGTCGGGTCGTGGCTGAATTGACCACATCCTCACTTTGCGTCAGTTGTTGGAGCACCGTCACACATATTGGCGGCCCACCGTAGTCGTGTTCCTCGATATCAAAGGTGCATACCATTCGGCGGATAGACGTGCTCTTTGGGACTGTCTACTCAGGAACGATGTACCCGAGAATTATGTAAATATTATCCGATCATTATATGCGCGTAGCATGGGTAGAGTGAGGGCTTACGGCAAGCTGTCGCCGCACTTTAATATCTCAAGCGGTGTGAGACAAAGATGCCCGCTGTCACTTTTCCTCTTCAAGTTCGCTGTTGACGAGATCATGGAAATCGCGTTTACAGGACACGAATTAGGTGTGGATTTGCTCCAAGGAGAACGACTTCTTGACTTGGAGTATGCCGACGACATTGCCCTCGTCTGACAGCTTCCAGACTTGCCAATCCGCTCCGGAGAGATTAGCACTGGCTGTCAGCCGCTTCGGGGTTTGCTTTACACCATCGAAGTGCAAAGCATTCCTCCAAGATTGGCCTGGACCGCCTCCTTCGCTGACGCTTGGTGGGGAGCAGCTAGAAGTCGTTCAAAAATTCAACTACCTGGGAAGTTGCATCAGCGCCCGTATATAGCAATGGATCGTGCGCTATATATCCGGTACGCGACTAGACGGCCAACCAAAAGCAATGGGTAGAAGACACAAGAGTAAGCTAGGGAAGAGGTTTATTGGACGGGAGGAGCGTTAGCTAATGCTAAAAATAGGGCACCCGGAGAGAGCTGGCTAGGGAGAATGTCGTCAGCGTCAAGTGCGTTGACAGAGCGTCGTTCTCAGTCGAGTCGTGCGCCAAAGGCGGAGAGCGTCTTCGTGTTTCCAACAAATGGGAACAACGTTCCAACAGGCAAACCCAATAGTTCCCTAATACATAAGAAAGCTATAATTTGAATATTTTAGAATGGTTTACACAATCATACGGGGGAATCTCCAGGTCGCTACACCCGTGGGATTGAAGATGAGATAACGAGCCTTCCGCGAATACGAACCGTTGTGTCCGCCCTTCTGGTTTTCTGGCATCCCTACCTGAGCGAGAACACTCTCAGACTAGTATAGCCTAGCCCTACAGGTCTATCAAGTGGGGTTTGCTGGTCAACAAAGATAAGTGCTCTGTCCTTTCCATAGGTGCTGCTGAACAACTGGACATCTATCACATTGGCGGGCACCTACTCAAGATTGCGACACAGGAAAAGAACCTGGGGACAATAATATAAGCTCATATCAAAATGACTCTTGACACACTAAAGAAAACTGCTGCGGTGAACAGGATGTGGAGCTGCATAAGTAGATCATTCTCTAAAATGAGAGAGTGGCTAATTTTTGACATGAAATATTGGCCTGGAGGGACTTTGTTTACTGGTACACCAGACTATATGTCGATGCTTTCATAATTGGATTTGAAAGAGATTTTTTAGGTCACTTTGTGCTTAAGTATGTACAAAAAGTGGTAGTTGATAAGATCTACTAGTTGTTACTTTCGCTTTCATTCATCGCGATTTCAAAAATAAAAAAATACAATAATCAGACAAGAGATATGTATACCCCTATCCAAAGAAGTAAGTTTCTTCAAGCATAATCTTTACATGCATGGAACAATTGCATCAACACTTATTTGCGACATTAAACAGCCGTTCACACTTCACTTGTATTTACCACTTGTCTGCTTTCGATTATGCCCTGAACCTAACTACAACTGTAGTCATCACCTAACTTTTTCACAACCGTTTTCACGAAGCAAATCCATATAGCACTATCTTCTATTTACCACACCTTAATACCACCAAACTTAGGAACATACTCTGCAGCCACTGAAACTATCTTGGATGTTACCGAGGACAGTGGAAGCGAAACCCTTTCCCGCCAATACAGAAATTAGCCTTCCCCTAAAATGACGCCGCAGATATTTACGGAGTGACCATCTAACGATAAGGCTTCCCGGTAGTCGCAGACCTAGCAGGGTACTTTAAAGATGGTGACGTTTGTTGATTGGTCGGACGGGAGTGTAACAATGGACCTCTAGACTCTGACGTTCTAATCTGGTGTAACCCTAAAACTGTTTTAGTGTGCTAAAAAGCTATCAACCGTTTGCCGCCGTTTCGAATTCTTGGCAATACGGTTAACCAAATGCTGTAAATTGGGTAAATTAATTAGACAAAGAAATGTTCACACACTTATGTCCAATATTGCACAGTGAGCGCATTGTAATGCTAAAAGTCAGTATTAGGTCGCCTGTTTTCATGGTTGCTGCATTTAACTAATTCGCAGTCTTGGAAGTCCGTTAAAATCATGGGCTATCCGCAACTTATACCGTAAAAGCTTTCTTTTGTGACAAGCTTGTTGTCTGGAGCGTCCGTTAGTATTCCGTGGGTTATCTTTTATGCGTCTACTCGGCGTCCTGAATAGATGTTGTTAAACGCGAAACAGAACACAGACGAGATGTGCAGCAAAACGGTTTTGAAATGAATGCAAACCGGTGTCCACTCAATTAGCTGGGCACGATGTGTTGCAAAATCGCTAAGGTCCATCTAGCGTTACTACGCGTCTACGTATCGATGGGTAAACATCGAAGTGTGTAACGCATGCAGCTATATTTGTCTAAAATATGCGTAACAGTATTGCAATATTGGTAAATGAAGCAGAAATCAATCACTACAAGGTATAAAAATAAGCATACCGTTTCTGAGCCCATTTATTAAAAATTTCTGCCGTCCACTTTAAGTTTCTTCCTGGACTATTTAATTAGTTTCGTATGGAACCGATATTTTTAGCCTCGGAATTTTAATGTGAAACGCATTATTAATATAATGGAATAAGTAACACAGGTTTTGTGACTTTTATAGCAGTGGATACATCATAGCAGACATAATTAAGTGGCTTCTTTAACAACGAAGATTTCGTAAAATCGTGGGAATCTTATGCAGCATTATTGTAGCTATGAATTAGAATTTACTTCAAACAAATTCAAGTTCAGTTGGGACCGGAAAGATAGAATAATCCCGGGAATGTTCCTTCTTTTGCGTATCGTTGGATCTGGAATTGACAGGTCTGCTTGAGATGTTGAATAGCCTAAAACAAAGACCGCATCACACCCTGTCCAACCAATTACTGCCCACATTCTCCTGCCCAGCAGTCCCTGCCAGGCCGGTTTATGTGAAGTAAAAGAGTGAATGGTAAGCTAAGAAAAGAATAGGAGGAATGTCAGCTACATAATGATAATACCAATCTGAGAAGAAAATTAAAAAAGAACGAAGGGAACGTTGAAGATACAAGTCGGTTGGGAGAAGGGGAAGGCTTGGTACTGCCACCCTAGAGAATCTAACTAACGCTTGAATCCCTCTACTGTAGACTCCCTAACCACGTGCGCCGGAAGCGAGTTCCAACGTTCAATAACGAAGCGGCAAGCGAGTTTCCGTCCTTACCCTGTCAGAACGCTGTTTGTGCAACTTCAACGGGTGACCTCGGAGACCCGGCAGCTTGGCGGGACTAAATAGCCAGGACAAGTCTGAACCGATCTTACCCGTTAAGATACCGTAAGTGAGGATCAGTTCTCCTCTAATTGTGCGGTAGTGCATTGAGTACATACCCAAGCTAAGCAGACGTTCGGGATACGTTGGCACCCGTAATCCTTGCACTAACCTTGTACCCACTCGCAAAACCTTCTCCAGTTCCATTTTGTCCCTTACAAGACAAGGTGGACATTCCTGGATACAGTACTTTAAGTGAGGTCGCACGAAAGCTGAGAACAGCTTCACAAAGATATTGGCCGTTAGGACACCGAAGGAGCGGCGAATAACCCACATCATACGGAACCCTCTACAAGCAGCCTTCCTCCAATTTTCCCCAGAGTGCAACAATGTGGTATGGGTGATACCTAGATCAACCTGCTGAATGACAACAGGGAGTTCACTTCCACCAACTACATAGCGCGTGGGGGGACTAGCACCTCCAATGCGGAGGACAGAACATTTCGCCTGATTTATGGGCATCAACCATAAGTTTGACCAATCCCAGAGCCTATCCAAAGCACTCTGAAGTGCCTCAGAGCCACCAGGAATATCCACAATATTCCAGAGCTTGAGGTCATCAGCAAACAATAGCGACGGTACTCCAAGCTCCTGGGGTAGGTCATTGATATAAATTGCGAAAAGCAACAACCCTAAAACCGAGCCCTGCGGAACGCCACTAAGAACAGCTTGTCTAAGCGAAAGGCTACGCTCCATGCGTACACATTGTTCTCTGTCCTCTAGGAAAGCAGAAACCCATTTAAGGGCGGCTCCATACATCCCATACGATCTCAACTTTAATGCTAGTCGTTGATGTGGGACAGTATCAAAGGCATTCGAGAAGTCAACGAAAAGCACGTCGATGGCGTGCGTGTTGTCTACTGCATCAGCCCAGCTTTCACGAGCTACAAGCAAAGTTGTCAGACATGAAAATCCCTTACGGAATCCGTGCTGGGCCGCACTGAGAAGGTTAAACTTAATCAGGTGATTCTCCACCGAATCCCTGATCAATTTTTCAAACAACTTAACTACTACACTTGTTAAGCTGACAGGCCGGTAGTTCGTGGGCAGAACTCTGTCCCCGCCCTTAAAAATCGGACAGATGATCGCCTTCCTCCATTCAGAAGGTAAGGCACAGCTGTCTAGTGATATTGTAAAAATGCATGTCAGAGGGCCACTTAGCTCAGCGGCCAATGCATGCATCAGCTTCGGATGAATTGAATCAGGGCCAGAAGCTTTGGAAGGATTTAGCCCTTGCAATAGCCCGAAGACTTGTGTCTCCGTTATGCTTATTTCAGTTAGGCAAGAATCCTCCGGAACTTTAGTGACCAGCTCAACTTGAGGTAGAGAGGCCTCATGAGAAAAGACACCAGTATACTGTTCGCTAAGTATACAGGCATTATCATAGTCGGTATGCCCATGGGTCCCGTCCGCTCGTAGTAAAGCCGGTATAGACGAGTTTGTACCGCTACGTCTCTTTACGTAAGCAAAGAACTTCTTTGGTTTGTTACGGCTGCGTTAGCCAAATCCTCCTCGTACTGAAGACGAAGAGTTCTAAGATGATGCTTACATTGATTTCTAACCGCTCGATAGCTTTCGTAGGTGCTGGTTGATGAAGCCGCTTGATAAGTTCGCCAGCACTTAGAGCGCCTCCTGAGCAGGTATTTACCTGTATGATCTATCCATGGAGGCTGCGCCCGTGTCACCCTCCTCTTAGTGAATGGGACGTGGGGAGCAGAGATATCGGTGAGGTATGCTATAAATTTCTCCCAGGCTGTCTCAACGGTGTCAGCCACGGTGATCGCACAACGCAAAACTGAAGCTTTGGCTCGCATTGCGTTAAAGTCTGCCCGCCAAATATTTGGACATGCCTCAGCGGTAGCTTGATGACACTTAGTTAGAGCACATCAAAAGGATATGCAGACATGGTCACTGGCTCCTAGAGGACAGTCGTAGGTAATATCACTTACGAAATCGTGTGACTTCGCAAAAATGAGATCCAAGGTAGACGGAATTTGGTTGCGCATATATCTAGTCGGGAGGTCCACGAACTGATGCAAAGGCAGTTGCAACGTTAGCTCAAGGAGATCCGAACCGAAAGTGCCCGCCGCCGAACTGCAAGATAGATCAGCCCAGCAGACTTCAGGGAGGTTGAAGTCACCCAGTATTAGACACCTATTGGCAGCCTGAGTACGAATAAATTCAATAACCTCCCTGGAGATACTACCTGGACTTCGATATACCACTACAACTGTAAACTGAGCAGAGGAAGTGCACACAATAGCCGCGAGGGCTTCAACAGTTTGATCCGGCGACTGGAACACACAAGTCCTCAACACATCGAGTTTACAACTCACATAAAGAGCGACGCCCCCACCTTGGCGGCCAACGGAGCGATCGCATCTAAGCAGTGCGTAGCCAGGAAAACATACTTCACCGTCTGTGATATCCGGGGACAGCCACGTTTCGGTGATAGCAAGTATGTCGGGACGAGATTTGTCTACAAACAGACCCACCTCGTGTACCTTGTTCCTTAGGCTACGCACATTACTAAGCACTACCCGGAGGAACTCCGCACGACCAGCCCTGGGTCGTACGCTACCAGGAGATGTTCTGGTAGGGCGGAATTTGACTTCCGGCTGGCCACCTGAAAACCCACAAGACGAAGGCCTTGCTCACCAGCCGCCCGCCTGCTTTTATGGCTTTTGATGGCTTCCTTTAACTTCAGTCGATCTGCCAGTGGGAGGTCCGGCTGAACGCTGACATTACTACCCTTGATTTTGAATGCAAAGCGCATTAACGCTTTGCGTTCCTCCGGGGTTGAGAGGACTACACGAAGTAGTCGGGGTCGCGGATTTGGCTTATCTACAGGGACGTTCCCCAATCTGGTTAGTTTCTTGATAGTGACACCAGGGAAACTAGGTGGAAGCATCTTGTTGACGCAGAACTTGAACCATTGGAGGTCATCCAGCATGCGTTCCCTTAGAAGAGCTGCCGCGGATTCAGCAACGTTACGAAAGCTAACGCTACTATCAGTAAAAGAATCACCTCGACGAGGCGTATTCACTCCACGCGTCTTCGACGCGACCACAGTTTCGACCGGTTTGGCAGATGACACCGCGCGTTTCTTTGCCAAGTGAGCTGGAGTAATTGAGGTTGAGGCTTTATCCTCTGCCTCCAACTCCCTCACCGGTCTAGCCTTTTCAGACTTTGCGGGTGTGGCCGAAGTCGACACCGCGCGTTGCTTCGCTAATAGAACTGGGGTGATTGGAGTTGGAGTTTTGTGTTCCACCTCCAATACCTTAATGCTTTCAGTACCTTCAGGCTTTGAGGCAGCCTTGGGGACTTTCTTAGCCCTTTTCCTCCTGTTTTTATTGGGCCCAGGGGCAATAAGTTCGGTCACGCTTTAGACGGCTTCCAGTACAACGTCAGGGGCCCCTTTATGTCTTTATGTCATTATATGTCCATGGATATTGTTAACTAATGTTCTAAATAATTAGCCGTGCTGTTTATTGCGTCAAATCCTTCTTTTTAACCGTACTTTCGGTCAGCGCAACTGACTTTTAGCGCGTCATGGGTGACGAATAATTCATCACTGTGGTAGTACGTACTTACCAGTCTGTACTCGATTAGCGCGTAACGTTGACGGAATATGCATCCATTCAGCGCAAGCAGCGGAAGCGTGTGCCGTCGTGTGAGTGTTGTAACTCCCAAAATGACCAGGCTTTTGACTCTCAGCAGTGCAAATGTAAACCTTATGGACTACCTTTTGGTCACCAAGTATATCTTCCAACACCCCTTGAACTTCAGCAACCAAAATTTCATGGTAAAAATATCGTAAGCACGAAGCGGAAAGCCACATATTAATTATAATTACGCAATGCAGTAGCCGCAAACCCAAACCTTAAATTGAGTTTGAATTACCAATTCTCGTCCAAACGAAACTTAAATAGGAGGACTTTCAGCCAAGTATGCATTATCTGATGCTACCATAGCATTATCGTGAATGCGCTACTGTCGGAGCCTGTATACTACAAGCACAACCCTCGGAGTCAAATGATATTACAACGCACAAAGGTGCTAGTACATCGGCACAAAAAGTGCCACTGAAGGAGCCTATATACAACAATCACGAGACTTCGAGCCGTATGCTATTACAACCCAACTGGGTCCTATTACGTTGACACCAAATGTGCCACTGATGGAGCCTATATACAACGACCACGAGACTTCGAGTGGTGTGCTATTACAACCCACCTGGGTCCTATTAGACTGGCAGCAAACTTGCCGCTACTCCGGTTCATTGGTTAAAATGCTGTAATCCCAAATGAGCGCAGAAACCGATATAAAAACTGCATTGTATTTAACGAAAGGCAGCGAGAGAAGGTTCAGCGTTGTTCACTATATTCGTGCCTTGGACGCGCATGTCCCATGCAAGGTTTCATTACACAAAGTCGTATTCATTGACTAAAATATAATAGTAGTGCGAACATATAGCCTACTGTTGGGTAATGGAATGAGAGCTTTTATCTGAACAAGCTTTTTCCTTTGCGTTTACTTTACTGGGCTGGCATCCATGTCGACGCTACAATGAAGTGGAAATGAGAGTTTAACTTGCACCGAATGGCTTACTTTGGCACTCTATTCTGCACAATACCTCTGTTTGACGGGAACTCCACGGCTCCCTTTCGACAAGCTATCGATGAAAGGTAAGGAAATAGATCACCAGCACCAAGTGCACGTGTAATATGGGGTACGGTTTGTTGACTTGTACTCGGATCGGCGGTAATCTCATCCGGACTGCCTGCACAGGAAATAGTTATACTAAGCTGTTGCTTACCTTCGTAAGCGAGTCAGGTTGATGGGGTTGAGGCAACTGTGAAATCCGGTGAGGGTGAACGGCCAACAGCTAAATATCAAAGTAAAAAGTTGCTTTCTTACCGGTAGTACAGCATTGCACTGTCATCAGTGGCACAGATACCGTTTGTGAAGCGTGGACACAAATTGTACAACGGGCTCCTGATTGCACACGAACACACTTTCGATGGTAAAGTAACCGATTGTGTGTACAGCGAACTGCGTCACTCACAACAGGCTTGCTGCATGTGAAACACAAATCTGTGGGCGCGGTAATTTTCGGCCAACGCGGTTGTTTCTTTGCACGTTGAAAGTCTGATGAATCACCAATTACTTCATTAGTCCTTCGCACTATCTCTTGATACAGTTCAGAAAATCCGGAAGGATTAACCTCCTCAGCACTTCTCAGACGATGTACAAGATGTGCAATTTTTGACGTGGATGGTTTCGTAACGGGGACTTTCAACGTCCGCAACGGCATGGACTCTGTGGGTAGGTTGTAGTCCACCAGCCAGCGGATGCAAATAGGTATTTGGCCTGTAAATGGATGCACATATCAGAAACGGCTTACTTGTCGGGTACGCGTGCTGCTTGTATGCCGTCATTAAATGCACACACGGAAGCCACATCGTTTCATAAAAAGGACAGGTACATGTTCCCAAGGAACAATCGATGGTAAAGCGATTTCCCTGGTGCGATATCTCAAACTATGGAAGCGTCGGAAATTTTTATTCACATACCACTCCATCTCCAAGGTCCGAGTAAACTGCTTGTTACATGGGTTGTGCTAAATGGCGCATCACTAAGTTGCATGCGTACGTAGTTAAGAGGCAAACTACGCGATGAACATATGCGCTGCCATCTAGTAGCTGACGCCGGTCACAGAAAAATGCGACATGCATTTGGGACTCTTTCAGGAGAACTTCCGAATGCACCAAGACTTTGCGAACGGCTGCAACAAGGCCATCCGATGCATGGGTAACTTTCTTTAATCGCAAGTTGGCATTCTCAACTCGGCTGTTCGTTGTATTGCCAAAATGCACCAGTCCAGCTTAGGCGTGTTTCGCCCACGAGCGTTTTATGTACAACCAGCACAACGTAAGGTAAAGCACAAAGGGGGGTCTGTTCTTTGAAGGAGTTTCAAATCTTGTTGAAATCTAAAACAAGAATATTGCATATATAAAGAGATTATACTCAGTCTCCGTGTCAGAAGTTGCCATGCGATGAAACAGATAACGCGACCGGTTAATGTTTGTCTACAGCATGTAACGAAGATTTATCACTTATATGCTTCCTGATGGCCTGGCGGATGTGGAGGTAACACAACAAAATGTCGCATTGAAAAACCGCGCGCGCCGCACGTATTTGAGCGGCCATTTTTTCCATCATTATTGTGCGGACGGGAATATCTTGACCCATGATATCCCAAAACGCTTCGAACCACGTAAGCAATGATGCGTGAGCTACCCGACGCTGAAACGCATAAAATATTGGCCGGTCGTAACCCATGCCGTCAGTTATTAAAAACTGGTATAGTTTGAAGCTACAAGCAACAAGTAAGGCAGCTATCAATTCTTACTTCAAACGGTTAGTACCATGAGTAGCGTCTACACAAACGACGTGCGAGAATCGGCGGAAACGTTCTGTTTGTTGATGCCGAGCAAATAATACGTGTGTGCACAAGCCTTCCTCAGAAATAATTCGCGCAACACCGTCTTCTTCCATAGACTTGATAACCTGATGCCATTTTACTGCAGGAAGTAGAAACTATCAAAATAAGCTTATACTCAACGCCAAGTCTCAGTTTACGACGAACATTGCGGACATCATCACTGGTAATATGCTTTCCGAATCGAACCTCGACGACCTGCTTGATGTCGCTTGTTGGGGTGTTGTAGCGGGAAAGGTCCACGTACTGAGTGAACTCATCGTCCGTAAGACGGCGATTGATGGGGTGTCGCTCAAAAATAAGGCCATTAACTGGGTGATTGTAAGACAAATCGAATGTTGTGACTTTCAGCTTGCGTCCCGTTCTAATGAGGTTAACGCGAGCTTGGCAGTTAGTATCACGTGAGCTGAAAGATTTAGAATAATAGAAGCGAAATCCTACTAAACACGTCTCACTCCTGTACTTTTTGACTTCCGACGTGCGCAACGGACACATCGATAAATGACCCTGTCGTACCTCACCCGTGACAGGTTACAATTTCTGCTGCTGTAGCGTACGAAATTGACGTAATGAAGAAGCATAAAATCTGAAAACAAACTATTAAACTCGTCAAAACTGTCAAAAGAACGCCCAAAGAAGATTCTCCGGAAATCAGACTCCATGGCGTATGGATTCGAAAATACTGTTTCTACCGCCTATCTGTTTTCCGAAACATTCAAACAATTGCAATATCCCATTTGCACAGTTTTAAATAAAACTGCAAAGGCAGAAAGATAGCCGGGAATAATGCCATAAAATGACCATAAACTATTTATTGCGCACTAGATTTTGCGGGGTAACGGTGCGTATCTGACTTCTGACACATTTAAACAAATGTCATATCACATTTGCACAGAATTGAATAAAACTGCAAAGCCACAAAGATAGCCGGGAATCATGCCATAAAATGACGCGAAACTTTATGGCGCACTAGGTTTTGCGGAGTAACGGATCTGCGACTTAGTCGCAGCAACGATAAGCGATGAAAGTGTTGTCCGTGACGGACGCCTGACACAGTCAGGGCAAACATACCCATACAATTTAGAAGTTGTATGGTCATGTAAATGGTAAGGGCAAGTTAAGGGTAATTGCTATATACCGTAAGGTTAAGGAATGAACGCAGTGTAAGTGGTTTGTTTAAATGAATTACTAAGCTTGTATATTTTTGCGCGTTTCGTGTCGTCCGCCATGCAGGATGATACCGCAGCTTCTCGTTGCATGAAAACTGGTGATTACGCGGCAAGTGAGGAGTTCCAACGTGATTTGCTGCGGTTCCAAAGAGAACATGCAAGTACGGTTTATAGATGCATCGTGATTACTGCCGCGGGTCACAAGCAAAGGGCTGGAAATGATCTCCCTGATAATTATCGCTATCGATCCATTCAATATCGATGTGTGCATAACAAGCGTATGGATGGGAAAGGGAAGCGGTAAGGTGCATGATAATTTGACTGCTGTTAAATCTTTTAGATATAGGTGCTGCAACTGCAAGGCCCGATTTCCTGTGGTACTGAAAGGCAGGTATTATGAGATTGTCCGCGCCTGGTTGAAGCATGCGCATGTGTTCTAGTCGGGGAAAGTTGGGTTTATCCTACTAATTTGCGGGTTAATGCGGTACAAGGATCGGCGGTATTAAATTTGATGAAGTCGTTTCATCAAACACGTGAAATCAGGAATTTCGTGTGACGGGAATACGGCATCCGTATTACCAGACGTGGTTTATATAATCTGAGGCATCGCAGGCAGGCGGAGAAAGTTAGTGAGGTGGAACATGTAAGCACCATGCTGGAAAGCGTAGGTTCAAGTACGGTTTTGAGGGAGCCGTTGGAGGTGTGGTTCCTGCTCTTCGTACCTGCGTGAAGTTGGAGGTTGGTTGCACGATACGGTAAAGGTATACTGGCTGATTCAACGCACCAGGTTAGTTACTGGGGTTATGTTCTATGGCATTGCATGTTTGTTGACGTCACGGGGATGGATGTACTTCTTATGCCTTGTTACCAAATGAGATGACGGAGAGTTATTTGGAGGCGGTAACAGCTATGCGAGCAATGGTTCCTAGCACGGCATCCGTGCGGACTATTGTGGTAGACAAACGCGCGCAACAAGTGAAGGCTTTCTGGGAGGTGTATCCGCAGGCGTGCATGGTTTTGTGCCGCGTCCCATGTTACGAGACAAACAGACGGTGCGGTCAGCTCAGTTGCAGACCCAGCGCAAAAGGCTTTTCTGATCCATTTGCGGAGGAACCTGATATTCACGCCTGAGGAGACGCGTTTGCACGGAATTCTAGAAGCCATTCTGCCGATAAATACGGAAAGCTTTCGGTATTTTCGTAGAACATGGATGCTATGGTGGAGGTGTTGGGCGGCGCATCACTTACGGCATGTCATTTTGTTCAGATGCAATTCTACTAATCTAGTGGAGAATGAAAATATGCATCTTAAACGGACTTTGCGCGTGCGTTCCTCCGTATGCGCGCTTTTCGAGGTGATCGTTCATCGTGCGAAAGGTATGGCTGATCGTCATAGCACTCAGTTAGAGATGGAGTCATGCGGAGTAATGCAGCTAGTGATGCATTTGTGGTATCAGAACTGGTAAGCAGGTTGACGGCATATGCTCGCTATAGGGTGCTGAGGCATTATCACCGCATGACCTTCTTAGCTCTCGTCTGGCGATCTTTATTACCTCATCCGGTCAGTGCACAGCTGCTCCTTGCTAGATGCACAGCTGTCACTCGTCTGTGACAGCTAAGTACTTGTAGTACAGCCCTCTTACTGGCTCCTCCCTGCTCAGGCTTTCCTACTTTTATTACACTAGCACCAGGGCATGATTTCATCATCTGCGCGTCGCCGCGTCTTCACCATTTATGCTCCGAACTACTTAACAACCATATCGTATGCTTGCGCTTCATCCGTTCGCTGTCCTCTCTTCATAAAACCTTTCTTACATCTCTTCTGTGAAGCAAACATAATTCATGTGGCCCGTGCACAGTTGCTACATGGCCTCTCCCTTCTAAACGTTTATTTATCTATTGCTTTCTGCAACGTCTGTGACGCCAGCTCATATAGGATTCCAGACCTTTCACTGGCAATGTACAGCCCAGTCTACTTTAGTACTTAAAGCTTAGCACCATAACAGGACTCAGTATCCGTGCGCCTCTGACTCATATGCTGCGTTGTCCTCAACAGTCTTAATTTATGCATGCACTCCGACTGTTTGATGTCCTTCCATATAAACATTTCAGCTTTCTCTGGCACTCCTTCCAACTCTTCAAGTCGGTGCACAGCCGCTCCTTAGCCTCTCTACTCTAGACGTTCTCGTATCTCTTAATTGTTGTAACGTCTTTGACTTTTCACCTGTAAGCGTCCAGCTATCGGGCTAGCTTTCTTAGGCTCTTTCCAAAGTAGTAATATCCCAGCCCCGTAGCATAAATTAAGAACTTATACACCGCCGTGGTTCAGCACTATATGATACGACTCCATCAATCATCCTTGTTGACTGTTGTCCTTTATCCGACCTTCTTAACTCTCGTCTTGCGACCTTCTTTAGCGCATCCGGTCAGTGCACAGCTGCTCCTTGATAGATGCACAGCTACCACTCATCTATGACACTTGATTAACAATAGTTCAGCATTCTCACTGGCTTCTTCCGGCTCAGTCTTCCCTAGTTTTATTCCTTTAGCACCACAGCATGATCCTTTTATATGCGCATCGCCTATTTTTGCTCTAAACTAGTTGAGAGCCTTAACGTATGCCTGGGATTCATTCGTTCGTTGTCCTTTCTTTATGAAGCCTTTCTTTGCTCGCTTCTGTCGTGTAGGCATATCCATGTATTCAGCGCAAGCCGCTGTTTTGCCTCACCCTTCTTACTGTTCATTTATTCCTTACTTGATGTATTGTCTTAGACATTATTACATGCAACCATACAACTCTCGGGCTAGCATTCGCTGGCACTATCCAGCTTGGTACTATTATCTTAGCACCCTAGCTGCTGAGGTTAGGCCTCACTGCTCCGATACTCTAAGCAACCTTACTCTACGCTTGCATTTCGGCTATTCCCTGCCCTTCCGTCAATTAATGTTTCTTCGCCTCTTAGTTCTTCCCTCCTCTCACTTGGTCAGCACGCAGACGCCCGTTAGCTTCACATTTCTAGGTGTTCATTTCTCACCATTTTCTTAGCACCCTAGTATGACTTGTTTCTCTGCGCGACGCTACATATATATTTTTCCGCACGTGCGCTTTCCTTTAACTGATCTTTAATACTTAATTTCTATCGATCAATCCTTTCTCCCCTATTAATCTGGATCCGCTTTTACAGCCAAGGTTTCGCCACTTACCTTTGTACGAGGTTAGTTCTCATAGGGTTTTCCTATTTCAATAGGCCATAGCACTATACTCCTAGTACCCTCATGTCGTCTTTCTGTCTTGATCACCCGATAATTTTTACTCAGCGCTTGAGTCCTTCACAGACTGATTGGCACTCGTGAAAGCCAGATTCGCGAAGAGCAAGCTGGATTTCGCCGAGGTCGTAGCTGCATTGACCACATCTTCACTTTGCGTCAGTTGTTGGAGCACCGTCACACATATTGGCGGCCCACCGTTGTCGTGTTCCTCGATATCAAAGTGCATTCGATTCGGTGGATAGACTTGCACTTTGGGACTGTCTACTCAGGAAAGGTGTACCTGAGAAATATGTGAACCTTATCCGAGCATTCTATGCGCGTAGCTCGGGCAGAGTGAGGGCTTACGGCAGGTTGTCGTCGCTCTTTAATATCTCCAGTGGTGTGAGACAAGGATGCCCGCTGTCACCTTTCCTCTTTAACTTCGCTGTTGACGAAGTCACGGAAATCGCGTTTACAGGACACGACTTAGAAGGTGTGGAGCTACTCCCAGGAGAACGACTTCCTGATTTAGAGTATGCTGATTATATTGCCCTGATCTGTGACAGCTCACAAACGTGCCAAGCGGCACTGGACAGATTAGCACCAGCTGTCCGTCACTTCGGGCTTTGCTTCGCACCCTCGAAGTGCAAAGCGTTTCTCCAAGATTGGTCTGGACCGCCTCCTACGCTGACCCTTGGTGGGGATCAGCTAGAAGTCGTTCAAAAAATTCAACTACCTAAGAAGTTGTATCAGCGCCCGTGGGATTGAAGATGAAATCACGAATCGTATAGCAAAAGCTCGGGGCGCTTTTGCTAACCTTCGCCACTTATGGCGCTGGCGCGACATCGCTCTCACCCTGAAGGGTAGAGTGTACAATGCAGCAGTCATTGCGCCTTTACAAGTTATCCTCGTGCGCATGATCTCATTCGCTCTGAGCTCGCTCCTGAGTATTGGCGGCACTCGGACCATTGCTAAGTGTTGTTTGACTAGTACTTCCATTAGTATGCTCAACTTACCACTCTTCCTATTCCTATGCTCTTAACCTTATGCTCGCACTGGTATACTATTGAGATCGTACTTGTCATAACAACTCCTAATGCACGGCAGTTTTGGCCCCTCTGACCATTTTCTTAGATTCTGACGGCTTTTGGACTGTAGAATCATGAACGCTTTAGCGTAATTACTCTTACGAACTACCCCTCGTATTGCCGTCAGCATTCATTCGCTCCTAGCCGATTCCTTGAAATTCCTCTTCCTCTTGAAATGTTGTTTTACCTATCTTGCTCCCGCATTCGGTCTCCACCTAGTTGTCCTCAGTTTCACCTAAGATGCCTATCGCATTCTGGCTTCTGCCGTCATCATCGGTTTACCTGTTTCTCTAAAACCATCGCATCATTCGCTTAAGTTTTGTTAAAACGCTTTGTTATATCGGTCTTTTGACCCTGCGCGTGCAGAACCTTCTTCCCACGTAGTAGCTGTAGTCTGAGTCACACCAGCGACGTAATGTAAAAAACGCGCTTGCAAATTATGTATATTAAACAAAATTACGTAAGTTTGAATGTATCATAGGCACCGGTGAGCGCCACCAGTCTGTGTTAGTGCTTCTTGATTCATTGCTGTCTCTGTTTGGCCACCTCTTGTCCGTTGCCAGTTTTTCCCGAGATTCCCACAGGTACCTCCGCCAAAACAAGAAGGTTATCCACTGGGACTGGCCGACCCATCCTCAAAACGCTTGGTCCTTTCTCCAGGAAATGAAAAACCCACCCACTGGTCCAAATGCAGCTCATTACGCCATTCCGGAGGCGCTACCTTCACGGGGTCTAAACAAATGAGTTTAGCTTGCCTCGTACTCAGAGAACAATTTACTCACCTGGAATAATATATGTACATGGATCCCCCGTTCCACAACCGAAGACAAACAACTCTGGCGTGATTACCTTCCCTGCCGCAAACATTTCTATTCACCAGTCACCTGGAGCTATTCTGATGTCATTTAACGGACAGCGTTGCACACGGATACGTGGCTATTCCGACGGTCTTCCATGGAATTTTCACTTGACTATGGAAACAGTTACCATTACTTACATTTGC
This sequence comes from Dicrocoelium dendriticum, assembly GCA_944474145.2. Taxonomy (NCBI): domain Eukaryota; kingdom Metazoa; phylum Platyhelminthes; class Trematoda; order Plagiorchiida; family Dicrocoeliidae; genus Dicrocoelium; species Dicrocoelium dendriticum. The sequence goes on along the minus strand of OX104070.1, from coordinate 39,223,956 downwards.
AGGAATCCCAAATGCAATTTGCTGAGAATGGCGTTTTTACCTGTTAAGGACATATTCAGCCACAAGAAACAACTTCACTCACCGACCTCATGACAAGTCCAGCGTGGATAGCTGGACACGGTTTCCGTGCCGAGCAAGAATATAATAGAAGTGCCGGACTCTATTAACAATGTGTTTACTCACCTGCATCATTATCATTCGAATCCTCGAATCTTGCATCATTGACCGGCCCCAACGACTGCTGCCGTATCAGTACTAAGCCATTCGGTCCAACCAACGAAGAATTTTGGCTGTCAACCGACTGCGAATAATAGAATGCAAAATCGGTCTATACGATGCATAACCGACTTGCACTACTGTTCAACGAAAGCTACGGCAGTGTTCCAGGACGTGGTGGGTTTTCGCCTGGCAAGCGTTCTCCCTATAAAAAGCCACAAATGTCCGCTTAACAACACTGCAACGTGGCGGATGTGACTCGCCACAAAATAAAGTCACAGCTAAGCATTTCACACTGACGCAGTCCTCAGCCTTCTACATCGAACCTGTGCAACTAATTCTGCTATGAAGAATGCTTTGTTGGAGCACAGATCATCCCTATCTCGTAATGGTTATTGGTTGCAACAAAACCTTGTTTAGGTTCCTGTGCTCACGGATCACTACCTGGCGAAATTACCCCCAACTTGTGTTTTGACGGATTTTTGCGCGCCACAGCGCCATAATGTCCCTGGGTCTGACTATTACCTGACAGTATGCTCACTCATACGGACAACATCTTTTCTTTTATACCTTTCATTAAAACGAAATGTTTTAACATTCCACAGAAGCTATGCTTGTATGCATATTTGATCACGCCTTTACAGGTGTGTCTCGTTTTACCGAGAATATACTATTTATTTATTTATTTACTTATATATTTACGTTCGTCCTTACTGTACGGTTGTGAAACCTGGCCGCTTAAAGCAGCGGACCTAAAGAGGCTAGTTACGTTTGACCACCGGTGCCTTCGTAATTTAGCTCACATCTGGTGGGAACACCGCGTGAGCGACGAGCGTGTTCGACGCCTTGTTTATGGCACAGGAATAGGAACTGAACCGCTCAGTACCGTTATTTCACGCATCAGGGTCCGATGGCTCGGCCACGTGTTACGCACGCCAGCCCACCGACTTCCACGACGTGTGTTGTCTGCGCGCCGGGGGTGTGGATGGAAGAACAGGAGGGGTGGCCAAGTGATGACTTGGTCCAGAGGAATGGAGGCCCTCACTTCTGAGCTGGCCTCGGTTGGAGCGTCTCGGCTCCCTGGTTGGGGTCCAAAGGACGACGAACACGTTTGGTTGGACACACTTGCTGATATGGCAAGGAGCCGACCTCAGTGGCGTTCGTGCTGTGAGTTTCTTTGTCCCACCCCAGCCCTCTTAGATTCACCCTCCAACCACGATCTCATTATTTAGCTTTATATAATCTTGCATAATAACTTTTTTCTTTTTGGGTGCACAGCAGCCGGCTGGTAGCTTACCGGAACGATGCCTATCCGTTACCGTTAGCTCAGCCAGCTTGCACCAGTTGTTTATTTTTCGCTCCTTTTTTTCTCTTTGTATTGCGGCACAGTAGCTGAGGTGTTCCCCACCTCTAGCTAACGTGTATGAGGATGATGATGATGATGATGATGAGTCCTATCTATCCGCTGACTTACCATCACTTTTTATGTAGGCTGGCCACCAGCCGTCCATCCACCATTCAAACGCCGCTGGTCCCCGAACTCTGCTTTCTGTCTTTCCACGCAATAGTCGCATCATAGTAAACTGATACTGCATCTTTGCTTAATGGCGCAACGCTCTGTATTCCTTGTAGATAGTAGCAACCAACTTATAGGGCCACTGCTTTCGAAAAACATTCAAAATACACTTTCAGCACAATCATTGCTGCACATTGTACATCATTTGTCTCCACTCTAAATGTTATAACATAGGTGGTTAATAATGTTTGTATCCACGCCTGTTCGTTGCGGCCTTGGTCGTCTCTCTCTCTCATCTTCCCTTTTCTCCGAGGTCCGGAACTTCTTGGGGATCTGGGATAGGACCAAGAAACCGCTTTTGTCCGGGACAGAACAACCAATAAGGACCTATGAAGCACATGGCTGTACAAGAAACGGATACAACTGCACTCACTACCATGACCGTTGTCCAGTGATGATAGCTGGACTCGAGAACTTCATACACCTGACAAGAATACATACTCCAGAAAAATCCAGACGCAAGAAACTGACGTTTCGCCCACCTGGATACCCACAAAGACGATTCTTCGTGAAGCCCACATCCTCGATTCGCCTCAGCCATTATGGCGGCCTTGCCCAAGATACCTGATCAAATAACAGAGGAAATTGAAGGTCATTTGACTGCGGATATCTGAGTGTGAAATCAGTCGACTACCTGGTCTGCCAGTTTTATATTAGTGCACCGACAAATTTCTGACAGTGTTCCAGGACGTGGTGGGTTTTCGCCTGGCAAGCGTTCTCCCTATAAAAAGCCACAAATGTCCGCGTAACAACACTGTGACGTGGCGGATGTGACTCGCCACCGAATAAAGTCACTGCCCTGAACTACTTACTGGCAAGTCGACCAGAATCATTATTCAATATTGCCCTGTCACTTTCAATAATAAGTTACACCATGCGTATATGTATCGTTTTCATTACACATGTAGTGCCCTGACTGTTTCCACTACGCACGCTAGAATTCAACGTTTTGTCATTCATTGAAGACTCTATCCCGTGACTACTTACACAATTTCCGCAGACTGTACAACCTTCGGCTTACTGCCGACTACACTCATAGCAACGTGTTTGTTGCGAAGCAATATTGCATGTAAATATTGATCATGCCTTGCTTGGTGTGTCTCGACAAATTCGAGAATAAACTATTTATTTATTTTTGTAGAAAGTAGAAGTCAAGATTAAAGTTCACGCACAATAATATGCCTCGACGGGGAGTCGAACCCCGGTCCACGAATTTCCGGTCCGCTGCTCTACCACCTGAGCTACCGAGGGCTCAGGTAGCTTAGGTGGTAGAGCAGCGGACCGGAAATTCGTGGACCTGGGTTCGACTCCCTGTCGAGGCATATAATTGTGTGTGGAATTTTAATCGTGACTTCTACTTTCTACAAAATTTACCTTACTCACAAACTTCCAACATTAATTAATATATTTATTTAAGTAGGAAGATGCGAGTTACTCAGGAAAATGGAAAGGTTTCGTGTTGTCACCCAAGAGCGCCAAGTTGCCGCTCAAACCCCTTAACCGTAGATTCCCTGATAACACTTTCCGGAAGCATGTTCCAGCGCTCGATGACTCTGCGTGACAGCCGGATTTCCGCCCTAGTCCGATCGGACCGCGATTTGTCCAGCTGCAAGGAATCACCGCGTACAACCGACAATCTAGCGTGAGTGAGTCGCTCAGATAAATCTGGGCCAACCTTCCCAGTTAAAATACGGTAGGTTAGGATTAGGCCCTCTCTAAGCCTTCGGTAGTGCATTGAGTGCGTTCCAAAACTAAGTAGACGCTCGGGGTACGTCCGCCCCCGACCAGCTGTATTCAACAGGTACATGTTCCGACGGGGCTCTGTAACACTCTCGACCTAATTTTTATGCTTGGCATTTCTGATGCTGTTATTAGCGTAAAAGACAACATCCCAGGCAGTGACCACAATGTAGTTCATCTATCATTTACGCTCTCTATCTCACCCCATCGCTCTACTAGTCTAGCTGGTGAATCACGAATGTTCAGAAACATTTACTGGGACAACTTTTCTATGCTGGTTAGATCATCTAGTTGGGATTCCTTTTTCCTGTCCACTGATGTGGACATGGCCACTCATGAACTCTACAACAACATCACCAACTGTCTAGACGTGGTCGCTCCGCTAATGCGCAACCACAGGTCAAAACCGATAAAGCTTTCATCCCATCTAAACAACGTGCTGATGAAACTCCGGAAAATGCTTCACCAATACCATAAGACGCATGATTCCCAAATCCTTATTCGTATGAACAAGGTCATAGCCAACTGGCATCACTCCAGGGTGAGGATTAAGCTAGCTGGAGAGCGCGCGGCCTAAAACAGCAAAAGCAGAACCAAATCCCTCACTCAGCTATTGAAACATAGAAACAATCGTACAGCAACACCCAGTACCACTCTAAGACTCTCTGATGAGTGCGTAATCAGCGCTCTGAAGGACATAACTGAGATTCTCAATAGTCACTTCTGTGATTGCTTCACAACCACCTGATCTTGCCAACTGCTGGCTAGCCGAACAACCTCCTCGTGTTGCCAGCTGGGTGGTTCATGTATATTCCGTTCCTGCAAATGGTTCGCCGGCAGTGTTCCAGGAGGTGGTGACAAGCCTGGCAAGCGCTTTCCCTATAAAAGGCCACAGATTTCCGTTTAACAACACTGTGACATTTCGAATGTGACTCGCCACTAAGTAACGTCACGGCCTCTTCCTTTTACCGGAGAATCATTCACACATCACGAACGTCATCCGCTCCAAAGCGCTCCACTGACTCCCCCTTTGATGGCGAACACAACGAACAATAACACAGTGAGTCACATTTGCCTACTCACCCAACATGACCTACCAAACACACAGGGAAACCTACCTTTACATGTCAACACACACATAACTTCCCATACTATTTGTCATAATGTACTCATTTACGCAATTGCCGATCATACATGTCTGTATTACTATGATCACGCTCTTGATGATGTGCCACGCAATGACGAGAATAAACTCTTCATTTATTTATTTATTTATAAACTTCATACGACTGGCTAGACATTATGACCTTCGACCTACGTTCTATAACCCGAATAATTAGATCACTTAAGCTGTCTCTACACCCTAGCCCAGATGGCCTCCCATCTGCACTGCTGATAATCGGCGGCCAGGACCTTCCTTTTATACTTATTAACTTATTTATACTCTCAATGAAATTCGGCGTGTATCCAAACACGGGGAAGCATTCCATAGTCGTCCCAAGACATAAAAAGGTAGCGGTCAAAACATAGAAAACTACCGCCCCATCAGCCACACGTTTATTGTCTCGAGAGTGATAGAAAGAATGGTTAAGGAGAACTTGCTTAACTTCCTACTTAGTCGCAACCTTATCAAAAGACAATAACACGGAGTTTTACCGTCCAAATCCTGTCAAACTTGCCAATTTCAATTACTTAACCATGTGACTGCTCAGATTGATGCTAAACAAGCACCAGTAATAATATTCCTTGATATGAGAAAAGCTTTTGATAGAATACTACACGCGAAATTATTAGTATAGCTAGAATCCTACGGAATCTCAGACCGCCTGCTCTTAGGGTTCCAATCTTTCATCTCACACGCAATCAGTAAAGGTGGATAGGTCTATATCACTTCCCAAACCAGTCACAAGTGGCGTTTTTCAGGGCAACGCACTAGGCCCACTGTTATTGTTACTATATATCAATGAAGTTTTCCAGGTAATACCATATGGCAAGTCATATCTATTCGCGGATGACATCAAACTAGTGTTCTCCATTCACCCATCAAACATGCAAGCCGGTCTTTCCAAGATTCAAAGTGACCTTAGGGCATTGGATGTTTGGTGCAACACTTGGAATCTGGTATTCTCACCGGTTAAATGCAGCGTCCTCTCATACCAATGCATCGTTCCGCCCAAGGCGTTAGTGCTTCAAGGCACTCCGCTTGTTAATAGCCTCACAGTTCGAGACCTAAGTGTACATTACCCCAGTTCTCTGAAATTCGCAGAGCAAGTGAGCCATTGTTCAGCAAATGCACCCTCCCTCAAAAAATACATATTCAAATCCATGGCACTGCAAGAAACTAGGCTTACTCTATACAAAACCTGCGCCCGACCTCTGTTAGCATACTGCTCCATTGTGTTTACCAACTTCAGCAAATGCAACAGAGTAGCCAATGAAAAGGTTAAACGATCGTTTACCAAACGTTCTCTGGGCCACTCTACGCTCAACTCTCGCGGTCGGTGTATCGAACTCGTGCTAGAGCCTTTATGGCTGCGCAGGGTGAAAGCTAAACTCATCTTCCTATATCAGCTTATCAATAACCCACTTGCGAACTCAATAACGCCCTTTATATCATCGGCCGACATTTCGTACCTTCGTCGTAATAGACTGCACTCCATTATCTTTCCAAATGCCCACAGTAGTACGCGTGCAAGCTTTTATCTCTACAGATACGCGTATGTGTGGAACAGACTTCCGTATGCTGTGCGGGCATCTGATAATGTAATCCAATTCCGTTCAGCACTCAATAGGTACCTCATCGTCAGTCACGTTTCTACTCTTTTAAGCATTAACAGACTTGAAGACGAACTGTGGGAAACTGGACCTGACCACATATAAGCGTCTTCCCCATCTGACTTCACACAACTCGAGTCTGCGCACAGCCACCCCTTAGTCTCTCCTTGTAGACCTTCATCCATTCATTACTATTGCAACATCTGTGACATCTTCCTCTGCTTGAGTTTTGCCTCTGGGCTCCACCAGCAAGCTTTTCAGCACACATTATCGTCTCCATCTCTCATTTGGCTTTACTTACGGTCTATATTGCAACTCTTCAATAGTAGTCTTGGCACTGCTATCTTCAGCGCACAATCCCAATCTTCGCTAGGATCCCTTTGCTACTGTGACACCCATTCTTAAACCTTTTGGACCAGTCCGGTCTCTGAGGCTCCAATAGCCCATAAGCCTCAAGCCAATGCCTCTTTTATTTGAACATCGGCAGCCATTGACCATGGTGCACAACTACTAAAGCAACAGCCTCATGCCAATTGTCTCCGTCTGCCTAATAATCTCCATGCTTGGTCCTCCCTATTGGATTTGAAATTTCCGGACTCTGATTGAGTTTTGCCCCTCGGCTCCACCAGCAAGCTTTTTAGCTCACATTAATGTCTCCCTCTCTCATTTGGCTTCTCTTTTGGTCCATATCGCAACTCTTCAATAGTGTAGTTTGGTACCGCTAGCCCCAGCGCAAAATCCCAATCTTCGCTAGATTCCCTTCGCTACTGTGCCTCTCATTCTTAAACCTTTTGGACTAGGCCGCTCTCTGAAGCTCCTAATGCCCATAAGTCTCAAGCCAATGCCTCCATTTTGAGCATCAGCTGCCCTTGACCGTGGTGCTCATTAATAAAAGCAACAGCCTCAAGATAATCGTCTCCGTCTGTTTAATTATCTGTATGCTTCATCCCTCCTACTGAAATTGAAATTTCCGGCCTCTGATTGAGTTTTGCCTCTCGGCTCCACCAGCAAGCTTTTTAGCTCACATTAACGTCTCCCTCTCTCATTTGGCTTCTCTTTTGGTCCATATAGCAACTCTTCAATAGTGGTCTTGGTACCGCTAGCCCCAATGCAAAATCCCAATCTTTGCTAGATTCCCTTCGCTACTGTGCTCCTCCTTCTTGAACCTTTCGGACCAATTGGACGGATATCTCTTCGGGCCTGTTCTAATTTACCCTCGGCTGACAGTCCCCTGTTTCTGACTACTCCCCGACATCCGAGACGTTACTACTATAGGGTCTACATTCCAAGCACTCTGTTCCCGTCCTTTCCTTGGCATGCTATCTTGCTTTTCATGTAGTCACTTTTGTCCCGAAAGCTTCTTTTCTTATGTTACTCTTTACTGGTATTCACACCTCAAGTTGGCGGCCTAGCTTCATCATGCTGGCTAATCCGGACTCCTCTGAACGGGCCGCTACCTTTTGACCTACCTCGGACTTCTGAGATCTAAGTGACTTAGGCTCTGCCGACTTACCGCCCTATAACCTTCACTTCGAAAGCATTGTTGGTCATGGTTCATCACATCACCTCGAGTATATACGTGACTTTTCAACTTCTCCTCAATAGAACATTTTGATTTCGCACTCCATTTGCGTTACTTTTTACTTGGACGGATATCTCTTATGTCCTGGCTCTAATCTACCCTCGGCTGACTATTCTGCTGTTTCTGACTGCTCCGCGACATCCGGGACGATATCGCTCTAGGCTCTACATTTCAAGCACTCTGTTTCCCTCATCCCGAGACTTTTCCTTGACATGCTAACTGGCTCTTCCTATAGCCGCTGCCGTCCCGAGAGCTTCTTTTCTTATGACACACAATACTGATATTCACAACTTAAATTGGCGGCCTACCTTCATCTTGCTGGATTATCCGGAACCGTCGGAACGGAGCTACGGCTTTCGGACCCACCTCGGACTTCTGAGATTTAAGTGACCTAGGGTCTGCAGAGGTAACGTCATGTAACCCTTAACTGAAATGCATTGTTGGCCGTGATTCATACTTATTCCTACGTCTCCTTTTTCTTCCACATGCCTATTTTGCCGATGGCTTCCACACTGGTGATGGGACTGTCTTTAGCCCCTCCGATGATGTATCGACGGCAGCGTATGTTTTCCGCTTCATTGTCGATGTCTTACTTGCTTTTTGGTTTGCGATTCCACAGCAAGGCTTTATGGCAGATTTGCTCTGTTGTTTCTTCTTGTCAACGGGAGCAGGGTCCCGTGAGGCTTTTTCGCTTCGAGCAGAGTAAAGCAAATCTTCACAACTTGCCTTCTCGGTGAGAATCGAGATTTCCGGCAACTTCTGCTGAGAAGTAGTGCGTGTTGGAATCTTCGCCTTCGCACAACCGTCAGACGGTTTGCCAAGTAACGGCACTTGGCTTGTTTCCGGTGCTGAAACAACTATAACTTCTTGATTAGCAATGAGCTTACGTTACAAGTGTTTATTCAAACGCTGTTTTCCACAATATTGCGGCTAAAATACTCGAGCAGTATAACAGGCCTGAAAATGGGGTTACCGCGTAGTATTCACTGTATACCGAACTTCCGCTGTCTTTTCCTAATGACACCGAGCTTTAGTGGAGTAGGATCTCGGCCGCCATGCATGACGCATGAGCATCTGCTTGTTGCACTGTCCATCGTCACCTCACCAGTCACTGGATATATGAGAGGCAGTTGAACCTGTTGGAATCTAGAAGACACCTCGCGGTTGGCTCTGAACACAATGTGAACAGACGGGATATTAGGCGCGAAATAAAGCAGAGCTTACGTGCTGACAAGGAAGCCTGGTGGACCAGTAGGGCTCAAGAAATGGAGGAGGCATGTGCAATAGGCGATTACCGCAAGCTCTTGTAGCTAAGCTGCGCCGCTGGTCTCAGAAAACCAGGTTTAGGTGAGGCAATCAGAGACAGCGCGGGTGCGCTGATGCACAATAAGGAGCGTCGTATGACATCTTGGGCGGAACACCTTCAAGCTCAATGCAGCTGGCCTCCTGATCCCCGACCTCTTCCTACTCATGTGATGCAGGACGTGCCATGGATGGTTAGTTTAGAGCCTACGTCGGAGGCCGAGGTCTGAAACGCGAGCACAGCCCTTAATCGTTTTCGTGCTACTGGCCCGGCTTCCCACCAACCTGCACTATTTAAGGATGGAGGTGAGGTACTCTGCAAAGCACTGACCTCCGTATTCGAATCTATCTGGAAGGAATAGTGTCCCGGCTAATTGGAGCGAATCGATTATAGTGGCAATATACAAGAAGGGCAGTCGCACAGACTGTGCGAACCACAGGGGTATTAGCCAAACGCCAGTTGTGACAAAATTTTGTCATGGATTCTATCATGGAGTGTTCCCTTGCGGAATCTCACGATGTAAACGTTGAAGTGCAACCTGGTGGAAGGTTAGTTGATCTAGATTATGCGAGCGATGTCGTCCTGCTTTTCGACAATGTTGGGGCGGCAATATCAACCCTGATTAGCCTGCCCCGAGTGGTCCCATTATTTGGTATGCACTTCGCACTTTCAAAGTGCAGTGTCGCTGCAGGACCACCAGCCACTTTACGACCCCTTGACGCTTGCTAACGAGGAACTCGAGGTGATTTATCATTTCACTTATCTTGGCAGCTGCAACAGCAAGGATGGGCGCATATAAGCTGACGTCAGCTTACACGTTGCAAAATACAGAGCTACCTTCTTGAACCTGCGGCATCTTTGGCGACCGAAGGGAGTTACCCTACGTCTGAAAGTCCGGGTATACAAGGCTACAGTGCGAGCCATTCTGGTCTAGGGTGATAAGACTTGGCCCCTTCGGTCTGAAGACCTGAGGCGCCTTCAAGTCTTTGATCATCGTTGTCTGCGGAGTATTGCTGGTGTCGGATGGCACCGGCGTGTCAACAACGATGACGTGCGTAGGTGATAAGCATGCTAGCTCCCTAGAACAACAGATTGCACTGAACAAATTGCGTTGGCTCGGCCACGTGCTACGTACGCCTGGTCCCCGCTTACCTAGGAGGGCCTTGTTTAGCCTGCCAGGTGTAGGGTGGCGCAAGGCTCGAGGTGGACAAGTTGACTTGGCAGCGGGAACGCAAGTCACTGACGACCGAACTGTGTGCCCTTAGTCCGTCTTGCCTTCCGGGCTGGAGTCCACGTGACTCGCTTTGTACTTGAATCAAGACTTTACAGGATACTGCTGGCAGCCGACATCAGTGGCGCGTCAGCTGTCGTCTTCTAACCGGATTGCCTGTTTAAAGTGTGTTTGGTGCTGAGTTATCTGCAGGGTAATGGCTGATTATGACGCGTGGCAGTGAAATCCGAAAGGAAGCTGTCTCGCCGATGCCGCCATATCTTTGCACGATAGCCAGCTGTATGTGACGGTATGTGGTCTACACAAGGTGTAGGCGCCTTGACCCTGAATGTTTGCTTAGGGCATTAAGGTTTTCAGGTAATTCCCCCTTCTCTCTCTCTTCTTATTCCTTATTTCATAGGTCATCATGGTTGTATGGCAGTGAAGCATCCGTTCAAATGGCTGATGTACTGCTGTTGGTGATGACGATGACTCAGGAAATCATATATCGCTATATAGTGTGATGGTGGTCGCAGAGTAGGCTAATAGGTAATGCTTGATGCAAAGGAACTCAGCACGAACGCCACTAAGGTCCGCTGGTAGTGGCGTCAGAAACAGTGGTCTTTCGGACCTCAACCAGTGAGCCTAGACGCTGCGACCGATGGCGCAAAAGCACCTAGAGCTTTTGCTATACGGATCGCTTTTTCATCTTCCATCCCACCGGCACTGATACAACTTCACAGGTAGTTTAAGTTTTGAACGAATTACAATTTCTCCACACCAACGGTAAATGTAGGAGGCGGTCTAGGCCAATGTTTGAGGAACGCTTTGCACTACTAAGGTGGGAAGCCAAGCGCGAAGTGACGGACAGCCAGTGCTAATCCGTCCTGTGCCATTGGCTAATTTTTTGCCTGTCACACATTAGGTAAAAATCAGTAACATACTATAAGTCATGAAGTAGTTATCCTGGGAGTAGCTCCATACATTCTAAGTACAGTCCTGTGAATGTGCCTTCTATTATTTCGTCAACAGGGAATTAGCAGAGAAAAGCTGACAACAGATATCCCTGTCTCACACCGCTGGAGATATAACGCGGCGAGTACAGCTTTCCGTAAATCATCGACAAGGACATGTGTCCCGAATTTCACGAGTGTTGTAGGAGGATCATGGCATCCCGCGACGTTATTTAACTTCAACAGTGCGATCTCACGTTCGACTTTTGAGCGAAGGGTTGTTCTAGAGGGACAGACCACGAGTCTGGGCGATCATTGGCACTCAGACTACCTGGGTTCCTCAGTTACCTGGTGTCAATGCGCGCACGATGTCCTCTTGAGAGTCCACTAAACGGTTCCGTTGGTCTGCACACACAAGTGCATCCTCCGTGTCCACACATATACTCCAAAACCAGCGACATTTCTGGACGAAGCCTCTGCATTGTAACCTCATCGCAATGGGATGGTTTTGCGTCCATGGGTGGTTAGAAGGTATTGGGCGCCAAGGCACACTACGGCGGTTTCTCTTTCGAAAATTAGTGGTCGCAAGAAATAATCCACCGTTAGCACCAAAAAACTAAGCACTTACCGTTATTATTACCGGAACCTACACCATGTTAGCCGGCAATATACAGTTCATCAGTGGTTAATTTTCCAACTTCAGCGTTCAGATCTCCAGCGGGCACTACAGTGCGTTAGCTACTTCTGTGACGAAGTAGCTCGTTCACTTGTCGACAGGAGTCCCGGAATAGCGTATCAGGAACGACGATCCTCGTTCACATGTGAGTTTAATCTACAAGCGAAGCGAGTATTGAAGCAAGGTGTGGGAGGGTCATGATTCTGGGGGTTGAAAACGGGGAGGATAAAAGTGAACCTGAAACAGGACGATTGGGGTGGATAAGAGGGGTGTAATAAGATGGGAGGGCTTGAGCACTAGGATCCAAACCCCTATGCACCATGCTGGATGCAGCAGAGAGGTCACCGTTGATTAGACTGTGCGATGGCCGGAGCATCAATACACTGCTTAAGGAAAGGTTCATTGTATTGCGTGGGCAGGATACTGTCAGGCTGCCCAGGCCTAGACAGGAGAACGAATAGGGTTCTCAACCAAGTGTTCGCAAGTGGCTTTTTGAGAACACGTCTACCTGTGCTGTCTATATGGTTAATCCACCAATACTGGTCCGCCTCCACGTCACCTTTGTCGCCGCCATCAAGTTTGTTGCACCTCCGGTAAGTGTATCCGCTGTTAATAAGTGGCTTGTAGAACTGTTCTGTATCCATGCTGCTTATATAGGTGATCTGTCGCTACCTTTTGGCCTCCGCGTATTCTTTGCGCCCTCTGTACTTCATTGCAACTCCGGAAAGTGCATTGGCTCTTCACTATTGCCTTGTAGGACACCCGTGTATCCCTGACGGATGCACCATTAATGCTATTCCCCCACGAAACCTTTCCTGCAACATAGCTACCCTGTTGCACCTCCTGTAAGTTTATTGGTTGTTAACCATTGGTTTTTCAACTCCTGTGTATCCGTGCTGCCTGGATGACTGTTTCGCCACTACTGGCCAGCATATACGTCACGGTTGTCGCCGCTACGTACTTCCTTTCACCTACGGTAAGTGTATTGTGTGTCCTAATACGGCTTTTACAACTCCAGCCTATTCGTGATTCCTAAATGCGTGATGCTCAACTGCTGGTCTGCCACCACATCACGTGCGCGCCTCTATCTACTCCATTGCACATCCCGTAAGGGAATGGGCTATTAATAGGTGGCTTTTAGAACGCCTCTCTCTGTGTTGCTTACTTGAGTGATGCGCCACTACCGGTTTCCCTGCAGGTAACGTGTGCTGCCGTTTATATACTCCGTTGCACCTCTGGTAGACGCATTGCTTGCCCACTGCTCGCTTCCAGAACCCCTGTCCATCCGTGGTGCCTACTTCAGTGAGCAGCCACTACTGGTCTGCCTCCACTCCACGTGTGCCACAGCAGAAATACTTCTTAGCATGTCAGGTTGGTGTATAAATCTGTAACATGTGGCTTTTAGAACGGACGCATATTCCCTTCGTATGCATGATTACTCTGTCCGTCTCGTCGCTTCCGGAGTTCATTACCGCGTATTTTACACACAATAGGTTTTCATGTAACACTTCTTTTTAACGCTATTACATATTTATACTGTCCTATGTGTTCTTTTATGCAATGTCCGGTTTACGTTGACTCCGAACTGTCACCGTGGCCTCTTATAAGGCTTGCAAAACCATTTCTCAGTGTTCACCCCTGGTGAGCTCAGCGCTACATACACGCTCATTCACTTAGTGATGAATATTTCTGAGTGGTCCAAACGTCCGTCACTTGTATTGCATCTGCTTTCCCTATGTACGGAACCATTTACATCCACCGCTGCTTATCGCCTAGAACGTTACCCTGTATGGTTGTTACCTTAGCAATCAGCCTTAATACAAGACAACTACCCCGTCGGGTAATACATGGCAGCTGTGCAAAATATTGAACCTAAATGCAGTAAACCGATATGTAAATGCATTGCATCTAACGCCTGTTCGCTAAGCTGTGCGCAGAGCCGTGACAAATGGATAACAATGCACTATCAAACACTCGTGCAGCACAGTTGAGCTCCCATGAGCACATCACCGCCGCATACCATCTGCCGCTCTAGAGCCGTGCACCGCGGCATATTCACCCCGTTGTCCAGTTTAACGGCTAACAGAAATCATGATGAATTCATGCAAAAAGCAATCGCTTATCCACATGTTAACCTTTATAAAAATTTATGTTCCGGATTCCCTACTATTAATAACTACATGTGCCCTGCTTCGATTACGGTTTATTTGTTTTGTATAAAACAC
>OX104070.1:39158022-39209202 GCA_944474145.2 Dicrocoelium dendriticum | reverse complement strand
AAATGTCTGATTATTGGGTCTAGAACTTTTAAAGTGTGCTCTTTGTCAACAATAAGAAAGATATATTTTTTAGTTTGCGGCTTACCTACTGATAGTGTTTGGGAACTGCTGACTATAGCAACTAGTGCTCAGACTTAATGAAAAAGCTTCAATTAGGACAACAACGCTAGAACCTGGCATTTCACATGAGGCTTAGTGTTGTTAAAATGTTTTTAGTAGACGTGACTCATGGGTCACAAGTATTCGCAAGAGACCTAGTGGACTAGGTATTTGGAAAATACTAAGGGGTAAGATGGAGACGAAGGAATCAAAGTGTAGAAGAGAAGGGAGAAGTGAAGTAAAGCTTGTCCGTTCGGATTGCTTCCCCATTGCTATACAATATCCTACCTGGGCAGTGCCTACAGGCTTACGATGCTCCCATTCAATAGTACTAGGCTGCTTTACGTGCTGATCTGTTGAGCAGTAAGAAGGTGGGCGTCGAGAAGGAGCTTTCAAAGGGTTTGAGCTACCGATTAGTGTTTCCAGGTTGCCTTTGCGGTAGCGTCTACTATTTCAGGACTTCCCATTTAACTAATTGTCGGTGGGAGCCAGTAAAGCGCTCAGCTACTACTGGGGTAGGCTGAATACCTTTTGTGGTCGGATTAGCAGTCCTAACATCTGTAAGATGCGTGCAACTGATCGGGCCAAGATCTCTCACGTAGTGTGACAGGGACCGCAAAGCATGGAGAGGACCTGTGAGCCCAAGATGCTCCTGTCATGGAGCCTAGTTGAGCGCAATACAAAGTTGCGCTAGAGCTGACCAAAACGTGATCTATGCCCCATCGGGGCCGGTCTCAAAAAGGTTGTCATCAGAATCACAGATGTTGAAAAGGCGTCTTATGTTATCCAGGCACATAAACTTTCGTACCTCTTGCTTGAAAGCCTGTGAATTGTGAATCTCCCGCAGCTGTGAAGGTAATTTGTCCCAGATATTTACATAAGCGACAAGGAAGAAACGTGAACGTAGTTTCTTCCTCGCTGGCAGCGGGGCAACTGTGCAGTGCTTGTTTCGGAGGTTGAATTCTGATCCTCTTCTCAGTGTCAGGCTGGGGGTATCACTGTGCACCGCTTGGTATATTAACTTATGTAAGAAGCACAGGTTTAAGATAATGCGCCGCAGCCATAGAGGCTGGAGTTTGAGATGGTTACACCTCTGTAAGTAACTAAGCGCTAGGCCTTGTGGGGCTACTATTTTGGTAAACCGCCGCTGAGCCTTTCCGAGCAATATGCGGTCTGATTTCCGCAAATTACTGAAGATAAAGGGGCAATATTCCAGCTGCGGACGAACATGACTGCGGTAAAGCTCCAACCGTGCTTCAGCCGAGTTAATGTGGCGGCCTATGTGGAAGACCATTCTGCGTGCTTTTGCTACCTGATACTGCACATTCTCTGAAAAGTTGAGGGTCATAGAATAGCGAATACCTAGGTCAGTAGCTAACGTTTTTAGTTGGATGGGCGTACCATTCAACGTAAACGCATCATCCGATATGGAGCATTTGTGGGTTAGAATATTAGATTTATCAGCAGAGAATGTCATTTGCCAATTTTGACACCACGACTCTAAGGTCTTTAGGTCTTCACGGATCTCTTGTGGTGCGGATACTTTAGCGCTTGGTGGGAAGACATATACGACCTTTATATCGTCGGCAAAGAGGAATGGGCGACCATGGCGCAGGCTGCTACAGATGTCGTTCACAGGGTTGGTCCAAGCACGCTGCCTTGCACAACACCACTGGAAACTGTGACAGGGATGGACTCAAAGTGTGCTACCTTCACGGACTGCGTACGCCCGGTTAGGTAGGATTTAAGCCAGTCAAGCAGGGGGGTGACTACACCGTAAGCCTTGAGCTTATGTAACAGGCGTTTATGGGGGACCCTATCGAACGCCTTCTGCATATCGATGTATAGCGTAGTAATCGTCAGACCTGAATCAATCGCGCCAGTGACCAGGTTGAGAAAATCAAGCTGACAGGTTGCGCAGGATCGTGCGCTTAGAAAACCATGCTGTGACCTGCTAACGTGGCCTCCTGCATTCAAGCAGGCCACAAGCGCACGCTTAACCGATTTCTCCATCACACGTGAGAGAATTGATGTGTGGTTTATGGGTCGGTAGTTGCTGACTTCCTGTACGGAGCCACCTTCATGGCGCGGTGTGATGATAGAGTGCTTCCGAGCCAATGGGTATTGGCCCTTCTCCATAGAGAGTGTGAAGAGTTTCAAGAGGAGTATGGAAATGTTATCGCCCCCATTCTTAAGTGGTATGGGTGGAATTCCATCCGGACCAAGTTTGGTGGATGGTTTTATGGTTTTTATCGCGGAACGGATGCCTTTTAGATCGAACTGAACTGTGGATAGCAGCTGGTTTGTGGACATATCCAGCTCAGTAGTGACCGGGGACAGTTCTTCACACTAGGACTCTTTGCAGTAAGAGTTGAACATCTCACATATAGTCCGTGGATCTTCACTTGCTTTGCAAGGGCCGACGCGTATGGAAGTGATCTTTGCTCCATAATGAGGAGTGCGAGAACGCAGCAGCCAACTGAGGTGCTTGGCTTTGTTTGCACTGGCCATGGCTGCTCTTTCTTGGGATGTTTTAATCAATACAGACCTGGACGATAGCTGGCTCGCAATCTCGTTGGCTCTCAGCACATGCGCAAAGTTGAACGTCTTGTAGTAGGAACGACGAAGTTGCCTCAACCTTGCATGCAGCTTAGTTTGCCTCCTAATTTTTCCTGAACTTTTATTTAAAGGAGTAAATGGAGCCAACAGGTCTAGACAATAATGCAGTTCGACATAAAATATTGCGGACGATTGCTCCAGGGAGTCGGACAGAAAGAACTGTTCCCAGTTCCTTGCTCTAATAATCGTGGCAAATGTGGGCCAGTCTATGGAGCTTATCGGCCGGTATATATCAATGCCCTCTGATCTACTCGTACAGATTGCCGGGATGTTTGCAAACAGCGAGCAGTATACCACTCTGTGGTCGCTACCCGGAAACTCTAGGCCTACAGATGCACGTATATTGGATATACCCAGTGTAAATATCAGGTCTAACAGGTGTTTAGACCTGGTCGGCGTTGATACATGCTGCACTCATCCTCCCAAGTTGCTGCAGGCTAATAGCCCACTATACTTCGCTGGGGCAGTGGGTGGAAACCACTGGATTTCAGGAAGATTGAAGTCGCCCGCCACAAGCTTGCATGCACATGGATGGCTCGCAGCTAGCTCAAAATTAGTTATTAGCGCTTTGTCACTCACAGGTGATGTATCAGGAGTCCTGTAAATGCATTCAAGTAGTAACTTGGGTCCCATGGCATCAGCCGTTATCCATCTAGAGTCCAATATTTCGGTGTTATCTAGGACTTCGATATTAGCAGAGAAATTTAGCTGCAGATAAATGGCACACCCTCCACCTCGTTTGTGTGTACGCGAATGTGTATACAGCTGGTAGCCTTGAATGAAAAAGGAATCATCGAACGTAAAGGCACCAAACCATGTTTCGGTGACTAGTATTGCATCAAGCGCAGCAAGAATAGCCAAAGGGCGTAGCAAATGCATCTTGTTGTTCAGCGACCTGGCATTTATGGAGAAAAGTTTTCCAGTGTCTCCCAGTTTTATGGATGACATAAAGGGAGCACGAAGAGCTACTGCGCCATCTGTAGAAGCTGTAGGAACTGGGTCAAAAGAAGTAAGAGCGTGCTTTTTGTTGGTGACGTATTGGGTGTCGGGATGAGCTTGTCGCGGCTCATCCCTACCTGGGATAAAAATGGCGTGTGATGTGGTGTAGGAAGAAGGGAATTTGCCCGCTCAGATAGTTGTTGTGGCGGTAACAACCGGTGGGATAAGGTAGGTATTGCAGAGTCTGGACTATCTGGAACATGGTGAGAAGAACCTTGAATAATATTGGGTAATGTACTAGCTGCGGAAGTTCGATGTATGGATATGGGACGTGTGATTGTTGCCCTGTTACCGCGGGCTATTTTCATTACCGCTAGCTTTCGCGGTTTGATAAAAAGTTGATCCATCATGGTTGCACTGCGTAGTTGTTCAAAGTTTGGTACGACGGTATTTAAAGTTGTTTCATCCTTAAAATATATTTTGATCGGTGCAGGGAATTTACTGCTTCTTTTAGGTAGTCTCTCAACACGTACCGAACGTGTTGCTAAACCAAATACTGCAAGGATAGCTCTCGTAAATGCAAACAATAAAGAACCTCGGGTACGTTAAGTACCTGGGTAGTATACGGCCAATTACCCCCTTCGGATGTCGGCTGGGGGATTGCCTCACACTTTGCTGTTTCATGTGTGTGTGAGGTTTGGGTAGCTGCTTTCGGTGATTTTTTCGGAGTCATCCTTACGCGGGGCCGTTTGGCTATGGGTGCCATCGTTTCTTCAGGTGGAAATTTTGGTTCCAGCTCACGTGTGTGTGGCTTCTGTGACGAGAATAGAATGGGAACCTGTTGATCACTATGGGTGTGAGAAACCCGATCTCCAGGCTTGAAGTGTGATGGGCCCCCACGTCGGTTCACCCTCAGTAGCTGTTTCAGCTCTGCTCTATTAAGCAGCTCTTCACAACTTGTCATTATACTTCGGAGAGTTGATTCGTCCCTAGTACTTAAGTCGAGTGGTGCCGCGAATTTACTTATTCTTTTGTTCAGTCGCACAACCTCTAATGGGTTTCTTTGGATTCCATTGACCTCATAAATCCAGCTCCTGAGCACTTCCAGGGATGTGGCATCAGGAACGTTAAATGCAATAGTACTAAACGTAGTATTTCTTCCTTTGGTATCCGTGTGCATTGCGGCTTCCAGCTTGGCTGTTTCTGACGCAGAAATGAATGGTATGGCCGTAGCAGGCGAGCAGTATGGTGAATTTTGCTCGCGAGGCCGTTTAGTTGGAGGACCCGGCGTGTGTCGGTTCCAGACAGGTGACATACTAGATGCTCGCCGACCAAATTGGGGTACTTCGGGTGGCAAGGCGCAGCTTGCTGCCTTTATCGTCTTTGAGAATAATGCCTCTGCGACTTGCCCTCCTGGTCCATTGGGATGATCTGTACAACCGAGTGGAAACTCGGATGTAGGCGAACAAGTCCCGGGTTTCTTCTCAGGACAACTACTTATCTCTCAAAGTCGCTTGGGGCCATGGGTATCCATAACCTCCAGTTTTAGCATTTTTGCCACCAAGAAATTGTTTTGTACCACTTGCTTGATCTCACCCTGAGCTACATCCTCTGAGACATCTAAATCAACTATGTGGGAGGCCTCCAGGGTGACAAAATCCTGCAGAGGATCAGAAGATATTCCAGGGGTCCGCTCGTTAGTAGTAGGCTAGGATGCAGAAAGTTTTTCGGAACGGCGTTGTATGGCTGTCTTTGCGTTCACTAATTTTAACTGGACAAAGGTTGTGCGCGACCGGAAGTCTGTTTGGTATGACAGGAATTTCCGGGCCGAACGCTCTGTATCAAACCTGAATAGCACGGGACATTGGTTTTTAATAGCCCTTTTCCTCAGTCTGGTGCAACTGATTAAATTACCTACTAGACCGCAGATATCCATCAGTACCTTCTTGATGGTGTGAACTTTTAAACGGTCAGGTACATTATAGATCACAACCTCCGTGAGGCATTTTATCCGGTCCATGACCTCAGTACTAATAGCATTGAGGAAACGCATGGAAGTCTCGGAGCACTTTTCATCCATTACATTGCCAGGGTGAACTAGGCTTGTAATAGCCACTACCAGTAAGCGCCAAAAAAGCATTGACCGGTACCACTTACCTCGATCCAAAATATGTTCAAGTTCAAGTTGGACAGGATGGGTAGGCAACTTGCCATGTGTACCTGCTTCAATGGGTTGTAGAACGAGGATGGACTTTGCGAGAGCAATTTGAAACCCAGAAGAACCAAATCAGTGCATAAGAATCACATCACGGTCAAGCAATCAATCCTTAGACTGCGTACATTGGCAGGAAGCAAGCGTAGTCCGCCTGTCTGTGGGTGACAATAACCCTGGTAGCACCATCGTAACAGTAAACGTCGCAAACTGTGCCTTCCGTAACTACGAGTAGTGACACCCTTTCCAGGTTCTCGGATTTTGTGAAGGATTTGCTTTCGATTTATCAAGTGGGAAGAGCTATCCTAGTTGTTAGCTATGACGTCAAAATGTCTGAGTTGCAGAAAAGATGTGATCACGCGTTCTAAGGCCGTACAGTGCTCTGAGTGTGGCGGATGGCTGCATACTGCCGGCTGCGACATTTGTCCTGAACTCTGTGAGTCTCTGCAACGATATGCTACATCGGCTATCACTGTTTCCTGTGGCCGCTGAAGTACTTCATTAAACAGTCTACACTCTCACGCTGAACTGCCCGTGCTGAGCCCTCTTTCTACTCCAACGAAGTTTGAAGCTTTCATTGCATTGGACTCTCTTGTCTCATCACCTTTGTCGTTCACACCCAATTCCGTGTCCCATCTGCTTCCCAATCAGAACCTTTGACACACGCCTTACCCAGTGAGCTCACGACGGAGGCATACGCTGCCGTGGTGTGAAAAGCTCCCATGGTCTCAATGAGTCAGGCGAAGTCTAATTCCAAACCCAAGAAAACTGCTTCCCAGACCAAAATGAAATCTGTTCTCGCGACAAAGAAAACTAGCTGGAAAGGTTGATCAAGGACAGTGCGTCACCACAGCCTCAGATCTCTGGCCGCGCTCTACTACCCTCTCGTGAAAGATGTCTTATCATTGTGAACGCCCCAGAATCCACCAAGCACACCTCTGCAGAAAGGACGCTGGATGACCAAGGGTTCCTCGAGCGAATGCATTCCATTTTCTTCGATGAAGGTGAAGTAAGTATAAACATTATCTCTGCCTTCCGCCTAGGCAGGAAGCAAGAGAATCCTTTCAAGGTACGTCCCCTCAAGATCGTATGCAAAAGCAAAGAGGAATGCCGGCGCAACCACCGGCGAACTCCACGTTTGAAAGGTGAGCCTTTTTACGTCCTGAAAGATCTTTCTCCGGTCGATGGTATTAAAATGGAACCAGCCGTTGATGAGCTCCGGGCCCGCCGAGCGAATGGTGAGACAAACCTCCGCATTGTGGATATACGCGTAATCCGTAGAACCCCGAGAAGCCGGTTGAAGCCAATTCTCCTCAACGCAGGACCGCACAGCACGCGAACGGACTGCGTGCACTTATTGCCAATGCACGCAGTCGGAGAAATAAACTTGATGAGGTACCGATGTATGCGTCAGATACTCGCCCATACTTGATGGCCTTCACAGAAACTTGGCTTTCTGCGGACATCATAGCTTCAGAGGTTTCTATCCCCGGATACAGTCTCTGTCGAGCCGACCGCCTTGGAGGTAGGCCCGGTGGGGGCGTTATATTTTACTGGAAGGCCAAACTCAAGGCCCATTTGGTTGCAGCTACTAGTGGCGACGATAGTGAGTTTGATGCCCATTGTTGCCGTATTTATGATGGATGCAGATGCTACAGTATTGGTGTTGTCTACAGCGCGCCATCGGGATCCGGAGTTCATTTGCTCGATTGGCTAGGGAAAAACGGCGCGGGAAAGGACAACCTTATCGTGTGTCACGTTAATGCACCTAATATCGACTGGGACTTACTTCTTTGTGGTCGTCCACCTGATTCTTTTGATTATTCCGTACTTGGGACTGTTATGGATTGTAAGTTGTTTCAACACATCACCATGCCAACCCACATTGTTGCCGACCAAACGCCAAACATTCTGGAAATTGTGCTCACACCAGCTCAGTCATGTGTCCCGAATCTAACAGTTATTCTCCCGTCGGTAAAAGTGATCACTGTGTCGTACCATTACAATGGACAAGTCGCCTCACGATCCATAGCCAAGGTGGTTGTCGTCGAAACGTTTGGCATGCGGATCCCTTCCGCCTGAGAACAGCCGCAAGCGCTATGGACTGGAGTATTCCTGATCCATTCCTCTTGATGATGCGTGGAATCTTGTGCTTTCCAAAATGACTTCTCTAACTGAGCAGGTGTTTCCTTTCGCACGTAGAAAGTCCTTCAAGAGGGCTCCACCATAGACTGACAGTGAGTTGAGATCTCTGAGGAACAGAAGACGCAAATTGTGGGATCGTTTCAGGCAGTCTCAATCAGAGTCTGATTATTCTTCCTACAAGATTACCAGCAATGCTTGTGTCACGTTGAAGCGGCAGAGACGTCAGCAATATGAACTATCGTTAGCGGCACATTCAAAAACGACACCCAAAATGCTTTTCTCTTAGCTAAAAAGAAGCATCGGGGCTTTCAGTGGCACCCCTATCTTGGATTCCGTTAAACATCGAAGTTTACTTTACGAAGACGCTGAGAAAGCCAGTTTTTTGGCCCAGCAGTACTCCTCTGTCTTCGCGAAAGAAACTCCTGCCTGCGACAACACTGTGTCCAGTTTTCCTTGTCACTTGGATCAAGTAGACCTTAACATCAATTCTGTTGTTAAACTTCTCCTTGATTTAAATCCGCATTCTTCACCCGGCCCGGATGGTTTGCACCCCCTGTTCCTTAGGACTGTAGCGCAGTACACTGTCCCTCCTATCTGTCAGGTTTTCCGTCTTTCCTTTGCAGCTGGGCGTCTCCTGTCGGCTTGGAAAGTGGGCATTGTAAAACCCATATACAAAGGAGGGAACAGGTAAGATCCAGCCAAATATCGTCCTACCTGCTTAACGTCGATAGTGTGTAAAGTTATGGAGCGGACCACCAAGCAGGTTCTTCTTATCCAACTTGAGGAACTGCATCTATTCTCTTGTGCACATCTCGGTTTTTGAAGGTCACGCGCATGTACCTCGAACTTACTAGTTCCTAAGGAGAAATGGGCGAAATGGCTAGATTCCGGTAAACGCTTGGACGTTGTGTTTGTGGATTTCAGCGAAGATTTCGACAGGGTCCCGCACGAATGACTTTTGCTTAAACTTCAAGGAATCGCTATTGCTGGCAATCTTTTCTCCTTGATCTATGCTTTTCTTCGCGACTGCACGATGCAAGTGCAAGTAAATGAAACATTTCCCGCCCCTGTTCTCGTGACTAATGGAGTTCCACAAGGTTCTGTCCTCGGCCCCACGCATTTTAACCTCTTCATCAATGACTTGCCGTCCACCCTCCAGGCGGATTGCCTAATCTACGCCGACGACCTGAAGCTGTGGATGGAGTATCCAGTATGGAAGATGCTGATAGGTTGTTATCGACACTCGACCTGCTACACGACGGGTCAATTAAGTGGCAGTTGCCAATGAAGCATGAGAAGTGTTCAGTTCCTCCAGTTGGTGCGTCCGCCCCATTTGGAATCTACCATATTGATGGTTCCTTACTCAGAAACGCCACCCAGGAGAGGGGTTTGAGAGTGATACTTTCGCCTGACCTCAAAGCTAATGAAGATAACCAAGAAAAAGGTGGCTGCGGCTTACAGGATGTTTCACTCTATACGCAGAGCCTTCTCTTGCCCGACCCCGGGGATCTTCCGACTCCTGTTTACTTCACATGTACGCCCGCTTCCGGATTATGGGCTAGCTGCCGCCTGCTTTCTTACAAAATTTGAATGTGATATGATTGAAAAGGTTCAACGGCGTGGATCCAAATATGTTGCTGAGCTGCGGGACCTGTCCTATTCGCTCCGACTGAAACAACGGAACCTCATTTCCCTGGATTACCGTCGGCATTGCAAAGACTTGATCTTCACCCGACGTATTCTTAGAGGAGCATTGGGGAGGGAATTACAGGAATTCTTCCATCTTAACACGGATAGTTCAACAAGAGGCCACAGTTTGAGGCGGTGCAAACCGAGGAGTGATCGAGTGCGATCCAGCCTGGCTTTATCCACTCGCGTTATGAATGACTGGAACCGCCTTCAGGAGTCCATCGTCGTTGCTGAGACCCAGGAAAGTTTCAAGCATTTATTGAATTCGCGTTTTACTTTACGGGGATCCAGCTGTTTCCAATGCAGCTTCAGTGTTTCTTTGTGGGACATTGTTTGAGATGACGCAGGCTATCTCGAAACGATTGGGAAGTAACGAAGCTGGCAAAGGAATTTCCTTATAAATAAATAAATAACTAAATAATTAGGTATATTTCTAGACCGGCTAGAGGCTGCGCTCCTAAGATTTCAGATCGATCTTTACATTAATCCGATGCTGCTGGGTGGAAGTAGGCAAAATACAAGTATACGTTCCTCGTTGACAATTACAAATGCATTCGCATTGTTTGGTGTACAGCTGCTGGTTCGTAGGCGCCCACCATGAAATTTTTCTGGTTCCTTCTGGCGATATTGAGCTCCTTGATTTTCTGTTGCGAAAGCTGCGCAGAGGTATAGTTGTGCCTTTTTTCTTTGGAACAGGATCAAATTCCCCACAAGTTCGCTTTAAATATATTAGATATTTGTTGGCCCGCTCAGTCTCCACAATTCTTGGTGCGCACATGGAAGAAACGAGAGTGGCGGAATTATAAGGGATACGAAAGTTAAAAGATAATTTCAATAAATGCGAATGAAAATAAAATGGATCTGTTAAGAGTCATACAAAGGCGGCGTGCTTCACTAGAAAAATGCGAATTAACAAAAATATACAGCGACGATTTTCTTGCGCTGATATCGCTTACTGGCGCGAAATTTCACTCTGAGTAAATGTCAGAATAAAAGCCAAACCTTTTCTATGGCTAGAATCCTATGTAGAGTAGCACAAAAGTATACCGATTCGGTCCATTATTAACTGCTGAATACGCTGAAAGCAAAAACACTACAATACCTGGAGTAGTTTGCGAGGTATTTGAAATTAAATGGTGGTCTACGAATAAGGCCATTATCCTTTTTCGCTAAAAATGGCTTTATGCTTTGCAAGCAGATGGCAGAAAAAAGAAAAGCTAATGTAAATAGTAGCGAAGCGGTATACGTTCTAAATAGGAATAGCTATCCGGCAATGCTATAATTAGACCGTAATACCCTGCGAAAACTAGGGACTTCTTAGGTGGCCGAAAAGTACACTTAGCAGGCATACTTGGGAAACATATTCAGATACGCGATTATCATGCGCGAAAACACTAGAAATCTAGTAAGGAATATTATGTCTACATGGGAATGCAAGTGAGCTTATAGTTACCCCACGGTTAGAAGGCCTCAGCATAAAATTTTCAGAGGACCATGAGCCACATAAACAACCAGGAATATAGAGTTTAGTAACTTTTAAGCCTTCAGGTGTTTCTAAAGCTTATACCAAGGCCGCCTGAGCCGGGTCTGCCTAAGTAACCCAGGAGACCTTACGGATCAGTTGACACATTTTGGCCTGGAAAATACACACATTTCTTAGCTAAACATCGAAGTTTTATCCCTTAGAGCCGATTTTCTATATTCATGAGGCTATGTTTCTAACATCAGTGAGCTAGAGTAATCTGCCACTAATAATAAAGAAATGAGTATGGAAAAATTTAGTAAAATTTGGCAAATTGCTTTTGGGCTTGAAATCCATTTTGGTCTGCGTTGGTGGGGTGTTACCAACGCTACTGCTGGTGATTGAGCTTGACGAACTTGTGGGATTGCTATGCCTCAGGTTCTGATGCACACTATTGTGCAGCTCTTTGATGAATTTCGAGTTATTTCTCTCCAATTTTGGGTTCCAAAGCAAGTGCCGGCGGTGTTCATCCTGTAGCAGTCTGGAGATTCCCCGGTTTGCCTGTGTAAAATTCTGGCTAAAATTATTTCATTGAGCACTTAGGCAACCGGTGTGGTTTGTTGTACTGATTGCTGAGTTCGAATGCTTGACTTGCTCATCGCCACTTTTGCTTGGCGCTCGTTTCGGTTGCAACGCGCAACTGCCCGGTGTGCTGTGCTTGCTCCGTTCCCTAGCTAGAGCGTTCACGGTGTCGTGCTTTCATAGCTAGATAACAGGGAATCTTTCACTGTACAAATAAAAGTTTCCCTGCAACTCGATCCGTCTTCTGGAATCGCTCCCTGGGCTCCCGGTACAGGCGACCCGCTAAATCCAGGTGGCAATGCTATCTAGTACTCTACTGTCACACCGGCTATTTCATTTGTGGTTTCCCTTGCAAGAGTTGGTCTAGCACCCTAAGCAGAGGGTGAGAATGTAAATCAGGAGTAGAATAGTAACAAAAACCAGTGATAGCTGGTCGTTCACCCGCCATTACGCATAACGCATGGTAGGTTTTAGAGCCAGCTAAAAGGTAACACACACACGGGCGGCCAAGATAAGAAAACTAGTGATGGAAAGTTTCTAGTGCCCCTGCCAGCCAGTGTGACAGGGGCCTCTCTGTCGTTTGTTAGCTTTCGTGCCAGTGAAATGGAATCTGGAAATGCGAGCGTTTTGCTAGCAAATCAGTTAAAGAAGAGGATCTGGTTTTTAGTATGCCTGTCTACTAGTGTTGCCAATAGTGAAAGGCATATGTATACCAGATAAAGCTAAGTATATGGGGCCAAGGGAGGATCCGTGGAGAGCAAAATGTCGAATTCTTGGGTCTAGAGCTTTTAGAATGCTCCCTGTCAACAATATGAAAGATATATATTATTTTGCTGGTTAAGTACGGATAGTCGTTGGAAACCGCGGGGTACAGTATCTAGTGCTCAGGCCTAATGAAAAAGCATCAATAATGACCTGCTAGCAACCGACACCTACGAAGGCACGTAAAGGTTCATTTAAAGCCGGCATTTAGACGGCTTTGGACAATTCTAATGCTAAGCTTAGGTACATCAGCAGCAATAAACGCTTTCAACATCTTATGTAGGATGCGTTTACTAGGAGTGCCTTAAAGGTCATAAGCCTAAAACTTTTTCACGTACCCAGTGGTCAAGAGGTTGGAAATTGATAACTGTAATGTTGAAGACAAAGAATGAAGATGTAGATATGATGTAAGGATTGAGGTTCGCCTGTACGGTTGGCTCAGTCATTGCCCTGCAATATCCTATATGAGGATATGACTTGCTCATCGCCATTTTTGCTTGGCGCTCGTTTCGGTTGCAACGCGCAACTGCACTGTGTGCTGTTCTTGCTCCGTACCCTAGCTAGAGCGTCCACGGTGTCATGCTTTCATAGCTAGATAACATGGAATCTTTCCCTGTACAAATAAAAGTTTCCCTGCAAATCGATCCGTCTTCTGGAATTGCTCTCTGGGCTCGCAGTACAGACGAACCTCTAAATTGTGGACCCTGACTCCCGAAGAATCTCACCGCCGGATATTTCGAACTTTACTCCGGTAAGCTCCTTCCTTTTATTTTCATATTTTTCGGTTATTTTTGTATACGGTAGCCTATTTTTCATCATCTTTAAGCCATGGAATATGTAGACCTAAAGGTAGAGTCTCTGCATAGCGTTGTATCTCTCTCTGTGTTACATTTTTGGGACCTGGATCCTCTTGTGTGGTTCGCTCATCTTGAGGTTGAGTTTTACAACCACAGAATCACTTCCGACTACGCAAAGTATTGCAAGCTCCTGTTCTACCTCCCCAAAGAGCTATCAATACAGGTTCGTGACGTTATCACTGCTCAGACCGAAAACCGCTATGAGGCTCTCAAAGAGGCCACGATCAAGCGTGTTATACCCTCTGAGAAAGTTCGCCTGCAGCAGCTTTTCAAGGATCTGCAGCTGGGCCACAAACTGCCCTCAACCCTGCTACAAGAGATGCAGCATCTCCTTGGTTCCTCAACCATGGACAAGACTTTACTCTGCAAACTATGGCTACAACGGCTACCGGAAAACACAAGCGATTCTCGCTACAGTGAGCTTCGTTTCGCTCACTCAACTAGCAGATTTAGCAGATCGAGT
This sequence comes from Dicrocoelium dendriticum, assembly GCA_944474145.2. Classification (NCBI taxonomy): domain Eukaryota; kingdom Metazoa; phylum Platyhelminthes; class Trematoda; order Plagiorchiida; family Dicrocoeliidae; genus Dicrocoelium; species Dicrocoelium dendriticum. The sequence goes on along the minus strand of OX104070.1, from coordinate 39,195,373 downwards.
TATTAAACAGTCACAACCACAAGCCAACGCCAGCAAGACTAATGCCTTCGCGTCCCAGGGCACTTTAATCACTAGCTTACAGTCAACTGTAGAAGCCCTGCAAACACAAGTTACGGCACTTAGTCGCCAGGTTCAACAGCTTACTATGAACTGTCCTGGTCATAGCCGCTCAAAATCGCCACGCAAACCTTCTAAGCCTAGCAACGGACAGGCTAGCTGTTGGTACCATCAGCGTTTTGGTACCGCAGCTCATAAATAGGTAAAGCCTTGCAATTTCGCCGAGAAGCAGGGAAACTTCTAGGCCGGTTCGTAACGGCGACGGACGCGACCGGCCAACACCAAAGTTGCCTCATCCGCGTTAGGGATTTAACTTCTGGCACTGAGTTTCTAGTCGACACTGGTGCCGAAGTAAGCGTTATACCCCGTAGCTCAGCTGAGGTCGTCTCAATATCGCCGACCAAGCTGCGTGCTGCCAATGGCACACCAATCGCAGCTTTCGGCGAGAAGCTACTAACGCTCAATTTAGGCCTCCGGCGAACTTTTGGCTGGCCTTGATAATCGCTGCCGTGCCTTTCGCCATCATAGGCACAGACTTTCTTCACCGCTTCGACCTCATCGTCGGCGCTAAAAGGAAGAAGCTTATCGACTCCAGGACACAGCTCAGTGTTATCGGGGCTAGCGCCAACGTGGCTGCTGTCACTCCTATTCGTGTCCTACCTCAAGCTTCGCAACCTTTTCTAAAACTTTCCAACAAGCATCCTAAACTCGCTTGCGTCCTGAACGACTTGCCTCCTGTGACCTCAAACGTTATGCATCACATCCGCACTAAGGGCCCACCCGTTTTGGTCCGCCCTCGCCGACTTGCCCCGGACAAGCTCAAAGCTGCTAAGGCGGAATTCGAGCAAATGCTCGAACTGGGATTCCTCCGCCCGTCCAAAAGTCCATGGGCATCACCATTACACATGGTACCGAAGAAATCCGGTGACTGGCGCCTCTGTGGTGACTACAGAGCATTTAACAAAGTTACCGTCCCAGATAAATACCCATTCCGCACATGCACGGCTTGACATCAGCTGGTAAGCTTAGCTTTAGCAAATTCGACCTAGTTCGCGCCTACCATCAGATACCTGTGGCGCCAGACAACATTGCTAAACAGCAGTCATCAAGCCATTCGGTCTATTCGAGTACCTCAGAATGCCTTTCGGCCTCAGCAACGCTGCCCAAACTTTTCAGCGTTTCATTCATGAGGTAACGCGAGGACTCGAAGACATTTATCCTTAAATAAGTGACATTCTCATCGCCAGCTGTTCTGACGATGAACACCCTCATCATCTCAATGCTCTCTTCCAACGCTTAACACAGCGTGGGGTTACCGTCATCCCCGATAAATGCGAGCTTGGCCAAAGCTCCATCGACTTTCTTGGTTATCGCATATCCGCCTGTGGTATCAAAGCTCTGCCAGACAAAATCCAGGTACGGAAGGAATATCCTGCCCCCAGTTCATTCAACCAGTTACGCCGATTCCTTGGCCTGGTCAACTATTATCGACGCTTTATTCCTAACTGCGCGAGCCTTGTTCAACCAATGACTGACTTGCTCCGCGTTAAACAGTGGTCTTTTCGTTTTGCAGACGACACTAGACTGCCTTTCGAGAAGATTAAAGGCGCTATCTACAACATAACGCTTCTCGCCCATCCAGACACATTTGCCCCGCTCTCCCTGACGACTGACGCACCCGACACTGCCGTCGGTGCAGTTCTTCAACAAGCCATCGACCATCGATGGATACTTCTAGGCTTCTTCTCGAAACGTTTACAACCTGCCGAATTGCGTTACAGCACCTTCGGTAGAGAACTGTTAGCCATCTACCTAGGTATCAGACATTTTCGCCACTATCTCGAAGGTCGACATTTTATAGCATTCGCTGACCACAAGCCATTGATCCTCGCGATCAATGGCGCAACAGACAAGTGTTCTTCGCGTGAAATAAGACACCTAGATTACTTTTCTCAGTTCATGACAGACGTACGACATGTTTCGGGTGCCCCCAATCCCGTCGCGGATGCAGTTTCACGCATTCAGCGGATCAGCTTATCGCCTGGCACCAACATTTATCTAGTCGCTATGGCTGCTGCCCAACAAGCGGATCCCGACGTAAACAAGCTACGACGCAACACCTCGTTGAAACTACGCGAAGTTCCACTGCCTTCAGCTGAGGGGACCATTCTTTGTGACCTCTCACAAACTTCTCCCCACCCGTAGTTCCTACTGCAAAGCGTCGACTAGTTTTCAACGCTTTGCACAACCTGTCTCATCCCGGCATATGTGCTCCGCAGAAGCTCGTAACGGCACGCTTCGTATGGCCCAACGTCAATCGCGATGTCCGCCTTTGGGCATGCGCATGCTTAGAGTGTCACCGCCCCAAGGTCTACAAACACACCAAAAGCCCACTTGGCATCTTTCCCACTCCTGACTCTCGTTTTGCACACGTCCATGTCGACCTGGTCGGACCTTTGCCTCCATGCAAAGGCTACGTGTACCTCCTCACTTGTGTCGACCGATTCACTCGTTGGCCAGAGGCGATTCCGATGGTCAACTGCTCATCTGAGACAGTTGCGCAAGCTTTCCTAGAACGCTGGGTAGCTCAATTCGGTTGCCCAAGCGTAGTCACAACTGACAGACGATCAGACCTTGACGGATCCTTCAGCAAACTGCTCATCGTTCTTGGTTGCCAACATAATCGAACTACCGCATACCACCCTGCAGCTAATGGGATGGTAGAAAGGTTCCACCGGCAACTCAAAGCATCACTCTGTGCCTAATCTAGCACATCCTGGCACGAAGCACTTCCGCTAGTTCTCTTAGGCATAAGAAACACGAGTATAGCGGATTTGCACGCCACCCCATCTTTGCTAGTCTTTGGATGCACACAACGCTTACCTGGTGAACTCGTCTCACCGAAAGCGCCAATTACCTTCGACTATGTCGACTACGCAGCTAGCCTACCTCGTTCCATGCGACAGCTTCAGCCTGTGCAACCCAGAGCACCGAGCTTGCGTACCAACGTGGACGAATGCTTAACTACTTGCACGCACGTGTTCGTTCGCACTGACACCGTAAGCCGACCACTTCAACCTCCTCCTTCTGGTCCGTACCGTGTCGTACGCAGAAGCGCCAAGACCTTTACCATTGACTAAAATGGTAAGACTCAGAAGATCAACGTCGATTCCGGTGGGTCTTCCAGCTAAACGTCCTATATGAGTATGATTTTTATTTCCCCATAGACGACGGCCCGTCCGCTCTAGCTCCGATGACGAAGAGGTCGCTCGTCCCACTGAAACCAAAAGACCTGCGGCAACAACTTACGCATGTTTGCCTAATTCTCACTTCAGTGGCATTAGTCCACTACTCCAGAGCCATTAACAAGCAACGTTAAGTAACGCATTCCTACTGCCCCTATTAAACAGTAATCGCACCGACTCTTATTGCTGATGTTGCACCATCCAATCTGGCGGTACGACAGGAACAGAAGGCGATTAAAGGTAAGACGTCCCAGACGCACTGCATTTCACTCAGCTTTATTTTTAGATGAATTATGCCTCATCCGAACAGAACTGCTTGGCTATCGCCGCATGTCCGAAACCATGTTGTAGATGCTGCAACGACAGTCCCAATGTCTTGCACCGGGACTTTGTCTGTCATTTATCTCTCTCAGAGAGCTTAAGGGATATGATGAACGGCTGGAGGCTACAGATTTCAAATCAGAGTCGCAAGTTCGTCTTATTATTGAAAGGCTTGCAGATCAACCATATGTGTGCTGTGCACGGTGCTAACATGCAATTCGTCATCAGGGGAAGCATGGAGCGGCTTAGAATAAGCTCAGTTGCCGCGGAGCTCTACTATTCAGGCGCAAGTGGCTTGTTTGCATAGTGGCGAACCAATATGAACGGCATTGTGCAAGGGAGGTTGACATACAGTTATGCATAAAACTACAATAGCAGCATTCGGCAACGCATGGGTGACGCAGCCACGCATGCGGACATTACACGGCAAATCAAAACGTGGTTGCATTCTGCACGGCACAAGAGATCGACTGTTGAGCAAAGTAAAGTATGCAGCGCGAACGTGGTCAGTCCACTGCTTTATTATGACCATCTTTAGCCTCCTACATTGTCCATCGCCGAAGCGGATTAACCATCTTGACAAAGTCGCTTTTTCCTATTAACGATTTTGGTACTACAAGATTTCATGTTCATAACGCATTCTTATACCCTGGTTGTCATGTTCTTTCGCCTTGTGATGTTCTCAGGTACGCTTAAGCTCCATTTCGCTTCCTGAACAATAGCTTGATGCGCCGCCTAGGTATGTTCCAAGTCCAGCAACTACGGCAACACGTACTGCGTGAATACTGAAAACTGGATACTGTTTCGAAATAGGGAGTAGAGTTTTCTCTGTATAGCTGCATCGTTTGTCCGGTTTTGACATTTATGCCTTATGTATTGTTCCGCTCACTATATTTTGCCTCTGCAAAGTGTTTGTCTAGAAGCTGCTTAAATTCGGACACTGATTTTGCCTCTACTACCTTTTGCTGCAGATCGTTCCAAATATTCACCACTCTGCGTTCGAAACAGAGTTGGTGAGCGACCCGCTTCAACTTCGGTACGATAAGTTTGTACCGGTGTCCTCGTGTGCAGCTTGGTGTGCGCAGTTGAAGCAGTTGTCTCAACATGGGGTAATCACTAAGATGTAATATCCGGTGCGTCATGATGATGTCAACCCTCAGCCGACGATATAACTTCCAGCACTTCACCTCTATCAGTAAAACCAGACTCCAAGGCGTCATAAAATTCCTACAGGTGGCGGATTCTTTGTTACCACGAACTCATTGGGTCCGAACCGTCAATGTATTCCTTAGGTACTAAGCGCGTAGAAGTGTGATGTCCGTGTTCGGATACCCGTGGTAGGCAATTGAGGTTTCTGGACCTAAAGGATTGCCACACATCGTGGTGGATTTCTATTGGTCAGCGCTGGCAGCATTTTCATTTGTCCGCCATAAACTAGACAGAATCCCTTTCTAGCCGTCACACGGCATGAAATCCTGTCCAGTTTAGCGTAATGCTCTCATAGAAACGTTTTGGAGGATTATCTGGACAGGACCTGGACATGTGCTACCAGGTAATAGGCTTCCAACGCACCATTGTGCTCTTCCGAACTACGCAAAAATCCACGATATGTAGGTCGGTTGCACCACTCGCCCGGCGCTTTCGGAGCTCCTCTACAGCCTTCTTCATTTTGATTCGGTCCTCGGGAGAGAGGTCTCGTAACACGTAAAAAGGTTCGCCTTTGAGACATGGAGCTCGTCGAAGGAGGCGCGCACTCACCTTCGTTTTCGCATACAAGCTTGAGGGTTGAAACTTGGAGGATTTTCCTGCTTCTTACAGAGACGGAAGGCATAGTCAATATTTATTCCCTGTTCGCCTGCATCAACCAGTAGGGAAATCATCAGCTCGAGCAGTAGTTGATCATCCAACATCCGCGCCGCCGAGGTAGCCTTGTCCGATTCCGCGGCGTTCACGGTGATGAGACAGCTGTCACGAGGTGGCTGAATGCGCTCTGGAATTGGTGGCATACGGGATGATGGATTTTCCTTTATCACCTTTTCCAGCTCAGAAATTCTGTTGAGAATTACTTTCCTACGTGACTAAGCTTATGGAAGCTCAGGTTTATGTAAAGACAGTCTTAGTGTTGGTGACACGTGTGGCCGAACCTTGGCCAAACGAGGCCAAGGTCGCTTTCTTCTTCACTACGTCCGCATATGACTTCGTCGCAGGATCAACAGGCCGCATAATATCAATGGGTCCGAATGAGAAGTAAAGGGGCGGGAGTGGCTGCGACTTTTAGAGCGTCGCTGGAAGATGTGTTGCTCTGCTTCCTGGCACGTCTAGCAGAGGAAGCGGAAGAACGTCTTTCAGGATGTTGTTGTGGCGGACATTTTGGCAACGCAGCAGCACGGAAGCAATATCGACAAATCCCTAGCAAACCCTTGTGCTCAGCATAGGACTTAAAGAGCGTTTCAGTAAGTTGTGAGCAACGCTTTTGGCCACATGTCCAGTGGTTGCAGGAAATGCACTGGATAATCTTAGTCACCACTTTCGCACAATGAAAACTTTATGAACACTTGATCTCATAAAAAGTTTAACAGTGGTTAAATTTTGTCACGAGTATTTCGTGAAACACTGGGCTTCGTGATATTTCACGTAAAAAGCTGGATCAGTATGGCACGCCAAAAAGTCGAGTTACCGCGTAGTTCTCACTGAGATGCTTGTAAGGATAGGCCAAGAAGACCATTAGCCCAGGGTTCAGACGCTGTGTGCAGAAATGTCTCCAATCAACCTCAGGAAGATTAAAGTCACCATTAACCAGACATCTATTTGTCGTATAAGTATCAGTGAAAGCAGTGAGCCTGCTTGACGCACGTTCGGGGCTTCTGGTTAGTAACACAATTTTGAATTGCGGGAAAGAATTGCAAACATCAACCGCAAGAGCCTAGGCAGTTACCTCAGAGGAATTGAAGAAAATTGTTCGCGAAATAGTCAAGGTGGACCTGACGTGCAAAGCAACTCCGTCTCCGCGACAGCCGGAGCGACCTTCTAACGGTAAGTGATTAAAGTGTCGCCCGCGACGGATGAATGGTACAGTCAGGGTAAACATGCTCATTCAATTTAGACGTTCTATGGTCATGTAAATGATAACGGCAATTTAAGGGTAATTGCTAAATACTTAAGGTTAAGGAATGAATGCAGTGTAAATGGTTTGTTTAAATGAATTACTTAGCTTGTATATTTTTGCGCGTTTCGTGTCGTCCGCCATGCAGGATGATACCGCAGCTTTTCGTTGCATGATAACTGGTGGTTACGAGGCAATTGAGGATTTCCAAGGTGATTTGATGCGGTTCCCAATTGAAACTACGAGTCCGTTTTATAGATACACAGTGATTACTGCCGCGGGTCATAAGCAAAGGACTGGAATCCCTCTCTGATGGTTATCGTTATCGATTTACTCGATATCGCCGTGTGCCCAGCAAGCGTAAGGATGTGAAAGAGAAGCGGGAAGGAGCATGATAATTTGAGTGCTGTTGCATCTTTTAGGTATAGGTGCTGCAACTGCAAAGCCTGATTATCAGTGGTACTGAAAGGCAGGTATTATGGGGTTTGCTGCGCGTGCTTGATGCATTCGCATGTGTTCCAGTTGGGGAAACCTTGGCCTATTCTGCTAATCGGCAGCTTAATGCGGTACAAGGATGGGCGGTATTAAACTTTAGGAAGTCGTTTCGTCGGACACGTGAAAGCAGGAAGTTCATGTGACCGGAATGCGGTATCCGTATTACCAGACGTGATTTATATCATCTGAAGCATCGGAGTCAGGCGGTGCAAGTTAGTGAGGTAAAACATGTAACCACCATGTTGGAAAGCGAAGGCTCATGTACGTGAGGGAGCTGTTGGAATTGCGCTTGCAGTTCTTCGTACCTGCGTGCATTCGGAGGTTGGTTGCAAAATAAGGCGAAGTTATACTGGCTGAGTCAACGCAGCAGATTGATTACGGAGGCTACATTATGTGACCTTGCAGGTTCGATGACTTCACGGGGGTGAGGATGTCCGTTTTTACGCCTCTTTACAAAATGAGACGACGATGTGTTATTTGGAGGCGGTAACAGCTATGCGAGCAGTGGTTCCTAGTACGACATCCGTGCCGACTATTGTGATAGACAAATGCGCGCAACAAATAAATCCTTGCAGGGAGGTGTATGCGGAGGCGTGCATGATGTTATGCCGTGTCCACATGGTGCGGGACATAAACCGAAGGTGCAGGCAGCTCTCAGTTGTGAATGCAGCGGAAATGGCTTTTCCGCTCTGTTTGCGGAGGAACCTGATATTCACGCCTGAAGAGACGCGTTATCACGGAATGCTTAAAACCATTTGGCAGGGAAATACTGAAAGCTTTCAGTATTTCCGTAGAACGTGGTTACCATGGTGGAGATGTTGGGCGGAGCACCAAATACGGCATGTCGTGATGTTTGGCTGCAATTCTACTATTCGAGTGGAGAATAAAAATATGCATCTTAAACGGAATATGAGCGAGCGTTTCTCCTTATAGGCGTTTTTCGAGGTGATCGTGCATCGTGCGAAAAGTATGGTTGATCGTCATAGCACTCAGTTAGAGACGGAGTGCATGCGGAGTAATGCAGCTGACGATGTATTTGTGAGATCAGAGCTTGTAAGCAAATTGACGGCATATGCTCGCGAAAGCATGATGAGGCCTTTTCAGCGCACGACTATTATCGATGCGTTGCCCGATGGACCCTTCTGGGTGGTGTCAGAATCCGGGTCTGCTGTCTACCGCGTATGCATACACCAAGGCAGTAACAGTGACTGTTCTTTCAATTGTCATTGGCGTATGCCTTGCGGTCACAAATTACACGTTGCGGCGGAGAAGAATCGGAATGCACATGCTGTCCTTCAAGGATGTGGTTGGTTGATTGCTCCAGCGGTACAAGCAGAAACGGCAAAGAACTTGGATTGCAGTAAATGTGAAACGGTCTCCGCAGCTAGACATACACACAGTGTGTTAGACAGGCGCATAAAGTTTTGCGTCTTGCAAAAAGTGTTTGGGGAAATCGATGTAAATGTCCAAAGTCTCGGCTCAGAGGAATATCTGAAAGCCCTGAATAGTTTGCGTGCTTTCGGGAATGCTGTCTCCGCCAGGATGTATGACAACATTCGCTGCGACACGTCAAAGTGTTCAGAAAGTATACCGATGTGCACGGCAAAAGTAACATATTTATTGGGAGGTCAGCGTGAAATTAAGGTGCAAGTTATAGCGGCGGGTTCCGTTGAAATGTCCGAAAACTTTGAGGACAGCGTTGTGATGGATGGCAGTCAGGAAACCATCCCATGCCCGACAACTTCCGCTCCGGCGGTCTATGTGGGGAATCCAGGGCATCGGAAACGTGCGCGCAAGGAACCCTTGATCCATCGTGTTGTAAATCTGGCTCCCGGTACCAGCGCAATGCGCGCTGCGCAATTTCGTAGGCTGCTGACGACTACGACCGCTAGATGCAGAAAGCAGAACAAAAGTGGTGCACATGGGAGTGCAAGTGGCCGGGTTCCAACAACTGCTTGCGAATTGTGTTTGCAAGAAGGTGACTTTGGAACGCGTGGTAGCGATGTCTCCTGAGTAAGGTGTAACAGATGCGCAAAGTGCTTCCATTAAACGTGCGCATCACATCATGGTGAGGATAATTATGAATGCGTTTTCTGTAGAATGTAAGCTCCCGGTATTCCAAGTAATGATGAAACGCATTGCAGGTGACCGGTAGAGAATAGCCCGGGCGTTGGTAATTGAAAGCCGTTTGCAACCTAAACGCATTACATTGTATTTGCGAATGTCCATCTTGTTTTTAGGAAAACAAGCATTTCATGTGCCTTTGGTTTATGTTGAGTTTCTCTTGCGTACGTGTATATAGGCAGCGGTTGCAGCAGCACGTTCGGTTGTGCTAGCAAAATAGCATGCTGCGCGCATTTTCAGCTTGCTGACGTCTCATCTTCCGTACAAGTGAAAGCGTGATCATCAGCATTAAACATGATAGTTAGAGGTGGAAAAACGCAGCTGCTGTATCGCAAAACGTGGGATAGAAAGGGAGAGAAAAATTCAACAAGTGCAGGCCAGCTGAGCTACCGTTAACGAACGACATGTTTCCGGTATGCTATCAGCCGGTAACTATTCCGCAAAAATTATTGTACGAAATCATATATCGCTATATGGTAAGATGCTGGTTGCGTTGTAGGCTAATAAGGAATGCTTGGTACAAAGGAACTCAGCACGAACGCCACTAAATTTGGCTGGTGGCCACGTCAGCACGTGTATACGGTCACACCAGTTCGTCTTTCGGACCCCAATCAGTCAGCCCAGACGCTCCGACCGATGGAGCAAAAGCGCCTCGAGCTTTTGCTATACGGTTCGTTTTGTCCTCCTCCATTCCACGGACGCCTATACAACTGCCCAGGTAGTTAAAGTTTTGAACGACTTACAGCTTCTCTACACCAACGGTCAAATTTGGAGGCGGTCTAGGCCAATGTTTGAAGAACGCTTTGCACTTCGATGGCGGGAAAGGAAGCCAGAAGTGACGGACAGCCAGTGCTAATCTGTCCAGTGCCCTTGGCTAATTTTTCACCTGCCACACATATGAGGTCAATATCAATAGCATACTCTAAACCATGAAGCAGTTATCCTGGGGGTAGCTCCACACTTTCTAAGTCGCGTCTTGTGAATGTGATTTCCATTACTTAGTCAACAGGGAACTAGCAGAGAAAAGGTGACAACAGATATCCCTGCCTCACACCGCTGGAGATATAACACGGCGACGACTGCTTTCCGTAAGCCCTCCCGCTGCCTAAGCTACGCACGTATAATGATCGGATAATATTTATTTATTCCTCTGAAACAGGTATCCTGATTAGACGTCCCCAAAGCGCACTCCTAAACACAAAGTGGAGTGCACCGTTGATAGCAAGCAACAAGATAGCGTTCCACCGGCAATGTATGTGATGGTGCTGCCACAAGTGACGCAAAGTGAAGGGATGATCAATGCAGCCACTACGTGTTCGAAACCCGACTTGTTCACGAATATGGCTTTCACAAGTGCTAGTCAGTCCATGAAGGATGACAGAGGCAAACAATTTGATGGCGATGTAGATCACAAGGTGGTCTATGATTTGCGCATTCCGATCGTCAGCCTACCTTGAAAATTGGGACTACGACGGAGCGGATCCAGTGGTTGGTAAGTTTTCCTGCTCCAAAGGTTTTACTATTAATTACTATAAATCGTCGACAAGGGCATGTCTTCTGAATTTCACGAGTGTTGTCAGAAAGAGCGTGGCATCCAGCGGTGTTATTTAACTTCAAAAGTACAATCTTGCGTTCGACTTTTGAGCGAAGGATGGTTCTGGAGTGGCAGAGCACAGGGCTTAGTGATCACCGGCCTTCAGACTAGCTGGATTCCCCAGTTACCTTGTGTCAAGGCCCGCACGCTTTCCTCTTGGGCGTCCAATAAACGCTTCTGCAGGTCTGCACACACAACTACATCGTCCGTGGCTAAACAGGTACTCCAAATCCAGCGACATTTCTGGACGCAGCCTCTCCATTGTAAGGTTATCGCAATGTGTTATTTTTGCTTTCGTAGGTGGTTAGAAGGTGATGGGCGCCAAGGCACCCCACGGCAGCCTCTCTGTCGGAAATTAGTGCTCGCAAGAAATCATCCACCATCACACAATTAAACTAAGCGCGCACCGTTCTTATTACGCGAACCTACACCATTTTGGCTACCAAGAGGCAGTTCCTCAGTGGATAATTTTCCAACTTGAGCTTTCAGATCCCCATCGGGAAATACAGTGCCCCAGCTGCTTCTGTGACGAAGTACCTCCTACAGTTTTCCACAGGATTCCTGGGTAACCGTATCAGGAACGACGCTTCCCGTTCACGTGTGAGTTTAATCTAGTAGCGAAGCGAGTATTAAAGCAAGGTGTGGGAGTGTCATGATTCTGGGGTCGAAAACGGGGAGGACAAAAGTGAAGCTGGAACGGGACGATTAGGGTTAATAAGTGGGGGATAATAGCGTAAATAAAATAAATAACTAGTTTATTCTCGACTATGCGAGGCACGCCCATGGAGGCATGGTCAGATATGTACAAATCTACAGACATTTTACGACAACTGTAACAGTGACAGTAGAAAATTGTTCCTTTGTCCATGATTGGAACTGTACAATGGTGAAAATGCGAAACGATAATTTGGCTGTAATGAGATACGGGACCTCATCTAATAATAGATTGAGAATCCTGAAGGATCCATTAGAAGGTAACAGAAGAGCACGCTCGAGAGATATGTGCCAATGGAGTGAGTTCATGCACAAGTAAGGCAAAGGTCAAAGTATCGTAGGAAGTAAAAAGACGACGGTATATGCAGATGTAGAAGTTCCAGTGTAACGAACCTATCTAGAATCGTGACGCTAGTTGACCTGCCGGTGGGAAGTTATGGGCTGTGAATTTATTCGGTGGCGAGTCACATACACCATGTTGCAGTGTTGTTAAACGGACATTTGTGGCTTTTTATAGGGAGAACGCTTGCCAGGCGAAAACCCACCACGTTCTGTAACACTACCGCCAATCCATTGAATGGCAAATTGTAACTGGCTATGTTTCTTGTCGGACGTTTGTATGCTCGGTTATTCGCAGTCAGGTTGCGTCCCAATTTTCTGCTGGCTGATGCCTTAGCTGGTTGCCTGTTGCGGCACTGGGTCCTGTTCAAAGGTAAGTCGGGTACTAAACATTCTTTTTGAATATGGTGTGTTAATCTCTTGCAAAACCACGTGAAGTCTTCTCTGATTAAGTATATTTGCCGGGGAGGGAAGAATTCGTGTCCAGCTACCCTCACTGGACATCGGTGGTTAGGTGCAGATGGTTGGAATGGAAGTGAAGTCATGGTCCAAGTAAGTTCTTGTTGGTTATTTCGTCCCATCCCAGGCGGAGGCAATTCCTCAGTTCAATCCCAAATCTCGCAGATGTTCACGACCTCAAAGAAAAGGGAGAGAGGAACAGGCCGAGAGAAGGCCGAAAAGGACAGTCAATGTACCTAACATTGGATCAAAATCCTACTTTAAGATATTTGCTTGAGACAACTCGTGTACAATGTGCAACAGGTATTATGCTAAAAACGTTTCTGATTACGCAGAGGGCATGGCCTAATAGGTAAAATACTTTCATGTGCAAAGGATAAAGAGCAGGATTCCGGTAAGAAATCCATGAGGTATGAGCTAATGTTCGAATTCTACCTGAGAATAGAAGGTGGGTGTGTAGTCATGATTGGTTGTTCCTGGAAACCAAAAGATACGGTAGCGATGTGGCCGTATTTATATATGCTCCATGGGATAAGGGTTACTTAAGACACAATAATTCTAATGTACATGGGTATATGAAGATAGGAAGCTGTGCATACCAGAAGCAGGCTAAGATTAAATGGATATGAAAGGAAGACTAAGTGTTGTAGGTAAGACGATCACAAGCTAGCGATAGTGGACCGGGTTTCAGTGGCCAAAAGTGCTTGTTGAGTTAATCATTCTAGTTACTAATGAATAACTACAGTGTCAAAGGATGGGACAGCAAACCAGCTGAGCTGTGAAAAAATTATACCAAGAGAATAAACATTCTACGGAAAGACGGACCCTTAGTGAGCTACGGGTATTCACAAAGTTGAATAGACCCTACAGCGACCAGTTGCTGCTGCGCAAAGAAAGTGGCTATATGAAAGGATGTATCAGCCGCTGGTGCGGCCATACCGGTAAGAGGTTTGATCACATGCTAGATCTCTACAGTTTCAATAGGTTAATTAACGAGCAAGTGATGAGAGAGAAAAATCTTCCAGAAAAAGTAGAAGAGCAAAGAAGTGACTTCATCATTACCTGGCGCCAACAATGACCAGCTGCTGTCAAGAAGAGGTGACGCGAGTAAGAAGAACGACGCATAACGGCGCGCTAGGAGAGAGATGAGTGGCCAGTAACAGAATTCGGATTAAGCCTTCAGTTAATCGTAAAACATTAAACAATCCTTCGTTTAAGCAATGCTTGATTTTCCAAACTTCGCTCAGCGGAGGTGTTTTTGGTTGGTTCAGACACATTCGTGATGATGTGGCAGCGGTCGCGAGAGGGCGGTTTGCTGCTCTCAGGTGTCAATGCACGGCATGGAGCCGGGGCATCTTTTACCTGCTTTACAAAAGGTTTGACACTATTGAATGGTGTGTTATTAAGGGCTTGCCGGGACAAGGCATTCTGCCTCTGCTTTTCTTTCCATTCCTTAAAGTATGGGACATCGCTGCCCATACTATTGGTCGAACTCTACTAGCTGCAGATGTGGCATTTCCCGTCTCCCCCGTTGAATACGTCCTAGTCGTGGGTACGTCGCGGTGAACAGGTGGCAGTAACTCCAGAGGCTCGGGAGATGAAGCTTGGAGGATAACGGTTCCCTTTCAATGTTTCTGCTTCTGAATTTTCTAGTTTTCTGTACCAATACGGCAAGCCGTTGTTACCTCCAGTGCATAGATTGTGGCAAACTCGTAACCGCCCGCTCAAAAGCTGTTCAATACGCTCTGTGCGAAGGGTGGCTGCACAGTTCGGGGCTGCGACGCCCCGTATGAATGCCTTCAACGCACTGCCTCTGAGGTCTGGGCTCCCATTGTGACTCACGTCGAGTAGTTGTGAATAACAAACGAATTCTGGCTAACCCTCATCCTCTCAATATATGCGGCCCTCCGCCACGGCCGTGTACAGTACGGAAGATGAGGTACCCACATAATCGAAATCCATACCTGCACCTGGGTCTGCCACGCGCATACCAAAGAGAAGCCGCACTCTCTCCGCCACGTCGACCGAGTCAACATCTCCCAGGAAGATTAGGTGGCGACCGGAACTAAGTCCAAGAAGTATGTTGTCGTGGCAAGCGTCACTGCTCCAACAACTAGCCTGTGCCCAGCTGAAAGCATGCCCCACGGAAGCTGGTCTCTAAGCTCAAGGAGAAAGCCAACACCTGAGATAACTCTTCCCTAGTGAAAGGGAATGTGACGTAAAAGTTACTCGGTTATAGGCCAGCCACCAATGCCGCCAAGCTTAATCCCAATGTGGGGATAACCCAATTCTAAACTTTCAGCATCTTAATCGCAAATGAAGCTAGTTCTCAATAGACCCGCTGGGCTTGAGAAAGTGAGCACGGATAATCCGTCCTCGTGCAGACCACAAATCGCTGAACCCACTCCACCTTCTCGGGATCGTTGCCACATCATTATGAACATAGTTGAATCGAATAAAGAATTACGGATGACCAAATAAATAAATAAATGGTTTACTCTCGAATTTATCGAGGCACACCAACTCAGGCATGACTAAAAAATAATTCTCGAACGGTTGGTCTCTTTGTTATTTGATTAAGGTAAACAGAGAATTAACTTCGTCTCTGCATTCCGGTTCCGTAAAAAGCAAGAGGGCCCACCCAAACTTTGCTCCCTCAAAGTCCTGTGTCAAACAGAAGAGGAATGCCTACGTATTCTACAACGGACCGTACGTCTCAAAGGTGAGCTGTATTACGTAGTGCTTGACCTTTCTCCAGAGGATCGGATAAAAATGAAAGCTGCTTTTGAAGAGCAAGGAACTCGCCAAAGAAATGGTAACAGACCACCATATCGTGGATTTTTATGTGGTTCTGAAGACCCCGAGAGCCCGTTGGAGACTCATTCTCTTTATTCCGGGAAAATGAAGCACAAAACTGGACTACGCGATTTAACCGCCAATGTGCGCAGTCTAAGGAATAATCCGGATGTGGTTTAGTTGATTGCCTTAGAGGCCCGTCCAAAACTGATGGCCTACAATGAAATCGGCCCATTCACAGACATTACGGATTCCACAACACGTTTACCACCTCTCCCGATCCCATCGATAAAAAGGGATGGCTGGCGGTGGCGTATTGGTTTATTGGTGGGCTGGCATCAAATGATATATAGTTAAAGCGAGCAGCGGAAGCGACGATGAGTTCGATGCTCTCTGGTGCCTGCTCATGATGGACGGAGTTCTATCACATTTGGTATCGTCTACAGAGGTCCTTCAGGATCCGGAGCCCGCTTGATGGGCTGGAGCAGTGGGAAGGGTGCAGGAAAGGATAGCCTTATCGTTAGGGATTTCAATGCTCCTTCTGTTGGCTGGAATCTGCTTCCTTGTGACCGACCTACAGACTTCTTCGAGGCCGATTTACTCGGGAATATTCTTTGTTGTACTTTGCTTCATCATGTCGCTACACCAACTCGTATTCCACTAGGTCAGACGCAGCACATCCCAGGACTCGTGCTCTCCCCAGCACAAGCGGACAACACGAAACTCTCAGTTCTAGAGCCCATTGGAACAGGTGACTCCTGTATTGTCTCATTCCAGTGGACACCTCGCTTTGATATTCACAGCTCACGAGCCGACCGTCTGAATTTCTGGCGCGCCGATACACTTCGTCTGAAAACGGCCGAAAGCTTTGTCGGTTGGAGTATCCCTGAACACCACAACGTTGACGAAACGGGTAGCACTTTTACTCCAAACTGAAGCTGCTCATTGGAGAGGTCGTCTGCTTCTCCAAAAGGAGTCCCTTCTCCAAAGGCCCTCATAAGGTCGACAACGAATTGAGATCACTGATGAAACGAAGACGTAACCTATGGGATCGCTACAGAATTACGCGACTTGAGCTTGACTACTGTTGCTACGAAACGGTCAGGAATGAATGCAGTATGAAAACCGCGAGAAACGCCAACAGTAGGAGCTGGCATTAGCTGCACTTTCTAGTACAATCTCCAAGGCGTTATTTTCATATCTCAAACGAGGCACCAAAACTGACAGTGGTGCCACAGCCTTGTCTCTCTGTGAGCATTTGGACCTAATTTACGAAGACGTTGAGAAAGTTGGCCTTTTGGCCCAGCAATATTCCTCTGCCTACCCGGCCGAAACGCCACTCACGGATAGCGTTGCGCTCACTCCTCCTTCCCAGTTGGAGCACGTGAATGTTAACATTGATGTTGTCCTGAAACTTCTTTTTGTCCTAGGCCTGCATTCCTCGCCTGGTCCTGATGGTTTATGCCCATGGTTCCTTAAGATCGTGGCTGGGCACATTGCTGCTCTAGCCGTCAAAACTTCCTTCGTTCCTTTGAGCTCAGGAAGCTACCAACCGCTTGGAGTGTGGCAAGCGTTAAGCCTAGTTACGAACGACCGAGCCAACAGAATCAAACCACCTATCGTCCCAACTGCCTGAGTTCAATTTTTTGCAGTCACGGAACGGATACTGAAACGGGCCCTACGCCTTCAACTCGATGAGCTGGAGTTCCTCTCTCAAGGCCAACTTGGTTTCCGTAGTGCGCGTTCATTCATCTCAAATTTGCTGGTGCCTAGGGAAATGGGCAAGATAATTAGATGCCGGTAAGAGTCTGGATGCTGGGTTTGTTGCTTTTAGTAAGACGTTTGTCAAGGTCCATCATGAGGTACTCCTCTATAAACTCTCGGGAAGCGGCGTTGCTGGCAATCTTCTTAATTGGGTCCCCGATTTCCTGGACGGTCGCCCAACGCATGTTAACGGGAATGAAGCGCTTTCCGATCAAGTTCTCATGACCGATGGGGTCCCCAAGGTTCGGTGTCCCCAAGGTTCGGTACTAGGCCCTGAAATCTTCAGTGTTTTATCAGCGGCCTGCCATCCGAACTGCAGACCGACTGCTTACTCGACCCTGGTGATATGAAGCTGTGGATTGAGGTATCCAGTCCGGAAGATGCAGAGCGATTTCAAGCGACACTCGATCTGCTGCATGATCGCTCAATAAATTGGTAGTTGCCCATTTGCTGTTACAAATACGATAGGAGGATCCCATGAGTGTTCTATCTTGAGTGGAACGGTGGGCCAGGAATTGATGAAGGGCTCAGTCCTTGATGAACCTAAAACGGAACACCCGTTTCGCACCTTGGCCACCAGTTAATGCTTACGTTTCCTGCCCTAGCAATCCCTCCTCTGGCAGTCAATTGAAGTAAGCCAAGGATAAGAAGAGAAATCGAAGGCTCAGGCTAAGGAAGTGCACTAGAAATAAGAAAATAATACCAATACATGAAGAAAAGTAAAAGAAAATCGAAGTAGAAGATGCGAGTTACGCAGGAAGATGAACTGGTTTCGTGTTACCACCCAAGAGCGTCAAATTGTCGCTTAAAGCCCCTAAACCGTAGATTCCATGATAACGCTTGCTGGCAGCATGTTACAGCGATCGATGATTCTACGTGACAGCCGGATTTCTTCCCTAATCGGATCGGAACGCGGTTTGTCCAGCTTCAAGGGGTGACCGCGTAGAACAGATAATTATAGCGGGACTGAAGACTCTGAAAAATCTGGACCAACCTTCCCAGTTAAGATACGGTAGGCTAGGACTTGGCCTCCCTTAAGCCTTCGGTAGTTCATTGAATGCATTCCCAAACTAAGTAGACGCGCGGAGTAGGTCCGTCCCCGTAATCCCTTGAACAACCCAGTACCCACTCGTAAAACCTTCGCTAGCTCCATTTTGTCCAGGACGAGGCAGGTCGGACAAGCCTGGAAGCAATTTTCCAGATGGCGATGAACGAAAGCCGAGGACAGTCTCGTAAAGATGCTGCCCGTCAAGACACCAAATGAACGTCGTATTAACCACAACCTTCGGCAACTTCCGCTTGCGTCCTTCTTCCAGTTGTCGCGGAGTGTAAATACGAAGATTGTACGACGCGTAGGTCAGCCTGGTTAGATACACGGGGAGTTCGATCACACCGACTAAGTACTTCGTAGGAAGACAACCTAGTCCAATTCGAAGAACGGAGCACTTTGCCTAATTTATGGACAATAACCATAAAGTAGACCAGTCCAAATGCTTATCCAACGCTCCCAGCATAGCTTCGGACCCCCAAGAACATTGATAATTTTCCGCCGCTTCAGATCATCAGCAAATAGCAGCGATGGCACCTTAAGCTCCGTGGGTCGGTCATTCACATGGATGGAGAACAGCAACGGTCCAAGGACCGAACCCGGCGGCACGCCACTGAAAACAGACTGCCTAAAGGATAGGCCCCTGTCTACACGTGCACACTGTTCTGTACCCTCCATGAATGTAGTCACCCAATGAACGGCGTAGCTAGTTACCCTGAAGGAGGTCAGGTAAGCGCGAGCCTCAAATGGGGTACCTTGTCAAATGCCTTCAAAAGTCGACGAATAGTACATGCAGTACGTGGCCGTTATCCACTGCATCCGCCCAAGTTTCGCGAGCCACCAATAGATTCGTCAGACACGAAAATCCCTTCCGGAATCCGTGTTGTACATTGCTAGGTCGATTAAATCTACTCAGATGACTCTCCAATGAATCTCTCACCAGTTTCTCAAGGAGTTTGATTACTACACTTGTGAGGCTAACTTGTAGTGACCTGGAGATTCCCCTGTTTGGCTGCCGCATGCTGCGTAAACTATTACAAAATCACAAAATTATATTTTCTCGATGTACATAGCAAAATAGCCGTTCGCCTGTTTGAACGTTGTTCGCGTTTGTTTGAGTCACATAGCATCCGCCTTCGAACGGCGCGACGCTCCTCGGCTCCGCGGCCATCTTTGCTCTCCGCGCACGCGACCACACCTTTCCCTAGCTAGCTATCTTTCGGTGCCTTATTTTTAGCACTAGATAGCCTTTCGCCCACTTAATAAATTTTTCCTAGCGTTACGTTTGGTGTTTTCCACTCATCGGAGGTTGGCCTTATTTTCGCGTATTGGTTTTAAAGCGTACCGATCCCGCTTCGCGCTTTAAACTGACCTGTAATTTCTAGGCATACTCCTGTCCGCATTTTTAAAGACAGGACAGATGATAGATTTCCTCCATTCGAAGGCAATGCACAGCTGTCAAGCGATTTCTGAAATAGCCTAGCGGGCGGTCCACATAGCTCCGCAGCCAACTCATGCAACAGCTTTGGGGGAATTACATCAGACCTAGAAGCCTTAGACGGGCTTTGCCCTTGTAACAGCCTACGAACTGCAGTTTCCGTTACAATAAATTCAGATAGTCCTGAACCCTCTGGGATCCTGTAAACCAGCTCAACGCCTGTCAAAGAGGTTTACCTTACAAACGCTGCCGCATACTGCCCACTAAGTACACAGAACTTGTCATAGTCCGTATGCGCATGAGTACCGTCATCACGCATCAATAATCTAATTGACGTGTACGAAACGCAGCGCCTTTTGACATAAACGAAGAATCTTTTTGGATTCTGCGAAACTATGTCCACTAATCCTTTGCCTTCTGAGTTTACTTTTCTCCCTTTCATACTTCACGTAACCTGACCGCCAGGGACGCTAGGGCAGGGTACGTGGGCGTTAATTGGTTGAACAGGATTTGATGCGGTCCTAGTTTTAGGTACATCAGTATTTCAAAGTCCGCCAACTCTTGGTTCAACGACCCGCCGGAGAAGGTACACGCACAGGATAATCCTATCGTTCAAGCCCCGCTTGAACATGAACTTGGACTTGAACAATTATGTGATTCACATGACGTTTGTCAGCAAACATATACCAAAAGACTAGCAGCATATGCGTGTATGCAGTTAATATTGATGACATAAACAATTATGTTATGAACATAATTTCGGCCTCCATTTTCTCATAACACAATTGCGATCTTTGTTTAAACTTGTGGGATTCGTAATTTCCTTCTTCTGTGTCGGCCATATTTTAAATCGCTGGTGTGTTGGACTTTCTGCTTTCGGATGACGTTCATGACGTTGTCTCAGAGAATAGAATTAGAGCGCGGCAAAAAGGTTCCTAATGAGGTCAGTTATCCTATATTTTCGCTATATATCCACAAGATAAGGGAATTGAACTTAGACCATTCGAAGTCTACTTCCATCGATGGTCTTACCGAAGAATACACTAATTTGGAGACCCTCAGCCTCGTTAGCGTTGGATTGGAGTGTTTGGCAGGACTTCCTAAGCTACCATCGTTAAAGACGGTAAGTTTCACTTAACTTCTGATCTTCGCAGCTGACTTTGTCGAATAACGCTATCAAAGGAGGCCTTGATGCGATACTTAACTGCCCCAACTTAGAGCAACTCAACCTGAGCGGTAACAAAATCGAGTCAGTTGACGCGCTTTTGCCGCTGGCGAAGTTATCATCACTGCGTAGTCTGGATCTTTTTAATTGCGATGTCGCTGGCTCTGAGAACTACAGAAAGGCAGTATTTGCGGCGCTACCTAACCTTAAGTACCTGGATGGCTACGATGAGTGAGTGCTCTGTCACAATGACTATCTTTGCTAGAAGCATGGAGTCAGAGCCAGAGTCCGAAGATCACGGTGGGTTACCCAACGGAGACGCTACGGAGGGTAAGTTCGAATATCCTGTGAAGGTTCTTTATTTCGCACGTGCTCTCCCTGCACGCGTAGTAACTGCAGGAGCGTGTAGTATAATGCTCTTAATTTTTACATTATTTGCTTCCGATAGCTGGCTCACGGATACATTTATGAGTTTCGTAGGTTTGTGCAGACCCAGTAAACCCTACTTTTAGGTGGTCCTGCCTCGAGGTCATACGGTAGGGTCATGTTGTGGTCGGTCGGTTCGAAGTGTAGATTACGACTCAGTTTTGGTTTTAGGCCTAGGTGTCCTTAGTCTGGTGGTAACGCTCTTGTCTCGTAATCTTGCGGCGCTGCTTCGAATCCGCGTAGGGGTGGGCGTCGTCGTATACTCTGCGCGGGCGATGGTTTGGTGGCACTGCAGCATGGCACCATTACGGCGTACAGCGAACACGTAATTATTATTACTACGTGAAAGAGACTAGTGTGCTGGAAAACGACCGATGTTGAAGTGAGGGCATAGACGTGGCAGTACCGGGCATAAACGTGTCAGACAGTGGGACAGTTCGGTATTGTTGAATAAAAGCTAAATAACTGCTGCGAGCTAGTGTGCTAAAACTAGTCACCCTACCAGCGAGGCAAGAGCTAATCATCTAAGCGTTTGAAAACCTGTATTGTGTGCTGAGACAAGTTTCAGGCATCGCGTTCAAGGGAAAAACGCTATCGACATTGAAGCTTATTCTTCCACACCAAAGCCGAATATTGCTAGTCATGAGTTTGAACCAGTGCCTTCCTAGACGATTTTTGTAAGCGCGAACGAGTAAGACTTAAAGGTGCTTGTCAGGAAAAATAGGCTAGGATGAGTTCACGAGGCTTACGATATTTCAGTGAGAAAAGTGATAGCTGCAAGGCGCTCTTCGTACGAGGGGTGGAATAGACCCTCCACTTTCTTAGTGGCTCTGCGATGCAAAGCGTTCCTCCAGGCTTCGTCTCGACCACCTTCGCTGACCCCTGGTGGGCATCAGCTAGTCGTTCAAAAATTCAACTGCCTGGGAAGTTGTGTCAGCGCCCGTGGGATTAAAAATGAGGTCACGAACGGTATAGCAAAACCTCGAGGCGTTTTTGCTAACGTTCGCCATTTATGGCGCCGGATCAACACTGTCGGCCTGAAGAGTAGTGTACAGTGCAGCGGTACATTCGACCCTACTGTACGGTTGTGAAACCTGGCCCCTTAGATCAGCAAAAGAGGCTTGTATGCGTTCGACAACTGTTACCTTCGCAATATAGCCCACATCTACGCCATTTCTCGGCCAAGTTGTCGTCTTGGGCAACAGAATTAATCTGACGGGGCATCTACTCAATTTGACCTGTGCTCACGCCACTTACATGTGTAGGTGTGTGTGTATATCCCGTCGACATAACTGTCCACGACCAACTGGACGAGGCAAGTTACGGACCTTGGTATCCGATGACTACAACCTGCGTTATGCACAGGAGACACTGATAAGTGTCGTGAAATCCTGTGCTATGTTGCAAGGGTTGTGTATGACTGACGTAACACGGAAACAGCAAATTCCTCATCCTTGCTACTTAGAGATGTCTGCGTTTTTAATTGCATCATCTCGTTACAACGCAATGGCACAGTAGCACGATCCCCAATTAGCAATGATGAGGACAACAATTGCCCCAATACCGACCTTGCGGGACGCCACTAAGGACAGCTTGTCTAAACGCAAGACTACGCCCCATCCGTACGCAGTTCCCTCTCATCATGGAAAGCAAACCCATTGAAAGGCGCGAACAGATATATCGTAAGATCTCAACTTTAGTGAGAGTCGAAGACGAGGAACAGTGTCAAAGTCCACAAATAGCACGTCTACAGCGTGGCCACTGTCTACCCCTTTCACGATCTACAAGTAGTTTGGTCTGACATGAAGATCCCTTGCTGGATCCATGTTGCGCAACACTAAGGTTGCATCTATTCAGGTGATTCTCCAATGAATGCCTTAACAGCTTTTCCATCAACTTGACTGCTACGCTTGTCGGACTGACAGGCCGGTAGTTCGCAGACAGAGCGCTGTCATTTGCCCTTAAAAATTGGACAGATTATTGCCTCCTTCCATTCCGAAGGTAGGACGCAGCTGTCAAGAGGTATTGAAATCATCAACAGCAGTACATCAGCCGTTTGAACTGATGCTTCGCTGCCATACAACCATGAGGACCTATGAAATAAAGAATAATAAGGGAGAAAACGGGGACTTATCTGAAAACCTTAATGTCCAAGGCAAACATTCAGAGTCAAGGCGCCTACACCTTGTGTAGACAACATACCGTCACAACCAGCTGGCTATCGTGCAAAGATAAGGCGGCATCGGCGAGACAGCTTCCTTTCGGCTTTCACTGCCACGCGTCATAATCAGTCATTACCCCTCAGATAACTCAACACCAAACACACTTTAAACAGGCAATCCGATTAGGAGACGGCAACTGACGTGCCACTGGTGTCTACTGCGAGCCATGTTCTGTAAAGTCTCGAGCCAAGCACAAGGCGAATCACGTGGACTCCAGTCCTGAAGGTGAGAAGGACAAACGGTATCCAGTTTGGTTGTCAGTAGTTTTATTTCCTGCCAAGTCAACTATTCACCTCGAACTTTGCGCCACCATAGTAGACTAAACAATGCCCTCCTAGTTAAGCAGTGACCAGGCATACGTAGCACGTGCCCGATCCAACACAACTTATTCAGTGCTACCTTTTGTTCTAGGGCGCAAGCATGGTTATCATTACCTAACACTCCCCTACGCACATCATCGTTGCGGACACACTGGTGCCATCCGACACCAGCAATGCTTCGCAGACAACGATGATCAATGACTTGAAGGCGCCTCAGATCTTTAGACCGAACGGGCCAAGTTTAACTACCATAGAGCAGAACAGCCCTCACTGTGGCCTTGTATACACGGCCTTTCAGACGAAGGGAAACTCCCTTCTGTTGCCAAAGATGCCGCAGGTTCAAGAATGTAGCTCTGGCTTTTGCAATGCGTGAGCTCACGACAGTTTCTATGCGCCCATGATTGCTGATGCAGCTGGCAAGATAAGTGAATTGATCGACCACTAGTTCTTCGTTAGCAAGCATCAAGAGGTCATCAAGTGGCTGGTGGTTCTGCAGCAACACTTTGCACTTTGAAGGTGCGAATTGCATACCAAATAATGGGACCATTCTGGACAGGCTTTTCAGGGTTGATTGTGCCGCCGCAAAATCATCGAAAAGCAAAACGATATCGTCCGCATAATCTAGGTCAACTAACCTGCACTACAACGCCTACATCGTTGGATTCCGCAAAGGAACACTCCATGATAGAATCCACGACGAAATTGAACAAAAATGGGGAAATCGGACAACCCTGACGAACGCCACTTGTGGTCCGAAAGTTATCCGATAGGACACCGTAGACCCTGACACGGCCTGTAGTGTTCGAGTATAGAGCACGAAGGATGTTCACATATTTCATGGGAACACTTTTCCGCGCAAGTATTTCGAGTAGAATCGATCGATCGACTGAGTCGAACGCACTCTTGAAATCGAGGAACACAGCTATTGTCGATCTGCGGTTTGCGTGGCGCTGCTCTAGCACCTGCCGCAAAGTGAATATATGGTCTATACAGCCACGTCCTGGGCGGAAACCGGCCTGCTCTTCCCTAATCCGAGATTCCCGTTCCGCGGTGAGGCGACGAACGATAATCGAGGCCAGTAATTTTGCCACAACTGGCGTTAGGCTAATACCCCTGTGGTTCGCACAGTCTGTGCGACTGCCCTTCCTGTATATTGCCACTATAATCGATTCACTCCAATTTGCCGGAACACTTCCTTCCAGATAGTTTCAAATAGGGAGGTCAGTGTTTGCAGAGGACCTCACCTCCATCCTTAAATAGTGCAGATGGGAGGGAATCCGGGCCAACGGCACGAAGACGATTGAGGGCTGTGATCGCGTTTCGGACCTCGGCCTCTGACGGGGGCTCTAAACTAACCATCCATGGCTCATCCTGCATCACCTGAGTAGGAACAGATCCCGGAGCAGGGGGCCAGCTGATCTGATCTTCAAAGTGTTCAGCCCAACGATGCGTACGGCGCACCCGCGCTGTCTGAATGTCTCACTAACGCCTGGTTTTCTGGGACCATTGGTGCGGATTAGCTGGAAGAGCTTCCGGTAATTGCCTACTGCTCCTGCCTTCTCCGTTTCTTGAGCACGACTGGTCCACCAGGCTTCCTAGTCAGCACGTAGGCTCTGCTTTAGTTCACGCCTAATAGCCCATCTGATCACATCGTGTTCAGAGCCAGCCTTGGAGGTGCCTTCTAGTTTCTAACAAGTTCTCGGATACCCAGTGACTGGTGCGGTGATGATGGATAGTGCCACAAGCAGGTGCTTCTGTGTCGTGCATGGCGACAGAGTTCCTATTCCACTGAAGCTCAGTGTCATTAGGACAAAACAGCGAGAGTTCGGTATGCAGTGCGTCTTGATAGGCTTGCCTGACCGATGGGCTGAGACAATTCCTCAGATGCCAATCGTAGGGGACGCTTGGTGCGCTTCCCTGTAAAGTTCATGGAGAAACGACAACGTACCAAGGCATTATCAGAGTCGACACAGGTACTCCAGTACGAGCGGCAATCTAGCATGGAACCACGCCATCTGTGACTTATGGCTATGTGGTCAATTTGGGTCCATCGCTGGCCAGCTACAAAAGGACGCCAAGTGGCACTTCAGCGCCCACTGAATCTAAAAGCAATGCTACTAAGAAACAACTGGTGCTCCGCACACAGTAGCAAGAGACGTTCACTGTTGTTAGTCCGTTGGGAGTTAAGCCCATAAGTACCACCCAGATGAGCTTCTAGAGAGCTCGTACGCCCTAATTGTGCGTTCATATCTCCTGCAAATACTATATCTGAACTGGTTGCACTGCGCAGTAGCGCGTACAGTTCGTGATAGGAAGTGTCCTTGACTGCATTAGAACTGCAGTCGGTGGGAGCATAGGCGGAAATCACAAACAGCGTTTTGTATTACTTCGCGAATCCACCTTAGCTGATTGGGTCAAACGGGCTGCACATAAACGGCTGTTCACCGGAATCCAATCAACCAACGATGGCTCAGTTTTGGAGCTGTGAATGATACCTACGCCAGCTTGACGCGTGACTGCTGCATCGGCATCTCCGGATGCGTGCAACCAATAACGAGAGGATAAGCCGGGTGCAGTCAATTCGACAACCCCATTAGGGTCATTGATCCTAGTTTCGGACACACAACACACATCAATACCCAGTGTGTCCAAGGTGTGTGCGAGTGCAGCCTGTTGACCGGTTTGTCATGGAGTGCGAACGTTGAATGTCGCCATGGAAATGGGATAGCGTGGCCTTATAAGGGACTTTTGCCGATAGGCGTCCGATAGGTGCTGTGGGATGGTGGCTGCAGATGGTTCTACTCCAGTGGCACTTCGGTTGCTGTCAATTAAGCTGGGAATTATATAAGGAAAGTTAGTAGTGGAGGCCGGGATGGGAGTAAGAGAAAAAGGTGGAAAAAAAAGAAGGGAGGCGCCAGCAGTAGCATGTTTCCGCTTATCCGCCATGCTGTATGCAGCAGATAAGGCGACCCTTGATAATCTGCGCGACGACCGATGCAGGATGAGGTTTATGTTTGAAGATGTCATGGTTGTATGTGGGCTGAGATGTTGCCATTGCCCAGACCTAGGCAGGAGGACGATTAGGGTCGTCATCCGAAGCCTTTGGCTCAAAAGCTTGTCTGCAAGGCAGCGGGGTGGCAGTGATTTAGTTTTACAGAAATGGACGCCATCCGATTTCAAACCCCCAACTTGGAGGACTAGGAGACTGAGTTTGTCTGACCTCTCACCATTGACCAATCTGGTAGGAGTATCTCTCAAGATGCTCGGAGGCATCACCCAGTATAGCTCAATGGGTCAATGAGGTACGCGAACCGTCGCACCACGTCAAGGTCCAGTTTCGTATTGAAGACACGCATGTGAGATGACTACTCAGCTCAGTGGCCAATTTGTGCATTAACTTCGGATGAATTGAATCAGGACCAGAAGCTTTGGAGAGATTAATGCTTTGCAGTAGCTCGTAGACCGAAATCTCCGTTATGTTAAACTCTGCTAAGCAAGCATCCTCTGTAACTCTTGAAACCAATTCAACCAGTGGTAAGGTATCCCGAGCGAAGACCCCAGTATACTGATCACTAAGCATACTATCATAATCAGTTTACGCACGGGTCCCGTCATCTCGCTATGACGCTGGTATAGATAATTTTGCCTTGCCGCGTCTTTTAACGTATGCAGGACTTGGGGTTAGCTACGGCCTGGTTCGCTAAACTTTGCTCGTACTGGAGTCGAACAGTCTTGAGATGTTGCTTACAATTATTTCTTATCTCTTGATAAGCATCATAGGTACTGGCTGATGTAGCTGCTTCGTAGGTTCGCCAGCATCTGGACCGTTTCTTTTGTAGGTACTTGTCTGTGGTATCCATCCATGGAGGCTATGCCCGTAACCCTCATGAATTGCAATCTCCGTAAGGTATGCCTTAAATTTATCCCAGGCTAACTGGACAGAGTCAGCCATCGAGATCTTACAGTTCAGAACTGAAGCCTTTGCTCGCACTGCACCAAAGTCTGCCCGCCAAATATTCGGAAGTAATTAAACAGCGGTCTGTTGGTGCCTTGAACGAGCACACCGAAAGGATATGCATGCGTGATCGCTGGACCCTAGTGGTGCACCGTATGAAACGTCAGTCACGAAGTCGAGGAAATTGGCGAAACCCAGATATAAACTAGATGGTATTTAGTTGTCCATACACCCAATGGGGAAGTCCACAAACTGGTGCAAAGGCACTTAGCGAGACAGTTCATGAAGTCTGCACCGAACGATCCTGATGCCGAATTGTAAAAAAGATCGACTCAACAGGCTACCGGGGGGTTGCAATCCCCCAGAACCACTTTTTCGCGGGCTGAGTGCGAATAAAGTCAAGTATCACTCTGAGAGAACTTCCAGGACTCATGTGTATCACTACATCTATAAACTGAGTAGATGAAGTGCACAAAACAGCCTATTGTCTTCCACAGTCTATTCCGACGACTGGAATGTGCAGGTCCTCAACACAACTAAGTTACAACGCACATACAGTATAGCGCCTCCGCCTTGGCGACCAACGGAGGGATCAGTTCTAAGCAGCGCGTAGCCCAGTAAAACTACCTCACCGTCCGTGATATCCGGAGACAACCACGTTTCAGTGAAAACAAGTATGTCGGGACGAGATTTGTCAACAAGTAGACCCAATTCGTGCACCATTTTCCTTAGGCCACACGTTTCAAAGTACTACCTCAAGGAAGTCAACACCACCATCCCTGGGTCGTGCACTATCAGGATGGGTTCTGATAGGCCGGAAAATAACTTCCGGCTGACCACCTGGGAACCTACCAGACGGAGACCTTGCTCACCAGTCGCCCATGTATCTGCCAGTGGTAGGTCCGGCCTAACGCTGACACCACTACCCATAAGTTTGAATGCAAACCGCAGTAATTTACGTTCCTCCGGGGTAGAAAGGATCACGCGAAGTAATCGGGGTCGTGGATTTGCCGTAGTGATACGGACGTTCCCCAATCTGGTCAAGATCAACTAATCTTTCATCTGGCAACACTTCAACGCCTACATCGTGAGATTCCGCAAAGGAACACTCCATGATGGAGTGCACGACGAAATTGAAGAGAAACGGGTAAATCGGACAACCCTGACTAACGCCAGTTGTTGACGGAAAGCTATCCGACAGATCACGGCTTTTAGTGTTCGAGTATAGGGCACGTAGGATGTTCGCCTATTTCGAGGGAACATCCTTCCGCACAAGTATTTCGAACAGAATGGATTAATCGACTGAATCGAACGCACTCTTGAAATCGTGGAACACAGCTGTTGTCGGTCTACGGTATTTTTGGTGTTGCTCTAGCACTTTTCTGCAAAGTAAGTATATGGTCTACGCAGTCACGTGCTTGGCGGAAACCTGCCTACTTTTAATCCGAGGTTCCCATTCCACCTTAAAGCGACGAAAGCTAGTAATTTTGTCACAACTGGCGTTAGGCTAATACCGCTGTGGTTGGCACAAATATGTTCGAATAGGGAGGTCAGTGCTTTGCAGTGGACCTCCCCTCCATCCTTGCATGTGGGAGGAAATCCAGGCCAGTGGCACGAAAACGGTTGAGGGCCGTGCTCGCTTTTCGGACCTCAGCTTCCAACGGAGGGTCAACTAACTAACCGTCCATAGCTCGTCCTGCATCATCTGAGTCTAGTCACGTTGTGCTCAGAGCTAGCCGGGTGGTTCCTTCTAGATTCCACCCGGTTCACTGACCTCATCCAGTGGTGCGGTGACCATTGATAGTGCCACAAGCCGATGCTCCTTCATCCTGCATGGTGCCGGAGATCCTATTACACTGAAACTTAGTGTCGTTAGGTTGACAGCAAAAGCTAGGTACGCCGTGCGTCTTTATAGGCTTACCTGATCGAGGGCTGGGACGATTTCCCAGTTGCCAATCGAAGGTGACGCTCGATACGCCCTCCGGTAATGTTCATGGAGAAACAACAGCGTACCAAAGCATGATCAAAGTCGACGCAGGTATTCCAGTTCGAACGACAGTCCGGAATGGAACCACGCCACCCGTAACTCATACCAATAGGTCCATCGCCGGCTAGCTTTAGACACCAAGTGGCACTTTGGCGCCCACTGTGTCTAAAACCAGTGCTACTAAAAAACAACTGGTGCTCCGCAAACAGTTGCGACAGATGCTCGCTGTTGTCAGTCCTTTCGGTTTTAAGCCCATAATTACCATCCATCTGAGCTTCAGAAGAGCTCAGACGCCCTACTTGTGCATCCATATCTCCTGCAAGTACTAAAATATCTGAACTAGTAGCACTGCGTAGTTGCGCGTTCAGTTCGTGCTGGAATATATGCCCTTGACAGCATTTAAACTGCAGTCGGTGGGTGCGTAAGCGGAAATCACAAACAAACAACGTTTTGTACTACTTCGTGAATCAACTTTGCTGTTGCCGTTTAGCGCGCTGCACATACATGGTTCACCGGAATCCAATCAGCCAACAATGGCTCAGCCTTGGAGCTTAGAATGATACCTACACCAGCTTGACCCGGGAGTGCTGCGTCGGCGTCCTCGAGTGCGTGCAACTCATAACCAGAGGATAAACCGGGTGCAGTTAGTTCAACAACCCCTTGGTTTCGTCCACACAGCGCACATCAATACCCAATGTGTCCAAGGTGCGTGCAAGTGCAGCCTGTTGACTCTGTTTGTCTTAGAGTGCGAACGTTTAACGCCGCCATGGAAACGGGACAGGGTTGCCTTATAAGGAACTTACCGATTGGCTTCCGATGGGTGTTGTGGGAAGGTGACTGCAGCTGGTTCTACTACAGCGGCACTTCGATTGCTGTCCGTTAAGTTGGGAATTGTAGAAGAAAGGTTAGTAATGGGGGTCGGGATAGGAGTAAAAGAAAAGCGGTACGCAAACCGTCACTTTCTGATTAGTCTATGTGTAGCGGGCTGAAGCTGCTTGTGGCGTTTCGGCGCCGCACACACTGTTGGAACGTATGCCCTGATTGCGTCGTTGATGTGAGCAACGATGTAGTCCCAGTATTTATCTACTGGAAGAGTTTGTGCTGCGAGATACCAGTCAACTCGGGAGAAGTGATCTTTACTTGTCTATTAGGTACTGCTTTGTCGTTGTGCGTGACATTTGCCACCATCTGAAAACTGGTAACTACTTGATCACTTACATCGAGTGGGGCGTTCAGTTTTACGTCATCAATTAAATGTGGCTCGTTAGTGAGCAACAAGTCGAGCTTCGACTGGCTTTTCCCGTCTCGCCACCGAGGAAACTACTGCACTTGTTCGGTTAGGCCGTGTTCCAGAACACTAATGAGAAACTCGTAGCCGTGCTGGCTGTGAGCGTGGCCAGAGGCAAGATCGATCTCCGGGTAATTGAAATTCCCTGCGACGAGTAGAGGGAATTCAACTTGGAAGCAACTGCTCGAAGGGTTACATTCCAACGCCACAGCCATTCTGGAAGAGCTATGGGAGGGCGATAGACCACTCAAACAGTGAGACTAATCGCTACGGAACCGCGGAGGCGAATCCAGAGGGATTCAGGAAGAGCTAGCAGTTTGGAAGCTTTAATAGAGGCCCACGTGAGGCGGCCCCTCCTTTCCTGCCGCATTCACAGTCGTTTCGAAGCAGCACGTATCCTGAGATGGCTACCTTGGCGTCGACAACATCTGGGCAGAACTAAGTTTCGGTTACACATGATTTTAGCTTGCGTGTCAAACGCAAGAGCAGGGATTTCCGGCACCTTGTTCCGCAGTGATAAAGCGTTAGCGTACAAGCAGCTCCACGTGTTAACGTGAACTACGGGCGACCAGTGGTAACAAAGTGCAGTTGGTAGGGCAGTGATTTTGTTTTACGCCGTCCCCTGCAAGGTCCGCGACTGCACGTTTTTTGTTAAATTCTCATGTTGCGTAATAGTGGTGGTGTGGTTTGGCTACATGGCACAGAGCTATCTGCAATTGCCTGCGCTCTTCACGCGGTTTGTCTAGATGTATCCTGATTACGTAGGGAAAGTTACCACGAAGTCGTACTACCGTTGTAGTACAATCTGACGCATCTCAGGAGTGAAAAGAATGACCCTGAGCAGTTTGGGAACCGGTTTCTTCATGAGCTGGCCTTGCAGGCCGATGGACAAACCACGCCACTGCTGAATTCAGCTACGTTCGAATGTAGTTCCACTGCTGAGCATCATGGTAGGAAGCTTTGACCGGATTAGTTGTGTGGGGTTCTGGGACCACGTGTAAGACTTTACGCTTTGTCGGGATTGGGGTTGGTGCTGTGGATACACGCCTCCTTTCTCGCATCCTTCACTACCCAGGGAACGTCTAACTTGGCGCAGATTCTCGAGTTTAATTTGTTCTAGCAACCTGATGCCAGGAGCATTTCCTCGACGTCGCCAGCACCATCCAGGAAGACCCGTAATGCTCCTGGACGTTTGCCACCTGGTGAGCGGGGTACCCGTAGATGGCAGAGGGTGAGGGGTTGGACGGTAGTCCAAGGATTGCCGTTAGGAGATCCGCACTGGTTTGGTGGTCGCTATCATCCACGTTGAATTCTGGCAGGACATTGTTCCGAGGCGTACCGGTGCCTTGGTTGGCTTATAAGTACCTCGGCTGTGCAACATGTGTGCGTTGGGAATCTGGAGTCCCCCGTAATTGCATGGCGCACTGAGTGTACTCGGCGCAGGTTTTAGGACTGCTTGTTCCTCGTTGGGGAGACCGCAGTAGTTGGGTTGTTGGTTTTTGACTCTCAGGATCTGCTCACTTGTTGGCGAGACATCCGTTAGTCGTGTGGTTTTTTCTCCCCAGTTCTCAGTGACGGCGACAGGTCGAGCGGAGGGGATGAAACATGAATCATGAGTAGGGTAGCATCCAGTCTGACCGGATGCGACTTTCTGTAGCGAGAGGCTTTATGTGGACAGTCTCTTTAAATCCTGGCGGCTTCTGAGACTGTAGTTAAGAGCAAGTATAAAGGTTGCTTTTTACAACTGTCGTATAATGAAAAATCAAAAACATTTAACTGTGAGTCGTCAGCGGTAGGGCTTGGACAGTTAATCGTTTATCCTTGTTCGGTTAAAAATTCGTGTTGGTTTCGGGTATAGGATGTATTTTTTGCATTGTATGTTCACGGTTTCACAAAAGCACAGGTTTCTGAAATAATCGTCGATGCGTGTCTTGAAACACTTCGCGGAATCGGCTTCGGTTAATCCTTCCGGTAGTGTATTCTATAAGTTTGATTCTTTGTTCTATACAAAGTTGATTTTACCTTGTTTATAACGGTGTCCCGCAAGTGAAATATTAGCCGCAGTATAGGGAAGTGTAGTGTTCGATGGGTCATAATAAGGTCCATTCTTACTCGGTGGTAAGATAATGTGCAGAGTCCGAGCCTTTCACAACGTTTTTCTTACAGAAGCTTTCTTAGACTGAGAATCATTATAGTTGCAATGTGATGTATTTTCTCCAGCTTTTTATTTTCCAACTGGGTTATCGGGTCACCGTATTCAAGGGTTGGTCTGGTAAGCGTGGTGAATAGGCGCGGTTTCCTCGGACCATACGGAGGAACTGAGTCGTTATGCCCAGAGCATACCAAGTCCCGCACGGTACTATTTCTCTGTACTTTCTAGTGATCTCATATCGTGTCGCGAGAGCACTCCTAAGTCTCTGACAGATGTATTAGTGTGGATCAACTGGCCGTCCTAGTTGTATGGTTGAGTGGTTGGACATCTGGTTGCGTTAAGAGGGAGGTACATTTCAGTGCACCATGTCGACAGTTGCTCTAAGTCTTGCTGAAGGCGAGCGCAGTCGCTCTGGTTCTTAGTGATCCTCCAGGTTTCTAAATCATCTGCAGACAATGAACTTGGTGACTGGAGTTACTGCGGGAGATCATTGGTGTGGATAAGAAATAATACTGGCCCAATTACAGTTCCTTTAGGCACGCCACCGGTCAGTGGAAATCAGTCTGTCAGATAGTCATTGACCTGTGCTCCAAACTCATGTAACCACTAAAGTAGCGTACCACCGATTCTGTAAGTCCTCAGTTTACTTAGGGGTACCTCGTGATTCACCCTGTCAAACGCCTTACTAATGTCGATGTACACCACGTCAACAGCCTTCCGTTCATTGAGAGCTCGTACGCACTGGTGGTCTGCGTACATTAACTTAGTGATGCAGAATCGCCCTTTCGTAAAGCTGTGTTGCGCTGGCGTCAATATGTTCATCGTTTCGAAGTACGGTAGCAGACTTCACATCCTTCTTGAGAACTTTGGATTTTATTAAAGTCTAGTCTATAGTTCTCTACTTTACTCAAATTACCACCCTTGGGAAGCGGTCTCACTATCGAGCATTTCTAGTCATTGTTGACAGACCCTTCAGGGAGTGATTTATTGATTAGGATTGTCACGACTGGTGAGATAGGGACTTAAATATTAAGTGGGTAAAGTCCGTCTGGTCCGGAGAGCTTTGCACCATCGAAGTTGACGAGTAGCCGATACATTTCAACTGCATCACATTGTAGGCTGTTACGCAAGACTGGCGGAACCTGTGCTGGTACTGAAACAACCCCCTGTTTACTGAGAATGTGGGGAGGAAAAGCCATGAGTACTCGTCATTTACTGCAATTTTTTAGTCACTTTTTCTGTGATCTTTTTTTTACAGCATTCTATGGGTGAAATCAGTTTGGTCATGGGCTGCCTAACAGAATTCTCCGGTGGTGTTACGTGGAATGTAGAAACCCATACTCATTCAATGCGCGTCACTTACGGTAGTGTGTGTGCAATTTGGCTTCAGGTGCTGGACACACGGTCGTTCAGTATATCACGTATTCATCTCTTGCGTGCATTATCCTAATGACGGATCACAAACTCGCGCCTGAAAACCTTCACAGATCCGTTTCGCGTTTTCTGTCCGAATCTAGTGATTTCCCCGTATGCTTTGTAAAATAGTCCCAAATTTGTCATTTGTTGGCCACTTTGTTTGTGCACATCGGGAACGCGACCTGGAAGTTACCCTGGCCACTTCCGGAAAGAAAGTTTTTCCCTTTCTCTAGCTAGCGTTTTTTGAGCGCCCTTAAGCATATAGAGCTTTTAATATAGGAAATAAACGTAAATTTCGCCTTATCATCATTACACCTTAGGTGAAGGTGAGCGAAACTGTTTTGTGCCGCATTACCTAGATAGGACACAAGAAAAAAGCATGTACTAAACAATATGGAATGCAATGAAAACGCAACACGCTGCTAAGTAACATCTTGTGCTTCAGGAGAGGGGTTGTGGTTTGAGGAGAGTGATAAGCTGAATGGGGAGTTACAAAGAAACTCAGCACAAGCGCCATTGAGGTAAGCTGCTTTTTATGTCAACTAGTGTATCCAGCCAAACGTGCCCGTCGTCCTTCGGACACCAGCCAAGCAATCGGGACACACCAACCGACGCCATCTTTGAAGTGAGGGACTTTATTCCTCTTGACCAACTCTTCACTTGGCTTCCTCTTCCATCCATACCCTCGGCGCGCAAACATCGGGCGCTGTGAGAGTCGGGTTAGCATGCGCAATACGGCCCAGCCATCGTAGCCTGGTTCGTGAAATAACTGCCGAGCGGTTCACTCGCTCTTTATGTACCAAATACATAACGCCGAACACGCTCATTGCTCACGCGGTGTTTCCATCAGCCAGGAGCTAGGCTGCGAAAGCATCGATGATCAAACGTAACTGTCGTCTTGATGGGATAAGTTTCGCAAACGTACAACAGAGTTGAACTGACGAGAGTGATGTTTCGCCGGCGCCACAACTAGCGGAGATTAGGAGAAGCATCTTGACCTTTCGCAATTCCGTTTGTCCCCTTATTTCCGCTAGCGCTTATGTAGCTGCCTAGATCGCCACCATTGGTCAGCGCAGAGGTGGGTCCCTGACAGTCGGATGATTTTGCATTTCGATGGTACAAAGTGTAGCTCGAACTAACTGACAGCCAATGCGGAATTGTCCAGTGCTACTTAGCACGTTGGAAAGCGGCCACAGATGAGCGCAATTTCGTCGGCGTACTGTAAGTCAAGAATTCAACCACTTGGGAATCGGCTCCATGTCCTGCAGGTCGTGTTCGCTGAACGCAGTCTCCATGGCTTCCTCAGTATCGAAATTAAAATAAAATGTGTCAGCCGACATCCTTGTCTCACACCACTAGAGATATTGAAGGGAGGCGCCAGTTTGCTGTAAGCCCGAACTATGCAGGCACACGTTACCTAAGGAGCGTCGCAAAGCGCACATCGATTCATCGAATCGAAGGCACCTTTGATCTAGACGAACACGGTTATGGTGGCACGTTGATAAATATGCCGACGCTCCAACAATTGACGGAAGCTGGTTCTTCATAAAACCTGGCTTTCACGGATGTTAGCAAGTCTGTGAGCAACGAGAGGCGAATATCTTAGATGCAACTGAGATCAGACTCTATGGTTTCCGCATTCGGAACGTGAGCCACCTTGAAAATTAGGGCTATTCCGAGGCGGCTCTAGTCTGTTGGGACGATTTCCTGCTCTCAGCCTCAGTAGTAAATTATGCAAATCATCGAAAGGAGCAGGCCCCCGAATTTGGAGAGAGCCTTATTGAGTGTGATCTCACGTTCCATTTCTGCGTGTGAACTTGAGTCCAAGGGGACGGCCCAGGGAGTAGAGTGATCAATGGCCGCTGAAGCGGACAACTTAAACTGATTGAACTGCTTCTCAAAATGCCCAATGCTCCAGGGATTTTGATTAACTGGTTTGGTCGTCCAACTCATCCTATATGGTCTCGCGTATCAGGCGGAATAACTTCCGATGGTTACCAAGGGAAACGGCCATATCGGTCTCAGATGCATGACGCGACCGCTAGGATTCGAGGTCTCTCCAGGCTAGCACGCACTGTCGCCATGAGATCTGCGAGTCACGTTACGTTTGCTCCCAGCCAGAATGTGTCGACGGGCGTCCGAAAGTTTCAGAGACTGCATAGAGACTCAATGTCCAGCTTGGCAGTTTGATTTGTCACATGGAGACATGCCTGTTGCTAATAGCGTCTGGTCAATGTGCGACCAGTGGTTCTCTGCGACGGTCACTGTGCGCTAGCTCAGCCTAGATGTCACCATACTCTGATACGCATCCAGAACATCTGACCGACAGCTGACATGTCTGCGCTCACAGTGTCGCCGCATGCACCCATCGAAGCGAACTGTATGATTGGCACAGACGGTTGCGTGATAAGAGTCCACGCTCATGCTTCAAATTTAACGACAGTTTTGGACCCAGCCTCTCCAGCGGTTCGGTCGATTTTCGTCCATGGCTGGTTTGAAGCAAGTGAGCGTCATGTCACTCTATTGCTGGTGCTGCTTCGGAAGTTGACGCCCGCGAGAAACAGATAAACCTCTTCAAAAAAGTGCCGCAACCGCTCACCATTATCATTACTGAATCCTACAGCATGTTGGCTACCCAGATGCAACGCATGGGTGGGCAATTTTCCAACTTTGGTGTTCAAATCGCCAGCTAACACTGTCCGTGCTTCTAAAAATAAGGAGCGTCTTCAATTGGCAATGAGGCTACGGTTTGTATGGGCCTAGGTCGCAGTGACAAGTAAGCAGCTTGTCTAAGCGCGACTCCGAAGCTCTGGACGATCTAGGCAGTGTGACATCGCACATCCAGCTGTTCATTGGGATCCATTCAATCATGACAGCTTCAGCATGGGGGCTCAAAGCACTGCTCACATCGGCGTGACCAGAC
>OX104070.1:39065911-39157922 GCA_944474145.2 Dicrocoelium dendriticum | reverse complement strand
TAAACTTTCAGCATCCTAGTCGCAAATGAAGCTAGTTCTCAATAGACTCGCTGGGCTGGGGAAAGTGAGCAAGGATAATCCATCCTCGTGCAGACCACAAATCGCTGAACCCACTCCACTTTCTCGGGATTGTTGCCTCATCATTATGAACGTAGTTGAATCGAACAAATAATTGCGGACGACCAAATAAATAAACAACTGGTTTATTCTCGAATTTATCGAGGCACACCAACTCAGGCATGATTAAAAAATAATTCTCGAACGGTTGGTCTGTTTGTTATTTGATGAAGGTGAACAGGGAATTAACATAATCTCTGCATTCCGGTTTCGCAAAAAGCAAGGGGACCCGCCCAAACTTTGCTTCCTCAAAGTCCTGCGTCAAACAGAAGAGGAATGCCGGCGTATTCTGCAACGGACTATGCGTCTCAAAGGTGAGCTCTATTACGTAGTGCGTGACCTTGCTCCAGAGGATCGGATAAAAATGAAAACTGCTTTTGAGGAGCAAGGAACTCGCCAAAGAAATGGTAACAGACCACCATATTGTGGATTTTTGTGTGGTTCTGAAGATCCTGAGAGCCCGTTGGAGACTCATTCTCTTTATTCCAGGAAAATGAAGCACAAAACTGGACTAGGCGAGTTAACCGCCAATGTGCGCAGTCTAAGGAATAAACTGGATGTGCTTCAGTTGATTGCCTTAGAGGCTCGTCCAGACCTGTGGCGCACAATGAAATCGGCCTATTCACAGACATCACGGATTCCACAGCACGTTTACCACCTCGCCCGATCCCATCGATAAAAGGGGATGGCCGGCGGTGGCGTACTGGTTTATTGGTAGGCTGGTATCAAATTACATGTAGTTATAGCGAGCAGCGAGAGCGACGATGAGTTCGATGCCCTCTGGTGCCTGTTCATGATAGACGGAGTTCCCTCACATTTGGTGTCGTCTACAGAGGTCCTTCAGGATCCGGAGCCCGCTTGATGGACTGGATCAGTGGGAAAGGTGCAGGAAAAGCTAGCCTTATCGTTAGGGATTTCAATGCTCCTTCTGTTGGCTGGAATCTGCTTTCTTGTGACCGACCTACAGATTCCTTCTAGGCCAACTTACTCGAGAAAATTCTTCCTTGTAATTTGCTCCATCATGTCACTACGTTAACTCGTATTCCTCTAGGTCAGACGCAGCACATCCCAGGACTCGTGCTCTCCCTAGCACAAGCAGACATCACGAAACTTTCAGTTCTGGAGCCCATTGGAACAGGTGACCTCTGTATTGTCTCCTTCCAGTGGACACGTTGCTTTGATATTCACAACTCACGAGCCGACAGTCAGAATTTCTGGCGCGCCGATACACTGCGCCTGAAAACTGCCGAAAGCGTTGTCGGTTGGAGTATCCCTGAACACTACAACGTTGACGAAAAAGCTAGCACCTTCACTCCAAACTGAAGCTGCTCATTGGGTAGGTCGTCTGCTTCTCCAAAAGGTGTCCTTTCTCCAAAGGCCCTCCTCAGCTCGACCACGAATAGAGATCACTAATGAAAAGAAGACGTAAACTATGGGATCGCTTCAGAATTACGCGACTTGAGCTTGACTACTGCTACTACAAAACGGTCAAGAATGCTTGCAATATAAAAACCGCGAGAAACGCCAACAGCAGGAGCTGGCATTAGCTGCACTTTCTGGTACAACATCCAAGGCGCTCTTTTCATATCTCAAATGAGGCACCAAAACGGACAGTGGTGCCGCAGACTTGTCTCTCTGTGAGCATTTGGACCTAGTTTACGAAGGCGCAGAGAAAGCTAGCCTTTTGGCTCAGCAATATTCCTCTGTCTACTTGGCCGAAACGCCACTCACCGATAGCGTTGCGCTTACTCCTTCTTCCTAGTTGGAGCACGTAAATGTTAATTTGATGTTGTCCTGAAACTTCTTTTTGACCTAGACCTGCATTCCTCGCCTGGTCCTGATGGTTTACGCCCATTGTACCTTAATATCGTGGCTGGGCACATTGCTGCTCCTGCCTGTTGAAACTCCCTTCGTTCCTTTGGGCTCAGGTGGCTACCAACCGCTTGGAGTGTGGCAAGCGTTAAGCCTAGTTACGAACTAGGGAACCAACAGAAGCAGACCAGGTATCGTCCCAACTGCCTGACTTTAATTTTTTGCAAAGTCATGGAACAGATACTGAAACAAGCCCAACGCCTTCAACTCGATGAGTCGGAGTTCCTCTCTGAAGCCCAACTTGGTTTCCGTAGTGCGCGTTCATTCGTCTGAAATTTGCCGGAGCCTAGGGAAAATGGGCAAGATAATTAGGTGCCGGTAAGAGTCTGGATGCTGGGCTTGTTGGTTTTAGTAAGACGTTTGCCAAGGTCCAGCATGAGGTACTCCTCTACAAACTCCGGGGAAGCGGCGTCGCTGGCAATCTTCTTTATTGGGTCCCTAATTTCCTGGATAGTCGCTCAACACATGTTAACGGAAATGAAGCGCTTACCGATCAAGTGCTCATGACCAGTGGGGTCCCAAGGTTCGATACTAGGCCCTGAAAGCTTCAGGGTCCTTATCAGCGACCTGCCACCCGAACTGCAAACCGACTGCCTAATCGACCCTGATGATATGAAGCTATAGGTTGAGGTATCCAGTCTGGAAGATGCAGAGCGATTTCAAGCGACACTCGATCTGCTGCATGATCGCTCACTAAATTGGCAGTTGCCCACTTACTGTTACGAATGCGGGATCTCGGGGGGACTGTGTCTCCTGCTCTCAAATCAATCTAGAACACCCGGATGGGGGTAGCGTCTGCATACAGAATGCTATGCCATAAACAAGCCTTCTCACGCCTGACCACAATACCCTTCAGTTTACTGTTTGCTTTGCATGTGCGCCCAATGCTGGAGTAGAGATTTCCTGCTGCGTATCTTCTCACCAAATCCGAACGTGACATGATCGAGAAGGTTCAGCGGCGAGGATCCAAATCCGTTCCAGAGTTGCGGGACTTATCTTACCTCCTACGGTTTCAACGGTTGAACCTTTGGGAGTATCGTCGTTGCCCCGGAGATATGATTTTCACTCCGCGTATCCTACCTAGTGGGTCGGGGAGTGGGCTGAAATCGTACTATCGTCTCAACACAAAGTATGTAACCCGAGGCCATCGTGGAACCTTTTCGATCCGCGGCGACTCAGTGTGCAGTCTGCTCTGGTCCTATCCACCTGGATAGTGAATGACGGGAACCGCTTGCCGGTTGCTTAGTCGATGCTGAGACAGAGGGATGTTTCAAAGGACTGTTGGATTCCCACCCTCTGCGTGCACAGGAGTTGTGTTGCAACCAATACAACCACAGTGGTCTTCTGTAGATCCCGTTTCCGCAATGTTCCCGGCAACGTTCGTAACGATCGGGAAATGCGGAGTTGACAATGAACTTCCTTCTGCTCTCTACCAAGCAATGAACTAACAACTGCGAATAGCGACGCCCTTCCCAAGTTCTCGGATTTTGTGGAGGATTCGCCTTCAATTTATCTAGTAGGAAGAGCCATCCGTGTTGTTGGCTATGACGTCAAAAAGTCTGAGTTGCAGTAACGGTGTGACCTCGCTTGCTATGACCGTACAGTGCTCTGGCTGTGACGGATGGCAGCATATTGTCTGCTGCGATATTTGTTCTGAACTCTATAAGTCTCTGCATGACATACTACATCGGCAATCACTGTGTCCTGTCGCTGCTGCCGTACTTCATTAAACAGTCGACGCCTTCACTCCGGACTTCCAGTCCCGAGCCCTCATTCTAGTCCAACGAAGTTTGAAGATTCCACTGCATTGGACTCTCTTGTCTCAGCACCTTTTTCGTCCACGCGTAATTCCGGCTCCGCTACCCCCACGGATAAACGAAGCCGTGTCCCATTATTTATTTATTTATCAGCTTCCCCATCAGAACCTCTGACACACGCTTTGCCCAGCGAGCCCCCGACTGAGACATACGCTGCCGTAGTGAGGAAAACTCCCGTGGTCCCAGAGGGTAGAGCGAAGTCTAAGTCCCAACCCAAGAAAACTGCTTCCCAGACCCCATTAAAATCTGTTCTCGACAACGTCAAAGTGAAAAAGTGGAAGGTGAAAAAGTTGCTCAAGGACTGGGTGTCATCTCAGCCGTAGACCTCTGGCCGTGGTCTACCACCATCTCATGAAAGATGTCTTATCATTGTGAACGCCCCGTAATCCACCAAACACACCTCTGCAGAAAGGATGCTGGATGACCAAGGGTTCCTTGAGCGAATGAATTCCACCTTATTCGAGGAAGTTGAATTAGGTATACACGTTATCTCTGCCTTCCGCCTGGGAAGGAAGCCAGAGGATTCTTCCAAGGTACGCCACCTCAAGGTCTTATGCCAAAGCGAAGAGGAATGTCGACGCATCCTCCGGCAAACCCCACGTTTGAAGGTGAGCCCTTTTACGTACTGAGAAATCTTTCTCCGGAAAATCGTAACAAAATGAAAACAGCCGTTGATGAGCTCCTGTCCTGCCGAGGGCATAGTGAGACAAACCTCCACATCGTGGATTTTCGCGTAATCCAGGCAACCCCGAGAACCCGGTGGAGGCCAGTTCTCCTCAACCAAGGACAGTAGAGCAAGCAAACGCACTGCGTGTAAATTTTGCTAATGTACGCAGTCTGAGAAATAAACTAGATGAGATACAAATGCTTCCGTCAGCTACTCACATTTATACTTGATGACATTTACCGAAACTTGGATTTTTGCGGACATAGAGGCAGAGGTTTCTATCCCCGGATAGAGTCCCTGTCGCGCCGACTGTCTTGCATGTAGGCCCGGTGGCGGCGTCATACTTTACTGTAAAGCCAAACTCAAGGCCAATTTGGTTGCAGCTGCTAGTGGCCACGATGGTGAAGTGAATATCCTTTGGTGCCGTATTCAGGATGGATATAGGCCCTACACTATTGGTGTTGTCTACAGAGCGCCATCGGGATCCGGAGTTCATTTGCTCGATTCGATCAGGAAACACGGCGCGGGAAAGGACAACCTTATCGTGGGGGATTTTAATGCCCCTACTATCGAATGGGACTTACTTATTTGTGGTCGTTCACCTGATTTCCTTGCTGCTACCACACTTGAGACTGGTATCGATTGTAATTTATTTCAAAACGTAACCATGCCAATTCGCATTTTTGCCGACCAAACACCGGACATTCAAGAACTTGTGCTCACCCCAGCTCAGTCAGAATTCACGAACGTAACACTTCATCAACCCATCGGCAAAAGTGATCATTGTGCCGTTTCATTCCAATGGACACGTCGCCTCACGATCCATAGCGAATGTGGTTGTCGTCGGAACTTTTGGCATGCGGCTCCCCCGTCTGAGAATAGCCGCAAGCGCTAAGAACTGGAGTATTCCCAGATCTCATTCCTCTTGCTGATGCGTGGAACCTTGTGCTTTCCGAAATAACTCCTCTAATTGAGCAGGTGGTTCCTTTCACCCGTAGAATGTCCTTCAAGAGGGGTCCAACTTGGATTGACAGTGAATTGAGATCTCTGATAAACCGAAGACGCGAATTGTGGTACCATTGCAAGCAACTCAAGCGGAGTTCTAGTACTCTTCCTACAAGTCTA
This sequence comes from Dicrocoelium dendriticum, assembly GCA_944474145.2. Taxonomy (NCBI): domain Eukaryota; kingdom Metazoa; phylum Platyhelminthes; class Trematoda; order Plagiorchiida; family Dicrocoeliidae; genus Dicrocoelium; species Dicrocoelium dendriticum. The sequence goes on along the minus strand of OX104070.1, from coordinate 39,152,324 downwards.
CCGGAAATGCTTGTGTCAAGTTGAAGCGGTAAAAACGTCAGCAATATGAGCTAGCATTAGCAGCACGCTCCAGAACGACACACAAAATGCTTTTCGTTTGTCTGAAAAGAAGCACTGGGGCTCGCAGTGGCATCCCTACCTTGTGTTACTTTGAACATCGAAAGTTACTTAACGAAGACGATGATAAACCCAGTCTTTTCGCCCAGCAGTACGCCTCTGTCTTCGAGAAAGGAACTCCCGTCTGCGACAACGCGCTGTCCGGTCTTCATTATCTGTTGGATCAAGTAGACATTAACATCAATTCTATGGTCAAACTTCTGCTTGATTTAGATCCGCATTCTTCACCCGGTCCGGATGGCTTGCACGCCCTGTTCCTTAGGACTGTGGCGCAGTACATCGCCCCTCCAACCTGTCAGGTTTTTCGTCTTTCCTTCAATGCTGGGCATCACCCATCGGCTTGGAAAGAGGGCATTGTAAAACCCTTATACAATGGAGGGAACAGGCAAGACCCAGCCAAATATCGTCCTATCTGCTTAGCGTCGATATTGTGTAAAGGTATGGAGCGGAGCTTGTAGCAGGTTCTTCATCTCTACCTCGAGGAACTGAATGTCTTCTCTTGTGCACAGCATGGTTTCCGAAGGGCACGCTCATGTACCTCGAACTTACTAGTTGCTAAGGCGAAATGGGCGAAATCGCTAGATTTCGGTAAACGCCCGAACATTGTGTTTGTGGATTTCAGCAAAGCTTTCGGTCGTGTACCGCACGAACGACTTTGGCTTAAATTCCGAGGAATCGGTATTGCCGGGACTCTTCTCTCCTGGATCCCTTATTTCTTTCGCGGCCACACAATGCAGGTGCAAGTATACGAAACGTTTTACGCCCCTGTTCTCATGACTGGTGAAGCCCCACAAGGTTCTGTCCTCGGCCGCGTGCTTTTCAACGTCTTCTTCAATGACTTACCTTCCACACTCCAGGCGGATTGCATAATCTACGCCGACGACCTGAAGATGTGGATGGAGGTATCCCGTATGGACAATGCTGACAGGTTACAATCGACACTCGACCTGCTACATGATTGGTCAATTAAGTGACAGTTGCCAATGAACCTTCCGAAGTGTTCGGTTCTTCCAGTTGGTGCGTCTTCCCCATTTAGCATCCACCATTTTGGTGGTTCCTTGCTCAGAAACGCCAATCAGGAGAGGGATTTGGGCGTGAGACTTTCGTTTGATCGCAAACCTAATGAAGCTACTAAGAAAAAGGTCGCTGTGGCCTACAGGATATTCCACTCTATACGCAGTGTCTTCTCTCGCTTGAGCCCGGAGGTCTTCCGACTCCCATTAGATTCACATGTACGCCCGCTTCTCGAATACGGGCTAACTGCCACCTGCCCTCTTACGAAATTTGAATGTGATTTGATTGAAAAGGTTCAAGGGCGTGGATCCAAATCTCTTCCTGAGCTGCGGGACCTGTCCTATTCTCTCCTATTCAATCAACTGAACCTTTTTTCCTGGGTTACCGTTATCATCGCGGAGACTTGATCTTCGCCCGTATTCTTAAATGATCTTTGGGGAGAGAATTACAGGAATTCTTTCATCTCAACACATAGAGAGCTCAACAGGAGGCCACAGTTTGAAACTGTTCAAACCAAGGAGTGATCGAGTACGATCCAGCCTGGCCTTATCCACTCGCGTTGTGAATGACTGGAACCGACTTCCGGGGACCACCGTCGTTGCCGAGACCGAGGAACGTTTCAAACATTTGTTGGATTCTCATTTTTGTTTACGGGGATCCAGATGTGTCCAATGCAGCTTCAGTGGTTCTCTGTGGGACCTTGCTCCGCAATGACATAGGCCATCTCCGAAACCATTGGGAAGTGACTGAGCTGACAAAGGAACTTCCTTCTCACTATAATCCAATGATCCAATGAAGCAATATGCATACCGATAGGGGCGGCTAGGTTGAGTTCAACTTCAATTTCGGATAAGACTGGAACGATAGGAGAATCCCATGAGTGTTCCATCTTGGGTGGATCGGTGAGCCAGGAATTGATGAAGGACTCAGTCCTTGATGAACGTAAAACGGAACACCTGTTTCACACCCTGGCCATCCAGTTAATGCTCACGTTTCCTGCCCTAGCAATCCCTGCTGTGGCAGTCACTTGAAGTAAGCAAAGGATAAGAAGAGAAATCGAAGGTACAGGCTAAGGAAGTGCACTTGAAATAAGAAAATAATACCAATACATGAAGAAAAGTAGAGAAAAGAAAATCGAAGTAGAAGACGCGAGTTACGCAGGAAGATGGAATGGTTTCGTGCTACCACCCAAGAGCGTCAAATTGTCGCTTAAAACCCCTAAACCATAGATTCCATGATAACGCTTTCCGGCAGCATGTTCCGGCGCTCGATGACTCTACGTGAGAGCCGGATTTCCTCCGTAATCCGATCGGAACGCGGTTTGTCCAGCTTCAAGGGGTGACCGCGTAGAACAGATAATTTGGCGGGACTGAAAAGATCAGATAAAGCTGGACCAACTTTCCCAGTTTAGATACGGTAGCTTAGGATTTGGCCCTCTTTTAAGCCTTCGGTAGCGCATTGAATGCATTCCCAAACTAAGTAGACGCTCGGAGTATGTCCGTCCCGTGATCCCTTGACCAACCTAGTACCCACTCGTAAAACCCTCGCTAGCTCCATTTTGTCTCCGACGAAGCAGGGCGGACAAGCCTGGACGCAGTATTCCAGATGGGGCCGAACGAAAGCTGAGGACAGTCTCGTAAAGATGCCGCCCGTCAAGACTCCGAAAGAACGTCGTATTAACCACAACATGCGGAAACCTCTGCTTGCATCCTTCTTTCAGTTCTCGCCGGAGTGTAAAGCCGAAAAGTGTACGACGCCTAGGCCAACCTGGCTAGATACATGGGGGATTTCGATCCCACGGACTAAGTACTTCGTAGGAAGACAACCTCGTCCAATTCGAAGAATGGAGCACTTTGCCTAATTTATGGACAATAACCATAAAGTAGACCAGTCCCAAAGCTTATGCAACGCTCACTGAATGGCTTCGGAACCCCAAGAACATCGACAATGTTCCACAGCTTCAGCTCATCAGCAAATAGCAGCGGTGGCATATTAAGCTCCGCTGGTAGGTCATTCACATGGATGGAGAACAGCAACGGTCCAAGGACCGAACCCGGCGGGCACGCCACTGAGGACAGACTGCCTAAAAGATAGGCCCGGTCTACCCGTGCACACTGTTCTCTACCCTCCATGAATGCAGTCACCTAATGAACGGCGCGGCTAGATACCCTGTGGGAGGTCAGGTTAGCGCGAGCCTCAAATGGGGTACCTTGTTAAATGCCTTCAAAAGGTCGACGAATAGTACATCCAGTACGTGGCCGTTATCCACTGCATCCGCCCAACTTTCGCGCGCCACCAATAGATTCGTCAGACACGAAAATCCCTTCCGGAATCCGTGGTGTACGATGCTAAGTAGATTAAATCTACTCAGATGACTCTCCCATGAATTACTCACCAGTTTCTCGATGAGTTTGACTACTACACTTGTGAGGCTAACTGGCCTGTAATTTGCAGGCACACTCCTGTCCGCATTTTTGAAGACGGCACAGATGACAGCTTTCTTCCATTCGAAGACAATGCACAGCTGTCAAGCGATTTCTGAAACAGCCTAGCGGGCGATCCCCTTAGTTCCGCAGCCAACTCATGCAACAGGTTTGGGTGAATTAAATCAGGCCAAGAGACCTTAGTCGGGTTTTGCCCTTGTAAAAGCCTACCAACTTCCGTGTCCGCTACAACAAATTCAGATATTCCTGAACCCTCTGGGATCCTGCAAACCAGCTCAACGCCTGTCAAAGAGGTTACCCTTACAAACGCTGCCGCATATTGTTTACTAAGTACGCAGACGTTGTCATAGTCCGTATGCGCATGAGTACCGTCATCCCGCATCAATTCTGGAATTGACGTGTTCGAAACGCAGCGCCTTTTGATATAAACGAAGAATCTTTTTGGATTCTCCGAAACATCGTCCACTACTCCTTTGCCTTCTGAATTTACTATTCTCCCTTTCATACTTCACGTAACCGACCCATCAGGGACGCTAGGGCAGAGTACGTGGGCAGTAATTTTTTGAACAGGTTGTGATGCGGTCTTTGTTTTAGGTCCATCAGTATTTCAAAGTCCGCCAACTCTTGGTTCAACGACCCGCCGAAGAAGGTTCACTCATAGGATAATCCTGTCGTTCAAGTCCCGCTTGAACTTGAACTTGAACAATTATGTGAATCACATGACGTATGTCAGCTAACATATACAAAAAGACTGGCAGCATATGCGTGTATGCAGTTAATATTGATGACTTATACAGTTATGTTATGAACATAATTTCTCACAACACAATTGTGATCTTTGTTTAAACCTGTGGGATTCGTAATTTCCTTCTTCTGTGTCGGCCATATTTTAAATCGCTGGTGTTTTGGACACTGCTTTTTGATGACGTTCATGACGTTGTCTCAAAGAATAGAATTAGAGCGCGGCAAAAAGGTTCCCAATGAGGTCAGTTATCCTATATTTTCTCTATATATCCACAAGATAAGGGAATTGAACTTAGACCATTCGAAGTCTACTTCCATCGATGGTCTTACCGAAGAATACACTAGTTTGGAGACCCTCAGCCTCGTCAGCGTTGGCTTGGAGTGTTTGGCAGGACTTCCTAAGCTACCATCGTTAAAGACGGTAAGTTTTACTTTACTTCTTATCTTCGCAGCTGACTTTGTCGAATAATGCTATCAAAGGAGGCCTTGATGCAATACTTAACTGCCCCAACTTAGAGCAACTCAACCTGAGCGGTAACAAAATCGAGTCAGTTGACGCGCTTTTGCCGCTGGCGAAGTTATCATCACTGCGTAGTCTGGATCTTTTTAATTGCGATGTCGCTGGCTCTGAGAACTACAGAAAGGCAGTATTTGCGGCGCTACCTAACCTTAAGTACCTGGATGGCTACGATGAGTGAGTGCTCTGTCACGATGACTATCTTTGCTAGAAGCATGGAGTCAGAGCCAGAGTCCGAAGATCACGGTGGGTTACCGAACGGAGACGCTACGGAGGGTAAGTTCGAATATCCTGTGAAGGTTCTTTATTTCGCACGTGCTCACCCTGCACGCGTAGTAACTGCGGCAGCGTGTAGTATAGTGCTCTTAATTTATACATTATTTGCCTCCGATAGCTGTCTCACGGATACATTCATAACAAGAGTTTCGTAGGTTTGTGCAGAACCATTAAACCCTACTTTTAAGTGGTCCTGCCTCGAGGTCGTACGGTAGTGTCCTTCTGTGGTCGGTCGGTTTGAAGTGTAGATTATGACTCATTTTTGGTTTTAGGCCTAGGTATCCTTAGTCTAGTGGTAACGCTCTTGTCTCGTAATCTTGCGACGCTGTTTCAAATCCGCGTAGGGGTGGGCGTCGTCGTATACTCAGCGCGCGGGCGATGGTTTGGTGGCACTGCAGCAAGGTACCATTACGGCGTACAGCGGACACGTAATTATTATTACTACGTGAAAGAGACCAGTGTGCAGGAAAACGGCCGATGTTGAAGTGAGAGCATAGACGTGGCATAAACGTGTCAGACAATGGGACAGTTCGGTATTGTTGAATAAAAGCTGAATAACTGCTGCGAGCTAGTGTGCCAAAACTAGTCACCCTACCAGCGAGGCAAGAGCTAATCATCTAAGCGTTTGTAAACCTGTATTGTTTGCTGAGGCAAGTTCCAGGCATCGCGTTCCAGGGGAAAACGGTATCGACATTGAAACTGGTTCTTCCACACTAAAGCCGAATATTGCTAGTCATGAGTTTAAGCCAGTGCCTTCCTAGATGATCTTTGTAAGCGCGAACGAGCAAGACTTAAAGGTGCCTGTCAGGAAAAATGGGCTAGGACGAGTTCACGAGGTCTACTATATTTCAGTGGGAAAAGTAATAGCCGCAAGGCGCTCTTCGTACGAGGGGTGGAATAGACCCCACTTTCTTAGTAGCTCTGCGATGCAAAGCGTTCCTCCAAGATTCGTCTGGACCGCCTTCGCTGACCCCTGGTGGGAATCAGCTAGTCGTTCAAAAATTCAACTACCTGAGAAGTTGTATCAGCGCCCGTGGGATTGAAGATGAGGTCACGAACCGTATAGCAAAAGCTCGAAGCGTTTTTGCTAACGTTCGCCATTTATGGCGCCGGCGCAACATCACTGTCGGCCTGAAGAGTAGTGTACAATGCAGCGGTACGTTCGACCCTACTGTACGGTTGTGAAACCTGGCCCCTTAGATCAGCAAAAGAGGCGTTGCGTTCGTCAACTGTTGCCTTCGCAATATAGCCCACATCTACGCCATTTCTCGGCCAAGTTGTCTTGGGAAACAGAATTAATCTGACGGGGCATCCAGCATAAGTCTACTCAATTAATTTGACCTGTGCGTTCGCCACTTGTGTAGGTGTGCGTGTATATCCCGTCGACACAACTGCCCACGACCAGCTGGACGAGGCAAGTTACGGATCTTGCTATCCGATGGTAACAACCTGCGTTATGCACAGGAGACACTGATAAGTGTCGCGAAATCCTGTGCTATGTTGCAAGCGTTGTGTGTGACTGACGTAACACGGAAACTGCAAATTCCTCATCCTTGCTGCTTAGAGATGTCTGCGTTTTTGGTTGCATCATCTCGTTACAATGCGATGGCACAGTAGCACGATCCCCAAGTAGCAAGGATGAGGAATTTGCTGTTTTCGTGTTACGTCAGTCACACACAACGCTTGCAACATAGCACAGGATTTCGCGACACTTATCAGTGTCTCCTGTGCACAACGCAGTGTTTCCATCGGATATCAAGGTCCGCAACTTGCCTCATCCAATTGGTCGTGGGCAGTTGTGTCGACGGGATATACACGCACACTTACACAAGTAAGTGGCGTACGCACAGGTCAAATTAATAGAGTAGACTCACGTTGGGTGCCCCGTCAGATTAATTCTGTTGCCCAAGACGACAACTTGGTCGAGAAATGGTGTAGTGGGAACACCCAGTAAGCAACCAGAGTGTTCGATGCCTTGTTTGCGGCACAGGAAAAGGAGATCAACTGCTCAGCACCGTTATTTCACACACCAGCCTCCGATGGCTCGGCCACGTGCGTTGTTTGCGCGCCGGAGGGTGTGGATGGAAGAAGAGGAGGGGTGGCCAAACGATGACTTGGTCGAGAGGAACGAAGACCCTCACTTTGAAGGTAGCCTCAGTTGGAGCGTCTCGGCTCCGAATAACGATAAACAGGTTTGGCTGAATACACTTGTTGCTATGGCTATGTGCCGACCTCAGTGGCTTTCGTGCTGTGAACTTCTTTGTCTCACCGCATTCCTCTTAGCCTCCCCATCCAAACACGATCTCACTATTTAACCTTTTATAATATTGCACAGTAAATTATCTTTGCTGCATAGTAGCCGGCAGGTCGCTTACCGGAACCATGCCCATCCGTTACCGGTAGCTCAGTTGGCATGCACCTGTTTCATTTTATTCCCTTGTTTAGGTATTGCGACAGTAGCTAAGGTGTATAATAATAAAGATGATGAGTTGCTACTTGTGGAAGCTGGTAGGTCATTCATCAACAGCAGCAGCAGCAGCAGCCATTTGAACTGATGTTTCGCTGCCATACAACCATGATGACCTATAGGACAAAAAATAATAAGATATAGAAAAGGAGGACTTACCTAAAAACCTTACTGCCCCAAGCAAACATTCAGGGTCAAGGCGCCTACACCTTGTGTAGACAACACCGTCACAAACAGCTGGCTATCGTGCGAACAAGGCGGTATTGTCGAGACAGGTTCCTTGCATCTTTCACTGTCCCGCGTCATAATCAGCCATTACCCTACAGATAACTCAGCACCACTGTAAAGAGGCCATTCGACAAGGAGACGGCAACAGACGCGCTACTGGTGTCGGCTTCGAGCCATGTTCTGTAAAGACTCGAGTCAAGCACAAGGCGAATCCCGTGGACTCCAGCCCTAAAGGTGAGAAGGACCAACGGCACCCAGTTTGGTCGTCAGTAGTTTCTTTTCCTGCTGCCAAGTCAACTATTCACCTCGAGCTTTGCGCCACCATAGTAGACTAAACAAGGCCTTCCTAGGTAAGCGGTGACCAGGCATACGTAACACGTGCCCGATCCAACACAACTTATTCAGTGCTACCTGTTGTTCTAGGGCGCTAGCATGGTCATCACAACCAATACTCGCCTACGCACACCATCGTTGCGGACACGCTGGTGCCATCCGACACCAGCAATGCTTCGCAGACAACGATGTTCAAAGACCTGAAGGCCCCTCAGATCTTTAGACGAAAGCGGCCAAGTTTCACTCCCATAGAGCTGGACGGCTCTCACTGTGGCCTTGTAAACAGCCTTTCAGACAGGGAAACTCTGTTCTGTCGCCGACGATGCCGCAGGTTCAGGAAGGCAGTTCTGGCTTTTGCCATGTGTGAACTGATCGGTTTCTATGCGCCCATCCTTGCTAATGCCACTGCCATCTCGAGTTCCTTGTTAGCAAGCGTCATCAGGGTCAGAAAGTGGCTGGTGGTCCTTCAGCAACATTGAATTTTGAAAGTGCGAACCGCCGACCACATAATGAGACCCCAGTAGACAGACTATTTAGGGTTGATTGTGCAGCCGCAACATCGTCGCAAAGCTAGAAGATATTGTCCGCATAATCAAGTTCAAGTTCAAACGGGACTTGAACGGTAGGATTATATTCCGGGAGTGTTCCTTCTTCGGTGGGTCGTTAAACCAGGAGTTGCACTTTGAAATACTGATGGACCTAAAACAAAGACCGCATCACACCCTGTCCAACCAATTAATGCCCACGTATCCTGCCCTTTCAATCCCTGATGGGCCGGATACGTGAAGTAAGAAAGAGATCAAGTAAACTCAGAAAGCAAAAAGAGAAAGTGAAAAGTGCTATGCAAGTAGTATACCAAGATATTTGAGTCATCAAAAAAAACTGAAAAGTGAAGGTGAGTCAGCTGGAAAACCTTTAACCGTAGGTTCCCTAACCACGTGCTCTGGAAGCGAATTCCAGCGATCTATAACTCGGCGCGACAGACGAGTTTTTGTCCTGATCCTGTCATACCGTAGATGCTGTTTCAGTGGGTGACCGCGGTGATTAGGTAACCTAGCGGGACTAAGTAACCCTGACAAGTCCAGGCAGGTCTTACCTGTCAAAACACGGTAAGAATCAGGTCCCGTCTTATCCTTCGGTAGTACATTGCGCACATCCCCAAACTGAGCAAGCGTTCAAGCTACGTCTATCCCCGTAGACCCTGCACTAACCGAGTACCCACTTGTAACCCTCTACAAAGACCGGATCAGTAGTGTGGGGTTCTGGGACCACGTGTATGACTTTACGCTTTGTCGGGATTGGGGTTGATGCTGTGCATATACGTCTCCTCGCATCCCTCACTACCTAGGGAACGTTTAACTTGGCGCGGATTTTCGAGTTTAATTTGTTCTAGCAACCTGATGCCAGGAGCATTTCCTCGACGTCGCCAGCACCATCCAGGAAGACCCGAAATGCTCCTGGATGTTTGTCACCTGGTGAGCGGGGTACCCGTAGACTGCAGAGGGTGAGGAGTTGGACGGTCGTCCAAGGATTGCCATTGGGAGATCCGCACTGGTTGGGTGGTCGCTATCATCCACCTTGAATTCTGGCAGGACATTTTTCCGAGGCGTACTGGTGCCTTGGTTGGCTTATAAGTGCCTCGGCTGTGCAACATGTGTGCGTTGGGAATATGGACCCCCCGTAACTGCATGGCGCACTGAGTGTACTCGGCGCAGGTTTTAGGACTTTGCTTGTTCCTCGTTGGGGAGACCGCAGTAGTTGGGTAGTTGGTTTTTGACTCAGGTACTGCTCACTTGCTGGCGAGTCATCCGTTAGTCCTGTGATTTTTCTCTCCCTATTTCTCAGTGACGGCGACAGGTCGAGCGGATGGGATGAAGCATGAATCATGAGTAAAGTAGCATCCAGTCTCTGACCGGAGGAGACTCTGTAGCGAGAGGCTTTATGCGGGCAGTCTCTCTAAGTCTCGGCGGCTTCTGAGACTAGTTAAGAGCAAGTAAAAAAGTTGTTTTTTACAACTGTCGTATAATGAAAAATCAAAAACATTTAACTGAGTCGTCAGCGGTAGGGCTTGGACACTTAATCGTTTATCCTTGTTCGGTTAAAAATTCGTGTAGGTTCCGGATATAGAATGTATTTTTTGCATTGTATGTTCACCGTTCCACAAAAGCACAGGTTTCCGAAATAATCGTCAATGCGTGTCTTGAAACACTTCGCGGAATCGGCTTCGGTTAATCCTTCCGGTAGTGTATTCTATAAGTTTGATTCTTTGTTCTATACAAAGTTGATGTTACCCTGTAACGGTGTCCCGCAGGTGAAATATTAGCCGCAGTATAGGGAAGTGTAATGTTCCATGGATCATAATAAGGCCCATTCTTACTCGGCGATAAGATAATGTGTAGAATCCGAGCCTTTCACAACGTTTCTTACAGAAGCTTTCGTAGACTGAGAATCATAGTTGTGCTGTATTTTCTCCAGCTTTTCTGTTTCCAACAGGGTTATCGGGTCGCCGTATTCAAGGATTGGTCTGATAAGCATGGTGAATAGGCACGGTTTCTTCGGACCATACGGAGGAACTGAGTCGTTATGCCCAGAGCATACCAAGTCCCGCACGGTAATATTTCTGTATTTTCTAGTGATCTCATATCATGTCGCGAGAGCACTCCTAAGTCTCTGACAGATGTGTTAGTGTAAATCAAATGGCAGTCCTAGTTGTATGGTCGAGTGGTTGGACATCTAGTTGACTTCGACTTGGTTGCGTTAAGAGGGAGGTACATTTCAGTGGACCATGTCGACAGTTGCTCTAAGTCTTGCTGAAGGCGAGCGCAGTCGCCCTGGTTCTTAGTGATCCTCCAGGTTTCTAAATCATCTGCATACAGTGAACTTGGTGACTGGAGTTACTGCGGGAGATCATTGATGTGGATAAGAAATAATACTGGTCCAATTACAGTTCCTTTAGGCACGCCACCGGTCAGTGGAAATCAGTCTTTCAGGTAGTCACTGACCTGTGCTCTAAACTCATGTAACCACTGAAGTAGCGTACCACCGATTCCGTAAGTCCTCAGTTTACTTAGGGGTACCTCGTGATTCACTCTGTCAAACGCCTTACTAATGTCGATGTACACCACGTCATTGAGAGCTCGTACGCACTGGTGGTCTGCATACATTAACTTAGTGGTGCAGAATCGCCCTTTCGTAAAGCTGTGTTGCGCTGGCGTCAATATATTCATCGTTTCGAAGAACAGTAGCAGACTTCACATCCTTCTCGAGAACTTTGGATTTTATTAAAGTCTAGTCTATAATCCTCTACTTTACTCGAATTACCACCTTTGGGAAGCGGTCTCACAATTGAGCATTTCTAGTCATTGTTGACAGACCCTTCAGGGAGTGATTTATTGATTAGGATTGTCGCGACTGGTAAGATAGGGACTTAAATATTAAGTGGGTAAAGTCTGTCTGGTCCGGAGTGCTTTGCACCATCGAAGTTGACGAGTAGTCGATACATTTCAACTGCATCACGTTGTAGACTGTTGAGCAAGACTGGCGGAACCTGTGCTGGTACTGGAACAACCCCCTGTTTACTGAGAAATACATTGAGGAAAAGACATGCGCACTCGTCATTTACTGCAATTTTTAGTCACTTTTTCTGTGATCTTTTTTTACAGCATTCTAACTATGGGTGGAATCAGTTAGGTCATAGGCTGCCTTACAGAATTCTCCCGTCGCAACGAGACTGGACCTTAACGTGGTGCGACGGTTTGCGTACCTCATTGACCCATTGAGCTGTACTGGGGGATGGCTTTGAGCATCTTGAGAGCTACTCCTACCAGGTTGGTCAATGGTGAGAGGTCAGACAAACTGGTCCTCCAGGTTGGGGGTTTGAAATGGGATGGCGTCCATTTCTGTAAAACTAAATCACTGCCACCCCGCTGCCTTGCGGACAGGCTTTTGAGCCAAAGGCTTTGGATGAGGACCCTAATCGTTCTCCTGTCTAGGTCTGGGCGCCCTGGCAGTATCCCAGCCCACATACAATCATGACATTTTCTTCAAACAAGAACTTCATCCTGCATCGGCCGTCGCGCAGATTATCAAGGGTCGCCTTATTTGCTGCATACAGCAGGGCGGATAAGCGAAAACATGCTACTGCTGGCGCCTCCCTTCTTTCTTTTCCACCTTTTTCTCCTACTCCCATCCCGGCCCCCATTACTAACCTTCCTTCTATAATTCCCATTTTAATTGACAGCAACCGAAGTGCTACTGGAGTAGAACCATCTGCAGCCACCATCCCACAGCACCTATCAGACGCCTATCTGCGAGAGTTCCTTATAAGGCCACGCTGTCCCGTTTCCATCGCGACATTCAACGTCCGCACTCTAAGACAAACAGATCAGCAGGCTGCACTCGCACGCACCTTACACACTGGGTGTTGATGTGTGTTGTGTGTCCGAAACTAGGATTAATGACCCTAACGGGGTTATTGAATTGACTGCACCCGGCTTATCCTCTCGTTATTGGTTGTACGCATCCGGAGACGCCGATGCGGCACTCACGGGTCAAGCTGGTGTAGGTCATCGTTGGTTGATTGGATTCCGGTGAACAGCCGTTTATGTGCAGCCCGTTTGACGACATCAGCTAAGGTGAATTCGCGAAGTAAAACAAAAAGCTGTTTGTTTGTGATTTCTGCTTATGCTCCCACGGACTGCAGTTCAAATGCAGTCAAGGACACTTTCTATCACGAACTGAACGGGCTACTACGCAGTGCTACTAGTTCAGATATTATAGTACTTGCAGGGGATATGAACGCACAAGTAGGGCGTCTGAGCTCTTCAGAAGCTCAGCTGGGTGGTAAGTATGGACTTAACGCCGAACGGACTGACAACGGCGAGCGTCTGCTGTTTCTTACTAGCACTGCTTTTAGACACAGTGGGCGCCGAAGTGCCACTTGGCGTCCACCTGTAGCTGGTTAGCGATGGACCCAAATTGACCACATAGCCATAAGTTACAGGTGGCGCGGTTCCATTCTGGATTGCCGCTCGTACTGGAGTACCTGTGTCGACTCTGACCATGCCTTGGTGCGCTGTCGTTTCTCCATGAACTTTACCAGAAGGCGCACGAAGCGTCTCCCCCGATTGGCAACGGAGAAATTGTCCCAGCTCTCTGTCAGGCAAGCCTATCAAGAAGCACTGCATAGCGAACTCTCGCTGTCTTGTCCTAATGATACTGGAATAGGATCTCGGCCACTATGCACGACGCAGGAGCATCTGTTTGTGGCACTATCAGTCGTCACCGCACCGGTCACTGGATATCCGAGAGGTCCGTGAACCTATTGGAAGCTAGAAGGCACCTCCCGGCTGGTTCTGAACACAATGTGACCAGACGGGCTATCAGGCGTGAACTAAAGCAGAGTCTACGTGCTGACAAGGAAGCCTGGTGGACCAGTCGGGCTCAAGAAATGGAGGAGGCAGGAGCAGTAGGCAATTACCGGAAGCTCTTCCAGCTAATACGCACCACTGGTCCGAGGAAACCAGGCGTCAGTGAGACAATCAGGGACAGCGCGGGTGCGCTGATACACAATAAGGAGCGCCTATGGCTCGTTGGGCTGAGCACTTTGAACATCAGTTCAGCTGGCTCCCTGCTCCCAGACCTCTTCCTACTCAGGTGATGCAGGACGAGCCATGGACGGTTAGTTTAGAGCCTCCGTCGGAGGCCGAGGTCCGAAACGCGATCACAGCCCTCAATCGTTTTCGTGCCGCTGGCCCGGATTCCATCCCACCTGCACTATTTAAGGATGGAGGTGAGGTCCTCTGCAAAGCACTGACCTCCTTATTCGAATGTGTCTGGAACGAAGAGAGTGTGCCGGCTAATTGGAGCGGATCGATTATAGTGGCAATATACAAGAAGGGCAGTCGCACAGGCTGTGCGAACCACAGGGGTATTAGCCTAACGCCAGTTGTGACAAAATTACTGGCCTCGATTATCGTTCGTCGTTTCACTGCAGAACGGGAATCTCGGATTAGAGAAGAGCAGGCTGGTTTTCGCCCAGGACGTGGCTGTATAGACCATATATTTATTTTGCGGCAGGTGCTAGAGCAGCGCCACGCATACCGCAGACCGACAATAGCTATGTTCCTCGATTTCAAGAGTGCGTTCGATTCAGTCGATTGATCGATTCTGTTCGAAATACTTGCGCGGAAACGTGTTCCCACGAAATATGTGAACATCCTTCGTGCTCTATACTCGAACACTAGAGGCCGCGTCTGGGTCTATGGTGTCCTATCGGATAGCTTTTCGACTACAAGTGGCGTTCGACAGGGTTGCCCGATTTCCCCGTTTTTGTTCAATTTCGTCGTGGATTCTAGCATGAAGTGTTCCCTTGCGGAATCTCACGATGTAGGTGTTGAAGTGCTGCCTGGTGAAAGGTTAGTTGATCTAGATTATGCGGACAATATCGTCTTGCTTTTCGACGATGTTGGGGCGGCACAATCAACCCTAAATAGCCTGTCCAGTGTGGTCCCATTATTTGGTATGCACTTCGCACCTTCAAAGTGCAAAGGGTTGCTGCAGGACCACCAGCCACTCGATGACCCCTTGACGCTTGCTAACGAACTCGAGGTGGTTGATCAATTCACTTATCTTGGCAGCTGCATCAGCAATGATGGGCGGATAGAAACTGACGTGAGCTCACGCATTGCAAAGGCCAGAGCTGCCTTCTTGAACCTGCGTCATCTTTGGCGACAGAAGGGAGTTTCCCTCCTTCTGAAAGGCCGTGTATACAAGGCCACAGTGAGGGCCGTTCAGCTCTATGGTAGTGAGACTCGGCCCCTTCGGTCTGAAGATCTGAGGCGCCTTCAAGTCTTTGATCATCGTTGTTTGCGAAGCATTGCTGGTGTCGGATGGCACCAGCGTGTCCACAACGATGATGTGCGTAGGCGAGTACTACGTGGTGATGATCATGTTAGCTCCCTAGAACAGCAGATAGCACTGAATAAGTTACGTTGGCTCGGGCACGTGCTACGCATGCCTGGTCACCATTTACCTAGGAGGGCCTTGTTCAGTCTACCAGGTGTCGGATGGCGCAAGGCTCGAGGTGGACAGAAGTTGACTTGGCAGCGGGAAATGAAGTCACTGACGACCAAACTGGGTGCCGTTGGTCCGTCTCGCCTTCCGGGTTGGAGTCCAAGTGACTCACCTTGTGCTTGGCTCGAGACTTTACAGGACATGGCTCGCAACCGACGCTAATGGCGCGTCTGCTGCCGTCTCCTAATCGGATTGCCTGTTTAAAGTGTGTTTGGTGCTGAGTTATCTGCGGGGTAATGGCTGATTATGACGCGTGGCAGTGAAAGCCGCAAGGAAGCTGTCTCGCCAATGCCGCCTTTGCACGATAGCCAGCTGTTTGTGACGGAATGTTGTCTACACAAGGTGTAGGCGCCTTGACCCTGAATGTTTGCTTAGGGCATTAAGGTTTTCAGGTAAGTCCCCCTTCTCTCCCTTTTCTTATTCTTTATTTCATAGGTCCTCATGGTTGTATGGCAGCGAAGCATCAGTTCAAATGGCTGATGTATTGCTGTTGATGATGATAACAGAATTCTCCGATGCTGTTACGTGGAATGTAGAAACCCATACTCATTCAATGCGCCGTGTCACTTACGGTAGTGTGTGCAATTTGGCATTAGGTGTTGGACACACGGTCGTTCAGTATATCACTTAATCATCTCTTGCGTGCATTATCCTACTGACGGATCACAAACTCGCACCTGTAAACCTTCACAGATTTGTTCCGCGTTCTCTGTCCGGATCTAGTGTTGTCCCTGTATGCTTTGTAAAATAGTCCCAAATTTGTCATTTGTTGGCCACTTTATTTGCGCACATCGGGAACGCGACCTGGAAGTTGCCCTGGCCGCTTCCGGAACGAAATTTTTCCCTTTCTCTAGCTAGCATTTTTTGAGCGCCCTTAAGCATATAGAGATTTTAATATAGGAAATAACCGTAAATTTCGCCTTATCATCATTACACCTTAGGTGAAGGTGAGCGAAACTGTTTTGTACCGCATAACCTAGATAGGATACAAGAAAAAAACGTACTAAACAATATGGAATGCAATGAAAACGCAACACGCTGCTAAGTAGCATCTTGTGCTTCAGGAGAGGGATTGTGGTTGGAGGAGAGTGATAAGCTGAATGGGGAGTTACAAAGAAACTCAACACAAGCGCCATTGAGGTAAGCTGCTTTCCATGTCAACTAGTGTATCCAGCCAAACGTGCCCGTCGTCCTTTGGGCACCAGCCAAGCAGTCGGGACACACCAACCGACGCCATCTTTGAAGTGAGTGACTTCATTCCTCTTGACCAACTCTTCACTTGGCTTCTTCCATCCACACCCTCGGCGCGCAAACATCGAGCGTTGTGAGAGTCGGGTTAGCATGCGCAACACGTGGCCCAGCCATCGTAGCCTGGTTCGTGAAATAACTTCCGAGCGGTTCACTCGCTCTTTATGTACCAAATACACGACGCCGAACACGCTCATTGCTCACGCAGTGTTTCCACCAGCCATGAGCTAGGCTGCGAAAGCATCGATGATCGAACGTAACTGTCGTCTTGATGGGATAAGTTTCGCAACCGTACAACAGAGTTGAACTGACGAGAGTGATGTTTCGCCGGCGCCACAACTAGCGGAGATTAGGAGAAGCATCTTGACCTTTCGCAATTCGGTTTGTGTCCTTATTTCCGCTAGCGCTTATGTAGCTGCCTAGATCGCCACCAGGGGTCAGCGCAGAGGTGGGTCCCTGACAATCGGATGATTTTACATTTCGATGGTACAAAGTGTAGCTCGAACTAACTGACAGCCATTGCGGAATTGTCCAGCGCTACTTAGCACGTTGGAAAGCGGCCACAGATGAGCGCAATTTCGTCGGCGTACTGTAAGTCAAGAATTCAACCACTTGGGAATCGGCTCCACGTCCTGCAGGTCGTGTTCACTGAACGCAGTCTCCGTGGCTTCCTCAGTATCGAAATTAAAATAAAATGTGTCAGCGGACATCCTTGTCTCACAGCACTAGAGATATTGAAGGGAGGCGCCAGTTTGCCGTAAGCCCGAACTATGCGGGCACACGTTACCTAAGAAGCGTCGCAAAGCGCACATCGATTCATCGAATCGAAGGCACCTTTGACCTAGACGAACACGGCTATGGTGGCACGTTGATAAGTATGGCGATGCTCCAACAATTGACGGAAGCTGGTTCTTCATAAACCTGGCTTTCACGGATGTTAGCAAGTCTATGAGCAACGACAGGCGAGTATCTTAAATGCAACTGAGATCAGACTCTATGATTTCCGCATTTGGAACGTGAGCCATCTTGAAAATTAGGACTATTCCGAGGCGGCTCTAATCTGTCAGGACAATTTCCTGCTCTCAGCCTCAGTAGTAAATTATGCAAATCATCGAAAGGAGCAGGCCCCTGAATTTGGAGAGAGCCTTATTGAGTGTGATCTCACGTTCCATTTCTGCCTGTGAACTTGAGTCCAAGGGGACGGCCCAGGGAGTAGAGTGATCAATGGCCGCTGAAGCGGACAACTTAAACTGATTGAACTGTTTTTCAAGATGCCCAATGCTCCAAGGGTTTTGATTAACTGGTTTGGTCTTCCAACCTCATCCTATATGGTCTTGCGTATCAGACGGAATAACTCCTGATGGTTACCAAGGGAAATGGCCATATCGGTCTCAGATGCACGACGCGACCACTAGGATTCGAGGTCTCTCCAGGTTAGCACGCACTGTCTCCATGAGATCTGCGAGCCACGTTACGTTTGCTCCCAGCCAGAATGTGTCGACGGGCGTCCAAAAGTTTTAGAGACTGCATAGAGACTCAATGTCCAGCTTGGCAGTTTGATTTGTCACATGCCTGCTGCTAATAGCGTCCGGTCAATGTGCGACCAGTGGTTCTCTACTACGGTCACTGTGCGCTAGCTCAGCCTAGATGCCAGCATACTCTGATACGCATCCAGAGCATCTGACCGACAGCTGACATATGTCTGCGCTCACAGTGTCGCCGCATGCACCCATCGAAGCGAACTGTATGATTGACACAGACGGTTGCGTGATAAGAGTCCACGCTCGTGCTTCAAATTTAGCGACAGTTTTAACCCAGCCTCTCCAGCGGTTCGATCGATTTTCGTACATGGCTGGTTTGAAGCAAGTGAGCGTCATGTCACTCCATTGCTGGTGGTGTTTCGGAAGTTGACGCCCGCGAGAAACAGATAAACATCTTCGAACAATTGCCGCAACCACTCACCATTATCATTACTGAATCCTACAGCATGTTGGCCACCCAGATGCAACGCATGGGTGGGCAATTTTCCAACTTTGGCGTTCAAATCGCCAGCCAACATTAGTGTCCGTGCTTCTAAAAATAAAGAGCGTCTTCAGTTGGCAATGGGGCTACGGTTTGTATGGGTCTAGGTCGCAGTGACAAGTAAGCAGCTTGTCTAAGCGCGACTCCGAAGCTCTGGACGATCCCGGCAGTCTGACATCGCACATCCAGCTGTTCATTGAGATCCAATCAACCTAGACAGCTTCAGCATGGGACTCAAAGCACTGCTCACATCGGCGTGACCAGACAAACGCAATGGGAACATCCTGCCGGTGTCGTTTGTGGGGGATCGCGAAATAATCATGGGACTCGCATCTTGCAGGCGGGTTTCCGATAAGCAGCAGATGTCGATCGATAGGGTCTCTAATGTTGGGGCAACTGCTGCCTGTTGGTCAATCTGTAGCAAAACGCGCACCTTGTAGCATGCCATTCTTAGCAGGGATCGGGGGCTCCAAAGAGAAACGAATAGGCTGAACATAGATTTGCCGACTGGACTGGAGCGACAGTGTGATTGCGTTTACATCGAAACTGAAAGCCAAGCGACTATTTAAGCAAGATGGGGTGGGAGGCAAGAATTGGTGGGTTTGAAATCAGGGGCCATAAAAGTGCATTTGGAGCAAGGCCATAAGGAAGAAAAAGTGAAACAAGGGGAATAAGAAAGCGGGAAGGCTTGTATAGTAGTATCCTTACCCTTATCAACTCTGTTCGATGCCCTCTTCGACGGCAAGAGCACCAAGAAATCATGTGAAGTTCATACAGTTGTATTGCGCAGGCAGAATACCATCAGGTTCCCCAGGCATAGACGTGAACGTTAGGGTTTTCAACCAAAGCCTTTGGTTCAAAAATCTTACCGCAAGTCAGCGGGGCTGACACGGCTACAGTCCGTTTTATTAAGGCGCCACTTTCCGGTTGCCGAACGTATTGCACGCCTGACTTGCAATCATTAGGTCACTAATTCAAATTCACGTAGAAGCGGGCGTCTTCGCGGTATACTAAGCCTACACGCGACCGATAGTCACATGGCCATGGAGCGTCGGTAGCGTGCCGGCGTACTGCTGATGACTGTCTCACTCCAACCCCCAACATGGAGGACCAGGAGACTACGTTTGTCTGGCCTCTACCTACTGGCCAGTCTGGTAAGGGTGGCTCTGGAGGTGCAAAAAGCACCACCAGCATAACTCACTATATCACTGCAGCACACATACCATCGCACCACGTTACAGTCCAGTTCCGTCGCTGGCTGTTGGCTGGTTTTGCAAATATAACACCCGCGTCTGTTGTTTTTTTATTAGCTTATTGCAGCTACTTTACTGGCCGATGGCCTAAAGGATAAGACCTCCGCCTTGTAACCCAAGAAGAATCGGTCTAAGCATGTGCAGACGCGGGTAACCTAGCAGTGTCCCTAGCCTTCGTACGGCTCGTAGTCGCGTGGTAGCAAAACTTCTGTCCGGCTTACTGCGGATGCCTAACTTGGTCGTGAGGTTGCTCTGAACTAGGTCTCAACTAGCCGCCTATTGTTCATAAGCATGTTGTTCATTCCGTTCACTGACTGTATTAATGACCTGGAAAACTACCATAGTTGGGGCTTGTCTCAGTTCCGTGGTACTCAGTGCACCTTACGGATTGCTCTTATACGTGACGATGATAACTTTCTCTAGACTTGACCTTCTTTCTTACTGTCGTTCGTTAGTTTTACCACAGTGCGTTGCAATGGAATCACGGCCGAAATATCACTAGCCTGCTTCAGTATACATTCCTGTAACCACTATAAATGGGCTTTTTATCTCGATAGAAAACGGCACTGGCGAGGGTGGCGCAGATGGCGAGGACTCTGGCGATGATTATGAGGAAGATGAAGAAGAGGACGAGGAAGAAGAATATGGCATCGAAGCCTTACAGCGAAGCGAAGAACTCGAGGATGATGATGATGAGGAAGATTATGCGCCAGGTAATTTACATACTTTTCTAATGATCATACTATACTGATGATGATGATTTGCTTTAAAGTGGCAGAATGGCATTTTTTTCACAGTGCGGTCTTGACTTTTTGACTCCAGGCATCTCAACCACTTAAGCTTTGGATCCACTTCCACGCGTTTTTCTGATCATTGTTTCCTCTAGGTGAAGACGAGGAGGCCGAACTGGATGAATATGACGACCTAGACGAGGAAGAGGAAGATGACATCGAGGAGGATACCGGCGCCAATCTTTCTGGAGCCGGAGTCACTGGCCCTCGTCGGCCTGCGAGCAAGCGCCGTCGGGAAGATGAAGTTGACAACGCATCGGATGGTGCCCCGGTCACAAAACACCATGTTGGGGAGATAGAAAACTCAGGGGACGCAGAGGAACCAGCTGATTAGTGTTCCTTTGTTTATTCGACTGTTTCTGTTGGCACAGGTTGCTTTTGTATATGTCTGCTTGGGCGCATTTTTGCCCTCATGGTAATTTGTGCTACATGACTTCGTACTATTTCCGTGCTGATCCTTATGTACATAGCAGTTTTTCTAAGAAGTCAAGTTTGTCACCGCGTTACGTCAAATGCATTTACTCGATTACCTTAAGCTATTCCATCGCATCCATCTTCACATATTCGATCATTCATCGTGTCCCACTCTTCGATTTATGTGACGCATCCATGCGTCATCTTTCCTTGAGGATCATTATGTTTCAAATTAGCTGTCTTATTGAGTCAAGCCTTTTTCTTCGTTTACTTGGCCTCCTTTAACTGCGCCGCGGAACAGACTTGCCACTGTCGATGTAGATAGTTTGGGTGGCTACACGTAGTTGATTCGGCGCACTGAGCGTTGTTCTCACTTTCTCTATACAGTCTTTTATGTTCCAATTATCCTACGGTTACGGCTGCTCGGTTGTGATCATCTGTGCCGGACAGTCGGATCATCAATTTCCATCCACCTTTCGTTCTGCCATTGGCCCTTAACTTTCAAAGTTCAGATACTGGTACTTTTCTCCATCTCGCGTTGCTTTTTTGGCAGTTGCTGGACATTAGCATCAAGAACCGTTAAACTGGTCCTTCGCTTTCAACCTTTCTAGGTTCACTGAGTGTGTGCACCTTGTTGGGAATGTTTTGGCCCAATCCTTTGAGCTGGCGCCACTTTGTAACCGGTAACTCCATCTGTTTGGTTCTCATTGGTAGGTTTGGTCTTACCGTGTACCTTAAGAGTTTCCGTGTTTTTGAGCAGTGTGTGACGTTCGTTGTGATCTACAATGTTCCTGTTAGTGCCGTAGCCTCACATTAGTCCGCAACAGCTGACGTCGCTTGCTGTGGACCATCATTAAGTCCAGCTTTGGCTCTCGGTTTCACGTGCGTGCGGTTTTTAATTGTCTTGTGACCAGCGTCTCCCTTCCCTGGTGCTGTTTTGTTATTCACTTATTAGTTTCGCCAAGTACCCGCTATTTTCACCTCTTTCGCTATTTTACCATAGTACAACACGTAACTTACTTCTTAATTCTGAACAGTTGCGTCCTCGGATGATGACCAACAGTCAGCCTGTCGCTGATGATTTTTCAACGCGTATTGGCACTGTTGGGTCCACTCGCGGCGTATATGGCCGCGTGGTTCGCCAGCTACGCTGCTTCTCCCTATCCTATAAACCACGTTCCGAACATCGGAGCGCCGTTTGCATAGTTTCCGACATTTAAAGTCGTGTTACTGGTATAGTCTGCCCCCCTTGGGAGTCAGGTCCCGCTCAAGGTAAAGTGCGCTGGCCTGGCATCCGTGGACCGCACACCCTAGCAGTTTATTGGTGTGTGTTCTCTAGTTGCCACTGCTTCTTTTTTGGTGCTTCTAGAACTCAGCTCCGCCGTGGGACGCAACACGAATTACTTCGTCGCGCCGTTGTTCGGTCACCCCTTCTCGTTCACTAGTCTTTAAGAACATCGTCCGTGTGGGCCCCTACTGATCGGTTACCTACCGTCTGGCCACGCTATTGAAGTCTCACCTCGAACTACTCCCACCATCAGTATTTGTCATCCCACTGGATATAGTCTAGCTGTGTCTGATTTGGTCTCGAAGTATGTCAATCTATGGATTTAAGTAGTGTGCTGTGACTAGCAATCAGTGTACCACATCAGCATGTGGTTGTTGTAACTTATCCCCAACGGGGCTGTGAGCGCACAGCTATTTGTCATGTTAGGATGCCAGATGTTCTGAATGTGAATCGATGTACAATGGCATTCGAGCTGAATAAGCGCTCACTGAATACAGCTGAGTATCACTGGTATTAAGAGCAGACATGTTTTCGTGTGTCATATCAAATTGCATTGGGCCTCTACGTAGTTTCTGAAGCTTCTAGGTACTCACAGACGTGCTCCGAACACAAGACTGGTGAAACTGCGTGCTAGCGCTGTGGCCCGATGGTCCCATCGTGGGTCATAGATAGAGACAACCGCTTTCCTCGCTAATAACCTTAACTTTTTCCGTTGGATACGGGAAACGGGCAACAGGAGACCTGGTTTTAACGAAACTATCTTGGATGAGAGTGGACAGCCATTCCACAGCTTGTCAAAATACGTGGAACCTTAGGCCGCAACCCTGAGTAGCCTTTCAGTCAGCCAGAGTTACCAGTTTCTTTACCTATCATTGGTTGCTTTCCTTTTTCGGTCGGCTCCTTTGATCCGACATGCTGAAGTCGAACGTAAGATCAGACGTTTGGAACTGAAGAATGCCGCAGGAGCAGATAGACTTCCTTCATGTCTTTCCAACATCGGAAACCTGCTCTTGTAAACGAGTTGCACAACTTAATAGTGTAACTGTGCGAGCAGGAAATTGTCTCGGCAGAATGGAGCCGTTACGTTGTCCCGATTTTCAAGGAATGCTCGTGCTCGGAATGCAGCGGTCATAGAGTAATCAGCTTGATATCGATTGCTTTTAATTTACTTGTCTTGTCATCCTCCATAGACTGACTGGCATCCGTTAAAGCCATATTCTTGAGGAACAAGCCGAGACTTCAGTTGTATGGATCTGATCTCTACGCCAACTGTTGCGGTACCTCCATATTCATTAGCGACCCACCGTGGTCGTGTTCCTCGACATCAGTGGTTCCTTCCTTTCGATGAATCGGTATGGGCTTCAAAAGTTTTGCCGGCCCATTGCCTGAAGGTAACAAGCTTGTCTAATTTAACGACGCAAGTTCGAGCCCGCTCACAGGCAGTATCTTTAATGCACGTGCGGCCTTTGGTGGTTGCGCGGCAGCGGAGCGTCAGTACTGCGTCCCGCAGGTACTTTTTGCCAGGAAAGTTGTGCCCAGGAAATATCTAGGCATTGTCAGTGCGCTATATGCGCATAGTTCGGACTGAGTTAGGGCTTTTGGCAAACTGTCACCGCCCTCTTATGTTCTCAGCGGTTTTAGACAAAGTAGCCCGCTGTCACCTTTCCTTTATAACTTTGCCATCAACGAAGTCATAGAAATGGCGTTCACTGGACATGATTTGGAAAGTGTAGAGCGACTTCTTGACTTCGAGTTTACTGACGACATTGTGCTAACTTGTAACAGCTACAAAATGTGCGAGGCAGCACTGGCTGTCAATCGTTTTGGGCTATCTTTTGCATCGTCGAAAGGCAAAGTTATCCAAGATTTTCAGGGACCCATTATTGCGCTGACTTTTTAGAGTAATCAGCTAGGAGTCACAGAAATATAAGCGCCGAGAAGACAATATTTGCGCCTGTGGAACATAAGATTAGGTCTCCAAAATATATAGCAAACATTTGAGGCGCTCCTCCTAATTTCCGCCACCTGTGGCGCTGGCGTGGCATCTCTGGTCTTGTAAGACAGAGTTTACAGTGCAGCCAGGTGTTCAACCCTTTTGTACGGTTGCGAAACTTGGCCAATCAGATCGACAGACGTAAAGAGGCTAGTAACGTTCGATCATCGCTGCTTTCACCGCAAGGCTCATGTTTGGTAGGAACATTGCGTGAGCAATGAGCGGCATTGTATAATTTGCGCAGTAAGAAAGAGTGCACCGCTCAGCGTTATATCATGCTCCAATCTCTGATGGTTGGGCCGCCTGTTGCGCATCTCAGCACACCGACTCTGGCTTTGTGCGTTGTTTGCGCGACGGTGTCTGAACCGGAGAAAAGGAGGGGACGCTAAGCGATTGCTTGGTTAAGAGGAACGAGGACTTCCACTTCGGAATTAACGTCGATTGATCTCACCCGACTGATGGACTGTGGCCCGAAGGACGTGAACACGTTTGGTTGGATACACTACTTGACATGCCACGGAGCGGACATCATTGTCGTTTGTGTCCCCTCTCCATCCAGCTTATCCCCTCCCCAAAAAATCGGTATCTGCATGGATGATATCGCACTTGCGGTTTGTTACTTCGTTTTTGTTCTTCACCAAGTTCGTTATCTCGCTTTCTCCATGTATCTTGTGCTATGGAACAATTGACAGATGTTTTTCTCCTTCAGCTAATGTGTCCTGATGATAAGTGAATTGATCAACTACTTCCAATACCTCGCTCTCACGTGGCTAGTGGTTCCGCAGCAACACTCCGTTTTGAAGCTACGAGGCGTATGGCACAATTTTACCACTCTAGACCAGGGTTGATGGCTATCCCAACATCGGTCCCAGTCTACTGATGGCGAAGTCAGCCAATCATTACAACTCCGATGAATATCACAGCAAGACGGGATCCAAACGTGGTGTGATGCTTTGTGTACCTCTTTGATCCATTGAGATACTGAGGTGTTATCCCAGTTCTCGATCAAGCTAGCTTACCAGGATATTCTTGCATGCCGAACTTTCGCTCACTCGCCCAAGTGACATTGAGCTGTTTTGTTTTAATATCCAAGAGCTTGATGAACCTGTTGCAATTTAGAAGAACGCTTCATGCTGACTCTAAGCACAGTGTAACCGGACAAGGAAGCCTGTTGGACCAGTAGGGCTCAAGAAATGGAGAAATTGGTTTCAGTAGACAAATTGATCCCCACCACTGATCCAATGAGACCAGTCGTCAGTGAGTGCGAGGGTGGCCCGATCCGCTATAAGATGCGCTATCTGGCTGGTTGTGCGGAGCACTTAGAGTGCAGTCCAGTTGGTTCCCTGTTCCTGGACCTCTTCCTACTCAGGTGAGCCATGGATAGTTAGTTTAGATGCTCTATCAGAGGCTGAGGTCCTAATTGCGATCACAATCTTCAGTCGTACTCGGGTTGCTGGTTCGGATTCTCTTGAATCCGCATTATTTATGTCAACGAGGCTATGCATAGCGCTGACAGTTGAAGCGCTCATAGTGGCGATACAGAAGATGTGCAGTCACACCGACTATTAACCACATGGGTGGTGACAAAATTACTGGCCTTAATTCTTCGTCGGTGCACTAAGCCACGGGAATCTCGGATTAGGGAAGATTCGGCAGGTGTATAGACCACATCCACTGTTATTACTACTAGAGCATCGTCACACGCCTCAGACCGGCAATAGCTGTGTTCATCGATTCTATGTTTGTGTTCGACTCAGTTGATCGATCCATCCTGTTCGGAAAACTTGGGCGGAAAGGTGTTAAAATGAAATATGTGAGCACTTTTCGTGTCCTATAATCAAACATTAAAGGTTGTGTCAGCGTATACGGTTACTTGTCGAATGTTCTTATAAGAACTGGCTTTCGGGTTGTACCATTTCCCCGCTATTGTTCACTTTCATCGTTCACTCTATCATGGAGGGTCCTTTCATAGAATCATGCACCAGTCGGTGTGCTTTTTCATGCACAGCTGGTTTATCTTGACTATGCGGACGATTTTGGTGTGTGTGCAACACGACTTATCGTACATTTGGCAAAATAACATGACGTATGGGAAATACAATAGACAAACGAAGAGGTGGGAACACATAAAACAATGTTCATGGGAAAGGTATATCACAACATTTCCCCCATTGCGCACGGTTTCTGGACATATCCGAGAGGGTTTACAGTCATGCGTATTCGGGGGTCAAGAGCGCTAGACCACGGCTAACTTAGAGGCTACTTCCTTTATGTTTCTGGCCCAACTCATACGCTGGTCACCTTGCTTTCGTTTCCGGCCGACTGCGCCCGCAAAGAGGGCGCGGCGAGGTAAGCTATGAGTAGACTTGCTTGTCACATTCTAAAGCCAATGAAAGTCTGCGCAGTCAAATTATGCTCCCCATTGACTCGCAATATGTCTGATCTAAAAATCCTCCATCAAACCTCCGCATTACCAGTGTGATGTTGCCATCGTACAACGGCAATGCTCCGAAGGCAACGGTGATTAAAAGCAGACAACCTCTCAACATCCATTTCGCGAATAGGCTAAGTCTCAGCCAAAATGCTGGACCGCTCTCAACACGGTATTGTTTACTTGGCCCTTCAGATATAGACACAGATCGCCTCGACGCCACATATGGCGGAGAATAGCAGATGCAACCCGATCCTTGGAGACGCGCATATTTCATCCATTAGCGCTGAGACAGCTCCCGAGGTAACGAACTTCTCTTACCACTTACAACTAACGACCTGAAAAGGTAAGGGTGGGATTAACGCCTATCCAGTCATTCATGAAGACTTGCACCTCCATGGTATGGACATCATTCCGAATCAGGAGACAGACACGTTCAACCTAGACAGCACAATTTGGGCGGTCTGTGAGGAATCGCAGCTTCCGGCGATGTCTGCATACTCCAAATCGCGAACTCAGTTCCCCGGAAGCAGCTTGGTGCCGCTAGGTTCGTAGTTCTCCAGGATTTCGTCCATCGCGAAATTGTACAAGACGCGGTGTGCCGGGGCAACTCTGTTTCACGCCAACTTTGTTACAAAAGGGGCACGGAGGTCCGCCGTACACCCGCACTCGACCCGAGGTTTGGGAGTAGATTGCTTGAAGATTAGTGACGTAATCCTCGAACACCCCTTTTATGCAGGCAACTACAGCGAGCATTTTGGTCCAACAGTCGCATATGGTTCCGCGAAGGCCGCCCGGTCTCTATGCAGGCTCGAACCTGCGCCCACAGTTTACAAGGGAGGCTTCTGATCCTTAAGGCTACGGGCCGGCAGCACCACCAACCACTTGACCTTTGGTAACGAGAAACTGGAGGTAGTTTATCAATTCACTTACCTTGGTAGATGCACCAGTAACGACGGGCACGTGTTTACTGAAGCAAACTCACGTAAAACATGCGCGAACTGCTTTCTTGTAGCTTCAGAAATGTGTTTCCCTCACCCTGAAAGACTGTGTTTACTGGCCACGTTGAAGGTCGCCCTACTCTTTGGGAGTGAGACTTGGCTTCTTCGATCTGTAGCACCTAGTCATTGGTCACGAGTGCCTGCGAAGCATTGCTTATGTCGGGTGGCACCGGAATGTCCGCAACGATTATGTGAGTAGGTCATCGCTGGGCATTGGTAACCCGACTAGTTCCTAGAAATACAAGTAGCACTGAATTAATTGCGTCGGATTGAGCGCACAGTATGTATGCCCGGTCGCTGCTCTCCCCTAAGAGCCATGTTTTGTTTGCCAGATGTAGAGTAGTACAAGGCTCGAGGTGGTCAAAAGCTTGGCAGTGGAAATTGAAGCCATTGACAACGGAACTGGGTGCTTTTGGCGCTTCTCAGTTTTCAGGCTGGACTCCACATGACCTGCGTTGTGCTTTTTCAATAAGTTACTGGGCATTGCTCGCAGTCGGTGCCAGTGGTGCGTCTGTTGTCGTCTCCGAACCGGACAAACTGTTTGATGCGTTCGGTGCTGTGTTTCCCTAGGGGTAATGGCTAATTATGACGCCGGGCAGTGAATGCCGCTTTCTCCTCGATGTCGCCGTATCTTTATACAATTGCCAGCTGTTTGTAACGGTACGTTGTTACAACGAGTGGCCCCCTTGACCTTGGGTGTTTGCTTTTGGTTATATTAGTGTTCCACAGTTCACCGCGGTTGTGCAGCTGCGAAGCGCCAGTTCGAATGGCTGATGTACTGCTGTCGGCGGTGATAAAAATTCTGCTGGTAGCCGCCATATACGGGGTGCGTAAGCTGCGGCTATGACGACACTGATGCACCAGGCTATATCTAAGATCCTATTGCAACCGGGGGTGCCCGATTTGTAGTCCTGGTCGGCGCGACTGTTATTCTACTCAAACAACTGCATAAAAGCAAATCTAGACAGGCAACTGTGAGATTCTTGGTGCATCGCAAAACTAAATATACGGGAGGATTTTACCAGCATATACCTCAAGTGAACGGGGGAGTCGTAGCCCCTACACCAAAGGAAATCTTTAGTGGCCCATGTGAGCTACGTCGCCAGACAGCATACTTCGAGACCAGCGAGACCTGATGTTGGTGCTGCGAGCACCCTTGAGATCAGTCGCTAGTAGGCACCCACCATGTCCTCCCCAGCATTGTGGAAACCGTAAAACGATGGGGGAGCAGCGTTCTTCGACATCCGAGCTTTATCAAATCGGTCGACATTAGACGGTGTGAAAAGGAACTATGAACGGTGATCGGCAGTGACAACGCAATATGGGAAGTCCACTTTGTCAGTTGCGGTAAGAGCCAAGTTCTGAAATGTATAGTAACAGACAGCAATTTTGAAATTTTTAATATCTTTCGTGCAATTTTCATATGTTATTGGAACAAAAGACCTGTAAACGCTGTCAGGAACAGAAAGCAAAATTAACACTAAGGAGCATGTCGTTCACTCACCTAGCTACCTTATTAGAGCAATTGCCATATAAATATTCTGTGTAATGGAACAATCTCGACAATTAATCAGCTAGTGATTATCATGATGTAAACAGTCCATGTTCCGCTCCACAGGTTAGTCATGAGGGTGAGTCGCTGTATTTAGATTAAGGTAAAACATCAATGTTGCTTGCGGAGCAACAGCAACACGATGTGACATCCAAAACGAAATGCTTGGGCACTGGTAGCATTCTAAGCACTTATGCATTTGTCGAGATATGCTAGCGGTCAGAACGAAGGACCAAGGGGAAAATAAATAGTAGCACACGACTGACTGGTTGTTCGTCATACTTATTAATTCTCGCTCATCTCGGACAAGAGACGTTCGGCTCCGGTTTACCTTCCAACACGGATAGCCTGCAATTACTATAGAAGACGGTATTCACAGCACACACCAACGATAAGTCATTACTGTTCCACTGTGCTTCTACTTCGTCAGAGTGAACATAGCTATAATCCCCGTTCTTTCACTGCGGGCTTTGACAGCTGAGCTTATTAAAATCAGTGGACTTAACCACACCATTTCCTTGCTAAATTGCTTACTTGATCTCCGTCATCTTTATGTCATCCTTATTCGATCGCGCATGTAGGTCGCGCCTGCGTACAGTTTCACTCCAGAATGATTAACCTCTGACTTGGTGCAATGTAGTATGATTATTGCACCTGCCTACAACGGATGAGTCACATCTAACCTACCGTTATTGGGCTTACTCAACTCGGTTGTATCTCGCGACAACTTCACGTGTTGCCCACTACACTGTTGTACTCATCATGACCTAAGCTGTCCTTGCTACCTTCTCAAGTGCAGTCTTGTACGGTGACGTGCCGAGAGGGTGAGCTACGGTATCTTCCTCTTCGTATTATATTATTCTTATTCGGCCGCGATTCACATCACTATGTAAGCTTCTGACTACGCTTCCTACATTCTGCTCCTTGATATCGAATTGCAGATTGCATAACCGTAGCTTAACAAGCTGCTCAATGTTACACTACACTACTACACGACACTTAGACAGCCGGTGCATCGCTAGATAAAGGTTCAGTCCATCCATGAGCTCACTCGTGTTTGACGTGCCCGCGGTGTTTCCGAGCGAATAGTGTTGTTGATACCGCTCAATGCGGGGGCGGCATACTTTGGCATGTTTCCATTTCGATGGATGCGCTTGAATCAAAAGGTAACCAGCGCTTGGACGCTTACCGTACGTATAAGTTGTAAGGTTTGATATTTGCGATAATGTTCAACGATTGTCCCTCATATGATCACGGAATATGCATCCAAAGAGAAATTGCCCTAAAAATTCTGTGGAAGGTGAACAATCTCGACGATTAACCGACTTCCGATTATCATGATGTCAACAGTCCATGTTCCGCTTCTCAGGTTAGTAATGAGAGTGAGCGCAGTTATATTTCCCGTTTTTCATCCATACCGTTTACCGGGGATTGTGAAAACCCAAGTACTAAACGGATTGACGGCGGAACCACAGAGACGCCTACCAGAAGTTGAATTGGACATGGACAATCTTCTGGATAGACTAAGAAAAAGAAAATGCATATGGTAATGGTACGTCAGTGTTTTTGTTTATTACATCGGACAGGATTCGGCGCATAGCGACAATTGTTTTCGTAGCACCGAATGGCTTCACTCGAGAAGTACGATGCATATCGTCACCAAATGGCCTTTGGACACAGCAGATTACTCATCGGATGTACAAATGGTTTAGTATTTGTATGACAGCCATGCTACATCTTGCGCATTTTGCAAAACGATCGGAACACTTGGAAAGCTGCATGTTTGACAGTGGACAGCGGGACTTGGTCGATGTAGTACTGCGTTAGTTGTGCCAACGAGGAGGTAAGCGGCGAATATGTGGTATTGCCACCTGTCAATGCTTAATATTTCACAATAGTCGTTCTTTGAGAATCTGCATGTACCTCGGGTAGCAGGTGACCGGACTGGTCGGCGACACTGGGAGCCTGCAGTGAACACCGTATCGCATTCGCACGCTGTGCGATCTCTCCCATCAGATACGCAAACGAGATTATGCATATAAACCGCAACACATATGCACAGTACATAGTATTTCACTGTACCGTTTGTTTATTGGTCATCCTACCTATTAACCGTGCTGATGGCTGTTGTTTCACTATTCCTATATCGGTTTCGTTCAAATATGGATGTCCAAGATTTAAGGCTGTTATTTATGTTCACATCTAAATGGTAAAGAAAACATCAGCAGTTCCTCTTGGGTACTTATTCTCATACCTGCGAAAGTGGCTGTTAGCCTGACCAAACGAATCCCATACACATTTTTAGTGCTATTATTCATGAGATTTAATCTGTCTTTATCCACTTTGTGGCAGTTCATACGCATGTACATATGTTGTATTCGAACAGCCATTGGACACGGATGACTCCAATCCATGTGCATATGTGTACCGAATAAATTCGACGAGGATACTCACACCGCTTTTGTACTCCAACTTAGCGCAGTGATGCGGCCAGGAGCAAACGGAAAATAACATTATCAGGGCATGAAGAAGATGAGTTTATGACTAACTGGTATTGACTTCAGGTGTTGCGAATCCAAAGCAAAGTGGATCAGTGCGAATTCCGTGGACCGATCGAGATGGCGGTTGCCGAGATGCAGGAGATGGCACGCGGAATAAAAGCACGATGCGCACGCTCCTATTCGATTTACGAATACAGGTCAATAAGGTGGCGTATGTGGTACCTTTACCTGCGTGATGAGTATTCTTGCCTTTCAGCAGTAGATGTTGATTTAGCTCCCCGGCGTGACTGCGACTGATGTGAACGTTGTCAAGGTGCCTATCTGTCTACTACCCTCATTGCTAGAGGGGACGGGGTGCAACGTCCTCGTGACGGTATTAGGCCCAATGAGTGGTTCCATGCAGTCTGACTTGAACGGGCTACGGCTCAGCCACCGCCTTGTGTACGTCTGGTGTGTGTGATTTCCCCATTAGGCCGAAATGCTTCTGTACTGCTTGTTGAAGGAGTGTTGGCCGGATCCGTTGGTGCAACTTGGCTCCTATTTACTTGCCCCATTCGGGTTTACGGATATGGGGTGTGTGGGTGTTACGGTGCAAGCTTCCCATGGTCTCTTGTAGGCGCAGGCATCCTGTGGCTGCCCCCCGTGGAGGCTACAGTGACCGTCAAATCCGGATACGGATGCCGCGAATCCAAGTGTTTTGAAAACTCGGCGGATTGTCGGTCGGTGGCTAACCCATGCCTAGGCGACCATCCTCATCTAGACAATGACCACATCGAGAGAGTTCGTGCTCTGATACGTGGAAGTCGTCGTTTAATTGTATAAGAAATTGCTGGCGAAATGGGCATAAGCTTAGAACATGCCATCACATGTATGTGTTAGCATATCCGGACATACGCATGGATTAACTTGTCCAAATGCCCTTCGCAGTATACCAGTTTGTTTATTCCCAGTGTTAGGTTGTTTTGGGCAACCGAAGTCGGCCTGAATTTATACCCCAACGTGGCACTCCTGCTTGCAGAACGTGATCTGTATACATGTAGGTTTTTCCGCTGGTAAATGTGGACAACCTTATTATTGTGGAGTGGCAATTCCAATGCACTGTCTAGGTATCGTGGAAGTGCGTCGTTCACCCGCCGTGTTAACATCATCAGCGAAAAGCAAGAAATCCGAGCCAATTAGGCGCGTAAGCTCCTTATTGAGCACGAGCAAGAGAAGCGGTCCCACCATTGATCTTAGGGCAATTCGACATGCATGGAACTCGCCCGCAGTTGCGGTTGTTTCAGGAAATTCCGGATCCACCCTAAGACCTGATCTCCGATCCTGTAACTGAGTTTGTGAAGCAGAATGCAGTGGTTCAAGAGGTTAATTGCTTTGAAGAGGTCGAGGTAAACAACCTCATTCTCTGTTTTCTCTACCGCTTCCATTCAACTACAGCGCGCAATCTGTAGGTTGTGCGTGACTCATGCTGATGGAGACCGTGCTGCGTTGGTACTATGATGTAGCGTCCTACATTGTCGACTAACGCCTCTGCGATCATTTCTTCATCAAAATATTGCTTTCCAGCATAGGTAGCCGACTATGGGATTGGTGTCATCTACCTAGATTTTTCTAAAGCCTTTTGATTGGATAGATCACCACATCGTTCTCTAAAAGCTGCTAGCGTTCGGAGTTAGGAACACTGTCCAAGGATGGATCGGAAACCTCCTACTTCAGCGGCGCCTGCGGTTCGAGATTGGGACTCATTTTTTGTTCCAGTTAGTGTGGACTGCGTTTTTCCGCAAGGGGCCCGGTTATTTTTGTTTTTCATCAGCGACCTTTGTCATTAAGTCGAATCATCTGCATTTTTGCCGATGACATCAAGATATGGCGGTCAATGGGCTCTCAGAAAGGTTGCGATATGCTGCAATGAGACTTAAACCGCGCTTTTCAGTGGTCAGACATCTATTTCCTTTTAAGACGGACAAGTGCAAGACCATGCATGTCCGCCAAAAGCCAGTGTACGCATAGGTGCTTGCAGACGACATTCTGAAAACCGCCTCACAGGAGCGAGACCTTGGGGTGGTGATGCAATTCGACCTTGGCTGTTCAGCGCAGTCCTTAAAGGCGTCCAAAACACTACATAAACTGCAGCGAAATGTGGAAGCGTAAACATGAAGTGAATTGTTTACGATCACTACAGATATTGCCATCTACAAGGTGACCTCATGCTCGTGTTCCAGAGCTTGGAAAACCATGCTAACGCTTGCCACTATCTATTGAAGCTTAGCCGCAGCACAGAACGGTGGGGTGGGGTCGTAAACTAGAACTTGACACCCAATACAGTCGGCAGGAGTGCCGCCGGAATTGTTTTTCCCTTCGAGTTTGTCAACCGTGGAACGGTCTTTCGACTTTTGTGACCGCGCTATCCATTTTTAACAAAGGACTGGACAATGCATTACATCATTTACATTACTTGATCTGATTTCTATTCATTGAGTGACGATAAGACGCACACAAACATTGCGCTCAAGA
Source organism: Dicrocoelium dendriticum (assembly GCA_944474145.2). NCBI lineage: Eukaryota > Metazoa > Platyhelminthes > Trematoda > Plagiorchiida > Dicrocoeliidae > Dicrocoelium > Dicrocoelium dendriticum. The sequence continues at coordinate 39,118,105 of OX104070.1, read as the reverse complement.
ACCTTGAGATCGTGAGGGACATATATACCTTTGTGTTAACGTAGATAATATGATGAGCCCACAGATGCGTTTTTCACTTTTTTGCAGTTTTTCATTGACCAAACGTTATTCCCACAAGCCATCCCACTGGACTTGTCAAGCCTTAGATTTTTTATGCCTATTAAACCATCGTTCCATGCTGTTGCTTGGCACCAACGGAATTTTTTAATGATCTAGAATCAAACCAATAATATTGCCGTCAGCTGCAGTGATGCAGATCGGTTCAAGTCTGTCCTTCAATTTGAAATACTAACGTGGATTCTGACCATGCTGTAGTTCGCGCACGTAAGGCGCTCACTTCTCAATGACACGTCCAAAGTCTAACCTCACTTAATACCTAAACCCACCCCACAAGGCAATATTACAGCGGATTGGACGGCCAGTTGTCCGTGAGGTTAGTTGGTTGTATACCTTCTACTTTCGTCCCAAATGTGTCATGAAGAGTACGTTTAGGTTTCGCAATCATTGCTCACTTTGATTGAGACGTGCATACAGTTTACGTTGCGTATTGAGTTTCAGCGTGTCCGCAACCCTAAAACGCTGACTGACTGCAGAGTCTTAGAATTTGCCGGGAGCATTTGAGTGGCAGCAGTCTAGTGTTATTTGGGACAGTCGAGTGTACTGTTCTACGTCGTCTGAAGCACCGATCCAAGAAAGCGTTCAGCTGACGAGGTAATAGCTAGGAAATGTGGGCAAGTGGTCCAGTCCAGAATAACAATAGAACGATTCACTAGAATAACTTAAATTCAGATATTTCGTATCCTCTCAGACCCATCGATTAGGTCCTTGTGCAGAACATGCTGAGCAGCAGGATGTTGGGACACTTGTTCATTTCATCACCCGATCACACGTGGGAGGTTGATGTCACACCCATTATAGAAACGATTCAATATGGGCTTGCCATGTTGAAACGGAACCAGGCTCCGGGACCCGATAACCTCCCCTCATTATTGCTGAAAGAATGATATGAGTTTGTGGTACGGAATCGCCACCCTTTTCAACACGATTTGGGACACCAATGAGGTGCCTACAGGCTGGCGACTCAATTTTTAAACTCTTTTTAATGAGGTTTGAGCAAACGGCCGAGCTTAGTAACTCGATTTTTTGGCGTGCCTTACTGATCGAGCTTTTTAGCTACAATATTGTGGAAAACAATGTTTGAATCAACACTTGAAACGCAATTTGACTATTATCAACTTTCATCTGATCCAAGCTATTTTGGATCGATTAAAGCGGTTCTGGTCAAAGCATTCTTGGCGCTTACTGGTAATTTTTCCGGTTGTTAATCCCGTTTTGCACTCAGTTTTTGCCTTTTTATTGAGATCGTTTGACTATTACATACGTGTTATAATTCCACTCCCTTTCCCACTGTGGTCTCGCAATGCGCCGAGGCTGTTGTTCAAGGTGGTTTGGATTCTGAGGCTATCCCACTTTGTGTCAGTTCAAGCTGCAATATGCAGTTAACTGACGATTCCGGCGGTATGCAGTGTGATGTCTGCAACCGATGGTACCACCAGCTTTGTACGGACCTGAATACCGAACACTGCGCAGCGCTGGCCTCCAGCGAAAAGTTGCTTTTCAGTAGTGCTGCAGCCGTCAGCAGGGCCGCGCGGCCTTTCGTACGAGAGACGAATCTCTTGATACCCGGCTGCAAAATGTAGAGCGTTCGTTCTCAATGATATCAGGTCTTCACCTTTGGATTGTTCTGCTCATGACGACGCTTCCGGTCTCCAACAACGCAGATTTGATCGCTTACACTGGAGATCAACTTGTGGCATCAACCATTATGTCACCCGTCCAAATGGCTGCCGACCACGAGAGTGAAGCTGCTTCGGACGTCGCATCTAAAGTTACCCTGATCGACGCCGAATTGCTGGTTCAATGGTCCCTTCGAGTAAAGCGAAAGAGAGCCAGGGAACCCCGTAAGCTCTCTGTAGTTGTCTCGGCATCGGAAACAGGCCGTGTCGTTACTTGTCGAATCGTTGTGCGAAGGCAAAGATTCCCACACGCACTACTTGTTAATCGAAGCCGCCGGACATCTCGGCTCTCACCTAGAATTGACGTTCTGATGGTTTGTTTGACTCTGCTCAAAGCGACAAACCGTCACGGGACCCTGCTCCCGTTATCAAGAAGAAAAAGCAAACCAAATCTGCCACAAAGCCTTTCAGGGGAATCGATGACCCGAATAAAGTAAGATATCGACAATGGAGCGAAAAACATCCGCTGCCGTTGCTACATCATCTGAAAGGAGAAAAGCAGTCCCATCACTAGTAGTGAAGCCACCTGCTCCACATGTCGAAGCGAAGACCCATGGGGTTAATACATCCCGTCGTGGCGATTCTTTCACGGATAGTAGCGTTATATTCCGTAACGCGATTGAATCCACTGCTCTCCTTCCTGCTGATCGCATGTTGCACGATCTACAATGGTTTAAAATGTGCGTAACGAAGCTTCTTCCGCTTGGTTTTCTAGGCGTTACTGTCAGGAAGCTGATTAGGCTGGGAAACGTCCGACCGCGGCTACTTCGTGTGGTACTCTCTACCCCGGAGGAACGCAACACTCATGCCATTTGCTTTTAAGCTGAAAGGTACAAATATTAGTGTTCAGTTGGACCTTCCGCTGGCCGATAGACTGAAGCCACGCGAGGCCATCAAGGACCTCAAAAGCAGGCGAGCTGCAGGTGAACAAGGTCTCCGGTTAGTGGGTTTTCGGGTGGTCAGCCGGCGGTTCTTTTCCACCCTACCACTGCCCATTCTGGTAGCGCACGACCCAGGTCTGGACCTAACGAATACCTTCAGATAGTGCTAAGTAATGTGCGCAGCATAAGGAATAAGGTGTACGAGTTAGGTCTGCTTGTAGATGGGTGTCATCCTGATGTACTCGGATTCACTGAAACATGGCTGTCTCAGGACATCACGGATGGTGAAGTACATCTATCTGGATACGCACTAAGATGTGATCGCTCCGCTGGCCGGCAGGGAGGTGTCGCTCTTTATGCGAGCTTTAAACTTGACCTATTGAAGGCTTGCTTATTTCAGTCGGCAGAAAAAACTGCTGAAGCTCTGTCGGCTGTGATTAGCACATCCTCGACTCAGGTTGCACTTGTAATTGTGCATAGAAGCCCTGAGAGCGTATCCAGAGATACTTGACCTTATTCACTCCCAGTCCGCAAACAATGTTTGGCGATAGGTGACTTCAACCTTCCGGAGGTTGGCTGGGCAGATCTTTCTTGCAACTCATCTTCAGGCACATTCGGCGCTGATGTACTTGAGTTTAAGCTCCAAGTACCGTTGCATCAGTTCATTGATCCCCCCCACTAGGTGCATGGACGCCCAAGTACCCTCTAGCTTAGACCTTGTATTTGCTAAGCCACTCGATTTTGTTGGTGACATTGCTTACGGACCTCCACTGGGTTCCAGTGATCATGTTTGTTTGCTCTTCAGTTGTACTCTGTCTAGACGCTACCAGAGTACTGTTGAATCTCGCCCGAATATATGACACGCAGACTATCAATCCATGAGAGCCAAGGCTTGCGGTTTCCATTGTGAGATCTCAGGCGGTGATACTGTCCAGGTTGCCTGGGATAAATGAAGTCCTGTCTCACAGAGATCTTTGCTCCCTACATCCCAGTCACAAGGAGAAAGGAGGCACAATCACAACCGCCCTGGATAGATACCACTGGCAGGCATCTGCTCACAAAGTCTAAATGTTGACGGACTTCCCGAGATGCTCCATCCACCGGTACTTATGACAGGTACCGTAAGGCTAGAAATAGGTGTAAGCAACACCTAAGGAATGCTCGGATCAAAGGATTAGCAGACGAAGCTTCAGAGAATCACAAAAAGATTTTTCGCATATGTCAAAAGGCGCTGCGGTTCGAACATGTCAATTCCAGTATTGATGCTTGATGACGGTACTCATGCACATACGGACCATGACAAGGTCTGCGTGGGCAATATTCAACAGCGTTTGTAAGGGAAACCTCTTTGACAGGCGTTGAGCTTGTTTGTAGGATCCCAGAGGGTTCAGAATTATCTGAATTTTTTGTAGCGGACACGGAAGTTGGTAGGCTTTTACAAGGGCAGAACCCGTCTAAGCCCTCTGGGCCTGATTTAATTCACCCAGACCTGTTGCATGAGTTGGCTGCGGAAATAAGTGGACCGCTCGCTATGCTGTTTCAGAAATCGCTTGACAGCTGTGCATTGCCTTACGAATGGAAGGAAGCTGTCATCTGTCCGATCTTCAAAACTGGAAACAGGAGTCTGCCTTCAAATTACAGGCCACTTAGTTTGACGAGTGTAGTAGTCAAACTCCTCGAGAAACTGGTGTGAGATTCATTGGAGTCATCTGAGTAGATTTAATCTACTTAGCAATGTACAACACGGATTCCGGAAGGGATTTTCGTGTCTGACGAATCTACTGGTGGCTCGCGAAAGTTGGGCGGATGCAGTGTATAACGGCCATGCACTGCACGTGCTTTTCGAAGGCATTTGACAAGGTATCCCATTTTAGGCTTGCGCAGAAGCTGACCTCCTACAGGGTCTCTGGCCGCGCTCCTCATTGGGTGACTGCTTTCTTGGATGGTAGAGAACAGTGTGTGCGGGTAGGCCGTGGCCTATCGTTTAGGTTGTCTGTTCTCATTGGCGTGCAGCAGGGCTCGGTCCTTGGACCGCTGCTGTTCTCTATTTATGTGAATGACCTACTCGCGGAGCTTGAGATACCATCGCTGCTATTTGCTGATGACCTGAAGCTGTGGAACATTGTCGATGTTCTTGGGGGTTCCTAAGCTATTCAGCGAGCGTTGGATAAGCTTTGGGACTGGTCTACTTTATGGTTATTTTCCATAAATTAGGCAAAGTGCTCCGTTCTTCGAATTGGACGAGGTTGTCCTCCTACGAAGTACTTAGTCGGTGGGATCGAACTCCCCCGTGTATCTAGCCAGGTTGACCTAGGCGTCGTACACTCTTCGGCTTTACACTCCGGCGACAACTGGAAGAAGGCCGCAAGCAGAGGTTTCCGCATGTTGTGGTTAATACGACGTTCTTTCGGAGTCTTGACGGGCGACATCTTTACGAGACTGTCCTCGGCTTTCGTTCGGCCCCATCTGGAATACTGCGTCCAGGCTTGTCCGCCCTGCTTCGTCGGGGACAAAATGGAGCTAGCGAAGGTTTTACGGGTGGGTACTAGGTTAGTCGAGGGATTACGGGGACGGACATACCCCGAGCGTCTACCTAGTTTGGGAATGCATTCAATGCACTACCAAATGCTGGGAGAAGACATATTCCTAACCTACCGTATCTTAACTGGGAAGGTTGGTCCAGATTTATCTTGGCTATTCAGTCCTACTAGGTTGTCCGTTCTACCCGGTCATTCCTTGAAGTTGGACAAACCGCGGTCTGATGCGATTAGCGCGGAAATCCGGCTGTGATGCTGGAACATGCTTCCAGAAAGTATTATCAGGGAATCTATGGTTAAGGGGTTTGAGCGGCAACTTGACGCCCTTGGGTGGCAACACGAAATCTTTCCCGCGCATCTTCATACCTCGATTTTATTTTCTTTACTTTTCTTCACGCATTGGTATTTCTTATTTTAACTGCACTTGCTTATTCTGTACCTTTTCTCTCTTCCTATCCTTTGCTTACTTCACGTGACTGCCAGAGGAGGGACTGCTAGGGCAGGAAACGTGAGCATTAACTGGTTGGCCAAGGTGGGATACGGGTGTTCCGTGTTAGATTCATCAATATCTGAGCACTTTATCAATATCTGGCTCAACGATCCACTCAAGATGAAACACTCACGGAATTCTCCTATCGTTCTATTCCCAACCGAACTTGAACTTGGTCGGCCCGACAGGCTAACCACGGATCATGGAACGCAGCAGATCCTCCCGAACGAGGAAGCCTCACGCGTTTAGACTATGGATCGCCGCGATGGGTCGGTAGCCCATCACGTGAAAGGAAGCCAACACTGTGTAATTGGGTCGGAAAAATTGGCCAGATTGGTCTGCTAACTGGCTAACCGTGGATCGTGGAACACAGCAGATTCACCCGAGCGAAAAATCTCACACGACTGGACGGCTACCAATCACGTGAAAGAAAACCAATACTGCGGCGCGGCCAACATGCCAATAGGACGTTACGTGTACCAAAGGCACAGATTGGTCAGTTTAACTATGGGTAAGAACTGACGACGCAAAATTGTTATTAACAGCGGACCGTCCGCGTACCAGCTGAGGAAATACGACCAATCTGGTACCAGCCATATAACACCTGCGACATCGAGACGCAGTCCAGCGACAGAGCGGATGATGGGGCAATCACAAGCTAAGGAAATAGAAGGAAGAACGCAGCTGATGTGGCTAACCAGTGAAATAATGCGAAAGAAATAGTGAATTTTTTCTATGAGTATGCGAGGCCACCGGCAATAAACCACTGCTGGCCGCCACCGAGACTTCGTTTTTGATTACCGTCGCGTCCCTCAATACCCTTCCTCTAAACGCTCAGCGTATTTTGGGCGGAAAGCATTTAGGTTTTGGCCTTATTTCCATTGCCCTCAATGTTCTCACGTGTATAATTCTTCGACTACTGACTGATGCTCATGTAGGTCAATTCATTAACAACGTATGTGGCGTATGAGTCAATGTTAACGCCCAGCATTGAATGTCCTTACATGTGCGCGTGTATGTCCGTCTATCGGTGTGTTCCATCGTCCTTGCGCTACGAGCCATTAGCGCGTCCACAAGCTTGAGTTAGTTCCGCAAGTGTCGGCTTTAATATTGGCGACGGAGTCTATACCTGGAGTTATGAGTACTTATTTCACCTGATCTGTTTTGGATAGAAGCGGTTTACAAGTCATTCCCTGCATTTTGGACTCGGTAGAAGAGAACATTCTGTGACTATATTAAAGTCTTCGGACTTCACGAATTTTCACATCACTATTACTGAGCATTAATCTGTTAAACACTTCAGTGCGAAGGGTCAGAAGCATGTCAGTGTACACTGGTTGTATGAGAACACTTCTGTCACACTGCCTGCAATCTCTGGATGGTCTTTTGGGCTTACAACAACGTGTTTACTGCATGAGTAAGTTTTTCCGGACAACGGAAGGGAGACGAGGAAAATGTCGTCGTATTTGTGGCTCACAAACAGCAGTCCCTGCCTGATTGAGATTCTGTCAAAAAGTCTGCAGAGTTCATGGCTATCCAATGTCTTCTGGCTGGCATTCGGGACAACAAGTCCTACTGTCGGAAGATGAGAGCAATCTTACATGGGAAGCCGCATGCACGTTGATGAGGTAGAGAATATGTGATTCAACGATTATTTCATTGTTAACATAATCACCCTTCAGATGCAGCCCACGCGGTCAAATCCCGATTGCCACCTAACAACAAACGCCCATTTGTGTTACAGGCGTTCCGAAAGGCATGAGAGAGTAACTGATTGTAGACAGACAGTCCACCGGTCACAAGTGCGGCAAGGTTGGACATCTTGCACGTGTTTGCGTTCAACAGTGCTCCCCCGTCCTGTCGCTTACTCTCCACCAAATACTGTCCGGACAGTATAGATTCTCGATGAGTGCGAATCTTATTTGATTTCATATACTACCACATCACACGTGCGCGGAATACCTCCATGCACTGTGGAATTGGAGATTGCAGACCAACCTGTGCGCCTAGAAATCTATACGGGGGCCTCAGTTACGCCGGTCAACCTTCGTACACTACCCGATCTGCCGCTTGTCCCGACCCAATCTATTTTACGTTTTTATACTGGGGGTATGTAATATAATGCTTACTCGTGGGGCCAACGCTTCTTCCATTACTCGTTAACAATGATGGCCCGAACTTGTTAGGTCGAATCTGGGTCAAACACATGCCGCAACTGCTTCAAACCGCCAATAAGTGGACCCAATTCCAGGCGTTCCTTCATTGTTGAGGATGTACGCTTGCGCGTTTGACGAACAGTGAACTATGAGCAATGGTTTATACGTGCAAAAACGGATTACTTGACAAGTTCCGTATGATAACCGGAAGGGGAGTTGTACAATGACTGGTTAAAGTGAGGGCGAGGTTATTCACCGAGTTATTCCCATTTGCACATGCTGGTCTGCTCACCGCTAAGATTCGGAGAGGGCTGGTGAGCACACTGTTAATTCGTCTTTTGGTGGTGGCGAACTATGCCACGTAATGTAAGTAGGATAGGGTGTGGTCCGATCATTTTTAAAGTGTTATAGTGGGACGAAAATAACTTGGAAAAGTAGAGCTTTTCATAGTTGGAATTCCCGAAAGGCGAAAAAGTTTCGACAGCGATCAAGTCGACTATGGTGTGTGGTCAGTTTGAGCTGGTGGCCTCTCAGGTTGGTATTGTGACTAACTTGCGGGAAATTGAGACACGAGTCATTGGGGTTAGTCAGTATTTGTTACACCATAATAAGGTCTCCTCCCAGGCACCGGTATTCGTCGCTGTACAAGCCTAGGGCTTGCAGGTTGCATTGGTAGGAGGTGAAATATTCCTCTAACGATTTTCGTCGCCCTACGTTATGGAGCTTCGAGTGCAGCAGCATCGTATTTGCGCTAAGGTCGCTAGACCTGGATCGAGTATGTGGGACTCACGCAGACGTTCGGCATTTGTGGAAAGATTGATGACTCGTACCTCCCGATCTCCCTTCATGGAAGGCTAAGGTGCTGATTGGGTCTTCTCGGCCTGTTTCGAGCAGTTAAGGTCGTCCTGCACGATTACTCCTAGGTCGCTTTGCTGCGTAGAATGCTGCAGCAGCTGCTCTTCCAGTCGATATTTGTGAGTACACTGAGGACGTATGCTCAGAACTTCGCATTTCACCAGGTTAAACTGGATTCGGTTTCTGGAGGACCATGTATAGGCCCTGTCGAGATCTCTTTGTAGCGCTGCGCGGTCGCCCACTGTTCTCATGTCATGCCAGAACTTGACGTCATCTGCAAATAGTAATAAGTCTGACTGGAGCACCTCACTGAGATTGTTGATGAATACTAGGAACAGATGTGATCCCAGTATTGATCCTTGGGGCACATCACACTGGACTTCATATGGTATGTAGATAGATCTGCGGGCACTCCAAGCTAACGTTGAATGATGAAGTTGCTTAACCAACGGAGCAGTCATCGATTCCACATCTTTGTGAAGAAGAATTCGGCGGTCCAGCGCTTTGAGAAGTCCAAATGTACGACGTCAACTCCTTGTCTGGCACCAGCTTGCTCGCATTACTAACAAGCTTGTGATGCAGGACAGATTTCAGCGGAATCCATGCTGTTGTGACATTATGATGTTTCTCTCAAGATATCACATGAGCGCCTAGGCGGTTATCCTTTCCATAACTTTGCATAGCTTTTGAAGGTTGGTGCTTAGACGGTAGTTAGAATGATCCGCACGAGTCCCACCGTTGAAAGTGTGAGTAACTATTCCGTTTTTACGTGGTTGGAACCTGCATTTGCGCAAAGCGCCGCTGGAAGAACCGGGTCAACGGTTCGGCAAAGATTATGGAGGCTGTTTTTAATGCCTTCCGTCTGATTTTATGTACAACAAGGGAACTGTGCACGCGCAAGGACAGTAGCCTTTTCAACACATTTGCAGCAATGACGAATACGTGGCGTAATACCGAGAGCGAAGTGAGCTGACGATTCACTTTGGAAAGTGCGAGCAAACTGCTGCCGTAGCGCGTTCGCCGCATCTTGTGTAGTGAACGCCAGACTCTACCGCAAGTAGAATTGGGATCCCGTACTGCACACTCCGGAGATTGTTTGCGTGTCTGTAAAGCATCGTAGGATAAGTAGTGAATTTCGTCGCTATATCCTGTGGGTGTTTACATCTGCCTTTGCGGACTAATTCGACAGTGATTTCACTGAGTTGTGTAGGCATCCCAGGCCTGTCTATCCGGATAGGTTTTATAAGCGCGCCAGCTTAATACCATGAATTTGTGTCCGGATCCTCAGTAAGGACTTAATTTGCTTCGGGCGAAAGACTTTGGTTTCACACGCGGTTGCTACTAGCCATGTGAACAGGGTGACAAATTCATTTCAGGCGACGCCGGGAGGCTGCTCTGTTGAGAAAGACCAGTTACTTTCGTGAACGAGGTCAGAGTGTGCCGTAATGGGTGACGACGTGCACCTCTTTCTGTTTTACGGATGCATTCCGCGTAGCAGATGTAGCGTCGCGCGTTCGCTACGGCCAAGCGGTGCGCTTATGTTTACTGCATCAATCATTAGTTCCTAGTTTGTGAACACGAAGTCCAAAAATGATGGTTTGTTGTCAGTTCTGAATCTCGTTGGAGCGGTGACGTGGTTGTATAGCGGTATATCGACGATTAATTCTGGCAAATCCGCTTTGAATTGTTTGCAAAACGATGCTGGGATTTGTATTGCGTGCAGGTTGAAGTCCCCACCAAAAGGATGTGGCTGTGTGATCGTGTTAAGATTCGATTTTTAGAAGACACCAGGTGGTGATTCATTTCCAGAGTGGATCTTGGAGGCTGGTATATACTTGCAAGTAAGCACACATCACGTTTCAAATGTAGGCGGCACCAGTGAACCGACAACTTGCATATCTGGATCATCTATGATATGGATATGCAGGTCAGATTGACAATACAAAAGCACTCCGCCTTCTCTGCTGGGTCGATCGTTTCGTAGTATAGCCATGCCGGGCGGGACTATCTCAGCCATGTTTCAGTCAACATGACAATATCCCAAGGAGTGGAAGCCTGACGAGTGCGAAACTCGGTTAACTTACTGAGAAGACCTTGAGCGTTGGTATACAAGCAAGTTAGCTGTAAACAGTCCAACCTGCTATGGCGACAGGCCAAAAACATCCCCAACGTTTGCTGCTATGAGTAATGTCCCTATGCATGAACCTGCTCATGCCGACCACTTTGTCGGTTCCTTGGGTGGTCGCCTTAGACATGTTTGACCGTATTTGTAGTGGTGGTTTCTGAGTGAGAGGTTATGCCGACCCTTTTGGGGTTTGTTTGCCGGTCGTTTTATTATTGAACCGTAATCGGTAGTCCCGGGTGTGCATATAGAATTCTCGGTATCACTAGGTCGCCGCAAACCCTAGACATCCCTTAACTGACGGTGTTTTGACTGCGTACCAGTTCTGAGCGGCATACTGATGGGGGTGCGTACGTGGCTGCATGTTCAGCATCGTCCTGTCGATTTATGACCTGGTGTCCATCGACTTAAATAAACATTTCTAATGGCAGCTTCTTGTGCATTTTTGGCCACATTTATATAAACGTTTCTGCTATTTTTGGTTTGCAGTGTTTTTAACACGTGATCCGTTCACTCTGTAGTTCGGCGAGGAAGGCAACCTGCAGATCGAATTTCCGAACACATTTTCGCGTGCGAGTACTCCGCGGGTGAAGCGCCATTCATCCCAGTCATGCGCTTGACATCTAGCTCACTTGAGTTTTAAGCTCGGAGACACCGTGGGCAGGGAGCAATTTTACCTCTGTTTGTTTGTGGTAGTCACCCGAGTTTAGTTTGCGTTTCTGACGTTCACTCTATGGAACATCTGGAAAAATTCAAACAGTGCAATGAGTTGTTCGGAGGCGAGTGGCTAGCTAGAGAACTGCCCCTGTATCATTGCCTGACTGATTTATTACCTGGATTAACCGCGGTTCAACATGGTGTACGGAGTTCGGGTAATGGATGAGGTTGGCGGCATCCGGTTTCGGATTTGCCTGTCACTGTGACCAGCCACAGGATGCCTGCGCCTACAGAGGGACCATGGGTGGCTTACGCTGCACCACTCACAGCTCCAACCACACACTCCATATCCAGTGTAAACCCGAAGGAATAAGATCGGGAGGCATGTGGATGGGAGCCAGGTTTCATCAACGGAGCCGGCCCACACTCCTTCACAGGCAAACACAAGCACGCTGTATTTGGGGAATCAAGCGCACACAATGCGGTGGCTGAACCGTAGTCCGCTGCACAATGAGTGAATGGAACCATTCTTCGAGCCTAAAACGGCACAAGGACCGTGCACCCCGTCCCAACCAGCAACGACCAACTGTCAGCTGGAGCCAGTATAGAGTAGTGGGTAATAGAGAGGTAGGCACCTTGTCAACATGCACGTCAAGCGCAGCCACACCTGGGATGTCAAACAACGGCGAATCACTTGAAGCCACGATATCAAGTAAAATAAAGCGAATAATTAATACAGATACCGAGACAACTCTTCACTAAATGAGCCTATGTAGTAGCTTCATTGCAAAAAAACCGCGAAGGGTTCAATACGTCAGAAAAGATATCTTAAGAAAATGCCACAACCGCGAAAATGTTATCGAAGTTAACTACAAGTAGCTTAAGCGACGTGTGCAAGTTTATAGAAGACAGTAGATAGGTAGACATTAGTATGAGATAAAAAGGCATTAGGGCAATATAGCAAACCCACCTGAAATAAAGAAACTCAGAATGCAAGCAAGTGGTTAGTAAATCGAATGCAGCGTACCTACAAACGCTGCACCGGTTTTGCCCACGTTCTCTGCAGGACCCGTCGTCGCTTCGGTAGTGATCCCGAGTGGCCTCGCTCATGGCTCACTAAGCCTGCCTGACTCAGGCACTCGCGACCGCATTTGCTACAGCACCATGCGCTTGATGTCGATGGAATACAACCCATCGTTGCTTGCTTGTTGACTCTCTGGTACCGCTTGCAACTCAGACCTGGTGACACATGTCTGGTGGCCATCGTATACCGTCCCCGATGTCAGCTGTAGAAATGAACAAAAGTTTAGCTAGTGCCCCGTAGATCGTTCTGGCACAGCTCTACAGTCACGTTCTCCTTGTCTGAGAATTCCACTTGCATGCTGTAGTGATTCCAGCCTCTTTCAGTGAGCAATTTAAAGCCCAAATACAAGAGCTAGTCGCTGGCCTGCCACTTTACAATCACATAACATCCCTTACGAGATTCAGAACAGGGAACAAACCGGTCATCCTTGACTCTGTGTTCATCAGTAAGGAACTTTCGAACGACACAGTAACAGTGAACCTTCCGTTGGGACGCAGCGATCCTACGACACTGCTTTTTCAATATTTCTGTTATGTGGAGCACTCCAACGGGACCACTAAGAGATTCGTATCGTAACGCACTTTTATATGCTATTCGTCTTCATCAAAACCACTGATTGGTCATCCATAGCTGACTTAGTCATTGACGTCGCTTGGGAGAAATTCGCCAACCTGTTCGGCACGCTGGTAACAAACGCATCAGAGACTAAGAAATGCGGATAAAAAAGTAAAGTCCTTTCTGAGGAGTCGGACGCAGAAACGTTTGTATTTGAGTGATTCACATTGGCAAACAAGCAAAGCCAACCCGAGCGCCGAGAACTTGAAAACCTATATAACCGAGCGGAATCACAGTGTCAGCCTGATCCGCGAGGATAAATTGAAACATCAGCAGGACTAAGTAAAGAGATTCTGCTCCAACCCCAAGGTACTTTACAGGCATGTCAACAAACTCTGTAAAGTACAGTGTGGCATCCCCTCCCTGAACACCGCATACGAGCAAGCGCAAACCACGCAAGAATCGGCCAACGCTTTTGAACAACAATTCAGCTGTAATTTCCAAAACTCACTGATATCACCTACAACTCTTACAACAGTCACGCCACCACCAGGACTTAGGCACATCTTATTTACTGCCGCGAACGTACTGAAACGACTAATGTCATTGCGTGTGCACAGTTCTTCTTCAGCCAACAGCCTGGCGCAACCGCTGTCCCGGTTTTTCCAACATTGTCTAGAAAACATGCAGGTCCCGGCTATAAGCAAACATGGAGTATTCGCTTCCTTTTACAAGGGGGAAACCGCAGTGAGCCAGCACACTAACGCCCGATAACTCTTCTTCCAGTTCTTTCTAAGATCATGGAATCCGCTGTTGCGGAGGCCCTCATAGAATACTTGGAAATATACAATATAATCGTACCGGAGCAACACAATTTCTGCCGAAGCCCTTCATGTACCACGAACCTTTTGTTAGCCCGTACCAGTTGGGTGGAATCTGTCGACGTTGAGGGAGATGACACTGTGTACCACGATTTCTCGAAAGCGTTTGATCGTTTTGAACACAACATCCTCCTTCTTAAGCTTCAAAGCTGTGGAATCGGCAATCCCCATCCTGGGTTGGATACGTGCATTCCTACTTCAACGTCGGCTAAATGTGAGAGTTCGCAGCGTCTTATCTGACGCTACAGAGGTGCAATATGGCGTCCCACGAGGTTTGCTTCTGGGACCAAGGCTTTTTGTGGGAGTGAACGATTCAAAGGCTTTACAGTTCGGGGACAATCTGGGAAACGACCACCTGACACTACAAGGTGATCTCGGCATGGCTCACGATTAGTCAGATCAGAACATTCTGAAGTTCAATACTGCCCAATGTCGAGTACTGAGCCTACGCCACCAGACAACTTACGCATACTGGCTGGGAGAACACCTTTTGCAATGTGTTTCCCGTGAAAATGATGTTAGAATGCTCGTGCAGACCGATCTCGGTTGTTCATAACAAGCCGAAAAGGCAGCAAGGAAAGGCAATCAGAACTTGCGCAGTGTTTAGCCGGCTTGATCCCACTGTCTTTTCACAAATGCTCAACGCTTACGCATGGCCACATGTTGAATACGCCATCCAGGTCTGGCACCACTGGCAAAAGCATGATCTTACCGCTCTTGAAACTCTACAAAAGAGATTAAGGGTCTGACTCATCTGGAGGTAGAGGGTAAAAGACAGATAGGCACCTTGTCAACATTTACGTCAAGTGCAGCCAAGCATTGTATATCACACAAGAGGTCTAGCGTATGTAGCGCACGTCTGACGGACAGTCAGTCGAGTTTAGTCCTACTGAGAGGACAAAGCACATCATATGTTTCATAAGCTTCGATCTTGGTAACTGCACAATGGCAATATGAATCTTGCGTAATCACGTACACTCACATGCGTTTGTCCACACTAGTGTATGAACTACCACAAACTGAGTAGAGAAACATTAACCCTCATGGGCTGAGATTGTAAATAAGACTAACTGCCATATTCGTCATGAGAAATAAGTATGGGAATAAGTAACCATTATAAACTGGCGGTGGTTACTACTGCAGGTTTAGACGTGAACCTTAGTGACAGCCTTAAGTTCAGTCAGAAACATGGACAACAACAACAGGTAGAGATATACTGGAATATGGAAACAGATACAATCAATACGATTACCAGGGTGATGATAAAAAAATGAGACATAGTAAAACAGTGATGACTTATCGTTAGTGTGTTTTTTAGATTCAGGCTCCTATATATGAAGTCGGGCTTGTAGCTGATGGAGGTCGTACAGCGTGAGAATGCAACGGGTGTTAACTGCCATCTCTCCGTGTCACCGGTTAAGCATGGACCGGCCCGATCGTCTCCTGTCCGACGTATGTGCGGATTCCCGAAGAACGTATCTTGCGAGAATACCACACATTTTCTGATGGTCTCTGACGCAATCACAGCAAATAATATGGCAAATAAGTCCCGCTGCCAAACAATCGACTCTTGAAAAAGTATTCCAACTGCTTATCAAATAACCAAGATGTAGCATCGCTATCATTTAAGTACTCTTACTCAACCGTCAGCAGAAGTAGCTGCGTACTCTACTGTAACGACAAGTGTTTTGATAACGATCTATCATCGTACGTTTCGTGTGCAGCCATTCGGCGCTCTTAAAAATTGTAGCTGTGCGCTGATCCCTTTCCAATGAAATATACTAAAGCATCAACGTACCATCGCTTGGATCTTACCTTCTTCTAAGGTTACTTGGAAAACTGGCCATTTATACTTCAACTTCTAGCAGACGCATCCAACCCCGGCAGTAATTGCATTTTGATAAGTTCAGTTAAACTCAATTCGTAGGAAAAACATAGGGAATCACAACTATACTCACTCATGATAACCGTGTGAAACAGAACATGAAGCATCCACACCATCATGCTAATCAGTTAATTGGCGGGATTGTTAAAGTACTACGGATTTTTCAGGGCTATTTTTTGGGATTCACTGTCCAACGTGGCGACACGCGAGGAAATCTTTTAGCCTTGTACTCCAAATTTTAAACTTTACACTAAAGCCAGGAAGCTTAGCTTTTGGGTACCGTAAGCGGCAAAGCACTTGATGGCTATGATTCACGCGTGTCCACCAGACTCAAAAAACTAAGTCGGAACAGGAAACACAATGACTAGAAATCCGTGAGAATATTTGTAGCTCGGGATGCGGGTGTTCTCCGAGCTGGTTGATTTGGCTGCAAACGTTTCATCGTCAGGCTAGACGACATCATCAGTGTGATTTCTGCGGGCCACTTACAGATCCACTTGGATACACCATCTCTTTAAGCGTCGTGCTAATGTTGGGCAGTAGGTTGACATAGAGTCATGTAGTCCGCAAAAATTCAAGAAGCAGAATCTACCTAGAAAAAGTGGAGGCAGCCTCGTGTAGTCTGGCGAGCAATATCATGGAATGTACATAGTGATGTAGATCACGGACGAATAAGAAGTTCTATCTCACCGTATCAGCATGTCATCGTACTAGAGTAGACTAGAAGGTAGCGAAGGTAACATAAGTCGTGAAAAATGCAGTCGTGGTGAGCATAATGTGGAGCAATCGTTAAATACGGTCGTGGTAAATAAGCCCAATATGAGCTAAATTAGACGTGATGGTTACGTATTAAACGGCTGTAACACAGATACGGCATGGCCCTAAGTCAGTTACTAGTCATATTAGTATGAAGCTGTATCCGAGCAACTTGCATTGGCGAGAGAATGCCGATGACGCAAGACCATACTACATATCACCGCACTGTGGATGTCACCTCATATGGCGATAAAACGAATGCAACCAGATTGCCAAGCTCGGCGAACAAATGTACATCAATTCGTTGGACGAACAACGGGAAATATAACTATGCTCACCCCATGATTAACATGTAGCTGGTTCGCCGAACAACCTCGTGGTGCCAACTGGACGGTTCGGGCATTTCCCGTTCCGGCTGCACTGTTCCAGGACGCGGTGGATTTACGCCTGACAACCTTTCTCCCTATAAAAGCCACGAAGGTCTGTTTAGTAACACTGCGACGTGGCGGGTGTGATCCGCAACTAAATAAGTCACTGCCCCTTGTCTACCTCGGGGACATATTACATCAGCAGGCGGCCCTAGCATCGGATGGCTTTTCACCACCCGAAAAGTGCATGAAATGCATGTTGTCGCCGGCTCTCAAGGGGTGCGAAGCCCTTATCTTGCTTTGCTGCCTTGTGAATTAGGTCCTTTGGCCAAATACTTGGAGCCGTCGTCCCCTAAGACAACCCACCTACTTCGACCTAGACTACCGGGTAGTAGCTCGCCAACTGACGAAACACACAAATACGTTCACTCTCTCGCTCACAAAATGATCTACTGCTCTGCTACTACGCCAATTTTACACACCCGCCATCAATTTATCTACCCTTCCCTTGTATCATTCACACTTACTGTTACCTGATTCTTCAAAAGTGAACAACCCTACTTCCGCTGATGGAGTTATTCTTTCTCTTACGATCTGTCACGTAAACTACACAGTCCTCGCAGGGAGCTGCCATCTTCGCTTCTGCATTTCGGAATAGAGCAACAGGCAACCTTTAAGGTGCGCACAGTATTGCAGATCGGGCAGCGAACTGGACTTGCACTTACGCTGTGGACACTTGCAATCGATGTCTACTGCTTGAGTGAAACACTGGCTAGCAGCTATTGTCACCAGGCTAACCAAACAACTGCTACTATCTTCGCTTTTCCGGCTAAGCTGGTGTTGGGATCGCCCTCAGTGCCAGAGCTGAAGCCACTCTCCTTGATTGGATTCCAACTAACAGTCACCTTTAGCGCTATGAGGCTCCGTGGCTCTTGCAACGTGAACAGACATCGAGCAGAAAAGCGTGCTATTTTCGTGATCTCAGCTTACGCGCCCACTACCTACAGCTCGGATACAACCAAGAACCAGTTCTATCAACATCTTCTGAGCTGCTCCTAAGGGCACTTATAACAGACATTATCGTTGTGGCAGGAGACTTAAACGCACGTATCAGTCGGATGATACCATGTGAATGCCATCTCAGAAGGCCACATGGGTATGATGATATTCGCTAGGACAAAGGATAATGATTGATAAGTCTAAGTGTTGACCACTAACCTTTCCTCTGTTGACCAGCTTTCGTTATCTTGGACGCCGCCATGCCACCTGGCGTCCTCCATCAGCAACCCAGCGCTGGTCACAAATTGATCAGTTAGCCAGTTCGCAGGTGGAGCGACAGCGTACCGGATTGCAGATAATTTTGGTTAACGTGCGGTGAAACCGATCATGCATGGGTGTGTGCGATAATTTGCATGCGTCTCATTGGCTCATCTTCGGTCAAACAAACCCGAATGAACGCTCACAAGTTGGAGGACCCAACGGGGAAAGTGCAGCATCAACAGAGACTTCGTGAAATTCTCTCTCCTCTAGATGATCAAAACTGGTCAAGTCTGCAACAAGCCACACCGTCTGCCGGCTTATCCAGCTGTGGCCTCACGCGCTGCACAACCACAAACTGGATATCGTTAAGATTCTTGGAACTGCTATATCGCCGACGGGGTGTGCCCGCGAGTGCGGAGCACAATAAAAAGCTGAAGTAAATCTTACGTTTTGACCGGAAATCTTGGTTGTCAAAACGAGCTGCTCGGATGGAAGCCGCTGCAGCGGCTGAAAACACCCGTAGTTTATTCTACTTCATCAGGACCACTGGTCGCAATTCACATGCTATCAGCCATACAATCTGTCAGATAGCACGAAAATCACCAACTTACATACGCGCTGGCTAGAGCAGTGTGCCTTCCAATTTAACTTCTCAGCACAGCCCACTATGACACCTTTGTTTCCCCAGATGGTGCTTGGGCTGTCCCACCATATCCTCCTACGGAAGCAGAGATCCGAAACGCGACCCAACCTATGAAACATCATAAAGCCCCCGGTGCTGACAGCCTGCCCCCAGGCCCTATTCAAAAATGGCGGAAATACACTCCGGAAATCCTGTCACTGTTCAAGAAGGTTCGGACTGACGAGAAAGTTCCAATTATACGGGGAGAACCGGTCATTGTGCCGATTCACAAGAAAGGCTCTCGCGAAAATTGGGCCATGTACTACGAAATCTCGTTTATCTCTATTGCGTCCAAGATTTACGTGTGTCCTACTCCACAGGCTTTCAGCGACTAGAGAGGACGTTCCCTGAGAGGAACAAGTCGGTTTTCGTTCAAGCAGAGGTCGCATCAACCAAATCTTCACACTCCGCCGACTTCTTGAACTCCGTCACGTCCACCGATGGCCAACAGCCGTAGTGCTTTTGGACATTTGACTCAGTAAATAGACCTGCGTTGTGCAACCGTCTACTAAGGCGCGCCCGATAGGTTTGTAGCCACCCTGAAGGAACTCTACAGTCACACGTGGGGCAAACTCAAGGCTTACATCAGTCGTCCTTATCCGTTTGCTGTCACCCACGGCGTTCGCCAAGATTGTTCTACTTCACCTTTCTTCAAATGTGCCACTGAAGATGTCGTCCAACGAGTATTGGAAGGCGTTCAAAACCGCGGTATTGGGCTTCTACCATGTGACAGAGTTGCGAACTTGTACTATGGCGATGATATCCCTTTGCTTGGGGACGACCCACAAGCCGTCCAGAGCGCTTCGAACTGCTTAGCGATAGAGGCGTCGAAGTATGGCCTGTATTTCACCCAAGCAAGTGTAACATACAGCTCCAGGAATACGGTAAATGGGTTGGGAAGATTAGTGGGTTTCGATGTGGTGATAAGAATCAACCAAGTGTGCCAACACGGCGCTTATCACATTTTTTCTCCCACCATTGCGTAGATTAGCTGGACAATGCTCACGTATTCTCTCAGACAGCGTCCTAGTAGTTCTTCCGATGTATCTTGCTCGACATGAACAAGAGAAGGAATATACACAGTAATAAGTACATGACAAAGGAAGTCTGTCTTTCAGTCGAGGCCTCACAATTGGTGTTGAAGTAAAACTTAGCCGCAAGCTCGCTGCGTAGTAGGTATGGCTCATAGCGTCGGATAATCTTCTAGATGTTGCCTGTGCTATACCATCCCCCTTGAACGGCAACGACAAATAAACCGGTTTCTTCTTTACCGAAGCTGGTTTAGCTCTCATTTTTCTGCACTCCATATATTTCCGAACAAAATTTTCTGGATAGCCATTTCTCTCGAAAATGCCACTTAGGAAACTGAGCTCGTCCGCAAGTGTGTCCTCACTACAAATCCTTCTGGCCCTTTCGGTTAGACATGTAATCAAGTTGCGTTTCTGATTTATTGTGACAAAACTGGCAAAATACATAGATTGTCCGTTCCACGTTGCTTTTCTATGCACCCTCCGTTGGACCGATCCATCTGGTCTTCTACTAAGCTGAACGTCTAGCAAGGACATCGTGTCATTTCCTTCAGTTTCTAGGGTGAACTTGGCATTAGGGTGCGCTGAGTCAAAATGGGATAAAATTGTCTCTGGACAACAGTGCCTGTCTGTCACGCAAAATATATCATTCACATATCGTCCGTAATATGGTAGACTGGTAATGACTCCGCTCAGATAGGTATTCTCTAATTTGCTCATGAACACATCAGCTAGTAGCGGTCCAAGCGTTGAACCTATTGCTACTCCATCTGTTTGTTTGTATATGGCCTCGTTAAACTGAAATTGTATATTAATAGTACACAGCAAGAGTAGCTGTTTCAATCGATGGTCTCGAACGGTGTCACATATATAGTCTGTCTGTTCTAACGGAATACTGGTGAAGAGCGACACCACATCCAACGAAAACAGCTTTCTTTCGGTTAGCTGAAGCTGTGTTATGGAGTCTAAGGAACTGAATGTATCTCGTAGGCTGTACTTGGACATAATATTTCTCACCGGCTCTAGAAGCTTAGCTAAACATTTGGCTGTTGCGTGATACGGTGAATTGCACATGTCTAGTATAGGCCTTAGTGGAAGTCCTTCCTTATGCACCTTCGGTAAGCCGTAGAGTCTCGGGATCACCGTCCCTGTGTGACGAATGTATGTATGTGGCGGAGTCAATCATGTTTTCCTGTCTCAAGCGCCGTAGAAGCTTAGTAACTGTCTTTTCTATTGCTGCAGTTTTGTCCTTTTCATTCTCTATTTTCCGAAACGTCGAGCGATCGCTAAGGATCGCGTTCGTCTTGCCGATGTAATCAGCTTTCTCCATCAACACGATTCCTGCCCCCTTATCCGGCCTTAAAAGGAACACATTCTCATTTTGTTTGAGAGCATCTAAGTTGTTCTTTTTTCAGCAAATACCTAAGTTTAGATTTGTATTTCAGATATTGGTAACAAGTATTGACCAAGGTAGACTTAAAATGCTCAGACGCTAATGCTGACGACGGCGTAAGCATAGAAACTTGGGCATACAAATTTTCAAACTGCACTTTTAATTCTAATTGTCTTGAATAACTGCGGGGACAGCAAAAGTTTGGACCAAGTGAGAGCACCTCAAGCAATGTCTTGACCAAGTGCAACGCCGTAAAATTGTGAACATAGCTTTCCGGTTCGGGTGGGGAATAAGTGTTTGCCTTAGTTGTCCAAACCTGCAGCCGCAATGAGGGTAAGCGTTTCTCCTCTTGCTTTGTGATTATTCGTTGAACCAAGGTATCGAATTGTTTGCGCTCCACTGCGCGAAGTTTTTCCAATGTGACGGAATACGCGCAGCGATTACATTCCACCTCATCAAGTCCCGAGGCAATGGTATCACGCTCGTTCAACGTATGCCGTTTCGGCGCCACATTAGTTGGATTTATCCGATTTCTACGGAGTATTTTGTAAAAGTGTTTAAGATATTCGCAACGCGAAACACATTCATCAAAGAACCGCATTGTCACCTTCGCTAACGCAAGTTTTGTGCAGAACTTAACGTACTGGTTTAGCCCTTTGAGCACAACAAGATCCTTGGATTGTTTCTGTTTCCCAGAGACAATTTTATCCCATTTTGACTCAGCGCACCCTAATGCCAAGTTCACCCTAGAAACTGAAGGAAATGACACGATGTCCTTCCTAGACGTTAAGCTTAGTAGAAGACCAGATGGATCGGTCCAACGGAGGGTGCATAGAAAAGCAACGTGGAACGGACAATCTATGTATTTTGACAGTTTTGTCACAATAAATCAGAAACGCAACTTGATTACATGTCTAACCGAAAGGGCCAGAAGGATTTGTAGTGAGGACACACTTGCGGACGAGCTCAGTTTCCTAAGTGGCATTTTCGAGAGAAATGGCTATCCAGAAAATTTTGTTCGGAAATATATGGAGTGCAGAAAAATGAGAGCTAAACCAGCTTCGGTAAAGAAGAAACCGGTTTATTTGTCGTTGCCGTTCAAGGGGGATGGTATAGCACAGGCAACATCTAGAAGATTATCCGACGCTATGAGCCATACCTACTACGCAGCGAGCTTGCGGCTAAGTTTTACTTCAACACCAATTGTGAGGCCTCGACTGAAAGACAGACTTCCTTTGTCATGTACTTATTACTGTGTATATTCCTTCTCTTGTTCATCTCGAGCAAGATACATCGGAAGAACTACTAGGACGCTGTCTGAGAGAATACGTGAGCATTGTCCAGCTAATCTACGCAATGGTGGGAGAAAAACTGTGATGAGCGCCGTGTTGGCACACTTGGTTTTTTCTAAGCTCCAAGAATGTCAAATACCTGTGATTGCCCTCACCATTGCTTGTCACATTTTGGACGAAGGGAGTTGCATCATGGCTCGTGGCTGTATTGGAGATGCGGTCTCACGAAGACCCGTCTTGCATTCTTTAGACTGTGACACCTATGGCGTCGTCGCGATGTCAGTTTTAAACTGAAGGACAGGGTGTACATTGCCACTGTCCGTGCGGTCATCTTGTACGACTGTGAGACCTGGCCTATTCGCTCGGGAAACATAAAACGACTGTCAGTTTTCGACAAGGGTTGTCTGCGTAGGATTGCTCGCGTGTGGTGACAACATTACATAAGCAACAGAGAAATCCGAAACTGAGTGCTTAGAGAAAACAACCCATGCCTACAAGCGGTTATTCTCCGACACCGCATGCGTTGGCTAGTCTACGTATTACACATGCCAGTCTATCGTCTTCTCCATCGAGCATTTTTTGCGCTCCCTGGAAGCGATTGGAAGAAGCGCCGTCATGGGCAACTAATGACGCGGAAAATGAGCGTAAAGAAGGCAACTTCAAGCTTAGCATCCGTGGGAATAGTCCGCATTCCAGGGTGGGGAAAAATGGACTTGGACTGCCAGTGATTGGAAACGCTGTAGATTATGGCGCGCAACAGCAGCGACAGTGTTGGACAACTGCATCATTCGTTAACGACTAACTGAACACACACAAACATACGGTTGGCGGCATCCGATTTCGGTTTGCCTATCACTGTGGCCAGCCATAGGACGCCTGCGCCTACAGAGGGACCATGGGTGGCTTACGCTGCACCACTCACAGCTCCAACCACACTCCCCATATGCAGTGTAAACCCAAAGAAATAAGACCGGAAGGCATGTGGATTGGAGCCACGTTTCATCGAGGGAGTCGGCCCACACGCTTCCAACAAGCAGAGAGGAAGCATTCATGCAAACACACTCATTAGACTAGTCATCACGGAACGAACATCCGGCAGGTCGACTGGCTCCAGTAGTACTACAGGGGTTCAAGCTGTCCAACATTGGACAAAAAACGAGTCGGATCCCAGTCACCTTGTGAGCCACCTATGAAGATGGTTAACTGCATTGGGGTGTACGAGTGTTAAAAAGCAAACGTACTCTGGTCGGATAATTTAGAACTGAGCGAACGGCGTCCCGAGAAAGTGAACCAAAAAGAGCTCTCAACAGTACAAACAGCCATACCGTCGGCAGCCACAAATGGCTGGGAGTGGGGAAGCAGGAGGAAGGACTAAGAGTATAGTGAAGACAAAAAAACAACTGTGTTAAAAGAAATATGCACAAGGAAGCCGATCAGAACAGCACTTGAGATATCTGGAGTTCCTGTGCAGACGAACCGAATGGTATAATTAGTTCAGAAAGAGGCAACCTAAACAATTGTGGGGAGTAGCCAGGTGGCGAAAATGTGGATTATTGTACAAAATAGAGATGTGAGGGTTGAGTATGTAAATGGTGGGGCGTCGAAGTCGCGGCAGTGGCAACCGTGGAGGACCAAGTAAAGCAAACAGAAGATGCGCGGCGACATCTCACTAGCACATCCTTTCTACATCATACCCATCATCATTTGCTGCTGTTCGCGTTTCAGGCTGTTTACCACGTCCAGCACAGGAATACCATATTTTTGACACACATTCGACTGCGCGATCACTCCTTCGCGCAAGGCGATTAAGTGAGAGAGATCATTTTTCGTTTTGGCCTCTTGGATGGCTTTGTTAAAGTGATCCAATGCGGTGTCAAAATCACCTTGCTCCACTGCCAGCTGACCAAGTAGTTCGTGAATGAGTTCGGACTTGGGATCGGCCTGATTGGAAAACGGAAACCAAAAAGCTTGAGAATAGATGTGGAACTAGAAAACGTCAAGATTTTGATAAGAGAATAGCAGAATATAGCAGATGGGGAACAATCCGGTTCAATAGGTGGTCGGAAGTTAAATATAGTCCCTGAATGGAGAACAACTGAAGACCAAAGAAATCACACAGACAGATTGGGTAGTTTGGAAGGCGACCTAAGGTCAATGAATTACAGCGTACTCACAGCGTATCACAAGTACCACGGCAGTCTGTGAATCCACTCTGGAACATTTAGACAAATGACTTAATGTGCACCATACGACTTTTGAGTGCCCAAGCATGGCTATAGCTTCTTCGCTTCCCTTCGTGCTGTCATCCATTAAGACTGTCAGTGTTGCTAAGACTCGATTTCATCCATACACAAATGTCACCTGTCAGCAAACAGCGCGTGGCCTATTCGCCGTTTGTGAATGATTTTGGTACCTCTACTTTTTTCATAGTCCCACGAGAAATCTTAACCTATTGAGAGATTCGTATCAAGACTTTAATAAAAATACACAAACTTATCAAATATAATCACTGAATTATGCCCTATTACACACACGGCCAGTAAGGAATGTCAGCCATGCTTGCAAACTCAATAGTCTTCGCCGTCTCGATTGTGCGATTCATTTTTTAATCCTTCCTGCTCATATCAATACCCACATGCGCTGTATGGAGATCCAACTCTCACGAAGGTAACGCCCCAATATCGCTACGACACGATTCACTCAATAACTGCCATGTTGGCCTCACAATCCGGATGCGGATGCTTAGCAAGTATTTCAGTAAGCGCCTTTATCACAAACTTGCTGCAGCCTGCCCAATGATTCCCCATTCGGCAAGTAAAAATGTATTACAACATCGCTATCGGCAATCGTATATTATTAGTCATTTAACCCTTTCGCGCATAGAAGTCACTGTAGTGGACGGCTATTATTGGCTCGTTCCACAAGCATTGTTCATGACCTCTGATGCATGCACTCCACTGCAGAGACATCGCTTGTATGATGTAATCATTGAGCGCGCGGCAAATTGTTTTTTTTAAATCTTCCTGGTAAACATAAAAGAAAAATAAATAATGTGTCAGCTGTACGCCGTAACGGCACTTCGCTGCCGCGCGACCACCACCAGTCGCGCGTGGTCTGAGTATACCGCGAGGACGCCAACCCCTACGCGGATTCGAACCTTATGGTTGCAAAGCAAACGCGCAGACCACTCGGCCACCGGCAGAGCTGTTTATCCATGTTGTTACCATTTACTGTAAAGCTATCCACTGTAGTGGACTTCATGGAGTAAGCTCATGGAAGATCACACCCACACACATTCCGATATTGATAATAATTGTGAAAGTATAGTGCCCACTTCTGAATTATCATTTATTAGCTAGTACCGTGAGTTATTATAATTTAGCGCATAATTATTTTGTTGTTTATTTCAATTCCAGAATATAATAAATATTCCGGTGGATTCATACTGTTCTTTTGCTGATGACAACGACGGGGATGAAGAAGGCAGTCTTAGGTCTGCGACACCACGGAATGCTGTCATTCCAGAAACATACTCCAGTTCAAACGATAAAATTGATTTGGGAGAAGATGAATTGGTAGAAAATTCTCCTGTTATGCCTCTAAATAAATCAAAGACAAAGTGTACGTGGATCAATAATGATAATTCTCTTGCTGGATCTCTTCCACCGTTCACCGGGAAACTTACACAGAATGTGCACAGTGAAAGTCCTGTTGACTATTTTCGTACGTTGGTGCATGAAGAACTTTTAGAACTTATTGTGTACCAAACAAATTTATACGTTACAGAATGTGAGATAGAGAAGTTGTCTGACGGTGGCCGAGCTAAAGAAATTTCTAGGAATAAATTTGGTGATGTCATAAATCAGATACCTCAGAATAAGAACATATTGGTCGTCCGATGAGGGACTGAAGATGAATCTTACCACAAATGTAATGCCAGTGAAACGATTTGAAATGATTATGAGGTATATGCACTTTACAAACAATGTGGCACAACACCCCAATAATGCAGATAGGCTTTTCAAGACCAGGCCTGTACTAGATAACCTACAAAATTCGTTTTTGAAAGCAGTTTAACCAGAATATCAGTCATATGAACAGATAATCCCATTCAATGAGCGAAGTTTGATGAAGCAATATTTGTCAAAATACCTTAAACCGTGGGGGGCTCAAAGTGTGGGTTCGAGCTGGTAGTTCTGGTTATGATAATTTTTCTAATCAAATTGCACCAATATATGCCGGCCCTGGTCCCCAAGACCCGGCACAGCGGTGGAGCAAGAAGGAAATGGAAGATAATCACTGTACCCCGACCATTTGCTGTAACATATTAGAAGAATCAGATGGGTGGTGTGGACCTCATGGATTAGTGTGTAGCACTCTACCCACACTGGCGTCATAATAAGCGCTGGTATCTCAGTGTGCTTTCATTTTATGGATGTTGCAGTCGTGAACTCGTGGTTATTACACAGGGAAGCTGCATTTGAAGGCTTCAATTGCCGGAGCCCTAATAAATCTCGACAAACGCGATCAGACAGCAGTCAAGAGGGCAACCGAGCTCAACTCCCTTGTGTGAAAAGGCGTAGTGCAGTCTCAAATGCTGCACCAGAAGTAAGATTTCATGAAGGCAACCACTGGCCAAAGCTGACCAATATCAAGAATGCGAAAAGATGCCATGATACACACTGCAAAAGAAGAACAAAGTGCAACGAACTTCTGTGCTCAGATCGCTTTGCCAATTTTAATACTAAAACATAAATGTTCTAACCACTGATGCATGCAGTGGACGTAATTGAAATGCGGACCAAATTATCGGAGAGCACTGAAATTTTATTTCAAGTGCTTTTTTACACCATAAATCGATCAGAAATTGTTAAAATAATTTTTTATCATCACTCCCAAAATGCATGCGCGAAAGGGTTATCATGAGCTACCTTCGGTCTCATATACGACATGAACTAGAATTCACACTGTCACATACACGACGGACAAAGTGGATGATTTACCAGACCACAACCATATACGCTTCAGCCGAACATCCACTGGCATTGAAATCTCAGTAATTTTCAGTGCAACATGCAACACCCAAATAATTATAATTGTGCATCTCGGGTCAAGCTTCGGATTTGTTGACACGAAGCACAACCGAATGACGGAAATTCACATCCGATTCCGAAACACAGCTCTGTTTCGCCAACTTCAACTCACCGCTTGAAAATAGACCCATTCTTCAGCTAATCAGACCTCACATGAACAATGAATCCGAACACCCACATTATCGTCATTACTCAAAAGCATATCATCGTTTGCAAAAATTCGAAACAGTCAGATTTCTTTAGCAGTTTAATTAACGAAGAGATAAGACGAAAACAGGTACACACATTTCGTCTCGTCTCAGTACAAATAGAATAAGAGGAAAAAATGTATATCTAGCTACAGCCAGGGTGTGATCGGATAAGGCAGAGAAAGAATGGAGGACAGATGTACCACCCTACGTCCATGGGAGACTTAGGCTTACGAACAGCTGTTTTTGCACACAGAATGCCGGTTTGATCCGGCTGAACGCAACAGCCTCTGCGAAATGCAGGAAGCGGGTGCTAGCATGCCTCAACAAGACTGTGTGCGTGTGTGTTATAGGGTCGAATGGATAACGGCCAATGAGTGTCTACCACTTGCTTCATCATCCATACAGAGGCAACTATTTCAGTTGACTGCCTAGATAGAATATTTGGACGGGATGGATACGTCTGCAGCAGTTCGCACGCGTGAAACGCCACGGTCGAGTTATGGAAAAAATCATACTGACAACAGTCGGCTAGATAGGCATAAAACAAATTAACGGAGTTTGTGTGAAAAAATGCTTATCTTTATTTTTTCACATGCCATATTTTCCATTTATTAGGACCGGATAATAAACGCGCTAGTTTAATCAAATTTCCACGTAATTCATTAGTTGGATCCAGTTCCGCGCCATATCCTCCGATTTTTCAAATCAAAGAGGTTCTCCATCCTTGCATCCTTAACTAGGAAGACAAGGAGTCAACCATAGCCCAGTCAGTGTTCTGACCGCTCATCATCACTTGATAAGATGACAATCACGCGGCTTTATACGAGCAAATAGAGAGCGGTGAGGTAAACAGTCGCGAGATGGACAACTGACACAACGAGACAAGTCTATTGAAAAAACCCACCATTTCCGAAGATACGTTTTCTTATTGCATCGTTGTAAAACAGATCTTGCTGCCAGATACAGAAGATCTACAGACACGCTGGTAAAGTCGAAAAGCCAGTGCATTTGAAACAAGCATCTAGGACTCGTTTTCATATAGCAAAAGTAGAGGAGAGGAAGACGCCTCGATTACGTCACCCATGCTAGGTGGGCTTAGGTAAAACGACAAGATACCTATTTTCCGACAATGCAGCTGGCGGATACGTAGGCCTTTAAGTAGACGAAGCTGCACACTTGTTCAGGGTGTAGCTTAATGAGTAAGACCAGGAATCAGCGAGTGCAGGTTCTGGAGCAATGGTTTCCACTCAGAGTACGCAGAAGGAACCACATATTTAGAAGTCGGGAACTAACATCGGAGACCAAAGCTAGCGAACAAGCTAGTCTTCAATAGTGGAGGTGTTTCAATGTTGCTCCTCTCAATCCTGATACCCCATAACCGGTTTCGTCCTCATTTGGACTCATCAGATGGAGATAGCCTGAGCTGGAGTGAAACTCGAGACCTGTTGGTTAACGGCTGACACCTTGATTACTATGCCCCTAAGATCCGTGAGAAACACTTGACACAGCGGTGAGGAATTCAAAGTTGGATTTGGAGTACCCACCGTGTGGTTGGATTGTGACACTTTGAACTAGACCACAGCCATTCCGATCAAAAACATCGTATCCGAAATGGAGATGTTTCGGTTTTTCCTCATCCAAACAGTGACACCCCATAACCGGTTTCGTCCTCGTTTTGACTCATCAAATGGAGATAACTACTAGAGACGTAAGCGGAGTAAGTAGGGTATCGACTGATAATTGATCCATCAGTAATTACCAGTCCGCGTCAAACGAATCGAACTGTACGGTCAATATGATAAACCCGTGGAGCGGAACTCACTCACACTGGGTGAAAACCGGACGCACAAAAATGAGCGATCTTGACCTCTTAAGTTAGCGTGTTTCGGCTACCTATAAATACGCTTAACTTATGGTGTATATGCACTCCCTGTTTACCGAGCCTTGGTCTTCTGTATTCCGTTGGTTGGGTTGGTGCGTAACTGAGAAGTCAGACAGTTGCAGTCTCAGAGGGCAGCTAGCAACAGTACAAAAGTCGTCAGTGGCAGAGAGCAGAGGGAAAGAAGAAGCGTTACAACAGTGGCGACAGGAGTCAGAAGAACCCAAAGATGTCAGTCAGTTTTGAGCAATTGCAGTCTCTGTTGCAGCAACAGCAGGCGCAGTTTGAGAAAGCACAGGCCAAGTTGATCGAAACGCTGACCAAGAATTTGTCACTACAGGCAGGCTCGGTAACAGGAACAAGTGAACGTTGCCCCTCAGCAGAAACCTTGACCCAGCAAGTTTGTGAGTTCCGTTACGATACCGGTGCCGGTAGTACTTTTGGATGGTGGTTCCATAAATACGAATACTTGTTTCGCATTGATTTAGCCGGTGCTTCAGAGGACAAGAGAGTACGCCTCATGCTGCGGAAATTGGGTGCGGCCGAGCACGAAAAGTTTATGAATTTCATCTTGCCGAAAAAGGGCACTGATTTAACATTCGATGAAGCGGTTGCTACTTTGTCACAGATATTTAGAGAGCAGTCATCATTATTTTAATATCCGATACAAGTGCCTGACAATGATCAAGCGAGACGACCAAGACTGGGTTACTTACTCGAGTCGCGTAAATCGTGAGTGTGAACGGTCGCTGTTTCACAAGATGACAACTGATCAGTACCAGTTCCTTATTTATGTGTGTGCTTTTCAAGCAACCAAAGATGCGGATGCCCGAAGAAGAGTACTGAGCAGAATTGAACAAAATCCCGAGATCACACTGCAGGAAGTGACGAACGAATGCCAACGGTTGATGAACTTGAAGCATGATGCTGCGATGATCCAACGGTCCTCCATCCAGAGTAGTCAGGACATCATTTGTAGGGTCAGCAGAAGTCCTCAGAAAGAATCGGTTCATGTGAGTTCACCAGGTTCTAAACCCTCTTCTGCTTTTTGGTTTTGCAGGGAATGGCACTTTGTTCGAAACTGCCCGTTCCGTAATCACAGTTGCAATCCTTGTGGTAAGCGAGGACATAAAGAGTCGTGTTGTCTTGCGAAGCGACCATCAATGAGCGGAATACGGCGTCCAATTCCGGTGCGCCTCCGATGTCACAACTAGGCCAAAACTGTGACGGCGACTTTCAAGGTTGACGGTGTCGGCAGGCGTAAGTTTACAATTTTGAAGATCAACGATAAGGAAGTTAAGCTGCAGTTGGATACTGCGTCAGACATCACTTTGATTTGTCGAGACACATGGTGTATACTGGGACGACCACCACTTGTTCACACAAACCACACAGCATGGAACGCATCCGGCGGTATTTTGAAACTTCTCGGAGAGTTGCATTGCCAGGTCAGTTTCCGTGATCTGCACATTCGTACAACCTGTTTTTTGACAGATAAACCAGAATTGAATTTGCTGGGTCTTGTTTGGATGGAGGAATTGAAATTACTTGCCCAGTCAATTAACAGTATATGCCAGAAATGACAAGTTGAGAAACCCGCAGAGACGCAGAATATGAACCTCGAACTTTACAGTCAAATTACAGAACTGAAGCGACGCCACGAAAGTTTGTTCCAACCCGGTCTTGGATGCTGTCGGATAGCCATAGCTGAGTGGAACCTCAAACCAGACGCCAGACCAGTCTTTAAACCAAAACTTCCAGTGCCGTACGGAACACAACCAATAGTGGAGTCTGAGTTAAATAGGTTGCAGTCGGAAGGCGTAATCGAGCGCGTACATTATTCAGAATGGGCGGCACTCATCCTTGTGATAAAGAAAGGAAACGGCAAGGTATGTATTTGTGCTGACTTTTCAACCGGCTTAAATTCCATGTTGGAGAACCACCAGTACCCTTTGCCTATACCTGAAGATTTGTTCACCAAGCTTAACGGTGGAAAATGGTTCGCGAAACTCGATCTAGCTGATGCTTACTTACAAGTTCCAGTAGCCGAGAACTGCAGAACTCTATTGACGGTCAATACGCATCTGGGTCTTTTCCAGAACAATCGGTTGTCATTCGGGGTGCAAACTGCCCCCGCCGTTTTTCAACAAATAATGGGTACGCTGCTGAACGATATCCCTGGGGTCGCAGTATACCTGGAGGACGTACTGATTATGGGGTCTGACCCACAAGCATTGCTGGCCACATTAGAGGAAGTGCTCACTCGCCGAGAAGAAGCTGGCTTCCAGTTACGAGCGGAAAAATGCCATTTCCTGATGGAAAGTGTCAAATTTCTCGGGTTCATCATTGACAAACATGGCAGACGTCCGGATCCCGCTAATATAGAAGCCGTCAAGCAAATGCCACCACCAAATGATGTTGCCGAACTTCGTTCATTTCTCGATCTTATAAGTCATTATAGTGCCTTCCTGCCAAGTCTACATCAGACAAGAGGTCCTCTGAACGAGTTGCTGATGAAAGGGAAAGAATGGCGATGGACAAAGAAGTGCCACCAATCCTTTGATACAGTTAAAACGGCGCTGAGTTATGATTTACTTTTGATCCACTTCAACCCGAACATGGAGATTTTTGTTGCTTCGGACGCCTCCAATTATGAGGTAGGTGCTGTCATTTCTCATGTGTTCCCTGGAGAAGAAGAGAAGGCCATTGCGTACACAGCACGGTCGCTGACAGTGGCGGAGAAAAGTTACAGCCAGATTGAAAAGAAAGCGATGGCGATGTTTTTCTCAGTGAAACGGTTTCATAAGATGCTATATGGTAGACATTTCAAACTTATCATGGACCACAAAACTCTACTTGCGATATTTGGATCAAAGATAGGTATTCCTGTTTTTACAGCAAGTCGCTTACAGAGATGTGCAGCCGTACTGCTGGCTTAGGATTTCAGTATACAATATCGATCTACACAACAACTCGGCCAAGCTGACGCTCCTCGGTTCCAAGTTGAAGGAAAACGATGTCTGCGGGATTGCATCTGTCAAATTCGAGTCGGAATTTCAGCGCGTCCTGCTTGACAGTGTAAGGGAGTGGCAAGTAACGTCGGACACGATTCGTGCAGAGACGGCTCGAGACGATATCTTGCTGAAAGTGATAGGGTTTGTGCAGTCCAGTTGGCCTAATGTCAGAATTTTGTATGAGTTGCAACCTTTCTTTAATCGACGCGGATCCCTTTCGGTCGTTGACAATTGTCTAATGTTTGGAGACCGAGTCTCGGTACCAAGGAAGTTGCGGACGCAAATACTACAGCAGTTTCATTCAGGACATCCGGGAACCAGCCGAATGAAGGCACTGGCGCGAAGTTTTGTGTAGTGGCCTCAAATGGATGCAGAATTCAAGCAGTTCTGCCAAAGTTGTGAACTTTGTCAACAAACGGCAATGGCACCTCCGAGATTTTCGTGGCACCCTTGGCCCGAGTCGAAAAAGCCCTGGCAGAGAATCCACTTGGATTATGCGGGACCAATCAACAGTCAAACTTATTTGATTTTTGTTGATTCCTACACAAAATGGCCCGACGTGATTCCGATGCAAAATCCTACCGCCCAGCACACTATCAATGAGCTGAACAAACTGCTCCAGTATTTAGGCACCCCGGAGATGCTGTTTACAGACAACGGAGCCCAGTTCACCTCAACGCTGTTCAGAGAATTTTGCATGCAAAACGCAATCCAGCACAAGTTTTCGCCGCCGTACCATCCACAATCGAACAGGCAAGCCGAACGATTTGTAGATACCTTTAAACGTGCTCTTCTCAAAGCGGAAGGAACGAGGGTGTCACGAGATGCAACTCAGCCGTTTTTGAGCATGTATCGAAACACTCCGAATCCAAACACACCGGAGGGTAAATCTCCTCCTGAATGTCTATTTGGACGAAACGTTAGAACGACATTTGATAGCATTGTTCCCAGAAATGTTGAAAAACGCAACGGACAACCGAGAAGGGGGCAAGATAACACGCTTTGCACGTTCAAGATTGGCGAATTGGTGTATGCACGAAACTTCCAGACCTCGGAAAGATGGGTTAGCGGAACGGTTAGTGGAAAGAGGAATGAAGTTATTTATGAGATAATGGTCGGAAAGGACAAGTGGACCAGACATATCAATCATCTATGACAGCGGCATAGCAAAACTCAAAGAGATCAAGAACCAGCGGCACCACAGTTGAGACATACTTCTGGATACGATTGGTTTGGAAAACAGAACTGATCTCCAAAGCGGAACACAGCCGGTCGCATGGACGCCACACGACGTGACATGCAGGCCAAGCCGAAGAAGAAGGCAACCGCGATGGCTAAAAGTTGACTCCAGGGAAAAAGCTACGACCAAGCCCAGGTGCGGAAAATAGGTAGCAGCGATCAAGTTGAAGGGGGAGATAATAGAGACGTAAGCGGAGCTAAAGTTGGGGATCGACTGAGAATTGATCGGCCAGCAATTACCAGTCCGCGTCAAACGAATCGAACTGTACGGTCAATATGATAAACCCGTGGAGCGGAACTCACTCACACTGGGTGAAAACCGGACGCACAAAAATGAGCGATCTTGACCTCCTAAGTTAGCGTGTTTCGGCTACCTATAAATACGCTTAACTTATGGTGTATATGCACTCCCTGTTTACCGAGCCTTGGTCTTCTGTATTCCGTTGGTTGGGTTGGTGCGTAACTGAGAAGTCAGACAGTTGCAGTCTCAGAGGGCAGCTAGCAACAGTTCAACAGTCGTCCGTGGCAGAGAGCAGAGGGAAAGAAGAAGCGTTACAGCAATAACCTTAGCTGGAGTGGAAGTCGGAGCCTAGTGCTTAAAGGCTGCCGTCTTGATCACTATGCCTCTAAGATCCCTAGTTAGTGACCAAGCAAACAAAACCACAACTGAAAGGAATAGAACAGTCACATGAGAATTAATCATTGTGAGTCAATGAATAGAAATGTTTAATTGATAGGATTACATGAATGGACAACAGTAGAGACGATCGCTATTCGCCACCAAACTCGGGACTTATGTATAAAGAGGAAATTTGTTCAGGCTCTAAATATACTCTGTTAACAGGCCACCATAACTAATGGTGACGATCATGCCACGCCTCCGGACCTGACACTGTGTGGGAGATTTGTGAGCATTTATCGAAGCGATGATGGCCCATGTAAGCAGTTGTGGTAATCGATCCAACTAGGGTGCGGACAGCTGCAGTTAATCGTAGTGCTCTGAGCGGTTAAACACATGGCTGTCTGGACTTATTGCCACATATCCGGGAACTGCTAATGGGTGGTTTCAATCGTCTGTGAATACGCTGTGCTGAATTTCAACTGATCCCCGATCACTGGGAAGTAAAGTTCCTGGAAATAGCCCTTGAAACTTGGGTAACACAGACACGCATTAGTGCTTGGAGCTAAAGTTGAGGAGTCACGAACAAGTGCATGGCATTTATATCCTGGAGCCGATCGAAGCAAGCGAGTACTAGGTGCTGATAGTTGAAATGGAACTACGCTTGTTAAATTCTTGTCTGATGGGGCCAACTTGCAATTACTTAAAAACTGACTTCGACAGTCTAACCTAAGCCGCGAGCCGATTGGTTTAGTCTTTACCTTAAGCATTTGTAAAAGACTGTTAGTTATAAAAAGGAGCAAATGTGATGTGATCTATGTTTGTACCCATTCAGTGTCGGAAATTCGGACCGACCAAATCACACTGGCTCGACAATGAGTATACTAAACTAGTCCGGTGACAGGTCAGACTGTAGGACAAAATTCGTCCTGGCTCGGCCAACGACTACGAGACGTATAAAGGTCAATAGGATGATTTCAACATTGTGAGCACGTGACTACAATTGCGGTAAAGAGCACTTCGGAGAGAATCTTTGCTTACGTGAAATATATATATATATATATATATATATCTTCACATTCGCATAACAGATAACGTGAAATCAGAACTATGGCAAAATAAGGAGAGAAACGAAATACAGCACGAGAGGAAAACGATCTTCTTCGGTTTTACACATGCCGTTTCGAGATATTTTTCGCGTTCGATGAGACGTTAACTAAAACATAACGCAACTAAAAGGCACTGTCTCCATTGATGCCTGCTGCGTGCCATACACACACACACACACACACAACTATACACGTTAGCCAGAGATGCGGAACACCTCAGCTACTGTGCCGCAATACATAGAAAGAAAAAAGTGACAAAAGGCGACAGGTGCAAGCCAGCTGAGCTACCGGTAACGGATAGACATCGTTCCGTTAAGCTACCAGCCGGCTACTGTGCATCAAAAAAATTACTATGCAAAATTATATAAGGCTAAATAGTGAGATCGTGGTTGGAGAGGGAAGCTAAGAGGGATGGGGTGGGACAAAGAAACTCACAGCACGAACGCCACTGAGGTCGGCTCCTAGCCATATCAGCAAGTGTATCCAGCCAAACTTGTTCACCGTCTTTCGGATCCCAATCAGGGAGCCGAGACGCTCCAACCGAGACCAAACCCGAAGTGGGGGCTTTCATTCCTCTCCAGCAAGTCATCGCTTGGCCACCCCTCCGCTTCTTCCATCCACACCCCCGGCGTGCAAACAACGCACGTTGCGGGAGTCGGTGGACTGGCATGCGTAACACGTGGCCGAGTCCTCGGAGCCTGGTGCGTGAAATAAGGGTGCTGAGCGGTTCAGTTCCTTTTCCTGTACTGTAAACAAGGCGTCGAACACGCTCGTTGCTCACGCGGTGTTCCCACCAGATGTGAGCTAAATTGCGAAGGCACCGATGGTCGAACGTAACTAGCCTCTTTATGTCCGCTGATCTAAGGGGCCAGGTTTCACAACCGTACAGTAGGGCCGAACGTACAGCTGTAGCAGACACTCTACCTTTCAGGGCGAGAGTGATGTCGCACCGGCGCTATAGATGGCGAAAGTTAGCGAAAGCGCCTCGAGTTTTTACTATACGGTTCGTGATCTCATATTCAATCCAAAGGGCGCTGATACAACTTCCTAGGTAGTTGAATTTTTAAACCATTTCTAGATGATCCACACAAAGAGTCAGCAAAGGAAGCGGTCCAGGCCAATCTTTGAGAAACGCTTTGCACTTCGATGGTGCAAAGCAAAGCCCGAAGCGGCTGACAGCCAGTGCTAATCTGTCCAGTGCCGCTTGGCAAGTCTGGGAGCTGTCACAGATTAGGGCAATATCGTCAGCATACTCCAAGTCAAGAAGTCGTTCTCCTGGGAGCAGATCCACACATTCTAAATCGTGTCCTGTGAACGCGATTTCCATGACTTCGTCAATAGCGAAGTTGAAGAGGAAAGGTGACAGCGGGCATCCTTGTCTCACACCGCTGGAGATATTAAAGGGCGACGACAGCTTGCCGTAAGCCCTCACTCTGCCTGAGCTACGCGCGTATAATGCTCGGATAATATTTACATATTTCTCAGGTACACCTTTCCTGAATAGACAGTCCCAAAGTGCACGTCTATCCACCGAATCGAATGCACCTTTGATATCGAGGAACACGACAACGGTGGGCCGCCAATATACGTGACGGTGCTCCAACAACTGACGCAAAGTGAAGATGTGGTCAATGCAGCCACGACCTCGACGAAACCCGACTTGCTCTTCACGAATATGGCTTTCACAAGTGCCAGTCAGTCTGTGAAGGGTGACAGATGCAAGCAATTTGGAGGCGATGGAGATCAGACTGATTCCTCTATGGTTGCCGCATTCCGATCGTGAGCCTCCCTTGAAAATTGGGACTATGACGGAGCGGCTCCAGTCGGTTGGGACAGTTTCCTGCTCCCACAGTTTCACTAGTAACTCGTATAAATCATCCACCAGAGCAGGTCCCCCGAATTTGAAGAGGGCTGAAGTAAGATCATCTGGTCCCGCGGCTTTATTTAACTTCAACCGTGCGATCTCAAGTTCGACTTCTGAGCGAGAGAGTGGATCCAAAGGGACAGCCCAGGGAGCGGGGCGGTCAGTGGCCGGCGAGAAATCTAACAATTCCGACCGATTAAATTGCCTTTCAAAGTGCTCAGCCCAACGCTCCAAGCGTTTTGACAAGTTGTGGATAGGCTGTCCACTCTCGTTATGTATAGTTTCACTAACACCAGGTCTCCTGCTGCCCGTTTCTCGTATCAGACGGAATAACTTACGATGGTTACCAAGGGCAGCGGCCATTTCCATCTCTGATGCACGATGAAACCACCAGGATTCGCGGTCTCTCTTCAGGCTAGCACGGAGTTTTGCCCGGAGCTCTTTGCGAGTTTCACTGTGTTCTCTTCCAGCCGGAATATGCCGGCGAGCATCGATAAGTTCCAGAGACTGCGAAGAGACCCAATGTCCACGTTGGCGATTAGACTTACCATATGAGGATTTGCCTGCTATTAGTAAGGTTTGGTGAAGATGAGACCAGTGAGCTTCAACTGCATCCAGCAAGCGCTTACTCAACTCGCATGACAGCGTACTTTGATAGGCATTCAGAACAGCTGATTTCCCCAGTTGGCTGATGTCAATGCGCTCACGTCGTCTTAGGCGTCCGCCAAAACGCATCCGCAGGTCAGCACATACAAGTGCATGGTCGTTGTCCACACATGTGCTCCAAACCGAGCGACAGTTCTGGATGCAGCCTCTCCATCAGTAACTTATCGCAATGGGATCGATTTACGTCCATAGCTTATTCGAGGCCGGTGGGCGCTAAGTCACCCTCCGGCTGGTGCTGTGTCGGAAATTAGTGCTCGCAAGAAATAAGCGAGCATCTTCACACAAAGGAAGTAACCGCTCACCGTTATCATTACGGGAGCCTACACCATGTTGGCCGCCCAGATGTAGTTCATCAGTGGATAATTTGCCAACTTGAGCGTTCAGATCCCCAGCCAGCACTACAGTGTCCGAGCTTCTTCTGGGGCGAAGGAGCTCGTTCAATTGGCGATAGAAGTCGTCTTGTACAGATCATCGTCAAAGTTTATGGGTGCATAGGCAGCGATGACGAATAGACAGCTGTTAGTCCCGCGCGACTTAGAAGCTTTGAACGAGCCAGCCAATCGGACCGCACACAACCGGCTACTGATTGGAATCCAGTAAATCAGAGCAGCTTCAGCCCGGGGACTCAGGGCAATACCAACATCGGCTTGGCCGGTGCTCGAAGCTGCATCGTCACCGGATAGGCGTAATGAGAGTGCTGTTAGTGTCACCTGAATGGGATCGCAAAGTGTGCAGTGAGATTGAGTCTTGCAAGCGGGTCTCCGATAAGCAGCAGATATCGATCGAGAGGGTCTCTAAGGTTCGGGCAAGTGCTGCCTGTTGACCGAGTTGTAGCAATGTGCGAACATTGAGGCATGCCGATCTGAAAGATGATCGAGGGCTACAAATGGAAGTCGATGAACTGGGTTTGGCCGTTTGGTTGGACATGGGAATGACACTCCGCATTCACATGTGAGTTGAAACTAGAAGGTAAAAGCCTAGCAAAGCAAGGTGGGGGAGGGTCAAGAATTGGGGGGGGGGGCTGAAAACGGGAAAAGAGTGAAGCTGGAACGGGACGGTAAGAGTGAAAAAGCGTAAGAGGGGGAATAAGAAGACGGGAAGACTTGAGCAGTAGCATCCAAACCCCTATCCACCCTGCTCGATGCGGCAGATAGGGCACCGTTAATTATAATCTGCGGTGGCCAGAGCATCAAGAAACTGTTGGAAGTGAAATTCATTGTATTGCGTGGGCAGCATACTGTCAGGTTGCCCAGGCGTAGACAGGAGAACGATTAGGGTTCTCAACCAAAGCCTTTGGTTCAAAAACCTGACCGCAAGGCAGCGGGTTTGGCGTTGGGCTACAAGGAGTCCGCCTTAAGGAATAAGGAGCCACCTCATTCCAACCCCCAACCTGGAGGACCAGGAGGCTGAGTTTGTCTGGCATCTAACCCTTGACCAATCTGGCATGACTGGCTCTGAAGGTGCAAGAAAATGCACCACGCAGCATAGCTCAATGGATCGCTGAGGCACACAAAACTTCGCACCACGGTAAGGTCCAGTCTTATTGCGTACCATAGCCTCCAACGTTTCTAATCATTGGCAGCCGACTTGCGTGGTCCTTAGCATGGAAGGCGAACCAGTCCGACGGATGCTAAGCTTGAGGTTGCACTCCTTCTATGCGTCATTGGTTGTCCACAGCGACACTTTTTCCAATGGCTTCCGGGGAGCGCAAATAACGCTCGACGAGAAAGGTAATAGCCCGGAATGCGCAAT
This sequence comes from Dicrocoelium dendriticum, assembly GCA_944474145.2. NCBI lineage: Eukaryota > Metazoa > Platyhelminthes > Trematoda > Plagiorchiida > Dicrocoeliidae > Dicrocoelium > Dicrocoelium dendriticum. The sequence goes on along the minus strand of OX104070.1, from coordinate 39,078,001 downwards.
ACGTGGCCGATCCAACATATGTGGGGTCGGAGAATAACCGCTTGGACGTATGGGCTGTTTGCTTTACACACTCACTCTCAAACGTCTGTGTTACTCACGTGATGCTGCCACCAAGTGCGGGCAATCATACGCAGACAACGCTTATCGAAAACTGACAGTCGTTTCATGTTTCCCGAGCGAATGGGCCAGGTCTCACAGCCGTACAAACTGACCGCACAGACAGAGGAAATACATACCCTGCCCGAGAGTTTAAGACTGAAGTCGTGACAGCGCCATAGGTGTCACAGTCTAACGAATGCAAGGCTGGCCTTTACGATCCGTTGGGAGACTACATCTCCAATACAGCTGCCCGCTGTGATCCGATTCCCTAGAGAAATGAGACACTAGACTTGTTCCAGGACGTCACCAGCAACAGTGAGGGCAGGCACAGTTATCTGCCAATCTAGTATGTTCCATTTACCTGGCATGAAACACAGTCCATACATAGACGCCTCTATCGCTAAGCAGTTCGAAACGCTCTGGACGACTTGTCGATCGTCCCCAAGCAAAGGGGTATCATCGGCGTAGTACAAGTCCGCGACTCTGTCACATGGTAGAAGCCCAATACCGCAGTTTTGAACGCCTTCCAATACTCGTTGGACGACATCTTCAGTGGCACAGTTGAAAGGTGAAGTAGAACAATCTTGGAGAACGCCGTCGGTGACAGCAAACGGATAGGGAAGACTGCTGTGAGCCCTGAGTTTGCCCCACGTGTGACTGTAGAGTTTCTTCAGGGTGGCGACAAACCTATCGGGCGCGCCTTTCCTTAGTAGACGGTTGCACAACGCAGGTCTATTTACTGAGTCAAATGTCCAAGAGCACTACGGCTGTTGGCCATCGGTGGACGTGACGGAGTTCAAGAAGTCGGCGGAGTGTGAAGATTTGGTTGATGCGACCTCTGCTTGAACGAAAACCGACTTGTTCCTCTCACTGAACGTCCTCTCTAGTCGCTGAAAGCCTGTGGAGTAGGACACACGTAAATCTTGGACGCAATAGAAATAAACGAGATTTCGTAGTACATGGCCCAATTTTCGCGAGAGCCTTTCTTGTGAATCGGCACAATGACCGATTCTCCCCGTATAATTGGAACTTTCTCGTCAGTCCGAACCTCCTTGAACAGTGACAGGATTTCGCTGAAAGTGCATTCGCACCATCTTTGAACAAAGCCGGTTGTGGGACCGTGAGGTTTATAATGCTTTAAAGGTTGGATTGCGCTTCGGACCTCTGTTTCGGTGGGAGCATCTTTCGAGAACGTCTGCTCGCAAAAAAGCGCTCGTGTGTGGTGGCAACATCATGTAAGCAACTCGAAGTTAGTAGCCGAGTATTCGGAGCGAACAATCGCAGTCACCAGGTTATTATTCTCGAACACCGTTTACGTTGGCTTGGTCACGTTTTGCGCATGCCAAACAATCGACTTCCTCGCGGAGCATTATTTGCAACACCTGGGCGTGAGTGGGAAAATGCTGAGATGGACAAGCGATAATTTGAAGAGGAAATACAAGAATGTCACCGCATGTCTGGCTTCAACAGGATCTGTCTGTCTTCCCGGCTGGTGACCACGTGACGGGGACTCTAAATGGCTGGTAGTTTTGGAGGTTATAGCTTGTAACCGAAGTCAGTGGCGTCAATGCTGTTCAAACATTTCCCTTTCAGCCACATTTCAATTCTAAATAAACAAAAACTAAAAACGGCGTGTGTGAAATACAAAAAAAAACAAAAAGCCGTTTTTCCTGTTTTTTTATACTATCATATTTTCATACCAGTACAGCCATGATTCTGAAGGTTTATTTGTCTGTCCTCAGACTTGTGAATATATATATATATATATATATATATATATATATATATTCATCGAGGGAGGTGTCACAGTGGGTCCTGCTGAGCTGTTAGATTTGAAAACAAAGTGCTCTGCCCAGCGACCCAAGCACCTGTGTAAGTTGGTGATTTTCGTGCCGCCTGACACAATTCGTCTGACTGACAGCGTGTGAATTGCAACCAGTAGTCTTGATGAGGCAAGATAATCTACGGAAGTTTCTAGCCGATGCAGCGGCTTCTATCACAGCAGTTCGTTTTGACTACCAGGATTCACGGTCAGAGCGGAGGCTTGAATTCAACTGTTGAAAAATAGACCGACGAAGATCATTGTGCTCCACACTTGCGGGCATAGGCAGTCGACGATACAGCAGTTCCGAGGAACCTACCGTTATCCAGCTTCTAGTTGTGCGGCGGTTGAATCCGCCGCTGGACAAGCCACCAGATAACACTCCTAGTTATGAGCTAGACCAGTGTTGATCAGCATCCAGAGCATGAAGTAGAGCAAGATTTAAGCGAAGTTTCTGTTGACACTGCGTTTTCATTGTTAGGTCTTCCAAGTTGTGAGCATTCAGTCAGGTTTGCTTGGCCCTGTGTGAACCGCAGAAACGCATGCGAGTTATCGCACACACCAATGTATGATTGGTGTCAGCACAAGTAGACCAAAATGACGTGGCAATCGTGTACGCTGCCGCGCTAACTACGACCTATGGCTTTGTGATTAATTTGAGACCAGCGCTAGGTTGATGATGGAGGATGCCAAGTGGCATAGTGGCGTCCAGGGTGACGAAAGCACGTACTGAAGAGGAAATGTTGGTGGTCGGTACATAGATTGAGCAGTTTTTTACTGTTGTCATAGCGAATATCACCATACCCATGCGGTCTTCCGAGGTGGCATTCACATGGTATCATCCGACTGATACGTGCGTTTAAGTCTCCTGCCACAACGACAAGGTCTGTTCTAGGTTCCCTTAGGAGCAGCTCATGAAGAAGTTGAGAGAACTGGTCTTTGATTGTATCCGAACTGCAGGTAGTGGGCGCGTAGGCGGAGATCACAAAAACAGCACGCTTTTCTGCTCGATGTCTGTTCACGTTGCAAGAGCCACGGAGCCTCATAGCGCTAAAGGTGACTGTTAGTTGGAATCCAATCAAGGAGAGCGGCCTCAGCTCTGACAATGAAGGCGATCCCAACACTAGCTTGTCCAGATTCGGCGGACTCAGCGTCACAAGAAATGCGAAAAGCTGTTATTTGGTTGGACTGGTGATGACAGCTGATAAAATGTGTGGGAATCATGCAGTCGAGTTTCACTCAGGCAGCGTGCGTTCAAGTCCAGTTCGCTGTCCGATCTGCAATAATGTGCGCACGTTGAGGGTTGCTAGCTTGAACTGCATTATTCCAGGTTGCAGAAGCGAAGATGGCAGACTTCGGAAATGACAACTCCCTGTCGAGGACTGAATGATTGAACTGACGGGTGGCGAGAGAACAACTTCATCGGCGGAGGTACGGTTGTTAACAGTTACAGAATCAAGTAAAAATAGGGGCAAGCGATACAAGGGAAGGGTAGGTGAATTGGTGGCTTGTTTGTATAGTTGACGTAGTCGCAGGTCAGTGGACCAAGAGAGCGAGGGAGAGCGTAGTTGTGTGTTTCCAGGTTTGTTAGTAAGCGAGATACCACCCGGTAGGTGGGTTGTCTTAGGGGACACCACGACCCCGAGTTTTTGGCCGAAAGGCCTAACTTACAAGGCAGCAGGGCGAAATAAGTGTTTCACCAATGGTTGGGAACCGCTGACTGAACATTCAGTTCATACGCCTTGCGGATGAGGGAAAGCCATACCAGGGGTCCAACACTTCTGAAGTCAAAGGCAGAATCCAATGCTCGGATTGGTTGCCATTATATAATGTCTCCGAGAAGACAAGGGGCAGTGACTTTATTTGGTGGCAAGTCACGCCCGCCACATCGTAGTGTTGTTAAGCGGACACTTGTGTCTTTTTATAGGGAGAACGCTTGTCAGGAGTAAGCCCATTCGCCGGAACGGGAAATGCCCGAACCACCCAGCTGGCATCACGAGGAGGCTGTTCGGCAGGCTTACGTGAAGCGGTGCCTGAAGCCTTCAGGTAACCTACCAGTGAATGAGGGCTAGAACGAACAACTAATTTACAGCACTGAGGGCGCGTCCGAGTTAAAGGCGCACAAGTAACCAGGCGTTTGCACCGAGTTCCACCTGAACCGCTCCACCGAATTCGACAGTCTAGACTGCAGTGTTCAAAAAGTGTCAACTACTCGCCAATCTTATCGGATCAGAACTACTGTGCCTAACGCGCTTTACCTATTGATTCTCAAGTCGTCAACCTCCATCATCTCGACTTCCATGAATGAGATGTTCAGTGGGTTGCTACCTGAAGGGTTATTGCAGAGCGATTGGAAATACACGAATTCGAAAGATGGTGGTTCCGGAAAAGTGGGTAACTATCACCCAATTTGTCTCATACCTAGTTTCACCAAGGTAGCGGAAAAAATAATGAAAGGCTGCTACGGTTGTTCAAAGCAAAGGATTTCCTGACACTCACACAAAACGGTTTCATGCTAGAATGCTCATGTATCACCAACTTGCTGGTGACAAGGCATAAGTGACCGCAGACAAGGAAGAAGCGGAAGGCTGTCGACGTGATCTACCTTGATGTAAGTCGTTCGGCAAGGTGGACCATCAGGTCCTCTTTCACAGACTGGCGACAGGTTCAGGGCTCACTGTACCACTGGATCCGGGAGTTCCTAGTAGAACAAAAGTGGAGGTCCAAATCAGACAGCCATCCAACCGACTGATATACTTCGACCAGTACTGCAAGGAACTGGATCCTGCTTTGACCCACACTAACGATCTCCCGCAGATTCTCCAGTCACCACGTGCCCTATTTGTGGATTTAGAGAGTAAATGATATTCCCGACGAATGTGATGTACTTCAGCAAGATCACACTCGACTCTTCATTTGGTTGACTGTAATTCACCTCTCGGACAATCAAACAAAGCCGATATCTATGATCACAAGGAATAGTGAAGGCTCAAGCTGCATCCTCGACGTCCAAGCGTTACATTCCATACCTACTATGGGGCACCTAGACATGATGTCAAGCTGCGCCTTAAAGATGAACAAGCTATACAGAAACGAACTGCACATGCCTTGGACGCTCAAATGCAGCTTCCGTGCCTGGTCTGAAGAAGTCGTCACTCGCCTCTTCTCCTCCATCACAAGATCGATGCCGGAGTGCAGCTCATCCACCCAGAGTCCGATCACCCGAGATGATTCACAAAAGAGCGAACATGTTATAAACGTCGTAACTAGGCTTCTCCTCAGTTTATGAAACATAGCATACGAAGAACGATACGAGAAAAGTGGATTGCACACCCTATCCTATCTATCATCAAACGCGCGTCGATCTCATTACTATCTACCTCGGTGGAGCCCCATACTAGGGCTGTTACTCCATGCGCAACCATGTAGTATACACGGACACCGGTTGAAACTTGTAGCAACAAACCTCATGCTAATGGTGCAACCGCGGTGCTTCTAACGGAGAGGCGGTACATGTGTGGAACAATCCTTTTGAACATGCAGTGAAGGTCAAATCTATTATGCATCAACTCAGAACATTGCTGGATATTAACATTTCGCCACTAGATAATTCAGGGAACCATTACCAATGGACAATAACATCCCACACTTGTTATCGCTGTGGAACTGAGTCAAAATATTTTTAAAGGTTACATAATTCGAAGGATTTGTACCAATCTAAATTTCGACGTGCTCAGACTCGAGCCTGTCAAGCGAATGGAATAGTTATGACGCTTGGATCCAAAGATAAATTTTCGTTTCGTTAAGTAGTCCTAATGAAACAACCCAGGGCATGCAATTAAGAATGCCAGGCACACATGTAGCCAGAGGTGATTGGTTAAAGCGAAAAAATATGCTAGGCCTGACGGCATGTTGCTGGTTGGTGGCCAGTCTGTTTCCCAAATAGCCCACTGATATCAAAGTTTCAATGATGGATGATCCGAACTACCTAGAGAGAGTAACAATCTCCCTCTTTAGATTGTTGAGGCTAAAAGGTGCCGCGATAACTACCCAATCGTCGTCTGAGTTTCAGATGAATGAGAAGCATGGTTCATCTGGAATATCACAGCGGTGATCCATCAGTTTTGAGAAACCAGCGGACATTCAATTATGCAGGAAATGACGAGCGCAAACAGAGAGAGCAGTGCTTTTAGTGGGGAAGTACAATGCTACTAATGAGGTGACCGTTTGTTAACTGGGCTTGATGCTCTAGCTAACCCTACGCAGGATATTGAATATTCATCTTCCCTATATGTATAAAGGGCCAGAAGGCTGTGTGAAAATCACCGAAGCACTAACTATATCTACATTATCTCCACTTACCACGGATAACATTCAGCGATGAGTCACGGTAGTTCTGAGAGTCGAATCATTGGAACCCAGATTGACGATCGCTTTGGTCGTGGCTTACTTAACCATTTATTGACTTCTTGGCAAGCCTTGGTACAGAAATACATTTACAGACAACTGACTATGGGTTTTTTGACCAGAAAGCGGCCTACGACTCTGTCGGTTGTGCTACCTTGTGGTACCACCAATCTTTGAAGGATGTACCGAAGCAGATCAGTTTTAGCCCAAGGTTTCTCTCCACCGCGACTCCCGAGGCCAACTGCAGGCTTTTGGGTAGACGTCCCCTGAGCCCCCAATACAAATGGACTCTGCACTACGACTGTAATGGTGAGTGACATGGCCGAAATGACTCTATCCTTTCAGCTTATTCAGAAGTTAAAGTTTCGTCAGGTGACCAGCTGACAAACCATGGGCATGCGAACGACATACCTCTCCTCGGGTTCAACCAAGTAACCATGCAAGCACTGCCAAACAGACTGACGTATAGCGCTGCATGTTTCAGCATGTGATTTTCACAAGCAAAGTGCTAGGGACTGTTAGAAAACTGGGCCGATACGTCGCTGGTTCTAGCTATCGCCGAACAGCCATTGGAAGTGGTGGATCGGTTTAGTTACCTTGGTCGCTGTGTCGCCCGTGGTAGTCATATCACTGAGGAGGTTACTTCTAATAGAGACGTAAGCGGAGCTAAAGTTGGGTATCGACTGAGAATTGATCGGCCAGCAAGTACCAGTCCGCGTAAAACGTATCGAACTATACCGTCAATATGATAAACCCGGGGAGTGGAACTCACTCACACTGGCTGAAAGCCGGATGCACAAAAATGAGCGATCTTGACCTCCTAAATTAGCATGTTTCCGCTACCTATAAATACAGTTAACTTATGGTGTAGATAGACTCCTGGTTACCGAGTCTTGGTCTTCTGTATTCCGTCGGTTGGGTTGGCGCGTGACCGGGAAGTCAGACAGTCGCAGTCTCATAGGGCAGCTAGCAACAGTACAACAGTCGTCAGTGGCAGAGAGCAGAGGTAAGAAGAAGAAGCGTTACAACAGTGGCGACAGGGGTCAGAAGAACCCAAAGATGTCAGTCAGTTTTGAGTAATTGCAGTCTCTGTTGCAGCAACAGCAGACGCAGTTTGAGAAAGCACAGGCCAAGTTGATCGAAACGCTGACCAAGAATTTGTCACTACAGGCAGGCTCGGTAACAGGAACAAGTGAACGTTGCCCCTCAGCAGAAACCTTGACCCAGCAAATTTGTGAGTTCCGTTACGATACTGATGCCGGTATTACTTTTGAATCGTGGTTCCATAAATACGAAGACCTGTTTCGCGTTGATTTAGCCGGTGCTTCAGAGGACAAGAGAGTACGCCTCATGCTGCGGAAATTGGGTGCGGCCGAGCACGAAAAGTTTATGAATTTCATCTTGCCGAAAAAAAGAACACTGATTTAACATTCGATGAAGCGGTTGCTACTTTGTCACAGATATTTGGAGAGCAGTCGTCATTATTCAATATCCGATACAAGTGCCTGACAATGACCAAGCGAGACGACGAAGACTGGGTTACTTACTCCAGTCGCGTAAATCGTGAGTGTGAACGGTCGCTGTTTCACAAGATGACAGCTGATCAGTACAAGTGCCTTATTTATGTGTGTGCTTTTCAAGCAACCAAAGATGCGGATGCCCGAACAAGAGTACTGAGCAGAATTGAACAAAATCGCGAGATCACACTGCAGGAAGTGACGAACGAATGCCAACGGTTGATGAACTTAAAGCATGATGCTGCAATGATCCAACAGTCCTCTATCCAGAGTAGTCAGGACATCATTTGCAGGGTCAGCAGAAGTCCTCAGAAAGAATCGGTTCATGTGAGTTCACCACATTCTAAACCCTCTTCTGCTTGTTGGTTTTGCAGGGAATGGCACTTTGGTCGAAACTGCTCGTTCCGAAATCACATTTGCAATCGTTGTGGTAAGCGAGGACACAAAGAGTCGTGTTGTCTTGCAAAGCGACCAACAATGAGCGGAATACGGCGTCGAATCCCGGTGCGCTTCCGATGTCACGAGGCCAAAACTGTGACGGCGACTTTCAAGGTTGACGGTGTCAGCAGGCGTAAGTTTAAAATTTTGAAGATCAACGATAAGGAAGTCAAGCTGCAGTTGGATACTGCGTCAGACATCACTCTGATTTGTCGAGACACATGGTGTATGCTGGGACGACCACCGCTTGTCCACACAGACCACACAGCCCGAAACGCATCCGGCGGTATTTTGAAACTCCTCGGAGAGTTGCATTGTCAGGTCAGTTTCCGTGATCAGCACATTCGTAAAACCTGTTTTGTGACAGATAAACCAGGATCGAATTTGCTGGGTCTCGATTGGATGGAGGAATTGAAATTACTTGACCAGTCAGTTAACAGTATATGCCAGAAATTACAAGTTGAGGAACCCGCAGAGACGCAGAATATGGACCTCGAACTTTACAGTCAAATTGCAGAACTGAAGCGACGCCACGAAAGTTTGTCCCAACCCGGTCTTTGATGCTGCCGGATAGCCAGAGCTCAGCTGAACCTCAAACCAGACGCTAGACCAGCTTTTAGACCAAAACGTAAGCAACACAACCAATAGTAGAGTCTGAGTTAAATAGGTTGCAGTCGGAAGGCATAATCGGGCGCGTACATTACTCCGAATGGGCGGCTCCCATCGTTGTGATAAAAAAAGGAAATGGCAAAGTACGTATTTGTGCTGACTTTTCAACCGGCTTAAATTCCATGTTGGAGAACCCCCAGTACCCTTTGCCTATACCTGAAGATTTGTTCACCAAGCTTAAAGGTGGAAAATGGTTTGCAAAACTCGATCTGGCTGATGCTTATTTACAAGTTCCAGTAGCCGAGAACTGCAGAACTCTATTGACGGTCAAAACGCATCTGGGTCTTTTCCAGTACAATCGGTTGCCATTCGGAGTGAAAAATGCTCCCGCCATTTTTCAACAAATCATGGATACGCTGCTGAACGCTATCCCTGGGGTCGCAGTATACCTGGATGACGCATTGATTATGGGGTCTGACCCACAAGCATTGCTGGCCACGTTAGAGAAATTGCTCACTCGTCTAGAAGAAGCTGGTTTCCGGTTACGAGCGGAAAAATGCAATTTCCTGGTGGAAAGTGTCAAATTTCTCGGGTTCATCATTGACAAACATGGCCGACGTCCGGATCCCGCTAATATAGAAGCCGTCAAGCAAATGCCACCACCAAGGGATGTTGCCGAACTTCGTTCATTTCTCGGTCTTATAAGTCATTATAGTGCCTTCCTGCCAAGTCTACATCAGACTACAGGTCCTCTGAACCAGCTGCTGATGAAAGGGAAAGAATGGCGATGGACAAAGGAGTGCCAACAATCCTTTGATACAGTTAAAACAGCGCTCAGTACTGATTTACTTTTGACCAACTTCAACCCAAACTTGGAGATTGTTGTTGCTTCGGACGCCTCCAATTATGGTGTAGGTGCTGTCATTTCTCATGTGTTCCCTGGAGAAGAAGAGAAGGCCATTGCGTACGCAGCACGGTCGCTGACAATGGCGGAGAAAAATCACAGCCAGATTGAGAAGGAAGCGCTGGCGATTGTTTTCGCAGTGAAGCGGTTTCATAAGATGCTATATGGTAGACATTTCAAACTGATCACGGAGCACAAACCTCTACTTTTGATATTTGGATCAAAGAAAGGTATTCCTGTTTTCACAGCTAGTCGCTAACAGAGATGGGCAACCGTACTGCTGGCTTACGATTTCAGTATACAATATCGAGCTACACAACAACTCGGCCAAGCTGACGCTCTATCTCGCCTCGTCGGTTCCCACTTGAAGGAAAACGATGACTGCGTGATTCCATCTACCAAATTTGAGTCGGAAGTTCAGCGCATCCTGGTTGACAGTGCAAGGCAGTTGCCAGTAACGTCGGACCCGATTCGTGCAGAGACGACATCTTGCTGAAAGTGATAGGGTTTGTGAAGTCCAGTTGGCCTAATGTCAGAAATTCGAATGAGTTACAACCTTTCTTTAATCGACGCGGATCCCTTTCGGTCGTTTCGGAGACCGAGTCGTGGTACCAAGGAAGTTGCGGAAGCGAATACAACAGCAGTTTCATTCAGGACATCCGGGAACCAGCTGAATGAAGGCACTTGCGCGAACTTTTGTGTATTGGCCTCAAATGGATGCAGAAATCGAGCAGTTCTGCCAAAGTTGTGAATCTTGTCAACAAGCGGCAAAGGCACCTCCGAGATGTTCGTGGCACCCTTGGCCCGAGTCAGAAAAGCTCTGGCAGAGAATCCACTTGGATTATGCGGCACCAAACAACGGTCAATCTTATTTGATCTTTGTTGATTCCTACACAAAATGGCCCGACGTGATTCCGATGCAAAATCCCACCGCCCAGCACACCATCAATGAGCTGAACAAACTGTTCCAGTATTTTGACACCCTGGAGATGCTGGTTACAGAAAACGGAACCCAGTTCACCTCAACGCTGTTCCGAGAATTTTGCATGCAAAGCGGAATCCAGCACAAGTTTTCGCCGCCGTACCATCCACAATTGAGTGGGCAAGCCGAACGGTTTGTAGATACCTTTAAACGTGCTCTTCTCAAAGCGGAAGGAACGAGGGTGTCACGAGATGCAATTCCGCCGTTTTTGAGGATGTATCGAAACACTCCGAATCCAAACACACTGGAGGGTAAATCTCCATCTGAATGTCTATTTGGACGAAAAGTTAGAACGACATTTGATAGCCTGATTCCCAGAAACGGACAACCGAGAAGGGGGCAGGATAACAGGCTTCGCATGTTCAAGATTGGCGACTTGGTGTATGCACGAAACTTCCAGACCCCGGAAAGATGGGTTAGCGGAAAGGTTAGTGGAAAGAGGGGTAAAGTTATATATGAGATAATGGTCGGAAAGGACAAGTGGACCAGACATATCAATCATCTACGACAGCGGCATGGCAAAACTCAAAGAGATCAAGAACCAGCGGCACCACAGTGGGACAAACTACTGGATACATTTGGTTTAGAAAACAGAATTGGTCACCAAAGCGGAACAAAGTCGATCGCACAGACGCCACACGGCGTGACATGCAGGCCAAGTCGAAGAAGAAGGCAACCGCGATGGCTACAAGTGGACCCCAGTGTAAAAAGCTACGACCAAGCCCAAGTGCGGAAAATAGGTAGGAGCAATCAAGTTGAAGAGGGAGGTAATAGAGACGTAAGCGGAGCTAAAGTTGGGTATCGACTGAGAATTGATCGGCCAGCAAGTACCAGTCCGCGTAAAACGTATCGAACTATACCGTCAATATGATAAACTCGGGGAGTGGAACTCACTCACACTGGCTGAAAACCGGACGCACAAAAATGAGCGATCTTGACCTCCTAAATTAGCATGTTTCGGCTAACCATAAATACAGTTAACTTATGGTGTAGATAGACTCCTGGTTACCGAGCCTTGGTCTTCTGCATTCCGTCGGTTGGGTTGGCGCGTGACCGGGAAGTCAGACAGTCGCAGTCTCATAGGGCAGCTAGCAACAGTACAACAGTCGTCAGTGGCAGAGAGCAGAGGTAAGAAGAAGAGTTATAACAGTGAAGAAGAAGCGTTACAACAATTTCACATATCAACTAGGCGCGTGTGGTATTTCAGAAGCCCAACCATCTATGGAAATGGAGGTACATCAGCGTGTTAGTGGAAGTTAGGGTGGATAACGATGCGATAAGGCCGGTTTTACTGTATGGATCAGAGACCTGG
>OX104070.1:39019978-39065904 GCA_944474145.2 Dicrocoelium dendriticum | reverse complement strand
TGAGTAAATCGCTTTTCAAAGGACTTATCACAACGCTTCAAGTATCTTCACAGGTTGTGAATAGGCTGCCCACGCTCGTCGCATGTACTTAGGCTGACACTAGTTCTCCTGTTTCCCATTTCCCCTACCAGATTAAATGGCTTCCTATGGTTACCAAGAACAGCGGGTGTTTCTATCTCCGAGGCACGGTGAAACCATCAGCCTTCACGGTCTTTTCAGGCTGGCAAGCAATTTTGCTCTCAGATCTTTACGATTTTCCCTGTGTTTCTTTCCTAGCCGGGATTCGCCGGCGAGCGTCTAGAGGTTTCAGAAACTGCTTTGAGACCCGATGTCTACTTTGAAAACCAGATTTGCCAGAGGAAGACATGCCTGCTACTAATAACGTCCGGTGAACGTGTGACCACAGTGACGCTCAACTGTGTTCAGTGAGCACTTAGCTCGCACGCCAACGCACTTTGATACAATTTAGCACATCGACCTCATCAGTTGGCGAATGTCCATGCGCTCACGGCGTCTTCGTGTGCAACCACCGAAACGCGCTTGGAGATCAGCACATACTAATGCATGGTCGATCCCAGGCTTGCGCCCCGAATCGAGCGACTGTTCTGTGCGCAACGGTGACTGGTTTCGATGTGATCGATGTACATCCATGTCTGATCTGAGGCTGATGAGTGCCACTGGACTCTCCGACCACTGCTGTGTTTGAAGTTGGTACACCCGAGAAGTAGACGAACATCTTCACACCGGTGCAGCAAACGCTCACCAATATCAATACGGGAGCCTTGTTGACCGCCCAGATGCACCTCATCATTAGACAATTTTCCAACTTATACGTTCAGATCACTAGCCAGCACTACAGTATCCGTAATTTTTCGGTGACGAGAGAGCTCGTTCAGTTGATAATAGAAGTCACCCTTCACCGAGACAGCGCCACAATTTGTGGGGGCGTAGGCAGCGAGGACAAATAAGAACTTTTTGGACTCACATGACCGGAACTTTGAACGAGGCAGATCATCTCACGGCACACATGCCGCTGTTGATTGGGATCCAATCAGCCAATCAAGGCAGCTTCAGCCCAGATGGAAGCATAGGTTGGTCGACGGATTGTCGGTCAGTTTTGACCCCAAATTCACACCAGCTACGTTAGTTGATTAACTACTTCACGACATTAGGCATTTAGCAACCGGACCGGCTATCGTCACTGCGGCGCACTGCATGGCATGTATTCAATTCAGATTACAGATCAAGATTACCACTCCGCTGAATCCCGAAACGCCGATATGCTATCCAAATTGACTCGAGCACCACTTTGGAAGCAGGACAGTTGGCTGATTCTGGGGTTTAGGTAGATATCGTATGTATGTGCTTCTCCAAAAATCAAGCCATCTGTAGTGAGCTGTCATACCTTGTCTGGGGAAAGTGGCTTGTGGTATAGGTTTTTTTCAATTTGCCCATTTATCTTGTTTGACCCCGTCGACAATGCTGATGAATTATGTTTCTGATAATCAACTATTTTCTTTTTGAAGGGATTTCCCGACACCACCACCAACTCCCACTGAAAACTGTTATTAATGCACTTCATGAACTATTTCCGGATGTACGAACAGTTTCTACGTGCTGTGTCGTACACAGTCGCTATGCGGAAAGTCCTAGCTCGTGGGGCCAATTACTGTCCTCTGCACAGTTCGTAACTAGCATGGCAGTGAAAGATGAGCGGGGCTATATCATGATCAACTGTCAATCATGAAGGTCCGCGGCCGTCACCCATAGCTAAGTGGCACTAGCTGCTGACATCCGGAAGTCATTGGGGTATGAACCCGGCAGTGGTCCGAGGAAGGCTCACCACTGACAAAGCCCAGAAGGTCCAAACAACGCTGTTTTGTGCTTTTCCATATATGTGAGCGCCTGCTGATCGAAAGTGGATTATGATGAATTACCTCTGAATTATGTTAGAAGCGTTCACAACTCCAACTTCGGTCCGAGTCGGCTTCGTGCTCTGACGATTTTCATTGATTTGGCGAAAGAAAATAATTATTCGCCACCATAGACGGGACTGAACATTGCCAATATCCTTATAGCGAATTTTTAAAGTTGTTTACCTTCTCAGTAAGGTTTTAACAAAAACCAGCTTCTCCTCCTTTAGCTACTTTATGCTGACTATAACATCTGATAGCACTGCTAATAGTTCTATCTGCAAACTTTCTTATACCTTGCTAACAGTCACAACGAGACTGAACCTTATGATGGTGCGATGCTTTGTATATTTCTCTGAGCCACACTGCTATGTGCTCCCGGCCCTTTGAAAGCTTCTTCGACTAGGTTGATCAATGGTTAGTGGTCAGACAAACTCAGTTTCCTGGTGATCCCGGTTGCGGGTTGTAAATAGGATGGCATATATTTCTATAAAATCAGATCGCCTCCATCCCCTCGCTACCTTGCGGACAGGCTTTTGAGCCAAAGGCATTGGCTGTGGACCCTATTCGTTCTCCAGCCTAGTTTAGGGTGCCCTAGCAGTATCTCAGCCCACGTACAACTATAACCAATTCAGCAAAGTTCCACCACATCCTGCATTGGCTTTCGCGCAGCCCTGCAAAGTTCGCCTCGTCTGTTGCATACAGCAGGGCGGATAAGTGAAGACATGCTAATGTTGGTACTCCCTTCTTCACCTCTTTCTCTTACTCCCCTCCCGATTCCCATCATTATCTTTCCTTCCGTAATTCCCAGTTAGTTGACACGTTGTAATACAACTGTAGTTCTACCATCTGCACTTATGTTCCCGCACCACCTGCTGGACCCTTATTGGCAACAGTCCTCTATAAGTCCACGCTATCCCATTTCCCTGGCGACGTTCAAGGTTCGCACTGTAGGACAAATAGGACAACAGGCTGCATTCGCCCGCACGTTGGACACACTGGGTATGAATGCGTGTTGCTAGTCCGAAACTGGGATCAATGGCCACCACGTGGTTGTTGAACTAACTGCATCTTGCGTTTCCCCTTGTTTTTGGTCAGACGCATTATGTTGCATTGATGCGGTCAAGCTGATGGTCAAGCTGGGGTAGGCATGGTTGTTTTTGGTTGATAAAATCCCCGTGAGCAACTGTTTGTGTACACTCCGTTTGACGACATCAAGTAAGGTTGCTTCACGAAGTAGTACTAGACGCCGTTTGTTTATGATTTCCGCTTATGCCCCTGCTGACTACAGTTCTGATGCTGCAAGGGGCACCATCTGAACACGCTGTTTCGCACCGTAACCACCTCAGATATCGTTATAATTGTGGGGGCATGAATGCGCAAGTAGGTCGTCCGAACTCTTCAAAAGCTGTGGCAGGTGGTAAATATGGGCTTAACTCCGACCGTACGGACAACAGCGAACGTCTCTTGCAACTGGGCGCCGGGCACTGGCTAATTTTGGGCATCACCGCTTTTAGGCTCAGTGGGTGCCGAAGTACTACTTGGCGGTTTTCCATAGCTGACCAACGATAGGCCCAAATGAGTCACATTGCCGCAGGTTACAGACGGCGTATTTCCATTCTGGATTTTCGGTCGTTCTGGAATACGTGCGTCGACTCTGGTCGCACTTTGGTACGCCGTCATTTCTATGAACTTTACCTGGAGGCTTGCCAAGCTCCTCTCTCGATTGGCAACTGAGAAGTTATCTCAGTCCTCTGTTAGGCAAACCTACCAGCATGTCCTGCGTACCGAACTTTCGCTCTCTCGTCCTAATGACACTTAGCTTCACTGGCATAGGATCTCGGGCGCCATGCATGACGCGGGAGCCACTTCTTGCGGCACTACCAATCGTCACCGCAACGGCCACGAGATATCCTAGAGGCTTGTGAACCTGTTGGAATTCAGAAGGAAACTCGCGGGTACCTCTGAGCACATTGTAACTAGGTCGACTTTTAGGCGCGATCTAAACCGGAGCTTGCTTGCTGACAGTGTGGCCTGATGATCACGAGAGCCTAGCGCATGGAGGAGGCGCGAGCAGTAGGCAATTATCTCATGCTCTTTAAATGTATTTACTTCGCTGGTTCTTCGAAGTTATGCATTAGTGCGACGATTAGAGACAGTGCGGGTACCCTGATTCCCATTGGGCGTTGTGCTTTCGAGATCAGTTCAGTTGGCCCCCTGCTCCCGGTCCTCTTCCTACTCAGGTGGTGCAGGCTGAGCCATGGACAGTTACTTTAGAGGCTTCATCGGAGACTGAGGTTTGAAACGCGCCCACATCCCCTAGTCGTTTTTGAGTTGCTGGTCCGGATTCTCTTGAGGTGGTCTGTAACGCACTGACCTCCCTGTTCGAGCAGGTCTAGAAGGAAGAGATCATTTTAGTGAACGGGTGAATCGAACGTAGTGGCGTTCTTTAAAATGACCCCCTCTTAGTCGTTAACCGTTGTAACAAGCATTGCCTCCTCGAGTCGGTACCTTGGGAGTAGAAGCTTAACTTAACAAGTCTCGGGTTCCAGTCGCAGTTCTGCTATCTTTACTTGACATATACTAATGGATACGAAACCTTTGGTGGAGAGTAATGCTGCGCGCGGGCAACACATATCATCTACTGCAATTCCCACTTTTCTTCAAACACGCACCCATCTTCATCTGCTTTTGTTCTTTTAGCTATTGGAGTATTAGTATAGGAGTATTAGGAGTATTAGTATAGGAGTATTAGATTATGTGTAATCTAAACATTGTTCACAATGTTATCATGAATTTTTTCTGCTCACTTGATAATGGGGAACCGCTGTGCGAGAGCTCAAAGATGATATTGGTTCATGTACAGTCAGCCACATGATATCAAATACATAATCTCTACACATTGTGAGTAGTGTGTGAGCTGCAGACACTCAGCAGCACCCCGGAGTGATAACCAGCTATATTCAAGACATGTTTACTGCATCGATGCGGAGACTTAAAAGCTAACGCCGCCACTGCCTTGTTTCTGCTGTGCATCTGATATCGCTCAAAAGGTGATTGACTATTTACAAGTATAAAGCCCATTCTGAATAAATAATACATGCCGTTTTTTCTGCGAATGAAGCACTTTTATCCTGTTTAATTTGCAGAAACCGCGATTTAACTCTTTAAAGGCCAACTTTGTATGGGCCGCAGGTGTGCTCACAAAGGGCTTGTAGTTTGAACTGCCTGCTTTAGCTAACCAGAAGTGACGTAGTAATCACTTGGTAGTCTGAGGGTTTTCTTCGCAGAACTCTCCATTCACGATCTGCAACGATCCGATATTCATCTAGTTTTCACTCGAGAGCGACAACCGCAACTTTCTTCTTTCACCATCCGAACCAACCGAAATCATCAAGTCTTCACTGATGCGTTGAATCTGATGCGGAAGCTAGAGATCCTTTTTCGGGCGTTTTACTTGTCGATCTATGCATTGCTACTTTTAGTATTCTTCAAAGTCTGCAACTGCCTAAATGCACAGTCGTGGTCTCGTTTTCCGCTTTTTACCGTCCTTGTTGTTCCTCTGTTTTGTATTGCGTTATTGCAAAATTTATTATTTACATTGTTTTTCCACCTTCTCTGTGTACCCCCAGTGGATGCGCTTTTTCCCGGATTGGCCAGTTACGTGTACTTGTTCGCTCCGGCGCAATTGGCTATCCTCAATCCTATCGCGTACACTTTCCTTGAATGGCATCGCTTGGTCCACTCTCCAGTTGAGATCATTGAGTACCATCCATCAAATACACTATCTGTTACTCGTTCCCCATCGGCTCGCCGATGTAGAACCTTATTTCGGGTAGGTTTGAGTTTGTATTCTATTCTCTTTTTATTTGTGCACCTTTGCGCTATAGTACTCTCATCGCAAATGAGTCAATGGACCAGGTTACTTTTGTACTTTACCGTTTTAAAATGTTATCTGCAGGTATTTATCAGTAGTACGCCGGTACGCAGTACCGATGCTTCGCTGCCACGCAACCACCACCAGTCTCACCTGGGCTAAGGATACTACGCGAGGGTCGCCCGGTCCATACACAACCTCAAACCCGCGCCCTCGGAGTATAAGGCATGCCTGGGATCCTTAAGGCTACGAGCCGAGACTTCTGAATTCCAGTAGCAACCTATATATCCGGCAGCTATTGAACTAAAGAGATCTTAGTTGCTGCGCGTTTCATTCATATCGATATCCATCGCTGATTTTTATTCTCTACGGACATAACACCCCAGGCATCAGCTCTTGTATATTTTCGGTTGCATCTCCTTGGAGGGCAATTTGCAACATTCCTTCTATGATCTTCATTTAGTCCGGTTGGAAAGTTGGATCAAGTTGACCATCTTCTTGCTTTTCAGTGAACATTGCTAGTGGCTTATCCTATCTTAAATCTCCCCTTCATTTTTATCATGGATTTACTTTTATGTGATTTGAATAATATTCCTTAATGAATCGGTGGCTGTCTCGTGGAACCCATTGAAAGTGAACTAACGCTGTAACTCCCACTGGCATGCTTTAACACATAACATCCTGTCCTTATTGCCTCGTCTCGTCCGTTTGTGTATGCTGTATCTTCGTACGCATTCACACTGCTTAAGATTAGTTCTCTGTGGTAGCCACTCCTAGCCGCCTTCAGAACTAGGCCCAAACTTTGCAGCTTTCTTTGATCACAAAGCACATATCCTGTTTGATCTACTCATTTTTTGGTATCAGTCTATTGACCTTTTCTTCACTGCGCTTGTTACTCAGCTAAATTGTTTTCATGTCGGTGATCTGACTCATCGATTTTCCAATGTTCATCATGTGATTATGTCTAAACTGTGAGGAATTCCTAGGCTTCTTTCACTTCACTGGCACATGTAGCCACGCACCCCACAACTATAATAGTTACTTTGCATTAGTCTGTATTATCATGAATTGACCGACGGTTTACCATGTGGAATCGTCGCTCTCGGCTACAGTTCTACCCTGTATACGGTATTGAAATGCGCTGTAATGGACAACGAACAGCACCGTACTACAGATAGTCGCTTAATCACGTCATCTGCCGTACGCGCCACACTCCAAAAGCCTAAATCTCTGTACACTAAAGTAGAATTGCAGCTTTGACTTCATGCTGAGTCGCCTAGTCCCGAAGTGGTCATGCGACCTTCCCGCGCTTTTCTTTGTCCTTCATGACTATCTGGCTATGTATGGTTGCTATTATTTCTACTTTTAAAAATTTGTAAAAGTGATAAAATCTTTCAGCAGTACGCTGTGACCTTTTACCGACGCTTTGCTTCCACCTAACCACCACCAGTCGCATACGGGTTGAGATAGTGTACGGTTGCTCGCGCGTACACAGTCTCAAACCGGTGACCCGCGAGTAACTAGCCAGAGGACTGAACCACTCTGCTGCAGATCCGCTCTTCACACATTTGGATCAAGTCGTTAGCTACGCATTTCCGATCGAAGTGCTTGAAGCGTTTGTCCTGTGCACTGATTTAGTTTATTTAACTTGTTTCTCATTCCTTTTCTATTGGCTCCGCCACAGGTGATATGGCGTGTTCTATTGAACCCGATATTCTTCATGACCGTGATCGGTGTCGCATTCAATTTTATCCTGCATCATCACATTCCAATTTGGGTGGACGGTCTTTTAAAGATCATTGGTACGTCCTCTTTGACCTCTCCCTTGTCCCCGATGATTCTGGGCTAGATGTACTTCATGACCTCCGTTTTACCTCACTCAGTAAATTATAGTTTTTACTCCTGTCCATCCCATGGTCCTACAAGTTTTCCGGAAGACGTGCTTCTTCGAAACAAATGTTTTCATGGGATCTTACATTCATTCGGATGTGCCAGTTTCCTTTTCTGCTTACTCGTCACTCCGCAGTATTTGCATGATTGCTGTTATCATTGTGGCCGTTTTGAAACATTTCACACCCTTCCCTGCCGTGGCATTTCTACTATTTCCGAGTTGGTGGCCTTTATTTTAGCTTATCTGATAGAGCTTGAGGGGGATTTTCTTGTACGTGCACCACAGGCCACTCGGCCTCCTGTCATGGGGGACGTGGTGTATCAGTCAGCAGCATCTTGGTTTTCCTCTTTTTCCTCTCTTTCGAATTACGCCCTTGGAATTCACAGCTTCTGGTCTCTTCAGTCTTCTTGTCCGGATCTCTTTTGTGTTGTCATTTTGTGGTAACAGATGACAAATACCACCTCATCAATTGGATAGATGCCTAAATAAATAAATAAGGGATATATTCCTCGACAGTGCAAGGCATAGTCCAACTGATTGGTCTGGTCATTATCTACAACGTGATTGCATGGGACGGACAATATTTCTTCGAGTACTATTTTCAGAGCAGTTCCGAAACTATTTTGCGGGGCTGATTGATCGGTTGCATCTTTCAAATAGATGGATTGGTTGCTAATAATAATAATAAATGCATTTGAATCTAATTGTTCTAGTAAAGTAATACGGCCAGCCGTGGATTCGTCTCCACGGGACCTATTTCCATGCAGGCTAGTCTCTCCAAAGATTTCACGGGCACTTCCATGTCTGTTTTGCTCGTGTGCTGGTGTGGCTTGAAAGTAGGGTTGCCATCACCAATTATACTCATCTTTTGGGTGCTTTTTAAGTGTATATATATTGGACATTTAGACCTTATACCCCGTCGTATCAATCGGTTTTTTGAGTCAAGCACTTTTATTACGTGTCTGGAGGTCTAAGACATCTTGCCTCGCATGGATTCATCTATTGGTTTGGAAGTTAAAATCCGTCACCTCAGGTGATCGACCCGGTCTGGGCCAACACTGGAGTAAACAAGTATATAGAATATGAGGAGGTAGAAAGGTAATTACGGTAATGATGATAAATAAGCAGTTGTCGTATTTAGTTACCGCCAAGATAAGCCAACGGATTTCTCGATCAACTTGTGCGGTGGGATCACCGTATTAGGTGGCTGCTCGGATTATCGATATACGAGACACTTCTAAAAGGAATCTTCAGGTTTACCCGACAATTGCCTGAGTTCGCAAAATACCTAGCCGCTATGCTTGCATCTGTTGGATGTGTTGATTAATCTCTTGCCTTCAGCTGTTAGACTTGACATCGATCGCTTACTAGCCTGTCAACTGTTCACGGCTCGAGAAACTTGGTTGCTGATATTGTGGGCTCTGCGCTAACATCACCGATGGTTAAATACCCTGAGCTCATTTCTTGGCTATATACGCTCCACGTTTCGTTTATGGTGACACAACGAATCTGTCTCTGCCGTTGTATTGACTATACCTAGCGTTTGCTTTGCTGCGCAGCCTTACGGCGCTGAAAAAATTTACCCATATATCTCCTTGCTTTGCAAATGTGTAGTATTTTTTATGGATTTTTGATCATCATCTGTAGAAACAGCTCCTCCTCTCCTTTCTGCATTACAATATTTCCCCAGCCGATTCTTTCGCCGCGACCGCTCTATTCACACTTGGTTTCGGAATGGTCGGCAAGGTGACGCATATCACTCAACAAGAAGTGCACATTCTATTTATCATACTACTTACTAAACTGTAAGTGGCTTTTGATTGATGATTGCGGCTCTGTACACTCACATGAGAAACCTTTTAAGTTTTGAGCAATTTTAGCTTGTTCTGGATACGCTAGTGGATCCAACTAGTACCACATTTTCATTCGGTAAATATACCAAAGCTTATCCTATTTAATCACCCATTGTATATCTGCACATTTGCCAATCGATAGCTCCCACCTGTCCCGTCACCTACACACTTTACTTCCTAAGACAATACAGAGAATGGCACTGAACTAGCCTCTACGGTCGCTTAAACCTCGAATGCGTTTTGTCCTATTTAGAAAACTGCAGACTGGGTGGCGTGCCCAGCGAACGCTCATTGCTGCATAGGGTCCTTGTTTTCCTATAAAAAGCGAATATTTGGCAAGAAAGTAATTCCATTTCTCTTTGGTTTATGTTTTTCAACCCATCGTCTGTCAGTAAATGACAGCCCTGTCCGTTTTGGTCAGAAAAAGCGTTCAGGTTACGCACCTACCTATTGCCTTAGTGTAATCACACAAAATAAGCTGTTTGCGGACATCGAATCGAGTCCAACTGCAGTGTCACAGATTCTAAGTTAGAAGAAGAGGAACATTTATGCAAGTCATTCGGTTTCAACGGTTATCCATGCACACGGAGTCCATGCCAACAATAAAGAAACGAATTGTTCTTCCGTCATGAATAACATACCCCAAATGACAGCAGACTGTTCAAACAACACCACATGATGCCCCACAACGCGACTGCCACCTTGAGGAAAACACCAGTAAAACGGAGGGAGCAACGAGAAGTGCATAAGTGACAAATTGGCGGGAAGCACTACGTCTGCCGAGCTGAAAGGTACTTGATATGGAAGACGCAAAAAAGAGACTTACTCGAAATTTGGTTCTCCACAAATAATTCGATCGATATGCGCGTCAATATCGATTCATTATACCAACCGTTGAGAAAGAAAGAACTCAAACAATGTGGAAACCGTATTTCGTAGGATAGATAATTCAGTACCGGAAAATAAACAAAACTGTTGGTATTAACCCAGAGTGCTAACTTTCCACCTTCTCACCAATCGAATTGAGAGAGTTTTAGCCACACCATAATACTATTTTTGTGGCCAATCGCAAGCACCTAAGTACGAATGTATGATACAATAACCATCCAATCGGAATAAAGTAAAGTTATAAACAGCAGAAACCCACGGAATGAACAGAGTACTATCTGACAACATCCTTCCACTTATTGCCTTCTGCCAATACCAGTTACGTAATCACTACTCCTGTTGCACTGATGAAGTCACCTCGACTAGCGGACGACACGTTTGCAATTAAATTGCGCAGCTTGGCGACCAAAGCAACAACTTAACTGCTTCATGTGCACAAACCAGTTGCGCTCGACGTCTGACAAAACGTTTCTTGACTTAATAGAGCCCTAGTTGGTCATAGCACTACATTCCTTACCCATTTTCAGTTCACGTGGTTGCCTCGTCTCATCATACTTTTTTGCTGTCAGACTCATTACAAGCTCCCATTTAAGTAGGTCCCACTGTTTCTGGACCTTTGGCGCACTGTATAGACTCGTTCATATATTGGAACGGGTCATACACCAGCTTTTTGCTAGCCCTTGGCTTATTTTATGATGTTATGATTTTCGCGTCCTCTAACTCCCTTTGGAATTGCCTCTGTTGTACTTGTTGCGATTGGTTGTTTCAGTAATACCTTTACCCACCTAAGCTGATCGTTGATGCTTGTATCTCTACCATCCTCGTTTAAATACTAAGCTTTGTTTTTCTTTCTGGGACAAAATTGTGTCCCCCCTTTTTAATCGCGGTTGTTTCACTACATTATATACCAACAGCATAACCAACACGTAGTTCTACATTGGCTTTGATCTAACGCTGTTCCACTACTACTTTTCTCACTCCATCACCACCTGTACGTGTTTACCCAATTGAACACCGATAATCTGCATTCTTACTCCTCGGCCTTTGTTCCAACACGTTCTGTGACATTCTTTTCCCACCCTGCTACAGCGTCATTTTACCTTTCGTGAATCGCGAGCTAACCGTACAACTGATGCCTGTCAGCTGGGCCAATGATACACTTCGGTATTCCACCTTCGCTTTCCTATACGGGACCATTCCCACTGCACCACCAGTCTATCTGTTTGCAGCCGAATACGGGGTTATGGAGGTAGTGGTAAGTCCTTGTGATCCTACTACCATGCTTCCTCTTGTTTGCAAGTTCGATTCGCTCAATGCTCCATCTTTCATTTTGGCTCTCCCTGTAGGCAGACTCTTGGGGTACATGGCTGAATTTCGTGACACACCACGGCAAAGGGTGTCACCGGTGAGTACGTAGGCCTTGATGACTCCTAGTATGGTTGGGGTGTCATATCTGGAATTCTTTTCGCGGGACCTTAAAAGTATATGGCATTTGGTGAAATTCTTTAAAGGTCTTTGCGCAGTTCGCTCTCCCCCAGCGCCTAGAGCCTACTACCTTCACATTGCACAGACCTTAGCAACCGGTCTTGACCATATAGCATTGGACAGATTGCAGACGAGCACCAGAACAATGTGATTCTGGTGAATTCAATTTTTACTGACGATTGGGCTACTTCAATTCCTGTTACTTGTACATTAGGTTCTAACGCGTTCCTGCATCATCCAGATTTGGTGAGCATTGTTTTATAGAATAGCCACTACCAGCTTCTGTGCACTTACCCAAAGGAGGGTGTACATGGTCAAAGGTAAGAGAGATACGAATGATGATTTTTCAATTATTTTTAAGCAATCTACGAATAGACATTGTGCCATCAACAATCATTGCAATAAAGGAAAGCGCGGTTATGGTAAAAAGTATACCAAACACAACACAAATAATCTGTGGTTTCTTCAGTGGGAGTGACACGACCCAATGGCCTATGCCTAAGTATGGAATTGACTTAGGGGGCATATCGCTGAGCCGTTCTCTGAATATCCTACTCGCAAGTCAACGGAATGAAGTCAGAGAACCGCACCAAATGGGATCCTGTGCCTGAGCGCTCAGGTCATATGTCTTTCGTTTAGTCGTTTACAAAACAGGGACTTAGTCCTCCCCATGAAGTCAGCAGCATGCTGATAGTATACTATGCCTCATCATAGTGAAACAAAGGGGCAACGACTTTATTTATTGGTAAGTCACATCTGCCACATCACAGTGTTAAACGGACATATATGGCTTTTCATAGGGAGAACGCTTGTCAGGCAAAAATCCACCATGTCCCGGAGCACTATCCCCGAACTATTTTCTAGAACCTGAGGATCCCGAACCACCCAGCTAGCCATCCGTGGAGGTCGTTCGACGAGGCAGTCATATCCATGGCGAGCGAACCGTTGAATCGTCAGATGCATCGTGTATGTCTTATCCATGTGGAACACTGACATGCAGAGCAGCCGGCGCCAAATGGCTCCTGTTGAAGGACAACGAGGTTGGAGAACTGAATTGACTTACTGTGTTCTCATTGGCCTGCTCCGCACTCCGCTGTTGTTGCGAGCCATATGAGATTGCACCAAAATCCAGTTTGTTCACCTGAATAGTGCTACAACTGTCCTTTCACATTGGTGTTGGAAACTTAATGTATTCATTCTATCTCTGTATGAAGTGAAACTATTTCATCTGCCACCTAATCAGCCATTAACTACGAATCCATCTGAAGGCAAACGTACCGTCTGCTCTCGATGTGTATATCTGCCAAGCATATCCCTGACATACAATGACTTCGTCTGAACGGGCCAGTCTGCCTATGGCGCTTGTCTGCTGCTGCCGCTCCTTCATTGACAACCCCTCACCCCACACCCAACTCATCATTTCGTCTCAACAGATCTTCTTATTCGTTATCATCAACCGACTATTTGAATCGGTTATTAGGCTTATCTGCTTATGCACCGATACTATATCTGAGGGTCAATACTTTAAATGAGTAACTGTGGGTGTCAGTAAAGCTTATGTTCATTTTAATGCCTTACTCATCCGGTTACCCGGTAGAATATCATGATTATCTCCCCGTAACCGGCCGCACAACATCGTGCTGCAATCAGCGTTGGTCTGTTGATCGGAAACATGGCGACTGTGTCTCTTTGTCGGTTATTGATTACGTTGTATTATTCATCTCAAACTAAATCATCAGATTAATTATTACCAGCAGCAGCGTCCAGCCGATTCCTTGTGGTTGATGCAAATGTCGCTTTCGACCTTGCTGGGTAGAGAGTTCCGGAGCTCCTATCTTCCAACACTTCACTCCACGACTGGTTTCGTCCTGATGTGGCCTCACCAGGTAGGAAAGATATCCTGAGCTGAGAGTGGAACTCGACTCGTAGTGATTGACGGTTTAAATCTTGGTTACTAGGCCAGAACTCTGCGATCAGCGTTTGATACAGCGATTAGAAGTTCATTACTGGGTCTTGGAGTACCAGTGCTGTGTGTCTGGACTGCGACGCACAATCTCAGTTGTGGCCACGGTCTACTTGGAGGTAACCGGCGGTCCCAATTGCGATTGGGTGTTGCAGTTCAGTCACGCCTCGGGTATTTCAAAAATCCAGCACACAGTGCGACTGATATACTCCTGCTGATAAAACTGCTCTTTCCATCCGTTTCAATTTCGCAATTTGGGTCATCTCTTGACAGCGGAGTTCCCAACCACTCCTGAATGTCGTACAATCGAGAGAATCCGGACTAGTCACATGGAAACAGTTGGAGGATCTAACTACATTCGAACTTTGTAAATTTCATTTACCGGCTATCGTTCAGACGGTGCATACTGGGTATGAACAGGATCGGTTGCAAAATACCGACCAAACTATTTCTGTATTCATACCACCTATTGAGGCAGTTGGCATTTTGTTGTGTGCATGTGGATGTCGGTATCATAACTGATTGTTTCACTAACGGATGATTTCCTGAGACAAGGGGAGCCAATTATTGGAAGAGGTCACGGTGATTATTCACCGCTCCGAACTCCTCCACCTTCCGAGACATTTGAGCCGAGCAGGCCTATCAGGTCTCACGTTTCGCACTATTTCGGGTATGTGTTCCCTTTGGTCACATTATACCAATTGCTAATAGGATGCCGATAAACTCACCGACACCGGATTCTCAGTGCCCGATGAGCAAACGGTGTATGTCGCCGCATACAGAAACCTTCTTGCTGTGTGTGTTAGCCGCATACCAGTCCACCGACTCCCGCAACGTGCGTTGTTTGCGCGCCGGGGTGTGGATGAACGAAGAGGAGGGGAGGTCAAGCGATGACTTAGTCGAGAAGAATGAAGTCCCACTTCAAGTGGCGTGGCTAGGAACCAAAGGATAATGAACACGTTTGGTTGGATACACATGGCAAAGAGTCGACCTCAGTGACGTTTGTGTTTGGAGTCACTTTGTCCCTCCCCTTCCGTTTAGCTACCCCCTCAACGGTACTCAAAAATGTGATATTAGCTTTATATTAATTTTTACGTGTACATCGCTTAATGTATCACATTTTTGTATTGCGGCACGTTAGCTGAGGTGTGTTTCTCACTCTTTGCTAACGTGTATTGCTACTGATGCTGTGTTCCGTCGAAACTCGATATCCCAAAGACAAACAGGTGAACACTGTCCACCCTACGCTGACCGTACCTTTGAATGTGGGCACTTCTGACTAATCAATCGATGGATCGTTTACTGAACATCTCACCTGAAGCTCACGAAATTCCGCATAGTCAGTCATCCTTACTGACAACGTGCGTGTCCCAACACGAACGGTGGTCAAAGCTGGAATCACGTGACCTGCAGTTGATGAGATCATTCGTTATGGTCATTCTCAGTCCATATGCAGAGGGGGGCACAAAGTGTTCCATCGCTGTCCTTTATGCCTGAATGTGGCGCTACTCAGAAGTTAGCACATTTTCGGAGCGGCTTTGCAGACAAAATCCGGAATTGAGTCCACCCTGTCACCTGCATAAGTTTCCCTGGTTTGCTCTATAATTCGCACCCGGTAGCTGGGGCTGTATATGGGTTGGTAGCTTCGCGTACTAACGTAGCACATTTATGATTTAAAAGAAATTCGGCACCCAAATCATTAGTAACCGCCCGAATGAAACCGGATCACCTCAGTGCATTGGTCATGTCAATTAAAGTCAAACTAAGCTTTATACACCATTTTCAGCACTTCACACCAACACTGGGGATATAGCACAACAAAGCGCCAATAAGAACGTAAAAATTGGCAGCAAGAAAACGAAAAGGTACCTCTTCACTCAAGCTTATGTGCGGCCGCACTTTAACTCGGCTCTCGCTTTGCCGTCTGTGGCCACTCTAATTCTCCCCACACCATATTGTGTGTGCGCTCGTTCGAACCAATTCGACGAGCTCTACTCAGTGCTTCCCAACTCTTGGATCTAACCTGTGTGGATTATACTCTTGCTCCAGTTCCCAGTTTGCGGCATCTTTTTTGCCGAGTTCTACTTGTGTAACTACATCAAACCGGATTTTTTCGGAAAAGGTTTTGGTATCATTCGGAAGAAGAAGCTAAGGGCTCCTAAACTACGCGGTAACCATTCCTGCAAGTTGCAGCATAACAAAGTTACAACCTTTTTGCTCCGCTCATCAACTGAGCAGCTCTAGGGACGCTTATCAGCACTGCACCTTCATGGTCGCTTAAGGCAGGCCGATCAACACACGCTGCCGCTTTGTGTGTGTGTGTGTGTGTGTTCAACTGCGAGTCGATTGATCGCTGAACCCGACAGTCTGCGCGTTACGACCTCCATCTGCCTCTACCGCCTGACCTTGGTGCGGTTGAACAACTCAATTCATGTGCGTGTTATGACGTGTTTATGCGTCACGCCTGGCGCAAAGAACACTCATCAAGGTAAGCGCTCAAATAGGCCTTGCTGCAAACGATAAGAGGACGACTAGCATTCCAATGGTTCAACGTCGCCTATGTTGCGCAGACAATTGCCGTAAAGTCCTTAAGATCAGTGTTACCTGTTCTAGCTGCATTAGATCGTACTGTCCACAATGGGTAGGCAAATACGTCCAGGCAGTGAGACAGCCAAACAAAGTTGCTGACACAATATGGTTTTGCCCAACATGTCAAGCCATTTCAGTTTTCAGCTGTTTATCTTTGTTCATGAAAAGGTGTGACAGAATAACTGAAATAATCACGCATTTTGTAAATACTAAGATCGATCCCACGGAGGTAAATATGGCCACGATAATACCTTACCCAGCTACAGTAAGCTCTGAATGTAAGCCGAAGAAAGCTAGATGCCCCAACCGCACTGCAGCGCCTGTGACTGAATCCACTGGGTCACCTCACTCCCATAAGTGGACAAGTCTCAAACATGCCTGCTTCCACTTCTCCAACCATAGAGGCTTCATTTGGAGATTCCTCCATGACGCCGGTGTAGATAACAAGCAGGTAACGTACGCATCGATTGCCTCGACAAACACACCGGGAGCGACACACATAGGTCCATTTTCAGTACCGAGCACGCGTGGCGCAAAGCAGCTTTCACCGTCAACTCCAGTGGTGCCCTCTACACAACCCGAATTGCCAGCAAAAATTATAAAGCCAACACTCGATAGACAAAACCACGCTGCGTTAACGCTTGTGTGCACCAATGTTCCCGAATCCAAATCTGGCACAATAAAAGGCAAGTTGTAAGACGATCGGAACCAGTGGAGTTCCATCTGCGAGGCGATTGGCATTCGGGTTGAGCCTGCAATGCTGCAACGCGTAGCGCGTCACCCGACCTCAGTGCACTCTGGAGAAACTCGAATTCTTCGAGTAACGCTAAACTCAGCAGATGAGACGGAGGCTGTCCTGCTCTCAGCAGTTCGTCTTCGCAACTCACTGAGCGGAGTGCGCATATTACCTGATCTACCTTGGAAAGGTCGCCCAAAAGAAGCAGTTGACCAACGCGGCATTGCTAATAGAGATAGCAAGAAAACAATATTTGTTCATGGTGTTCCTGAGCTTCTGCATTCTTCTGATCACGATGCGCAAACACATGACCGAGAGCAGTGGTGCTACATCCGCGAAGCACTCTCTGTAGACAATGTTATTGCCAAATCTCTGACAAGAGTTCCGTCATCACCTAACTACAAGGGCTTAGGTCCAAGGCTAATGAAAATAATACTACACTTCGAGGGAATAACGCAAGTTCTGTTGGATAGCTGGTTAAAATTTCGAGCCGGGTTGCCAACAAAGATCCGGCTAAAGGCAGCACGCGAGCGGCCAAAAGTCGTGAGCAATTCGATGGAAATTGCAAACGCTGCAAATTCCTTATATTCGCAGTCCTGCGGAGGGACCGACACAACAGCACCCACGGCACACAACAGGACAGAGCACAGCACAAGTGAAACGTCTGTTCAGGAACGCTCAATAATGGCATGCAACTTGACTGAAATTCCTAAACCAAAAAACGATTTATGAACGGCCGGCTTAAAAACTAACACAAAGTTGACATCCATCAACGCACTCCAAACAACAAAAGTCCTATCTTGCATGTACATAAACGCCCAAGGCCTTTTAAGTAAGTTGGGCGAACTTAGAGAACTCCATGCCTCACAATCGCGGGACCTCCACGTGATTACAGAGGCCTGGTTAAATCTTGAGATCACCGATTCTGAGATCAGTTTACCCGGTATGTCGCTGCTTCGGCACGATAGAACCGGAAGGAGTGGCGGTTTGATTCTTTATTATAATACAAACCTCCGATGTGAAGTTATCGACCACTCGGAAATCCGAACTCCTGATTCGCTTTGGAGCCGCTTATGGTTGCGAAACAAGGACACATGTCTATTAGCCGTGATTTACCGCCCACCAAACTCAACGTCGGAAATGGACTCCAAATTGAACCACGTCTTTTAGTTTGCTTTGAAAAAGTTCTACACCCACATTCATATCGTGCACGACATAGAAACGCCAGCAACCGACGGTACGCAGTTTAAAGCCTGCTTGCAAGAGTTAATTGCTAGCCACCCTCTGTACAGCCACGTAACCTCCCACCAGATTTCGAACTGCTAACAAGCCGTCGATAATGGTTCTTGTGCTCACTAACGAAGAACTCATGATTGACGAGATAGTTACAAGCACACCACTGGGTCATAGTGATCATGTTACTCTACTCTTTGATTGTATATGCTATGCGGAGTACCCTGAAAAGGAGGTTGATAAAGTGCATACTGTCACGCACGATCATGTGTTATCGACGCTTGTTAAGGGTACATTTTGGACTTTCTTAACCGAATACCCCCCAGATATTGCCTGGGAAACCTTCACAAGGACGTTTAGCACACTGGTAGCGCACGCGTTGGAACAGAAGTCCTTCCACCTCAAAAACAAGCATAAGTCATTTCTGAGGAGCAGTACACGTAAATGTATGTCCGGAGGGATTTGGCATGGCGAGATCACAAGCACTGCTCAAATGCCGAAACCTGGACTGCATACGGGACACATCGTAGCTTCTATGTGAAACTGATCCGCGAAGACAAGGTCACACATCAGCAGGAATTAATGAAGCGATTCTGCACGAACCCTAAACTTCTGTACAGGCACGTTAACGGCCTTTGAAAGGGGAAGCGGGGGATTCCAGCACTGGTCACGGCTGATGGGTGCACGCGATCAGCAGTGGAAGCAGCTGATCTCCTAGGGCTTCATTACTCCCAAACTTTCCAGCAGGTAACGTGTCCAAACGTGGTCCTGGTTTCTCTTACTCCACCTCCGAGTTTAGGCAACGTCACCTTCACTGTGGAAGCTGTATTAAAGAAATCCTTATCCTTGTGTATCCACAGTTCTTCTGGAGTCGACAACATCCGACCAAAATCTCTGCAGGCGGTAGATAGTGAACCACTAGTTGTTTTCTGTCATAGAGGTCTAGAAGAGAATCATACTCCACCAGCATGGAAGCGAGAGGTTATCACTCCTATCCATAAAGGAGGTAGCCGCACTGACCTACCAACTACCGTCCAATAACACTACTTCCTGTACTATCCAAAGTGATGGAGTCAATCATCACAGATGCGCTGATGCAGTATCTGGAAAGCCACAAATTAATATATCCAGAGCAATATGGCTTTCGTCAAAAGCGTTCATGTACTACTAAACTACTAATTGCACGTAATAGCTGGACTGAAGCCGTTGATGATAGAGCAGGAGTCGATGTCATCTACCCGGACTTTCCAAAAGCGTTTGATCACCTAGACCATCGAATTCTCCTTCAGAAACTTCAGAACTATGGCATTGGCAACCCAATCCTGAGTTGGATTAGTAATTTTCTACACGAACGACGGCTAGTGGTGAGAGTCCGAGAATCATTGTCAGATGCAATCGATGTGGTGTGGTGTACCACAAAGCTCGATACTTGAACTTCGTCTATTCTTGGTGTTCATTAACGATTTGGTGAGGTCGATTGCTTCCGATTTCCTATCTTTCGCTGATGATATCAAGATATGACGAAGGATCAGAGGACCGGACGACCACGAACGGCTCCATTGCGATGTTAAAACAGTGTCGAACTGGTCAGTTCAAAACGCTTTACCATTCAACGTAGGTAAATGTCGCGTTATACAATTACGCCATAGACATAACTACACACATTTGCTTTGGACAAACGAATTGCAGACCGGCTCCTAGGAACCTGACCTTGGTGTGCTCGCACGGAGCGACGTCAACTGTTCAAAACAGGTAGCTGCGAAAAGAGGCAACCAGCACGTCGGCATGCTGCGAAGGGCATTCGGGAGGTTTGACCCATCAATCTTCCCAATGATTAGCAATTCC
Organism: Dicrocoelium dendriticum; assembly: GCA_944474145.2. Classification (NCBI taxonomy): domain Eukaryota; kingdom Metazoa; phylum Platyhelminthes; class Trematoda; order Plagiorchiida; family Dicrocoeliidae; genus Dicrocoelium; species Dicrocoelium dendriticum. The sequence goes on along the minus strand of OX104070.1, from coordinate 39,045,631 downwards.
TACGTGCACCGGCATGTTGAATACGCTATCCAAGCTTGACAACCTTGCCCAATGGGCGACCTAGAGGCGTTAGAGGCACCACAATGAAGAGCAACAAAGAATGTAAAGGGTCTGCGCTACCACTCTTATCACCAAAGGCTGAAGTTGGTGATAACTTTCAGCGGACGCTATCGAAGGCTGTGCGGCGATCTCATATCAGCGTATCAGATATTGAGTGAACCCAAGGACGTATGCCGCCATTTTCTGAAAGTTAGCCATAACACGCAGCTCAGGGGGTGTCGACGTAATTATTTTCCGTTCGGGTTTGCCAACCCTGGAACGCATTCCCAGACTCAGTTGTATCCTCCCCTACCTTGGACGTTTTCAAAAAACGATTAGATGTTGCTCTTAGGTCCCAGCATTTTGTGACATAAACTCCTCTATTGTGGATTACGCGAAGCGTGCTTTTCTACAGGAATACTATATCAAATGAACTCAAGTAAGCGACCATATTTTACTTTTCTCACGCCTTATATCAACGATCACTGCACCACAGTGTATTTCTGGACGTTTACGCTCAATTTTTTTAAATTTTACATTGATGTTATTTATCAAAGTACTCATCTCGACAGACGTTCGCTAGATGACTCAGACATATTTTAATTTCCTCATATTCACCCCAACCATCCTACGGGACGTATCGAGCACTTGGTTTTACCCCGTGATAAATCATTGTTCTTTGTCTTTTGTGTCATTTCTAATGGGTTAACTAGTGGGAGTGATAGATAAATCAGGATTTGAGTTGCGATACGACAGTGTACGAGAATATAGGACTTTAACATTCGACCTTGTCGAAAAGTAGAATAGAATAGTGGTAGAATAGAATAGTATGTAAAGGGTGATTGGGGTCGTTTAGAATCCTGGATGAAAAGTTGTTTCATCTATCTAAACATTCGTTGACGACAAAGTCAATGAGCGATTATTTTCTTACTTCAGAGCAGCGAGAAATGAATTTTAGCCAACAGACAATAAGTGCATAATCTTTTTGAAATCTGTGAAAAATAACTGGGGAACCGTGTCCGCGGTGAGGGGAATAAATACAGATCCAAACATTAGAATTTAAGCTCGAGAAACGGAAGGCATTTTGAGTCTGAGGGTATACAAACAGAGTCTTTTAACATTCTTAAAAGTTTAGAATATGTGTAGACCAAAATTAATTGTGAGATTGGAGATCTCCGAGATTCCTTACGGTAACTAAGGAGACTTGCTTTAATCACCCGCATTCTCTAGAGGGAAGATATTGTGGTGTAGGAATCACTATTTCCAGTCAGATTTTTGCACACGCCAAGCATTGACTGTCTATACATATGCGCGTGTGTCTATCTATCGACTGCACACTCATTAATGATATGGCTTCAACTACTCGACTGATAGGTTGTACACAGTTATGTCCAGAATACACATCGCTCCGTATGTCCTCGTGTACTTGCGTCGTTAGGCTACAATCCATTACTGCGTTCGCAGGCTTGCATTAGCTTCGCACGCGTACTCTTTAACATTATGTGCAAGGGAACTTAGTCTGTTGAAAGGTACCAAACTGTAGGTTACATCACAATACTTGCAAGGGTTGAGAGAGGGACCGGGAGCTCGACGAAGCCACTAGTTCATCTGACCCTCGTTGGAGTTTCAAAGGGTTTTCGTTAATTGGGCTTATGAAACCCAGGACGACGTCATCAGGATATTTACAGCCTTTGACGTTCGTTTGGATGGGGGAACATTTCGACGTGAACAGATAGGATAGGATGGCTCCCTGTAAAATACCAGTTGGCTGAGAGTGCAGAAGACTTTCTGCCGCATAGGTACGTGAAGTGTGTGCGATTTGTGAAATAATCACGCATCACACGCCATTTTCGGTCAAATTGTTGACTAGTAATAATCTGTCGATGCTCCCAAAGGCGTGAGTATAATTCGGAAATAGGAGCCGTGCGCTTTCTTATCTTTTATCCAACACGAAGGCGATGGTATGCATCAGATACATAGCGCCATCCGATGTAGCGCGCCCTGGATTATAGGCAAACTGGCATCATCATGAGGTACTCCTTTGTAAACTGAGGACCTACGGAATCGGTAGCACGCTACTTCACTGGTTACACGAGTTTATTGTGGGTCAATGACTACCTAACAGACTGGTTCCCATCGACCAGTGGCGTGCCTCAAGGAACTGTAATTGAGCCAGTGTTATTTCTTATTCATATCAACGATCTCCCACTGCAGCTCCAGTCACCACGTGCCCTGTTTGCAGATGATTTGAAAATCTGTAGGATCATTGTGAACCAGGACGACTGCGCTCGCCTTCAGCATGACTTAGAGCGACTGTCAACATGGTCCACTGAAATGCAACTCCCTCTTAATGCAATCAGGTCGGAGTTCTTCGGTATCACCCGACGCGCAAACACTTGATCATACACCTAGAACTGCCAGTTGCTCCACTCCAGCACATCTGTCAGAGACTTAGGAGTGCTCTCGCGACATGATATGAGATCATTAGATTATACAGAAAAGTGAACCGTACGGGACTTCGTATGCTCTGGGCATTACGACGCAGTTTCTAGACGTGGTGTGAAGAAACGGTCCCTCGCCTATTTCCCTCGGTCATCCGACCAGACTCTGAACGGCACCCCAGCTTACTATCTGATAACTCAGTGGGAAACGCAAAAGCTGGAAGAAATACGGTATATCGTAACTAGAATGATTCCAAGTCTACGAAAACCGTATGAAAAAGGTGAAAGGCTCGGCCTCTACACAGTGTCATACCGCCGATTACGAATTGGACTTATTATGCCCAAACGAATGCTACAACTACTGCTACTACTACTACTACTACTACCACCACCATACTGTGGTCAATATTTCACCCCCGGGAACCCTGTAACGCTTGCGGACATCTTTACAAACTCAGGGTACCATGCATGAAGCGGGTATCACATCAGCTTTGTAGATAACGAGGAATCGTTAAATTATGGAATACACCACCAGCAAGACTACTAGAGGCCGATTCTGTAAAGTGTTTTAAAATACATATTGACGTTTACTTCGGCAACCTGTGCTTTTGTGCAACAGTGCATGTACACTACAAAAATATACATTCTATGCCCCGAAATAATGGCACCAATACGAACTCCTGACTGAACAAGAATAAACAATTAACTAACGAAACACTGCACCTTACAATCCACAATTAAATGTTTTTGATTGGTCATTATTCGATGGAGTTGTACAAAAACTTCTCTACTTGCTCTTAAATACAGTCTCAATCTCATCAATATAATTGCCTGCGTAAATACGAGGGATCAGTAGTTTTTCACATACCTCTGAAAGCACGGGTGTGCATAGAATGTGTCAACACTTCGAGCTCCTTTTTAAAGCACTAATGTTATTATTCCTGATTTCCGAATCTCGATGGTACCAGTCGTTTAGCACCGATTCAAGATCTTTGTCAGAGGTGCCTGTAAAACATCCGCACAGTCTTTATAGTGACTTGATAGAGCATGCAGGCCACTGGCCTTGTTTGGTTTCGGTCTTGTGAGCCCTATGTAAACGTTTGTGGGATCAAACATAGTGGGATGCTCTGTGGTTGTGATTGTGACGAGGAGCTGAACTCTATGTAGTTTGTATACATACTTAGTGCTGTATGTTCTGTAGGAGTGTTTTCCTGAGAGTTGTCTCAAGAGTCTCTACGTATCACGGCTACCGAGATTACCTGTTAGTGTCTTAATGTACTGACTGCTTAACGTTCTTACCTTAGTTTTTATAACTGCGGACAAATGTTTGACACGGGCAGTTCGTTTGTGTGTATGAAGTGGTTCTTTTCTCCTCCGCTGTTTTTTGAGCAACGTAGATGAAAATCTATCATTTCGCAAACACATTGTCTCAAAGTAGCAACACAGATTAAAATAGAAGTTATTATGGTCTTTGAGGTACTCATATTGAGCTGACAATTTTTCATTCGTGGAAACTGAAAACCTGGTCGAACGAAGTGTTGCTTTTCGATGCTATCAGCAGAGCGGTTCCGTCGTTTAGCAGTTCTAAACGGTCTTTTTGTCGGTGTAACACCGTTGATCTTCCTGTACAACTAGGGACATATCTACTATACTACGGTCGAAATCACCAAAGGGGGCACGCTTTTATGTCGAAACTAGCTTTTGTTCGTAAGAACTACATATGGATGCGCATGGAGTTTGATGGGGACTTCCGACAACGTAGCTAAAGCTATCGGGTTAATGAAAGCTGTGTCACTCCTATTGAACTCGCCGGCGAGAACACCGATCGAACATTCTAATTTTGGTTGCAACTCCAAGGCAAAGTGATCTGCAAACTTTCACTAATCGTATAGCGCTGTGTCAAGGGCTACATGCACGTTCTAATTTACGCCTGTTAGAAAACCACTCAGAAACCCTGGTTTGCATTCCAACAGGTGACCGCTTACTGATGTTGCTGGGTAATATGTGACTTTTGGAACGGTTTCACACCAGTCTTTGCCATTGTAGGTGATGACACCTCCGCGATGCTGTGGCTCTCCTAGGCTGTCAGATCTAATGTGAAGGTAGCCATTGAGTTTAACGACTTTGTGATCGATGTCAGAATGCAACCAACATTTCTAACTTTTTTACGCTGCAACTTGTTCGGGAGCTCAGCTATTTTCCTGAGCAGTGATCGAATATCGCTAAACAGGATCAGAGGAATTTGTGCCTTGTTTACTGGACAGTGTTTGAGTTCGGCCAGTATAGTGCTTTTTCTTTGTTCCTTACCTTCTTGTTGACAATTAGTTTGAAAGCGTTCTTGATCTTGTGGCCGTATTAAGCCAGAGGCGATTTTCACACATTGTCTCGAAGATAGATCAAATCATCAAGTACGACAGCATCAATGACTATGAAATTGATCCATTTAAACAATCGGTGTAAACACGAAGAATTTGCACTGAGTAGCGTAACATAACATTCCGATGACTGTTGCAACGGCTGCATTTGAAGAAAACCATTTGATTATATTTATGTCGTGATTAGAAGGGTTACAATGTCTAACCTCACCAACACATGAACTGTCTCTGACGCGCGCTTTCATTTCGGGGATCGGCGCTTCATCATGGTTCAAGCACACTGGTGGAAAATCTACATTTTTGTTGCATCGCGACTTAAGTGGCATCATCCGCCGCACACATCGTGTACTCTAATCTTAAGTGACGGACAGAAATCGAGGTTGGTTGAGCTACCGTCCCACATTGACATAAATTTTCAACTGATTAATTACCGTAGAATTGGGTACCGCTAGGGATTAGGCGAAGTTCCTCAGTAGGCGATTCAATTCACGTCGGATGTTCAACTACGACCCAAATATAGTCATGCAGATCTCTCTTGCTTCACCATGGTGTTGAGATTGAACAACTGTGGCGAAAAACGAAACATGGTGAAATAAGAAAAAAAATACTTGTCATTATTGGTGGATGAAATGCTACTTCCTATGGAATAGGAAGGTCAGTAGCTATATATTTTCGCCGTCAATTGCATCCGTAGCGATTTCAAATTCCTCCATTAGAAAATCATGTTCCTCTGTGGATCTTTCATGATGGTCCTTAACGCTATCAACTTGCATCCAACTGACTCAAATGCTCCTAAAATGTATACTGTACGTCGAGCGTCAAATCGCAAATGAGCCAGTAGTAGGACATATTAGTACACAGAGTGGGTTGCTATTGCTTGATTCGGGTTAGGTCACTTAATGGCGACCTCGCCATATCCCCAGTCTGCATACAACTGGCGATGGTCGCGTGGCAGCCGAGCGTCGGTACATCGTACCGCCGTACTGCTTATACCTTTTTGCTTGTACTCAAGGGCATCGATAACCAGAATCGAGTTACCGTCATGCAGTGCTTGTTCTCAGATCAGTGATGCCTCACCTCCTATAGTTTATTAGTTCCGTCCTTCGGCGATTGTCTAATGTTCCATTGCAAGTTCTCGTTCATTTCGCTACCGTTTTCCACGATGACTGCACCACCCAATCTGTACCGTCAGGCAGTTTGGGTCTGGAGTGCTAGCACGCGCCAGAAATTGATTTCACCTTTCGTGCCATATCACGCCAATCGATAACTGCACTTCTGTATCAGCACTGCAGGCAGCGCGTTTTTCACAAATGACGGATGGTGCCTTGGTCGAATGCACTTCCCCGGGTGTGCTCAATCTACAGGGTGTCGATAAGTGGATTGACTCACTGAGTCGGGTTGGCCGTGCACATACCCAGGCCACAGCAACGCTGGTCCACAGTTCAGCTATGCGCCGCTATTGACCTGCACATGAGTCCTTTTACACGGCTACCGTAGTTGAATTCTGTTGCTAACAACACGACAGGCACCTACACAACTTTCTATTTCGATCACTGTGCTTTTCGCGACTGGTATGCTCACCGTTTCTTCCGCCCCAAAGTGGCATTTTTACCTGGACGTGTCCCCACGCGTCTGCCCTTAGTTCCAGGTTGCGTTGGGGTGCAATTCCTGCTTTGCTCTTCATGCGCATGTCCAGAGATAGCAACATCTCAGGACTGTTATTAGCTATCAAACACACCAGCCGGTCCCCCGTCACATCCACCGGTAGGTGTCAGCTTGTCCACGCATACTCCGCGCGATTCAACTACTGTGTCATGTCTGTCCGCACTTCGATATATGCTTCCTTTCTCAGAAATTAGTTGAGGCATTTGTATCACTACCCATTAGTAAGTTCACCAATTGATTGTTAAGGTGGCCACTGACAGTGGATGTTATTGACTTTGCCAAAACTACCTTATTGCTTGTTTAGTCTCATTGTGGTTAACTTACTCCGTCACTACTGGAGACTCATCTATCATCGTCTGTCCATCTTTTGTTAGTGGACAATGTATGTCTCGGTTCTAATTGGTTGTATCCTAAGTGAAATAAGTCCGTTGTACCCGTCCCCATACCCTATTAGTGCGTCGTCATTCTTGTTAGATTGGTATCCAGTACTCTGGCAAGCATTCACACCCATGCAACACTGCAGCACACTATATTCGACACATGCGGACGGTGGTGAATCTGCCCATTTCTGTCCACCGTTCTCGAAAGTTGACTAGCAAGCTATGCTCTGCTCAATGCTTCTACATGACTCCAATGATTTCATGTGTGTCATTCGGGCACCTTGTTTGCTCACGTGCTGAGTATCCTTGTGCCGACCTAATACTTTAAATAACTTTCGAAAATTAACTGCTAGCCCGTGCGATTTCGGTGTTCATCACAGTGACCAATCAGTGCTTCACCGTGTGTTACTGTTATTATAATCGATTTTACGGCTTCTGTGTTACTGAATTGAAGTTTAGCATACCAACATCCCGTTGGTGTTTGACCACAATGGCCCCATTGTCTTATCAGAGGCTCATCGTCTTGTGCTCTTTCTTACATCTAGTCAGGATGAGCAAGAAAAGGGCATAACTATGTTTGCTCCGATCCGGTCTACGTGCTTCATTCATCTTTGTTTGTAATCTATACTCTACTCTACTATGCTTTGTTTTCATGATCAAATATATCCTTCTATTTGGGACTGTAGAACGCATAGACAATCGGAACTTCCTGAACCTTTAGAACAGTGGTCTAAAAAGCAAACACCACACACGGTGCCTACACACTAGCTGTATTGTAAGTATCAACTGAAACACACAACTTTATAGAAATCTGCGGAATTCCAAAGCTGCCAAATCGATCACGGTCATCGTCGCCAAAGCAATTGACTAGTCTCTTTTGTCTTCCCTTTGTGGATTTGTGCATTCTATTACCATGAGGAGAATGCTAAAACAGACCGATTTACCTTTTTCATACTATGCATCAAGCTACACTGTGGGAAGTCCAGTGCCCTCTCTCTGGTCTCAAGCTTTCCCCACTTCAGCAACAGACTGCTGATACGCCGCCACCGGTCACCCAGTGATGTTAATTAAATGAATGAAAGCTTGATTGTCAGTCACTTTGTTCACGTAAGCACAAATTATAAGCGGTGGGATCAGCGGCCATTTCTACCACTTCGCACATACTCACTTTCCGGTCCGATTTCATGAGATTTACTTACCCGATTAGTGTCCACCGCTGCTACTGAACAATGCTAACCGGATCGCGAATCGTAGCACCCAATGGATGAGTTATTGTGCTTGCTTTGCACGCACTAATGTTGGACTATGGTTCACCTATTCGATACGCTGGACCCCGGTACATCAACGGTGTGAGCATGTGCCGAGGGTGAACTTCCCAACCGTAAGTAACGCGCGCGGCCAGTTAATTCCGCTTGCACACATGCTGGTGATAATATATTGACTACATCTATTATTCATCTTCTACTTGAACAACTTTTGAGCAGTAAACTATATTATTACTGTTAAAGCCAATCGGTTACGCACCGAAACAGAACGCGCGACATTCCACAAAGTGATATGCTTTTATGGCAATTGTTCCCGATGCATCCCACACAGCAAGAGGCTCAAGAAACCGACTTAAGGCTCTTTTAGACAATACAATTCAAGTTTCCTTTTACTCATTCCCATACTGTCTGCGCGTAATGTGTTGTTTGGTTGCTCGGATACCTCGACGGTGGAGTGCCTCATGCGCTATTTCATATTCCAGGTGCCGGGGGGGGGGGGTCAGTGGCTCTCTGTTGTGCCCTACTTTTTACTTCCAAGCGCAGGTTTTTCTCCTCGATCTTTCTCACTTTTCTATTATTTATTTTATAATTATCTTTTTTCTACACCTTTTATTTATTATGCTTTCACTTTGCTTTATTTCTACCCTCACTTTACCTTGGTTTGAGGTGACCATTCAGCTCTCCGATCGTAGTTATTACCGTATTTTGAAATGTACCGCTGGTTCATCTGATTGCGGTTCCTCCCTAGGCATCTTCATCCATAACAATTCTAAATGTATCTTGTAGGCTCCGCGTTTTTCATTAAGGATGGGTTAGGCGAGCAACCGTTCGTTACATTTCCTCTTTGCATTTGTCCACCTTATCCCGCTTTATGTCCTGATGTGTTGCTTAGCTGTACTGCGTTTGGCGAAGGGAAACTTCTTGATTTCCAGTGGATGATGTGGCTGAAGGGCGTCTTGCAGTTGATTGGATCAGATTGATGGGTGCCATTTCCCTGACTCAGGGTCCCGGCATCGGCTGCCCTAGTTGCCGGAGCTCATTTCTGACATGATGCAGCTGTGGAGTCAACAGTACTTCTGCATTCGGCTTCTTACCTCTAACTTTTGACTCTTCCATTAGTCAATTTTTGGGTTATCTTCGCTCCCCTTTCCTCTTTGTCTCTAGTCTCTCATTTAACCCTATTACAGCTCCTCTCTATCATAAGTATGCTGGTCATGGCATGAAAGTCTCTTACCCCTCGGTGCTTGGAGCATAGTTGTTATGGTGAACCGAATCGAACATTGCTTTTTTCACCTGAGGTGCTCATTTCGTCCCTTTGTAGCATTTTTGCGGTTCATCTCGCTTTGTCTTTTGCACTGCTCAACATCTCATTGTGTCCATTTTGTTACTTGCGGGTTCCTGGGTTTGCATTCATTGTCGCGCCACATCTCAGTGTTCAACCGTACGAGGAATGCCACTCCCGGTGCGTGATCTACGCTATGCACCCTGGTGACTGCCACACGTGTGACTCGACGCCCTTGTCCCTGTTTCACCTCTGCAATTGCGCATCGACCAGTTTGAGCGGCTCAAATGCACTTTCCACATGCAATGGAGGCGGAAACACTCGGTTCTTTACCGGGAGACTGATTTTATCCGAGAATAATGAAATCCACTGCGAGTACTAAGCAAACATACCGACAACTCGGTTTGGGTACTACAGACCAGCTGCGGAATAAAGTGATATACAACCTTCGCTTGTTATTGGTCCTTATTTCACCCTAGATATGTGGTAATCGAGGCGGTGGATTTCCTCGAAGTCAGTAACGGTTTTAGTGTCTTTCAAAGTGACTCCGTAGTTTGCAACTGCTTTCAGAAACTTTTCGTGGTTGTGAAGAGCAAGCCGGATTTCGTCGAGGTCGGGGCTGCATCGACCACATCTTCACACTGCGTCAAGTGTTGGAGCACCGCCATGTTTATTGGCGACCCACCGTTGTCGTGTTTCTTGACATAAAAGGTGCCTTCGACTCAGTCGATCGATGTGCCCTTTGGGACTGTCTGTTGAGGAAAGGTGTGCCTGATAAATATGTAAACATTATCAAAGCGCTGTACGCACATAGTTCGGGCAGGGTGAGGGTTTATGGCAAACTCTCGCCACCCTTCAGTATCACCAGCGGTGTGAGACAAGGATGCCCGCTGTCACCTTTCCTCTTCAACTTCGCTATTGATGAAGTCATGGAAACAGCGTTCGCTGGACACGACCTAGAAGGTGTGGAGCTACTCCCTGGTGAGCGACTTCTTGACTTGGAGTATGCAGACGATATTGCCCTAATCTGTGACGGCTCCCAAACATGCCAAACAGCACTGAACCGATTAGCACTGGCTGTCAGTCGTTTTGGGCTATGCTTTGCTCCATCAAAATGCAAAGTACTTCTCCAAGATTGGCAGGGACCCAATCCTGCGCTAACGCTTGGTGGTGATCTGCTAGAAGTCGTTCAGGAATTCAAGTACCTGGGCAGCTATATTAGCACCCGTGGGATTGAAGATGAGGTTACGAACCGTATAGCAAAAGCTCGAGGTGCTTTTGCCAATCTCCGCCACCTGTGGCGCAGACGCGACATTACTCTCGCCCTCTAGGGCAGAGTTTACAACGCAGCCGTCCGTTCAACTCTCCTATATGGCTGTGAAACCTGGCCCATCAGGTCGACAGACATGAAGAGACTCGTCACGTTCGATCATCGCTGCCTTCGCAGCCTAGCTCATGTCTGGTGGGAACACCGCGTGAGCAATGAGCGTGTTCGACGTCGCGTATTTGGTACAGGAAGAGCGAGTGAACCGCTCAGCACGATTATATCACGCACCAGGCTCCGATGGCTGGGCCACGTGTTGCGCATGCCAGCACACCGACTCCCACGACGTGCATTGTTTGCGCGTTGTGGGTGCGGTTGGAAGAGGAGGAGGGGAGGCCAAGTGATGACTTGGTCGCGAGAAATGAAAACCCTCACTTCGAAGTTGGCGTCGGTTGGTGCATCCCGACTGCCTGGCTGGGGTCCTAAGGACGGTGAACACGTTTGGCTGGACACACTTGCTGATATGGCTAGGAGCCGGCCCCAATGGCGTTTGTGTTGTGAGTTCCTTTGTCCATCCCCCTCCTGTTTAGCATCCCCCTCCAATCACGATCTCAATCGTTAGGCATAATATGACTTTCTTTTACGGCAGCCAGCTGTTAGCTCTCCGGAACGATGTCCATCCGTTACTGGGGACTCAGCGGGCGTGCCACTGTTTGTTTGTTTTTTCTTTTCTTGCCTTTTGTATTGCGGCACAATAGCTGAGGTGTTTTCCACCTCCAGCTAACGTGTAATGATGATGATGATGATGATCGTGGTTGTCTCTCGTGACCCACACACTGCCACCTTGTCCATATAAGCAAAATTGTCATTGATGCTTTCATTTTCAGTATCTCGTCGATGGGGCGCTGAAAGCAGCCTACACCATTTGTAACTTCAAAGGGGATATATCGATGGCAATTGAACTGTTCGCCAAACGTGGCAATTTTGTTGCAAACATTTCGTCAACAATCGAGGTGACATCATCAGTGCGTTGTTACGTAGCGTAGCGTTGTGAATCCTCTGTGAGAGTGCTTCTCTCACCTCCCCTAGATAATTCCCTGTAATAATTGATTCATGATATGCGAGGAATAACGATAACAAGTTGTGAATAACAAAGTAACTGGAACGAGCTCACCAAGATGAATTTTCAAAATGGCGGGCGGCGTGTTCTAGGCCAGGATCACCAATTATTAGGTTGGGCCTGGGATACTAGTCGATAGCATTGACACGTAAAAGATGTGTTAAATAAGGGACGGCATAAAAGATGGAGGCGGCTAGCCCCAACGTATTTTGTACAGGCTACAAGAAATGGGAAGCGAATCAGCAAGAGAGAGGAACATACGACGTGGAACTCACGGGAGCAGTTTGTGAAAGCAGATATGCAGTCAGTAAAACAAATGGACGTTTGGGAGATTCAGAGAACAATATGATCAGCTGTTGTAAACTACTGAAAGAGTACGTTTTCAGGTGAAAACAGTATGACAATATATCATGACTGGTTCTCATGCGCTTGGCTTCCTTAACTCTTCTTACTTGACTGCAAATCATCAACACAGCGCTCTGATGCGTCACTGCTAACCTTTGGTGATTTCCGTGCCCTCGTGCTATCTCCCCACACAATCAGATAGACTATGCGACTCTTTAAATGTCGCATATGACTGCCGATTATCGCTCGCACCACGCGTATTGCCTTAATGCATCTGACCTAGCATAGTGACTAAGTAACTCTAACCAGTTGCTGGAAAACGAATAGCGCGAACGTTAAGCCGGGTAGGTTTTCCTGCTGATTGTATTTGAAACTGTGCGTTTTATTTTCACTGCTTTTGCTAGGGCTAATCTACTACCTGATCTTCGTATTTAGCTGCACTTTTATGAGCTCAGCAACCTATCGAGTATTCACAAGAAGTGGTTTTTGGCATTGTGAGATCGAGAACCTTCTCACTTGTTATTATTATTATAATAGTAACAATAATAATAATATTGGTGTATATGTCATCAAGTGAGAAGCCTCGTCCATACTTGGCATAGATCATCTGTGTACTTATAATAGCTTACTTTTGCATCTTTTGCGTTATGTGCTTATATTTGTCTGTGTTTCTAGCACGGTGTATGTCTCATATGTTTGTGTTTTATGCGAAGTTACCGTGGCACCTTTGTGGTTTGCATCTGTTGAAAACACCGACGGCAAACTGCATTGCGTAAACTTATGGTATATCACCCATTCGATGTTATCTGGGTGTTCATTAAATAGATCAAAGAGTGATCTTGCTTACGAACAAAATTGACATCATGGTGTCCACTTTGAGTTAGCTTCCCAGTTTGCTGTGAGATGATTGCACAGTCTCACTCGACCTGATTGTGATTGGGAGCCGATTCCACAAAGCAGCATATCTAGTTAGGGAGAAGTCAAACCGCAAATTTATCGTGCATCATAGTATAACCAGATTAAAGTCTGTTACGATGGTCCCACTTTGAACTGTGCTACAATAGTATTGTGGATAGCTTGCAGTAGGCATTAACATGAAACAGATTGTACTACAGTATCAAGTTAAGTTTTGCTCTTCACAGCAAAACCGGACGGAGATGGAGTTTTTGGCACCGCTCCCGGTCGGTCTTGGTAGAATTTTTGCCTAATAAGTGTTTAGTAAATGACCGTCGAAGACTTTCTATCGCTCTCTTATAGGATTTCCTCATGCTGCCACAGATTATGCTGCAATACTACAGGAGAGGACGAGTGAGGATTTTGGTTCAACTCTGGCTATGATTTTATGCACCTTAGGAAATATAGTAACCACGGGTTTTCTGGTTTGTGATATTTGATACTTAATCTGCTCAGAAAAGTTGAAGATACAGGCCGCGTGTAGACCGTTGTACACAGATGAATTGGCTATTAATTGTGATTGATCTTTCGAGTATCAAACAATTACGACACATGATACTTGTGTTGTGGACTTCATCATCCACTTGTCGCACCATGTCTCAAGCGAGTGGATGTCGTCCTGAATGAGAAGTACTATATTCTGGAGATCAATTTGTTGGAACTTGTGGTTACTTTTTATCTCATCGGCAAATGAAAACGGCACGCGATGTTTGTAAACAAACCGATGTCATTGATTTAAAGCAGGAAAAGTAGTGAACTGAGCACACTTCCTTTTGTAACCCCGCTGGTAATTGAACACGGCGAAGAGGGACGGTCACCTAATGTGACTATTTGAGAGGGACGGTTCAGCTACGTGGATAGCCAACCGAGTAGTGGACCCTGAACTCCAAAGGAAGCTATCTTTGCCGGTAAACGTTTGTGAGGCACCCTATCAAATGCATTTTGCACGTCCAAAAATAAAGATTAAATATGCTGGACCGATGAAGTCTGATGTGTAGTTTAAATAATGTAGCTGGCAGGTTGTGCACGATCGCTTGTCAATGAAACCGTGTTGACTTGTCTACCAGCTTCGTTTAGCCGACGAATTTCAACGCATCTTTTTAACCAAATTTTCGAATAATCTGATGATTATAGGCGTATGATGGATTGGTCTGTAATTGTTATTCTTCTGCTTTGTGCCGTCCCTGTGGGGAGGGACTAGAAACGGTTTTCCGTTGATCTGGAAAGCGGCTTGCTTCTAGTGAAATGGTAAATATATTCAATACTAGCGACAGTATATCAGGCCCTTGCAGTTTTTTGGCAGATGGGAGATGATTGAATAAAATTGATTGCTTGGTGGATATCACGGAGGGTAATATCAATTCTCGACAGAACCTAATCGTTTTTAATGTGCATATATATAGAGTTCGTTTCTAGGTGGTGGCAAACTACTAGCCACATACCACACAGATGGCAACTGGGTGTTGGGATGAGTGGCGTTTCTCCTCGACCAGTTCACTGATCAATGAGTAGCGATTGTTGGTTCTACGACGGAGAAGTTTAACAAGCTCTTTTGCTTAACATGTCATTCTTAGGGCTGTTTGCTCTTCCTGTGTTTTCTGCACCAAGTAGAACTGCTTGACTTCGGTGATGAATCGGTACATCTGCAGTCTCTTTGGTAAATCTCCTGTCTTTTGTAGTGCGCGATCATTTTTTTGGATTTCTGACTGATTAAACATACCGCTGCATCATTTCGAACATGACTAATTCGCTTTTCCGGGCGTGTGACGGCTCTCTGAGTGAGTCTAGGTCTGACGAAATTCTACCTATGTAATTCGTTTTCTTTGTGGGGCAAAGTGGATTATGGCTTGCTGAATCTGCTAATAGAAATGTTCCACTGCTGTGTAGAAATTGTTGGAGAGGAAAAAAGGCATCCCAATCAGAAGATCGGATTGTTTGACGGAAGTGTCCTTAGTGAATCCTATGGGTGACTTAGTAGGATAGAGAGACTTGTTGAGTAGCTATTTTAACTGCTAAACTGAGGCGTATCATTTTTTGGTCGCTAGCGGAGATGTTTTCTAAGAAGTCTATCTATACATTGCTCGTGTTCAATGTAAACATCGCATTTAATGTATTAGTCGATCTCGTTGGCTTTGTAACCCACTGTATCCAATCACCAACTCTGACAGAAGACGAAAATCACTAGGAAGACAAGTGTATCTCAGGTAGGTTGAAATCACCTACAATTATCCTTTGGCATAACTCATATACAAATTCGAAAGCTGAACTAATATGGGCCACACTCGTGGTTGATGAATTCCGCGAGGTGTAGATACATCCAATTAAAACGCAAACTGAGTCTCATGTGACGGATACCCAGAGACATTTTGGGACATTTACTAGTTGTGAATTTTCAAACAGTTCAACTGTGAATGTGTACTGTAAGTATATCAAGCATTCTCCGCCTTTTCTTTTACACAGATCGCATGCCACTACGATTCGTTAACGAGGATTGCCTGCAGCCCGTTGAAATGTGCAAGCATGTTTAGGAAATACAGTTTGTTGTTACTGGATCTGGCATTATTCAAAAGTACTGAACACGTACTATGAATGGTCGGGTCTGTGTTCTTTGTGTCCCTGTTGTGTAAGTCATTGTAATCACGCATTATTGGCGCGGTAGGTGTGTGCGCGAGTAGTGGTAACTAGCCCGAATCTAGTAATCGTGTGTGTAGGAGTAGTTATCTGTGAACGCCTGTATAGCTGGAGAAAGGAGAGGGTTGAAGCATTAAGTTTTAAAGAAGCCCACTTGTCACTTGAGTTAATCGGGTCAGCTGAAGAGGTTGCAGAAATAACGGGAGCATGTAGTTGGCTTCTGCCAGGTGTGTAAGGAATAGGGATGGCCCCGGTTTCATTACCAAGTCCACTAAACAAGGATTGTGGAGTGTGGTGGCTTAGGGGGGTGCACAGGTGTGCGATGGAGTAGGAAGTGGCGTTATACGCTTGACAAACTTTTTCCTGTCATAATTGTCCTGCAAATGACTGTAGCGTAGTACGAGATGATGGCTAGAAGTATCCAGTAGATACTTGCTCTTTGTTTTAATCAGTTCAGCATATCGCCTCGTAGTACGGTTGTAAGATGATGATTTATAACACTCACTAATTGCCGTTGTGTCTCATAGTTTTATGGCTTCGGTTGATGCGAGCTGCTAGAGGATTCAAGCTGTCGGTAGATGGTGCCATGTTATCTACATAACTGGATTGTCTGATCTTGGGGGTTTTAGGCACATGGAGTTCTGTTTGTGACATTGCTTTCAAGCTCTCCATAACGATCTTTCCAAATACTTAGGTCCTATCTCAGCTTACATCTTCAATGAATTCAGATACATTGGCCCGCCGGTGTTAAGCCTAGAGTATCTTTTTTTCCGACTGCCGCATTTGTTACTTGTGATGTTTTCTTGAACCATGGAGCTTGGGATCTCTGCCTCATGATAAGAACAGTCCAGATCCACTTCGACGCGCTCAGTTACTTCACTTCTTATATTTTTTGGATGTTTCTCTGAGCAATTATGGTGCCTCCGACATTTTCTTCCGATTCTGATAAAGAAAGTCCACCGCTGGTCCTTTGTAAAGGTATTTTTCAGGTTTAATCAGTAGATCGTTGAACTCGGTATGGTGGGCTGTGGTGAGTTGACTATCCAGGAATCTGTTCATAGATTCCTAACTTAATAATCTGGTGTTTTCTTTTTTAATTGTTGACATTTGCAATCGACTTCAGTCATGTTGCAGATTCTCAGTACTACAGTTTTTATTTTACCCAGACTAATTCTGTCTGAAACGTTAAAAACAGTTGCATTTCTCAGTCTAAACATTCGTTCATGCACCTCTGATGCGACACATGCGATTAATTGTTGGGTATTTCTGGTAAATTTATGAGTTGTGTTTCTAGAGACTTGACCTTGTCATTGAATTATGAAATAGGATCAGCGTTTGGAGTAGAATATGCTGCTGGTGCTTTTAGGGTCATATTTTCTTATTTTGCCTTGTTCGAGTAGTGTATGAAACGCTGCCTTTTACTTGTCGATTAATGCTAGGCCTTATCGGTGACATGGTAACTTGGAGACATCAACATGATGAGGCAGCTAGATGGTGGAGTTCCACGGAGCAGCTGTAGAGAAAAAAACACCTAGTTGGGCTCTGCAACACTCGACCTTTAGGCTAAGTACCGAGGAAACAATAGACAGATGTATCGTACGCGATGAAATCCAACCGGTTTTAATTTCACTCTAGTAACTTATTCACGATGGTCGTTGCCGTCCCCCGTAGCTCAGTGATCTCAACCACGGACTGGCAACAGTCGAGTTGCGGTTTCGAGCCCTACCAAGGGTCCGATGCAATGCGCACTGCTGATGATTCCCGAAAGGATGAAACGCGCGTACAGTGCTTTTCCGGGCTTGTGGCGGCTGTCTGAGTGAGCCTAGATGTGACGGAATTCTACCTATACCATTCAACTCCCCCTCCTACTCTTCTGTAATTCAAGATCAGTAGGCGTGACTTGCTGGGTACGTCACCTTGCTTTAATCGATCAGCCGAGTGTGGCCATTCCGCCACTTGGTCTACCACTTCCCAAAGAGGTGAGAAGGAGCGAGATAAGACCGACCTGCTCTGACTTGACACCGCCGCACCGCAAGCTGGTTTCCGTTCACACGTTTGTGGAAAAGCCACACGATCACATGGCTGCCGGCGTGAGGTGTTGTGTCTTGTTGCCTGGCCGGCAGGGCGGGTATTTGACACGAGAGCAGGGTATATTGGTCGTCTTCGACCGAGGAAAGTGGTCAGCCGATACGGTCGGCCAGCTGACGGTGTAGATGGAAGAACATCTAGCAGTCTCAAAAATGGCTACAACTACTGAATGGAATACCAGAAAGGGATGAGTAATGACTTGCTAGAAAGCCATATGTTTGCTTGTCCGAGATATACTCGGAAATTAGGGCGGTTTTGTGCATGACTATGACAAACCTCCTTCGACATCGGTAAGACGCTTTGGGTGCTGAGGCGATGAAATAATTCCTACGCTAGGTGGTCCACTAGATAGAACTGGTAATTCCGAGTCAGATGATTGGAACTTGGTTGGTGTGTGATGAAATTGGTGGGGAAAAATCCACTACAAAGTGGAGCATAGAGTGATCGAAAAAGATTTACACAGTTTTCACAAAAATCAATAGATATCCTTCCCAACTCTCCCCGCAAAGGATATGAGCACACAAAGAGGAATTGAATGATGTGTACTAATCCATGATCCGTTGAGATTGCACGTGCGGAACAGGCAAAATATCAGAGCTTCGGTTTTGCGTCCGTCATATGGTCTGTAAATGAAACCAGAAAGTACTACTAAAAAAACTTTGACATTGTTGTTAGTAGCCTATCCGTTATCACTGAACTTACGAGACTTTCATCATCTATACTCCAAAAGAAATCCAATATATCTTTGTAATACTCCGACTTCGCTACCACTATCCTGCCTGAAATAACCAATCCGATTACTGCTCTTGAACACTAAGTTATCACTGAAAACAGTTCCTGAGTTTAGCACTAGTTACCATAAATCCCTCATTCTGTAAACTACTTAGTGAGTCAGTAAATGTAGTATTAGACCGGCTATGTACGTCCGAGACGCGAAAACGCCTGCGTAGATCGCAAAATGTCATTACCTTCAATGTGCTCGGCAAGCTGAGTATCTAGTCTTGAAAACACTCTTCTGGCCGCATACAATACGGGTGAAGTCAGCTTTTCCTATCCCAGATTGCGAAAGAAGACACATAAACTCATGTCCAATACTGTTGAACATTCCAGTCGATTCGCACCCAATGCAATTCGTATTTTTATTTTTCTAAGTTCGCCCCGGACACATACAAACTTGGTCTCGTGACCCCGAAATGTTTTAAGCTGAGGAGCTTCTTCGGAAGACTTTACTCTCAAATGGGTATTATGTAAGGTTCATTCAAATCCAAAGCACTCCTCTCAGGAAGAAAACACGCGCTAACGGTATAGGAGAAGAATGCCTACCTGTTCTTACCTTTCAAGGGAGACCATTTAGCAAATGATATCAGACACAAGCCCCGGTCCACCGTAACGCGCACTTACACGACTGCCCAGTTGCGACTCATGCATACCACGCGATGCCATGTTTTTCATAACCGTCAGAGTATTTCGTTAGGCAGTTCGGTCTCTCGCGTTGTTTATCAGTTCAGCTGCAGTTGCGGTGACATTTACATAGGCAGGGCTGACCGTCAGTTAGTTCAGAGGGTAGCTGAAGATTTGCCACAGTGGTTGGGACAACTAATGACGGAACAAAACTGATCGGAGCCCGGCATCGTCTATCATCAAGCGCCTCATGGTGAATCGTCATAATGTGAAGCTGGAGACCACCTTCAATATGTTATTGCGTAACGAAACCCGACAATATTGGTAATTAGAGAGGCGTTGCTAATTAATGCCAATCAACCTGTGCTATGTGTACAGAAACTCTCGAGGCAATCAAGTGGTTTGCGTTGGTCGTGACTGTGACTTTTTGATCTGTGTTGCTCATTTTTCCATGTGTATGTATGTGTGTTTCTGCTTGTATTATGTTTGCGACTAAAGAGAACAACGGGGTTTTTGTCATATTGCGATCTCCTCTCTCTACCTTGACGAAACGATTAATTGTCGCAAGAACTAACTTCGAAAATTATAAATTCAGACACCCCTTCAATTACGACTAGCCCATAAGGATAGCCACTCAGCTCCTCGAATTTCACATGTTCACATTAATCAGACCAGTAAGGATGTAGGGCTCAGTACTGTCGACTTTGACAGGTTAGCAACATCATTCAGACCAGATGATACCTTGCGTCTCGGTCAGGAGCAGTTGTGATGTACCCCTCCAACAGCACCGAGCAAAGTGAACATGTACCTGGTAATGAGACGCCCGCATGTCATACCTCTGCCTCCCGTGTCCATTCTAGCTTACATGAACCTGAGCAAAATGTGGCGGTAGCCGCAACTGCGACATTTCGATCTCATCAGAAACCTCATACTTGCGTCACTAATAACAAATCCGAACTCGGCCCAAATGACAAAGCATCTTATGGCCTGTTGGCATGGAGCTCCATGCTTTACAACTTCCCTGGCCAGCTAGAACGTACGATGCTGAGGTCGATTGTCACAGATCAAGCTCGGTACCATGCAACCGACCTGTCAGGTCAAAGGTCAACTTTTAGCCTCCCTCACTGAACCGTTAACTAACTATATAATTTGAGCCAATGAGTCGATTTCAGTTCCTTATTTTACCCTTAGATATGATTGTAATGATCTGAAGAGGATCATCGAAAAGAATTCTTCACCTATAGTCTCGTGTTCTTTTTAACTAAATGTTTATGTAGTCTATCGCTACTGCTTCATTTAATGAAAGGAAGTGCAGTTTGGAATTTAGTGATCCTTAGCGTAATATTATAGACTATCACTATTTCTGCAAAGACTTTTCACATGCACGCGTTTGTGCTTGCACCATATTTCTTCGTAATGGTCTTGCTGCGCTTTCCACTGATCAAGCTGCTCTCAGTGATCCGGAAAATCCACTGTAGCCGATGATCCCAACTATTTATCTTTTAGCTGGACATATCTGTCGTCCGCCACTCACTATGAAACCTAGCAACTAACTTTTGTGAGCAATACTGCCTCCAGGTTCACCTAAAAGTTCAAACTTGTGTAAGACGATTTCAACGTACCACCTGTTAACTGGCTGTAGTCTACACGTATGGCCATCACGGGGTTTGTGGAAGTAATCTGCTATATCCACCTCATGCCTAGACCCAACATGTCGGGGTGCTCCCCAGAAGTACCTGCGTCATTCACCATTAGTGCGATGCACCAATCTATGAAAGGAACCGCCTCGATAGGCACATGCATGTGCAAACCTCGTCACATTCCGAACAACTCTATGGACGTCTCCCACTATACCGAGTGCGTTAAACTCATTTGGCTCACAGCGATCTCTGGGATCTGGTCTAAACAGCATATGAGCAGCTAGAAGCCTACCTCTTACCATCACCCATACAGCAGTACTTCTATATGTGCCACCTACTCGTTTCTCTCCTACTATTGACTACTCCCAGATTTCGCTACGCTGTAAATTTGAAATCAGTGACACAAACATTCACACCAAATGAATGCGTTGCAAGCGATCGGATCGATCATCTATGAAACAACTAATACGCTAACTATGCGAACTTTCATGGCCTGGCAATATTTTATTGTTTTCAGGCACGCTAACTATAATAGCTCTCCTGTGTACACATGATTGTGCCCACGTAGGGATGATGTACCGAGTTGTCAAGTTATACAATTTATTTATATATTTATTTTGATTTGCATCCGTTCTGTTTTGACCAATCATTCACGTATCTTCCGCCTACCTTTCTCCTCCCTTCAGACCGGTGTTGGCCTTGTCTTTGGCACCTTTCTTTGTGCCCCCATGATGTTCATCTTGGCTCGTACTGTTACAATGTATTTAGCGGAGCCGTCACAGTACGATCATTTGCTAGGAAACACAATCACTGGAGTTTCCTGGCTAAGTGTGGCAGGTTGTGTAAGTCATTTTCTGTTGTGATTTTTTCCCAGTTTGCATCTTTTTACTACTATTTTCGATACCTAAAGGGCTTCTAGGCTGACAAGCGTTTTTCAAACACACGGAATAGCTCTTGTTCGCTTGCTCTTGAAATCGGCCCGAGTATTCACTCATCAGAAATATGAACATCCGCAACTCATGGGAATCGCAAGTCATCACACATCCGTCTGACTAGCTCTTTATGCTAGAGCTTTTTCTTGTTAAATCTTATGCGTACTGTGTAGCTAAACTGTTAGGTTTTAGCACATTTTCACCGGCGCATCCATTCCAAAAGTCCTCACCCTTTGGGAAGTCCCAGATTCGGGTCCTCATTCATGTTTTCAGAGGACCGGGTTACTCGCCGATGGGTACCTATTCCTTCCACTCATAAGTCACCTACTTGAGGGCTTGTGTTCCAGATCATCGTTTCACTCTCCTTGCAACGCGTGACTGTGCCTCTGAGCTGGCGCGTCCGTCGCACTTTGGGTCGCACGATGACCTTAAGTAGACTACATCGCAGTTCGCCGATCTATTCTTCTAAGGTAGGGTGCACAACGCTGTAGACTCTTATGCATTAGGGACGGGGCTAGTACGCATTGAAAACTGATGGACTGGTTGTCCTGGATCATCGATGCCCGCGAAGCATCCCCCACGTCCGGTGAATACACCGAGTGCCTAGTGGGATTCGCAGTAACTGCGCACCGCATAAGTTATTCAGTCGAACTTTGTCCGTCTAAGCTCAATAGGTCACGTTATTCAACTGTCTCTCTCGCCCATATTTTTCGTCTCTGATGTACCTGGTTTCAGATAGATCAGCCGATGACTTGGCAAATGTGCTCGAGTAATCGAACTCAGTTAGTGGGTGCCACTTTCTTGGATGTACTTCTTATTTACTCCAAAAGGGCTTTCCATATACAATCCTTTCTGTTCTTGGGTCTCTCTACTGCAGCTTCTAACTCCAGTCATGAATTTATGGGAGACTATCCCCTGAGTTTCTCACTACAAGTGTGTTGCACTAAGTTTGCCCTATATCTTCTTCCCTCTTCAACTTTGTAATCGAACTAGTCATGACCGACCCTATATTCCTAGTCTCTTCTGGAGCGAAACTTCTTCCAGGCGGCTAACTTGCAAACTTGAGCCTACAGACAGCATAGCTCTCTTTTGGTCGAATGTAATGGCTGCGCAAGCACTGCAGAATAGGCTAACATGTAGCGCCACACGTTTCGGTATGTGCCTCACAGTTTTGCTTCAGGACTGAGTCGATTCTAGCTGTCACCGAACAGCCATTTGAAATGGTCGATCGGTTCACCTTTGGTACTTACATAGCTAAGTGTGCTACTTCGCGTATCAGCTATCCACAGATTCAACCATCTGTGGAGACTGCGGCTGATGTTACTGTATGGATCAGTGACCTGGATATTGCGCGCTGATGTCGCTGGGGGTTCAGTCGTCTTTGCTCGCCTGTGTTTGCTGTGTGTCGTTTACATCTGGTGAGAGAACCGCGCGAGCAGTGCTGAGGCGCTTAGGTTGACTAGGTCATGTACTCCGTATGCTCACTGACCGTCTTCCTCATCGTGCATAACGTGGTGTTAGTTCGCCTAGTTGGGTACAAATGCGAGGTTAAGCTGACCCGTGCTCTCTTCGTGAGTGCGGACCTCGGGATGGGCCACATCACTGGCTGCAGGCTCTGTCGGGCATGGTTCAGTCGCACAGTCAGTTGCTCATTGGCATTTCCTTTCCTTCATCTTTCCATTACTATTGCAGCTTGTTTACCTCCCTTCTCCGTATTCCTCTCTCTATTCTTTGTTTTTTGTTTATTTTTGTGCCGTCGACGCGAGTCTTGGCAACTGAGTCCAACGCATTTCGTGGTCGCTTAACACGACTACGATGAACTGTGCTGCATTGAATATAGTCAGCTAGGTCAACTGCGCCAACGGCTAGAAGCGCCATCGACACAGTCACGAACATTTACCGGCACTATTCCATTCTTTCCTTCGCTTCCGACTCATGAGCGTCTTGTTTTGCGTAATACATCTTCCTGTTTATATTTTTCCATACCGCTTTTGCTTAGTATTATTATGACGACCCTGGTCAAGACCACTTGCCCCACTGCATCCTGTCTCACAGATCGTGCTTGCTCTGCTGGACGACGCGCCCAGCAAATCTTCGCGTATTGCCCACTTTATCGCTCTTGTGACACACAACGTGAGCTTACTTCCATCTCTCCCTTGCGATCGGCTGTACAGACTCTGTACGTCCAGCGGATTCCACGAGAAATGTTTAACATTTTCCGTCGGAATATGAAACATGGAATTGCTCTGACTACCTGGAATTTCAACGAGGCGTGCCCGACCGTACATCCTTAGTTCTTTTCCTACTTCTATTGTTGGTTACACGCACAAAACACGATTGTTTTGAGTGTCCGCGCGCCTGAGAAAAATCGATCGGCTTATGCTGACCCCGTTAATAGTCACTGTAGCATTCATACGGAACATGTTCTGTCAATTCAGTTGTGCCCAATCCACATATCCCATCTGGTTCAGTTGTATTGAGCAGCCAAAATCCGAGAAGTAACAACTGCGATGAATTCAATTGCTGTGGTTGCAGTGTACATGAATCTCTGAAGAAAACATCTGGTCAAATAAAACGTAGACGATATAGCCTCGTGTGATGGTGCGAAAGTAAAGCCACGATGTGAGCACTGCTAAGAGAACACTTTGTCCCTTTGTTCTCTACGCAAACTCGAATCGCAGCGTTACAGTACTTCGTTTTCATTGCTTTGTTGTTTACTTCATCCTCGTTGAGACTGGCGTACCACAAACTGCGCAATTTGTTGCAAATCGGTCACACGTATTAATTGCCTGAACGCTAGAGACCCTATCGATCGATATCTGTTGCTTATCAGAAACGCGCTCGCATTACCTCACCGATATCAGTCGGTGATTGGAATTGCAGTTCTTGTTACTCGATTGGAGAATCTTGGTCGCACATGGTCCAAATAGCGCCACACGATCTGGCCACTATCAGTTTCTGCTTCTACGATCTGTCCGTTAGTTGTTTTGACGAAGGCTGCCTTCCACCCAGAATCTGTAGGTAACGGCCATAAAGTGAGTCTGACTCTGTCACAGTTCTGTCCATGCTACAATTATCCACATGTACCTTCACCCGTTGTTGACTTTCAGCAACTTGTGACTCAATGGTCCCATGCAGTAAATCTAATCGTATACGCAAGCCACGACCAAACATTATGACTCTGCCGGACTTCTACCGGTTGTCTCGTTTGGCATGTTTCGGTACACGAACAGGGAACGGCCCAAACGCACACGCAGTTGAGCAAGTGAACATTCCTGGGGGTCGATGATTGTGTGCGTCGATTGAACGGACAGACAGTCTAAAGCATCATCGAAACCATGCACGGTTACTAAAGTAACTCAATCGCTTCGACGAGATCTACTGGTTACGGAACGAGTGACTTTCCTCCGACAGCTAAAGGGCTCATTTATGCGAACAATACGCTATAGGATAAACATTTTGTTTTGTTTCCGCTTCATGGATCCTCTAGCCATTGGCGCGGGTTCCCTAAGGATATGCATATGACTATCAGGTGGTCAGGGCACATGGTCCTGACGTAACAGTTGGACTACTTATCATTGCGTTTGGCTATCAAACAGGTTACTACCCGTTTCCCTAACTATTTAGCATATACGGCGCGACCTAAAAATATCTAATGCTTAATTTCTCTTTAGGATCTGGAATATTTCAGTTACTGTTTATCCTTGTGATCTGCAGCAAATCACGCGAATCTCGGTGACCTAGACGTCAGTCGCCAACCACTACATTCCGAGTACTATTCCCAGCTGCGGATATCTCTGCCTCTTATGTCCAAATGTGGACAAATCGATC
>OX104070.1:38995087-39019478 GCA_944474145.2 Dicrocoelium dendriticum | reverse complement strand
ACACACAGACTGTGAGTATCCCCCACGTCCGGTGAATACACCGAGTGCCTAGTGGGATTCGCAGTAACTGCGCACCGCATAAGTTATTCAGTCGAACTTTGTCCGTCTATGCTCAATAGGTCAGGTTATTCAACTGTGTCTCTCTCGCCCATATTTTTCGTCTCTGATGTACCTGGTTTCAGATAGATCAGCCGATGACTTGGCAAATGTGCTCGAGTAATCGAACTCAGTTAGTGGGTGCCACTTTCTTGGATGTACTTCTTATTTACTCCAAAAGGGCTTTCCATATACAATCCTTTCTGTTTTTGGGTTTCTCTCAACTGCAGCTTCCAAGTCCAGTCATGAATTTACGGGAGACTATCCCCTGAGTTTCTCACTACAAGTGTGTTGCACTAAGTTTGCCCTATATCTTCTTCCCTCTTCAACTTTGTAATCGAACTAGTCATGACCGACCCTATATTCCTAGTCTCTTCTGGAGCGAAACTTCTTCCAGGCGGCTGACTTGTAAACTTGAGCCTACAGACAGCATAGCTCTCTTGTGGTCGAATGTAATGGCTGCGCAAGCACTGCAGAATAGGCTAACATGTAGCGCCACACGTTTCGGTATGTGCCTCAGTTTTGCTTCAGGACTGAGTCGATTCTAGCTGTCACCGAACAGCCATTTGAAATGGTCGATCGGTTCACCTTTGGTACTTACATAGCTAAGTGTGCTACTTCGCGTATCAGCTATCCACAGATTCAACCATCTGTGGAGACTGCGGCTGATGTTACTGTATGGATCAGTGACCTGGATATTGCGCGCTGATGTCGCTGGGGGTTCAGTCGTCTTTGCTCGCCTGTGTTTGCTGTATGTCGTTTACATCTGGTGAGAGAACCGCGCGAGCAGTGCTGAGGCGCTTAGGTTGACTAGGTCATGTACTCCGTATGCTCACTGACCGTCTTCCTCATCGTGCATAACGTGGTGTTAGTTCGCCTAGTTGGGTACAAATGCGAGGTTAAGCTGACCCGTGCTCTCTTCGTGAGTGCGGACCTCGGGATGGGCCACATCACTGGCTGCAGGCTCTGTCGGGCATGGTTCAGTCGCACAGTCAGTTGCTCATTGGCATTTCCTTTCCTTCATCTTTCCATTACTATTGCAGCTTGTTTACCTCCCTTCTCCGTATTCCTCTCTCTATTCTTTGTTTTTTTGTTTATTTTTGTGCCGTCGACGCGAGTCTTGGCAACTGAGTCCAACGCATTTCGTGGTCGCTTAACACGACTACGATGAACTGTGCTGCATTGAATATAGTCAGCTAGGTCAACTGCGCCAACGGCTAGAAGCGCCATCGACACAGTCACGAACATTTACCGGCACTATTCCATTCTTTCCTTCGCTTCCGACTCATGAGCGTCTTGTTTTGCGTAATACATCTTCCTGTTTATATTTTTCCATACCGCTTTTGCTTAGTATTATTATGACGATCGTAGTCAAGACCACTTGCCCCACTGCATCCTGTCTCACAGATCGTGCTTGCTCCGCTGTACGACGCGCCCATCAAATCTTCGCGTATTGCCTACTTTATCGCTCTTGTGACACACAACGTGAGCTTACTTCCATCTCTCCCTTGCGATCGGCTGTACAAACTCTGTACGTCCAGCGGATTCCACGAGAAATGGTTAACATTTTCCGTCGGAATATGAAACATGGAATTGCTCTGACTACCTGGAATTTCAACGAGGCGTGCCCGACCGTACATCCTTAGTTCTTTTCCTAATTCTATTGTTGGTTACACTCACAAAACACGATTGATTGATTTGAGTGTCCGCGCGCCTGACCAAAATCGATCGGCTTATGCTAACCCCGTTAATAGTCACTGTAGCATTCGTACGGAACATGTTCTGTCAATTCAGTTGTGCCCAATCCACATGTCCCATCTGGTTCAGTTGTATTGAACAGCCAAAATCCGAGAACTAAGAACTGCGATGAATTCAATTGCTGTGCTCGCAATGTACACAAATCTCTGAAGAAAACATCTAGTCAAATAAAACGGAGACGATATAGCCTCGTGTGATGGTACGAAAGGAAAGCCAGGATGTAAGCACTGCTAAGAGAACACTTTGTCCCTTTGTTCTCTACGTAAACTCGGATCGCAGCATTACAGTACCTCGTTTTCATTGCTTTGTTGTTTACTTCATCCTCGTTAAGACTGGCATACGACAAAGTGCGCAATTTGTTGCAAATCGGTCACATGTATCAATTGTCTGAACACTATCGATCGATATCTGTTGCTTCTCAGATACCCACTTGCATTAACTCATTTATGTGCTCACTTTAATCTCCCCATTACATGACACCTGCGATACTTACTCCCCGCGTCTATCCCGAAATAATGCAGCTTCAAATGATAGTGAAGCCGATGTGGGCATTGCTCTGAGTCCCAGGAGTGAAGCTGTCCTGATTGATTGGATCCCAATCAACAGCCGGATGTGCGCCGTCAGATTGGCTGCCTCGTTCAAAGTTCCGGTCGCGTGGGACCAATAGGTTCTTATTTGTCTTCGCTGGTTACCCCCCCCCCCCCCAATTATGGCGCTGACTCGGTGAAGCATGGCTTCTGTTATCAGCTGAACTAGCTTTTTCGACACCGAAATGCTCGGATACTGGGGTGCTAGCTAGTGTTTTGAACGCTCAAGTTGGAATGTTGTCTAGTGATGAACTGCATCTTGGCAGCCAACAAGGCATAGGCCCGTGTATTGATAATTGTGAGCATTTGCTGCACCGGTGTGAAGATGTTCGTCTACTTCTCGGGTGCACCAGCTTCCAACGCAGCACCCGCCAAAGCATGATATGGTGCTCACCAGTCTGGGCCGAGCCATTGACGTAAGTCGCAATCAGTCACCGTTGCGTTTAAAACTCGATCAGTTTGGGGCACAAGCCTGTACTCGACCATGCACATGTATGTGCTGATCTGCAAGTGCCTTACCGTGGTCACCCACGAGGACGTTGTGAGTGCATACACACTTGGCAACTGGCGAGGCCGGATGTTCTGCATGTGCTGTACCCAAGCGAAACCAGAACCGTGATATGGTAGTGGGAAACTTTTAGTGGCAAGCGTAAAGCAGCATATTCCACTCAGCACGTGAGTAAACAAAACTGTTTTTTGATGATAATCACATGGACGCGTGAATGTTTTTCATTTCGAAGCGATTCAGTAGTGGTCACTGATTGGTTGATACACCAATACTTATGCACTCAGGCAGCATTTGTAACCTTTCCGGCTGAATAGCGGTGAATGGATTTGACATGATCAATGACCCTACCATTCCTCTCCCCTTTGTTTTGAGCTAACAGATCTGGAAGCGCTCGCCTGGTTGGCGTTAACGATTTGAGCGGCTTAACAAAGCTTCAGTTACTGGTTGGACGTCAATCACCTGCACCCGCTCTTCCAATCACCGACATCAGTCGGTGATTGGAATGGCGGTTCTTGTTTCTCGGTTCGAGAATTTTGGTCGCACATGGTCCAAAGGGCGCCGCACGATCCGGCTATCATCAATTTCTGCTTCTACGATCTATCCGTTAGTTGTTTTGACGACGGTTGCCTCCCACACAGAGTCTGTAGGTAAACGGCCGTAAATTGCGTCTGACTGTCACAGTTCTGTCCCTGCTACAATTATCAAAATGTACCTTCACCCGTTGTTGACTTTCAGCAACTTGTGACTCAATGGTCTCTTGCGGTAAATCTAATCGTATACGCAAGCCACGACCGAACATTAACTCTGCCGGACTTCTACCGGTTGTCTCGTTTGGAATGTTCCGGTACACGAACAAGGAATGATCCAAACGCACACGCAGTGGAGCAAGGGAGCAGTTATCGGGGTCGATGATTGTGTGCGTCGGTTGAGCGGACCGACAGTCTAAAGCATCATCGAAACCATGCACGGTTACTAAAGTAACTCAATCGCTTCGATGAGATCTACTGGTTACGGAACGAGTGACTTTCCTCCGACATCTGAAGGGCTCATTTATGCGAACAATACGCTATAGGATCAATATTTTGTTTTGTTTCCGCTGCATGGATTCTCTAGCCATTGGCGCGGGTTCCCTAAGGATATGCATATGACTATCAGGCGGTCAGGGCACATGGTCCTGACGTAACAGTTGGACTAATTATCGTTGTGTTTGGCTATCGAACAGGTTACTACCCGTTTCCCTAACTATTTATCATGTACGGAGCAACCTAAAAATATCTAATGCTTAATTTCTCTTCAGGATCTGAAATTTTTCAGTTACTGTTTATCCTTGTGATCTGCAGCAAATCACGCGAATCTCGGTGACCTAGACGTCAGTCGCCAACCACTACATTCCGAGTACTATTCCCAGCTGCGGATATCTCTGCCTCTTATGTCCAAATGTGGACAAAATCGATCCTAGAGTACATTATTGGGAACGGGTAACACCGGATAATTTCTAGTTGTCGGACTGACTGAAGTGCACTTCAAAATAACCCTAAGTCTCCATAAAGACTGCGGGTACTCTAAGTCCAAACATTGCGTATGCGATTTATTTGTCATTTCACCGTTGCTTGCCTCAGGTTAGATTCTGATTGGCTGACCTGCATCCTCCTTTAAGCATGATTTTATTGAGTTATGATTTTACACATCCACTTAAACGCATCTCTTCGACTTTTCCTAATATGATCAGTTTGGCTGTCGCACTGGGATCCACAACAACCGTCACCTATCCTCGGGGTCTCACATACGAACTACTTGGTTGCAGCAATAAAATGGGACAGCCCTTCCCACTGCATACATTTGTATGCCAACCATATTCGACCCACATGACATTAGTTACCGTTGCGTTTACAGTGGTTGACTAATCAAACGTGGTGCGTATAGTGTCAGTGGATGTTTTAGCAAATCATGTTCGTAATACATTCTGGGTGTCTGGATCGCTCAAATGGTTTCTTTCGCACTCTTTATGCAACAGAAGTGTTGACCACTGTTTCTCTCGCTTACCTCCCTCTTCAGATACTGACAGCAGCTGTGCTCTTTTTGACTCGCAAGGCCTTTCGAATCCCTCATCGATTCACTCTCTGTTACATTGGCTGTGTGCTGCTTTCGTGCCTGGGCATTATTGCTGGGTACCTTTTAAACCGACGCGACCATACCAGTGATCTACACATTTGGAGAGGTGAGTGTTCTTATTCTCCTTAACGGCAGGTTGCATGCAACGGCTGCGCACTGCTTTTGCCGCAAATTACAAAGTTTTTCTCAGTCATCACTTACCTACAGCTTCTCATGTCGATTGGAGGGGTCATTTTGAAACACTGATTACATAAACGGATTGTGACGCACTTTCTCAATGTGGACCACGATTCACCTTATAGTCGGATAGATTGCGGATGTTTACGCATCTATCAGAGCTCTAAATGAGCACCCATTTATCTCTCCATATGTAAGAAACAAATGATTTATTTAGTTTGCCCTTCGCGATCCATTCACACAATCTGTGCTTTAAAATCACCCTCCGATCATTCATTAACCATTGTGCATCACAAGTCGTGCCTCCTTGGCTTTGTGGTCTTCGCATCGTCTAACATCCCAGTGTTCCAGGGCTCCATGCTTGCTATTTCTACCTGATAAAATCATCTAAGTACAAAACCGGCCGTGTTTTCGAGCGGGCAACTTTCAATATCCACGGGCTTCTCGTGTTATCGTTGCCGCTGCATTATGATCGTTAGGGAAAATTCTGCATGTCACTTGTTTTACTTCTCTTCCGGACGAATCGCTGGTCAATCACAATTGCAATTCCACTGACATAAAGCAGAGGTCTACCCTCATTCTCTTCCAAGTAGTGGTATATTGTAATATGACGACCTGGTGATCAGAAAACAAGTGGAGACCCAAGCTTTAGGGGTGTTTGCTCGTCACTGTCCGGCTCTTGCTGTCCTCCGGGCATCAAGGTGGCGAGGTCTATGAGGCAGCATCTTGTGGAAACTCCGTCACATGCTACACTCGCGCGGTTGTGTTTCATCTTGCATTTTTGAGGCCAAGAAACTGATGCACATTGTCGGTTGACCGCGCCTCCCTTCTTGTAAGCCTGTTGACACGGGGTTGATGACTCTTTTATCTCAGAACGCATTCATTGTGTCCAAAGTTTGTGCGTTATAAGCTGAACGAGGTTGGATTGGCACACGAGTGTCATGTGTTCTATGTAACGCTAGAGGAGTACAATATTTCGCATCAGTTTGCCGTCACCTGCCTCAAATCAAGAAGCTTCTCGTGTGCTTGCAGGTATATCCTTTACTGCGTATAATTTGTTTTAAATCTTTTAAGGCTGCATGTGGCTTGTTGCGATCGGATCATCTTGGCAGTCTGTAGCTAAACTGCACTGTTTCATCCGCTCCACAGTGACTTGGCTGTCGCGTGTAAGACTCCGATTTGAACCCTCCAAACAGTTTCCATCCATCACCCACACCGTCGTCGCGTGGGTTAGAGTGTGGAGATAGGAATCCTCTGACAGAGTCCCGTGTGCAGATTGTCAATGAGAGAGATTTATCGACCCGCGAATTCTAGCAGTGCGTCTACCCTTTTTCTCTACTCTGCTTGTGCTTGTCTGCTTCTCCTGTACGAATCTACTTCCTTATGATCTATGCTGACGGTTTAGCTAAATAGTCTTTCCACTTAAGGATCTCATTTCACACAAGCTTTTTCACCATCAGCACTTTGTAGCGGAATCTGGATATGCGCCTAAAATTCTCCCGATTCACAATCGCCCTTCACTTTTTTAGCTATGCAGACCGTCATGTGTTTTCCTCTCTGTATGCGTTCACCCTTTGTGTGGAAGCATCTTGACTCACAAGCACCCTTCCCACTTTGTCGCTACCCAGGCTTTCGCCACTCCCTCTCTGTGCGCGTGGAAGTATATGCGTTTGTTTATCCTGCCATATTGTCCTGCTGCTCCAGACTCCATGTGTAACATACGGAACAGGAAGAAAGTTAGAGGCCGAAATTGAACATGTAGGCTCTGTAAAAGGGAATCAATTAACAATAGAAAAGGTGCAAGAAACGTTACAGTTAACCGTTCTCTTCCGGTTCTTCTCCTTCCTCTGTACTTGAACAAGGATGGCGTCCTGTAAGGTAAACGGGAAAAATGGCATGAAGGCAATGACTCAAATTCGACCACGCGCCGAGTATACGTCGCTCGTTACACATGTTCACGGAATGACCTCAACCATCATGTTCCGGATTCTGTGCATCGCGCCTTCACATTCAACCATGTGATCAATCCTGCATTGTTTATTGGTTATGCTATCTCCGAATGGGAACGAACGTGTGTCTGTCGATCGATCAACGTCCACAGACAACACTGTGCATGTTTTGTCACTTCACTCTTGGCTTGAAGCATGGGAACTTCCCATAACATGCCCACTTGAGCGTTACCCCAGCGCCGCTAGTTGCCAAACTCAGAACGGGAACAATGAATTTTTTCTTGCTATTTCATTAATGTGTTGCAAATAGCAATGTAGATCTTGTATCCAACCTCTCTTTTCATCAATTTGCGATTGTCTCTTACGCACAGCTCGACGACAGCGTTTAGTCGCTACACTATACCATTTCTCATCCAAGTGCATCCATAGCGTTCTCGAATTCCTCCTTAACGAACTCATGTTCCTCCATAAATCTTTCAAGATGATCCATAACGCCTTGAAGTTGAATCCAACGGGCACAAACATTTCCAAAAATTACGTGCTGTTCGTTAACTGACCAATCTCAAATAAGCAGTTATCATAACATGCAACCAGTTCCCTTGCGAACTTTCAACCAAGCAAGAACAACCAGCATTTCCCGAGATAGACTGAATGTAGTGTATTGCTGGTATTCTCAATCTGTCGCTTACAAACGTACAGTGGGAACATTCAGTGCGTGCATATGACATGAAATCAATAAGGCAACTAATTCAATCCTGAAGCGATCGTTGTCATCACTTCCAGTGGCTGGTCTTCACCTTGGCAAGGCTAAGCTGGATACGAGATCCACTTGCTTGCACAGGTTGGGTTTCAGCCGCCGGATTGCGGAAGCCTCGGCAAATCGGAGCAGTGTCGGACTGTTCTGCTTACTGACCACCTCGAACGAGTTACGTGGGTCTTGACACACATTGCAATCGAGTAGTTGTCGGCAATTGAGCTGGCAGGTAGTTTAGGGCCGCTCATCGCTACGCCTCGCGGAACATGCCCCATAATCCTTGGAGATAACCTTCTCTCAGTCCGACCAATGTACATGTTATCACACGACAGTTAAATTGGGAAATACAGGAGGCGATGGCTTGAGAGAAAGGTTTATCTAGGTTGGATTGGCGCAGCAACGTTTTGGTTTTGGTGCAGTAGCATTAGCTCAGCAACGTAATAGCACCACTTTATAGTTTGCCGTAGCCAGTGGCAGAACCAATTGTCAGTTTGTTCGCCTTTGAAAGGTATGGTGATGAATACGTTCTTCTTGGGAACATCGGGTTGTTTCATCTTTCGGAGATTTTCCTCTCCATATCTTGCTATAAATTTACTGGGGTACCGATTATCGCGTAGTGTTGATGCAATGCGCTGCAGTTCATTCGGGATTGACTCTTCGGAACAGATCCGGCGCGCTCTTGTGAAGCAGGTGCGAACGAAGGATCGCTTATAGTTCATCTGGCAGTAACTGTTAAAGTTTAGGTACTGCCCTGTCCAGCTGGGTTTGTGATAAATCGACCGTATTAGCAATCCATCTGATCTTCACTTTAGGGAAGCATCCAAGAAGTGAAACATCTCCCCCGACTCTTTCCATGGTTAAACTGATTTCCGAATGACATTGGTTTAATTCGAGGTATACATGCGAGCAAGGTGGCTTTCCAGCACACCGTTTGAAGGCCCTACTCCGCATATGCACTAAGGAAAATCGGAGGCATAGTGATGGGCAGCCAGCTTAGACCTGTTCTAGCCGATATCTTCATATGCCTTGTAGAAAATAATCAACTACAACGAACCATAGTAAAGACACAGTTCTACGCCCGGTATGTAGACGACGCTTTTGTTGTCGTCGATACTGCACGGAAGGCGGAGAGCATGTTGGACGAATTAAACCGGTACCTGCCAGACTTATACTAACGACCTATTTCTTTAACTGTGCCGCTCACGACAGTTGGATTGGAAGCGGCCCCTTCCATTATAAACGTTTGTAATACATCAGTTATTTCCCACTCAATTGTGCGCTTTTCTGAATTCTGAGCTGCGTCACAACCCACAAATGGAGTGTCAGTGCAAAAATGACGACCAATCTGAGTCTTTCACCCGCATTTCGGTCAAACCTTGGATCATGCTTACATTGCGTCAACTTTTCCCGCATCATTGTGAATACTTTCTCTTCACTTGAACTCACTGTTTGTGTTTCGACACTATTGAGGCACGTTGGCTCATCGGCTACCATTGGCGAACGTGGTTAGTGGGTGAAATTCCGATTAGACTCTACCCCCGATGCAGATGTCAATACATTTCCGATGACTTGGCTAGTTGCCTTGAGCGACGGAAGCTTTGTCTACTAAGGAGACGATGAATGGGATCGCTTGTTTAGCGTTTACCACCCGCTGTTTTCGATGTGAACCAAGAGCACATCAAAAGCAAAACCGGTTTCAGTGACAGAAAAGGTTCTAAAAATCCAAAGTGGATGTCTGTGGTTGTCCGGGTTTTTATATTCATGATCTATCAATCGAAAGACCATGTTCCTATGAGTTCACCAGCTATATAATATGCGTATATATTTATCTCAGTCCCCTGAGTTGTAGTTTGGATCGACTGCCACATCTTCGAAACCACATGAGTCGTCCTCATTTTTTAATCGTGAGTGATTTTAATTGTCATGGGGTACGCTGACATGAAGTCTAGCTCATACCTGGACATTGTGAAGTCGAAGCAAAGTTCGTGAACTTGATACTTGAAACTGGAGTAGCGCAGCACATATGCTATCCGACACGTATAACACAGCGCCTAACTCCGTCGTGCCTAGACTTAAT
Source organism: Dicrocoelium dendriticum (assembly GCA_944474145.2). NCBI lineage: Eukaryota > Metazoa > Platyhelminthes > Trematoda > Plagiorchiida > Dicrocoeliidae > Dicrocoelium > Dicrocoelium dendriticum. Next base: position 39,009,460 of record OX104070.1, on the reverse strand, counting down.
ATTACCACGTTGTCGATAAAATGCGTGTGACATTCAGATCCCGGAGCCACTGTCAGCAAGCAACTATTCATTGCTACTATGGAAGTACATATACCGTATTCCCTTCCGCTGGAGCCAGCTTACAACTATTGGAAAACTGACTTCGACGGTCCTACTTGAGCCGCTAGCCAAGTGGAACGGTCTCTGACACAAGCTGCATCTATGGAAGTGTTGGATTGTTATGAAACCGAAATTGACATTTCTCCGTCCCCGTTTTGTACCACTGAAGTATCGGAAAGCTGGATCAATCAAACCACATTGGTTCGACAAGGACTATGGTAAACTTCCTCTGTGTTGGCATATACTGGGGGATTTCCTCTCCGGCTCTTTACCGACTCAAGCGTATAAAAGTCAGTGGAATGTTTGCAACATTGCAAAAATGCGCAAGCGCCGGTATTTAGAAGAGCCACTCGCAACCGCCACAAACACACCCGAAGCGAACCTTTGCTTACATGAAGCGGCGCCTGAAGCCGGCAGGTGATCTACCAGTGTTAGAGGGCTCGAATGGACAGCCTCCGACCTTCAGCACTGAGCGTGTGTCCGGGTTTGCGGTTCACTTCGATTTCGTGTTCTCAAACGTAAAGGTATATGTGCCGAATTCGACGTTTTTCGCGCTTACTGAACTCCGTAGTTTGGATTGCAGTGTTTGGAAAGTGCACCAACTAATCACCAACCTTGACGGCGCCAAGCCTGCTGAGCCTGTTTGGATTTACCACCTGATTCTAAAGTCTTCATTGGCCATCATTTCGCCTGCTTTTCAACAGGTGTCTGTCCGAGGTTTCATTGCCGAGCGACTGAAAATGCTCCGTTTTAAAGCCGATTCCGAAAGCCGCTGACCCCAGCAATGGGGCAACTACAGGCCAATCTGGCGAAATCGAAAGATCTGACGTCCGCACAGCGCGGTTTTATGCCGAATCGCTCATGCGTTACCAATTTTCTCGTGCCAATGCATGACTGCTTGCAGACAATGATCCGTGAACAATCTGTCGACGATCTATGTTGATTTCAGCAAGGCGTTCGGAAAGGTAAACTGTGAGGTCCTCTTCCACAAGCTGAGAATGCGCGGTATTAGGGGATCTGGGAGTTTCTCGTTAGGCGAAACTACAGGGTACGAATCAACGGCTCACTAAATGACCGTTATCCCTTTACTCCATGACTCGGTACTGGGGCCCACTCTGTTCCTAATTCACATCAACGATCTACCTCAGCTTCTTCGGTCGCCATTTGCGCTGTTTGCGAGCGACCTGAAAATCTGGGAGACGATTAGCACCCCCGAAAACTTACATATTTCAGCAACACCTCAACCGCCTCCCCTTGTGGTCCGTATAAGTCCGCCTCACTGGTTAACCCCACCAAGTCGGTATTCCTTAGCCTGGGGAAGGGTGGTGACGGTCGAACCTACACTTTTGACGGCCAAACGCCTTCCGTGAAGGACCTAGGTGTCCTCTTGTGTTATGACATAAACTCTGTGGACTATACGAGCAGTCTGTATCGTAACGGACTGCGCATGCTTTGGGCACTCAAGCGCAGCTTCTGCATTTGGTCTGAAGAAGTCGCTACTAGCCTCATTTCATCCGTCATTAGCCTAATGCTAGAGTACGGCTCACCCGCGTAGTCTTCGACCACCCGAGACGAGGCGCAGATCGAACAGGTTCAACTCGTCACTACCAGGCTCATCCCCAGGTTACATGGTTTGCTGTACGAAGCTCGGTGTGAAAAACCAGTACTCTACACCTTGTCGGGTGCGAATCGATCTCATCCCGACTTACCTCCCATTACATCTCTTTGACTTCCCCATCTTGAGTCCGCTGCTCCATTTGCGAACGTCATGCAACAAACGCGGACGCCGGTACAAGCTTGTGATGCGAATTATAAAGCGAGTTCTCCACCCCATGTGTTTCGAACATAGAGTGCTATATGTTTGGAGCACTAGCAGCACATGCAGTGGCCAACACTGTGCAACAGTTCAAAATCTTGCTGGGTCTACATTTCACCGTTAATCGGCTCAGGAAAATACCGCACACTGACAATATCTTCTCACATTTGTGGGTCTCCTGGTACTCTGGCATATATTCTCCGAATGCTGCATAAGAACTTGAAGAACGATTAGAGTATCAAAATTTGGCAGATATTGGTTATAACATTTTGATAATATTCCGATGGAATTTTACTGTTATAACCTAATACTTGTTCCCATAATACAGTTATATGTATATATATCCCCGGTGTGGCTGCTCTTGATGTGCATGCTGACAAGGTGCCTACCTGTCTATTACCCACTACCTCGTCCATACTGGCTCTAGGAGACAGTTGATCGTTGTTCGAGGGGACAGGGTGCACGGTCCTTGCGGTCGTGTTAGGATCAAAGAATGGTTCCATGCACTCTGTGTGGAGCGGCCTACGGTCCAGCCACCGCATTGTGTGCGCTTGATTCCCAGATACAGCATGCTTGTGTTTGCCTGTGAAGGAGTGTGGGCCGGCTCCGTTGATGAAACGTGGTTCCCATCCGCATGCCTCCCGGTCTTATTCCCTCGGGTTTACACTGGATATGGGGTGTGTGGATGGAGCTGTGGGTGGTGCAGCGCAAGCCACCCATGGTCCCTCTGTAGGTGCAGGCGTCCTGTGGCTGGCCCCAGTGACAGGCAAATCCGAAACCGGATGCCGCCAACCATATATATATATATATATATATATATATATATATATATATATATATGGGTAGCATATTTTTGATGTAACCTGTTAGAGTTCTTCGTAACGGTCTCCTAACCGCTCGTGGCCATGGGTTCGGATGATGATGGATCCGAGGGATGCATACTAGTGACTGGTCCCATTAAAATGAAACGGTCATCTGGTACCTCTCTGGACGTGTGGATGGCCGGGAAAGTTGAAAAGTGCTTCGAAGAACCCTCAATGAAAACCTATTCATGGTAGGCGGCATCCATCGTGGTGTGCGTGCGTGGTAACAACTGTGACCCATGCGGCACTCGATGTGTGCTCAGTGTAACACGCCTGCTCTAATTGAGGCTGATCAGAACATTGCACACCGATGTGCGCGCTTGTTGCTAAACTGGCTGCCTGAGCACGTTAGCGCTGTATACTCGTCGCTTACATATTGTGTTGTTCATTGTTTCCTCCTTGACTAACAAAGCGGTGTTTTTGTGGTACTTATCGCCGCATACATTATCAAACCACACTGCATCCCTCTTTCATACGAACACCGCATCCTCAACTTTCACTGTGATATCATCACACTGTCTCTTTTTGTTTATGCCTACAAATTGCGATAACCTGTCTACCTCCGTTTCCCAGATAGCCTTTTCCCTTTCTCCTTTCCCCAGAGCATGCACTGGACAAACCAGCTAACTGGTTGAATTGTCTTCAATTTACCATATTTTTCCTCGGTTGCACCGGAGCTCGCTTTTGGATGACACTGATTGCCTTCTCTCTGTTCCTGCAGCGGTTCCGGAGCGTCTGTTTTGTTCTGCGACACCAGACCTGGATTTATCTTGTCGGATTTGCGTAAGTTTCTACTAATTATTCGCATCTTTGAGATTTCTTCTCTCCTCATTTTATGGTTGGTGTTGCATTCTATTCCATTGCCTTTGCCCCTTTTGCTATTAAAATGCTATCATTAATGATATCATCCGCGTTTTAATGTATTTTGGCGAATGCAGATATGATTTAGTGCCTGGAAATTCACCCATTTGGAGGTCATATCGCGCTGCATACGCGACTAAGTGGACCAAGCGGTTGTGTGTTCCAGCGGACAACCACGAGTTAGAAGCTATGATTCCCCTTGTCATGCATGTTTATATTCCTGTGGGCACGGAGTCCGCTTTTTCCGTGATACGGTAGTTTACATCTGAGTACCCTCATTCCCCACATTTTTCGGACTCTGGCTGACCAATAACTCAAGCCTTATGCTCGCACCGCGACTTCTAATTGGTAACTTTTGAACCGCACAGAAGTGCATGTTAAGCTCATCTTTACTCATTGAACCACTTACCCATGGGACAGAATTTTCCCCTCGCTCTCGAATATCTTTGACACTTTCTACTAGCAACGTTTGCTGTTGGGTCCAAGGACTCAGTCGTGTTTTCTTCCTTTTAGCCTCCCTGCTATTGTCACCAGCGTACTTCTGCTCGCTTCGTCTTGGCACATTGTCAACGACGTGGACCCCGCATTTCAATATGGCCGCAATCAGGTATGTCTTCCTTTGGGATGTTCACTCTGCTCGTATGTACTTCGTGTTTTGTGTGAATCGCGTGTTTCTGCGTCACTCGCTCGTCTCACTTCATTTGCCTGCTGTGCATTGTGCTATCCTTGTTCTTCACACGGAACCACATTCAGTTTGTTGCCTGCTTGGATTAGCACGTGCATTTAACCTTCAGTTTGCTAATCTTCCTGCGATGATACGACAGATGACACGAAGAAATTACTTTAAGGGCTTGGTCATACTTTTGTGTGCCATCTCCCTGATTGGCAAATCGGGGCCGGCGACATCAGTGGCTGGACCTATTGTCCGATATGGGGTAGTCACGAAGGCAATGGTGTATCTGCATTTGGTCCCCCACATCTGATTGTCACCGTTCTAACCTCCTAATACTTTTACTCGCTTTTTGTATTCCGCTTTACTATTTGTTTCATTCTTCCCATCCTTGTTGATTATTCTTATTCCTGCTGTTTATAGTTTGGTTGTTTGTAGTATCCGTTGAGTGCTTGGGTTGCAACGTGCAATCCTAATTTGGTTCACGAGTTACTTCAATGTGAGCCCCCATCAGTCCGATTGCTCGCGTCATGTCGGAATCAGCTTAATTTTCTGTGTTACTCGCTCGCTATTTTGCATTTCACAACCGGATTCAATTTCGTTTGAAGTATTCAAGCAGGATATATGCCTGCGCGCTATTGACGGGTTCCAGTGGGACGGAACGGCCGTCTACTACTTTCCTGGATGTGTAGTGGCTGTCTGCATGAGTCTAACCACGACGGAACTTCACATAATACCCAATAAATCCCCTTCTGCTTACAAATGCTCAGTAGTCGCCTTAGCAACTACATGCCACCTCGATTGGTGGAGGCTGGCATAGGAAGTCGTGGTTCTGGGGGCCAGCTCTCTCCCCCCACACACATTCACAACATTCATAACAGTGAATGTTGGGCCGCGCTATATCGCAGTTAGATATCGGTCGTGGCGGTCCGCAGCCGTTCCGCATAAATCAGTGGCATAAGTCGCTGGCTGGCAAGAGTAATGTCATGGGTTCGAATCCGGCAGGATTCGGCGGGTGCGCGCTACTGACGAGTCCCAACAGGACGAACTAACCATCTAGCGCTTTCCAAGATTTCTGGTGCCGGTCTGCTTGGGTCATACTACGACGAATCTTCACAAAACCAGGTGGGATAGTTAGCCGGGGTTTTAGATCTTACCAGTCTTGATGTGCAGTCCACATGGGGAACAGACTGCATCTAACATTTGTTTGCCATTATAATTGCCATCATTAGTATTAGTATAGTGGCCCAAATCATTGCACCTGGATGTACTGCACTTCGTCCCTGCCCATGATACACATCAAACAATGCAACTCTATCTCGGTAAGAGAAAGAAACGGTACGTGTGCTGAAACCGGACGAATCAATTGTTATCATAGCCCATAAAATGGGATGGATGATAATATTAGTGAACAAAGTGGATTGTACCGAGGAACAGCTCCTGCATAAGGCGACAACCTAATAACGCATTGAAAAGACCTAACCTCGGAGCTAACAAACAAAATAAACAGGACACTGACAAAGCTTAATCAGTTGTGCGAAATCACTGCATAGGAATGCGAGCTCGAGACTCCAACGTTGTACAATTCTATTTACTCCCATTAGTATAGAAAGAAGGGACACTATTACCACCAATCGTGTCATTCCCAGGCCTACCCATCTACAATCTGGCAAAGGAACTATGGAGGCACCTCAAGCACCTAATCAGTGGATCGTAACAATCCATTAACAATGCCCAACAATTTGTGGTGAAACTCGGAGACTTACGAATAGACCACGATGCAACGACGGTGTCCTTTGACGTAACCGCCCTATTCACTTCCATCAACTTCTATCTGGAATATGAGATTATCGCAGTACGCCTGGACAATAAGCGGTGAGGTGGGAACATTACGACTGGACACGCTTGCAAACTTCTCTGCCTATGCCTCCAAATTCATTTTATGTTTGCTGGAAAAAGTTTTTAAACGAGTGAAGAGTGCGCCAACGATATTTCCTTCCTTGGGCTCATCGCGGAGATCGTCATGCAAACATTAACAGATTGTCTACTGCCAATTATTAATCCGAAACTGAAGGTACGATTCGTCGATGATACTTTTTTAATACTCAAACGTAGTCAAGTGTCGACTTCACAGCAATTCCTTAATAATGCCATGGACGACATCCAACTTATCATAGTATCCGAAAAACAACTTTCCTTTTTTAATGCATTATTAATCAGAACTATAGCCGGTGAATCGCAAACATCAGTTCACAGGAAAAGCACGCACCTAGATGGGTCAGATTCTGAGCTTCAACAATAACCGTCCTAAATGTGACAAAATAAGCTCTACGCAGACACTGTTTTATGTAATAGAAACTCCCTGCAATACTACGGAAGTGAAATGGGAAAATGAGAAACTGATTGTGGAGATAGCGTCAACTGGGGCTGGGATTGACTTTTGGACTGTTTGAATGACCAAAATCGATAACTCGAGACAGAGATAGAGATGGTAGACCAAGTAAACTAAATAAACATGTATACACAAGGCTCAGTAGTGCAATGTAATTAAGTAGGTAAGGTAACAATCAAATAACTAAGTAACGGTGTCCGTCGGCCAAGGTAGTAGTATCGGCCGTATGAATCGTTTTTGGACACATAATTCCGGCTTCAGATGGTGAATGTACATAGCCTCGGCGATAGATAAGAGTTGTTTGCGGAATCCTTGGGAGAAGTGTTCAGGTAATGAGTAAATGACTTTGAAGTCATTCTCTGAAGCTGTATGACCACATTCAAGGAGGTGCGACATGATAGAGCTGTCTGAAGACCTCATTTCGCCTTTGTAAAACCATGCAGGGATGTGTTCACGAATCCTCTGAGATAGGCGTCTCGTCGTGCGACCCACGTATCGTGCACCACAGGAGCACGAGTACTGATAAATGATCATTGAACGGGTCAACGGCGGTAGTCTATCCTTCAAGGGTTTTGTAAGCAACGGCTTATTGTGAAAAACGATTCTCAGGCGGGCCGCGAAATAAGTTTTCTCGACAGCATCTTTCAGACGTCTGGATAACGTATCAGCTGCAGAATCACCCTTAAAGGGTATATGTATGAAAAGCTCTTTCTTAGGAGCAATGCTCCTAGGTGGCTTTCGATTGCTTTCCTTCAAATGTTTCATGATAAATTTATCCGGATAGCCATTTTCCCTGAGGGCGTCGCTGATTCTCTGTAGTTCTTCGTTGACGGTATCCGGTGTACAAATACTGCGCGCCCTGAAGGCGAGAGATCTGATTAAACTCCGCTTGTGCTGTAGTGGTACTGCGCTGTGAAAGTTAGTGTACTGCCCAGTCCATGTGTGCTTTCTGTGTACCTTTCTGCTGCATGATCCGTCCGAGTTGCGGATAACTTCTACATCCAAGAAAGGTAACCGGTTTCCGATTTCGTGTTCACAAGTGAAACGAAGATTCCCCTGTGCGTCATTGAAAGCTTTCAGCAACTGTTCCGCATGCTTTTCGGATTTGCAAAGTACGAAGGTGTCATCCACATATCGTACGTACATTTCGGTTTCATATTAATGAAATGGGAATCTTTGCTTTGCTGAAGATCAGCATTGCCCGTGATTCATTGAAAATGAGAAACACCTATTCAAAGTATGTAAACGCGACAGATACCCCCAGAGTTTCCTCTGAAGATGTTTAGATCATATGTCAACGAGCACAGTGCCTGCGCCAGTGGCAAAGAAACAGGTTGTTCTGTGGCACATAACGACCATATCCGAAATGTTTCCTAGATTGTTCAAACAGCATCCTATTCAGCAAGCCTCTGCCACTCTGAGGAAAATATTGTCAAAACCAAAAGAGAATGAGTAATGCAAAAGACGCAGAATAGCCTGTACAAAATAAATTGCCGAAATTGCGAGCAAATAGGACACAGTTTACCAACAAGATCATGCGTGAAACACTGCAATCTCGCTAGTTTCAGTGAACGTAGTCGGTGAAAGCCACAGCTTCGACTGGAAGAACATAGCGATTCTGCCCTAAATAGAAGCGCAAGAAGGAGGGGTTTTTTGTAGCCTAGTTTTCCACCAAGAATCCACTAAATATACATATCGACATCGATCCAGTATACCAACCACTGAAGCAAAGTATGCTCAGTCGGATTGAAGGCCGCAGTTCGAATGAGCGTAATCCGCCACCCAAACAGTCAATATGAGCCCAGACTACTGGAGTGTGCCCATTTTACCAATCCAACTACAGGAGTCTCAACCACCTCGCAACAGTACTTTTTCAGCCAATGGTTGTGGCCCTAACGCAACTGTGGAACCCAATGAATGACCAACGTTTGTATAAGGAATGGAGTAGCGGCTGACGAAATCCATCATTGGGTTTGCCTTCCACCAGCTCCTGCTACGAAACTGCCACACTCCTGCACTGACTGGGTCACCACGTATGGTGATGATACCTCTGCAATTGTATTCTCCAGTCCAGCGGACACCATAATAACTGAACGGTTTATAACTCATTATGCGCGTTTTTGCACAGCGAACGCCCCTTAACTGTTACGATTCACACTTCGTCATGTGCAGTATTCGCACCGTTTCGTGTGTTTCCGCGGTTTTGGATGCATTTATGTCTAGTCATTAGACTGATATACCATGAATACTTCAGTGCAACTTCTCTTACGCCTACGTGGCTCGTGCGTGCTCAGAAGTTGCTCGTTGCATCTGGTTTCACTTGGTTGCTGCAACTAGGCCGGACAATATTTCTGCTGTACATTTGAAACAACAAACATGAACATACGACTTAACTCCTCAAACCTATGAGAATTGATATCACGGTGGTATTTTGGGTCTAGGAAGCACGTAACTCCAACGATCTATGGCGGTCACTCCGCAATTTGTCAACCGCACTGGAGAGTTAAATCTCCGTGTACTGACCAGCCAACTTCAGAATCGTGGAGACCAATCAACGGACACAACGCCATCTCTACCGAGGAAATCTATTGTATGAAAGGCAGTTATGCTTTGCTTTCAAGCGCTTTGTAGTACAAAGACTTATGTGGATGCTGTTTGTCCCATCGAGATTCAATCCCGTGATTTTTCTCATTCCGCTAAACTTAAGATCCAAGTTATCTACTAGGGCATTAAGCGTTTCAGTGAACCTCTTATGGCTTTTCCTGGATTTACTCATCCATGGGGACATTGGGATATCATCTTATTATTCAGGGGTTGTGTGTACAGAATTTCATTGTGATCATTGTTACTGTATGAATAAAGAACCTGGTCATTACGCGTCGGGGACAATAGGGGGGCTTATTGTCCTTTAATTCTCTAGTGTCTGCGTTTCGTCGCACATATCCGCTGAGATCTCTGTTGAACCTCAACCACTTATGTTGATTTGGTCGTGTCCACACCATGCTCGCAAACGCCTGTCCCACTTCGCATTCCTCATTGTTGCTGTGCTTAGTTGATGGAGACCACTTATGAGAACAGTCAATAAGATGGTGGAATGAAATTACGAATCTGACCAAGAGACCTGATAATGCAGTCAAGAAGTTAGTGACGTCTCTGCATCCGGACTCTGGAATCTGGCTGTTAATCTACTAGTCTGCCTGTTTTCTCATTAACCGCTTACTGTGTTTTTCTTATGTACGTTTTCTTCATCCCTTATTTATTCGACTTTGTTGTACCAACTGTTCGCTGAGCCTGACTATTTTGTTGCAAACCTTTCGTCATCAGCCATGGTGGCATCATCAGTGCGCTAGTGTGTAGCGGAACGGTGCAATGCGCAAGTAGGTGTGAACCCGGCAGCTGCGCGCGTGCGTTTCTATAGGTCATCGTCATTAGTCATTAGACAGGTGTGATTTAACCATGGCCCGTTCGCCTCCGTGACTGAAAATGTTTCCTGAGCTGCTCATATGGTGTCCTCGTACAGTAGGAGCATTAGACTGCGGTGGTGGTTCTTTGCTTGCGGACTTTCATAGATGGCATCCAATTAGTGTCGATTTATCGTGGTGTGCCATGCTTCTAAGAATTCCCTTACTTGTTTCGTATTCTCACTTGCTAGAATCTCTAATTCTTTCGGATCATATAGTGATCTGCTTCATCCCCGTGTATAGAAACCAATGAATAAGAATCATACCTTCTTATGACCTTATTGTGCTCTATGATCCGTGTGGAAAGTTTCTTCCTGTTTCTCGGATGTAGTGTTTATCACATTCGCTGCAGTTTCTCTTGTATAGTACATGGGTTTGATTGTCTTGTTTGATTTTATTCTTCGCTCTTGAAAGCAATCCTCTCAGGGTAGCATTTGGTTTTTCGTGTTACCTTGATTCTATTTGGCGGCGACATTTTCATCCACGGAGCCAGACGGGCCATGGTCACGAGGCCTGGATTGAAGAGATCATTTTCTAATATCACCTATCCAAACGACTAACGACGATGACCTATAAGTGTACACGTGTGACTACCGGGTTCACATCTACTTGCGCATCACACCGTTCCGCTACACCCTAGCCCACTGATGATGTCACCTCGTCTGGTGACAAAACGTTTGCAACAAAACTGCCAGTCTCAGCGAACAGTTCGTCTAACAAATGAACAAACTCAACTACCTACATTTATTTGTATAGCATTGCTTCGCCCATTCATCATGGTAATGCGAGTCACGTCAACTGAGTCCGCCGCAGTGCAATGCGCGAACCGTGGTTGTGTAACTGAAATGAAGTTATCCGGCTTTTGAAATATCTAGGTCTAACCACGCAAGCTTTTTACATCGTCTCCACAACTAATGATCTATTCTTAGACAGTTCCCGATTGGTCCCAATCTCCGTACGGACCGAGGCTCTAATAATTGCCACCATTCATTGTCATTCCCGTTCCTCGATGACTAAGTACAACAAAACCAAACAGTGATTGAACTGTGATTCTCCTTCGTTCGTTAGGTACATTTACTAGGGACTTTTGCAACATAACCGCTCGGTGTACTCACGGGTACCTAGCCACAGCACCCTGCGTTCGTATCCATTGATTGATTTCGGTCTGTCAACTAATCGACTTGCCAATCTAACTTGCATTGTCTCTCGGCAGGCTCTACACCGTTACTGTTTGGTGTCAACTTTTAACCGACGTGCGTTTCCTGATTATCTCTCTCTCTCAAGCTGAAATCAGCTCTCTTTGGCACCTTCCTAATTAGCCTACTTTTTAAGAGTATACATATTTTACTTCCCTTAAGTGCATTGTTCTCACTTTTCTTCTCCATCGACAGCTGATCATTGCTCTGATCGTTCTGTTGCTAAACACATTCGCCACAACATTCTTCCTCATTTGGTACATCCGACTGGGCCCAACAACTAACGACAAATCTTCACTCGATCAGCACTCATCGGTACGTTCTGTTCTATTTTAGCGCGCGTGGTGCTTCTCTCGTGTTCGAACCTTCTATCAGGCTAATGACAATTTCCACACTGATTCGTCGCCTTTGGCTACCGTTTGTACTCTTTACACGAGGATTCCTCACCCTCTGGTTACTGCTTGTTTTGAAACTGGAAATTTCACTTCAATTTGCACACCATCTTTCCCGTTTAGTGAAATGTGAATTTTATGGTACTTGAACCGCTTTCGTTGTCCAAGCAATGCCCCTTATATGTCCGTTGACAACTTTCCTGGACGTGCATTATATGTTGGCAGTTCAACTATTTGGCCAAGATCACCAGATCATTGGTGTATACCATGGTCATGTCGGTGCGTGTCGCCTTCGTGGTTAGGAGCCTCGGGACCGGTCACCTCTCTGTCAATCGCGCCTATACTTCCGGTTTCCTTCATCTGGTTGTTAATATTCCATCCCATGCAACTTTATTCACTTTTCCATATTCCATTTTTTTCACCAGTAATATTACTTTAGCGACTCGGGTCATGTTAACTGGGTCCATTACACTTCGGTGCCCAGATCAAAATAGTTTTACTCATTTCAACTGGTATGTCAGGTTGTGTTCTCACGATACATTCATGTCACCGATATCTGACTACTCATCAAGACGCAGCACCAACCTCTATCTCGTAGAAGTATCGCTTACACAACTTATCGTATCTCATGTGTCCTCCACTCTTTCCCAACCTACTTTTCTTCACTGCATTGTGCTTTTGTCACGTACGGAGCAAAATATCCTATTGAATGTCTTTCAATTCCCATTCACTTCCACCTGAGCGTTCTTGTAACTGGGTGCTATGTTTATCCCCTAGCCTTTTGTCTTCCACTCTATCCTCCGCAGCCTCTCGCGCAACACAGTGAATCTTCGGGGGAACACGACTCATCGGGATCCGATGCTGCTTCAGCTGCCCGGCTGAGAAATGACAAAGTATCGGACCATCAAGATTCCGGAGAGGTGCATCGCCGTTCGCTCACTTCTTCATCGAACGTCTGCTCCTGTCATTGCATCACCTTGGAGTCACGTCGACAGTGTAATCGGTGAGTATCGCTCACTAATCGTTCACATGGCCATCAGTTGTTTAGGTGTGCTTTCCAGGACTCTAAGAGGAATCTGGCCGGCTGTCCAACTTCCGACCTTCCTATCACTCACAAACATCTAAGACGTGTATTTGCTTTTCTATGCCGGGCAATTGACTTTGGGTGTTGCTCGTCGTCGATCAGTTGGTTTGTTTCTTATGAATTGATCATCATCACTTAATTTTCCAAACAGTTTTTGTGTCAAGAATACGATCCTGCATTAATGACACATCTCCAGAATAGTTTTAACGCAGTTTATATGGCATGAATAATATGAAGACTCTTCATTATCAAAGCCTGATTTATGTATGCAGTGATTCGGTCCTTGAGAATAACGCTATAAGCCAGCGACACAGCGCCACTTAGGGATACCGAATGACCGCGTTTGCTAGAACACGCTTTACGGATGCCCATCTGTGGTTTCTTGAGGGGGACGTTGCTTTGTTTGCCAAATCTACTATAGCTCTAAGCGGACCGTTACTGACCGCATTGCGAGGAATGAAGCCACTGACAGTTAGACTGCGTTTTATTGATTCGTCTCGCTCTCCATCATCATTATCGTCATCATCATCATCTTGAAAAATGTATTTCCACGGAAATGTCTCCGTCAGTAGTTGTTCCAGCATGCTGCGAATTGATGACAAGTCTTCTGTTATCTGAGCTCCCAAATGCCACCACCAATGAGCATGCAAGTTGTGACGTACACGATAGATCAGATCACCTAGTGCCAAGGAAGACTGCAGCAAGTTCCTGGTTTTCCCCTGTATCCGTAGCGTTATCTTCTTCCTAAATTCTTGTCTCTTCCGCACAACGGTACTTGTCGAAAATCTGACAATTCAAAACAACGGCTTTCCTTCAGGACACAAATCATTTGCTACTACGATCATACACTTTAAAGATGACGACGATGATGATGATGATGATGATGATGATGATGATGATGATGATGATGATGATGATGCCATCAGCAGCGGTTTTCCTCCTGCCATCCCATGCATTATTACGTAGCTTATACGAGTGACAAATTCGCTTATAACAAATTTTCTCGCGAAAAGATTTCCTTGTGCTTCTAACATTACGATTCACTTACTCCTATTTCTTTGAGCTTAACTTTCCGGACAACTTTAAATATGTTTTTCCATGTTTCATCTCATAGTGACGCCGAGAATTGCACTCTTTCAAAAAGGCAATACTTTCGTTGTGTATTATCAACTGATTTTCCCATCCTTCCTTTCCAGGAAGAAGTACTCTCCTACTCATTCATCATTGTACACGGAACTGTTAACCTCCACATTTTTGGTAGCCATAATGAAAGGTGAAATAAACGGAATACGAACGAGTACAAGATAAGGAATTAAAAATGAAAATCCTATGGAACCATCAGATAGGCGGGAGACTGGGGGTCACTGGCGAAACTACGGTTCATCCAGGCTACGTCTAAAGTTCATTAGTGCCTTCGGTAATAGGTATGCAATATATATATATATATATATATATTTGCGACAAAGCGCTTGGAAGACTCCAGCAAATCATTTACAGCAGGGTCAACTCAAGCCCGAAACTGGATACCAGCAATAGTTA
>OX104070.1:38700694-38994590 GCA_944474145.2 Dicrocoelium dendriticum | reverse complement strand
AACCGTGAGGCAATCCTTCGCATCGAGCGAAAAGGAAGAAACCGGGCATTGAAATCATATTCATCTCGCTTCAGTTTCATGAGGACTTTCATTTGTCATTATTTGGTCTCAATATATCAACCTTGAGAAATGAACGTAATGGCTTTCGGAATTTTATCCCTTACTGGATTTCACGTGTCTCACTTGGAAGCCTGTTCCATGCTACGGAGTATCGGTTAAGGGCAATGTTATCCGACTGCTTAGTTCTTGATCTTTTCATTAATACTTTGTTGTTATTGTTGTTGCATCGCTGGTGCGATGCATTGCTGGTTCTTTTAGTTGCAACACCGGATTTGAGGAATGTATTTTTCTGGTTAGGGTATCAAATGTAACGAATAGGCTAAGTTGCATCAGGCGCAGCCATAATGGATCGAGTTGTAAGGTTATGCATCGATCCGTATGTGCTAATGTAGAGGAGTAGTCACGAGATGTTTAGTGAATGACCATAGCACTCGCTCTAACGCTATTCAATCACTAACTTTGGAATTGCAATAGATTATGGAGCTATAATCTAGTGATGGGCCTGTTTGTATTTTGCGCGTGACATGAGTTGATTCTCTTAAAGTGAATGTTTTGAACAGAAACCCGAAGAACTTGCGCGGCAGTATGCCCGGCGTGCTCAGCGAATTTAAGGGTGTTCGAGTAGTGTATCCGAAAAGTCGTCCGAATACAGTTGGAGTAATAAAGGGCCCAGGACACTGCCTTGTATCACACCAATAACGACTGCTTTAGGCGTGCTTGTTTCATTTTGAATCTGGACAACCTTGTATCTGTTCGTGAGGCACGAATCGAACCACAACAACAGTGGGTTGCCTATATCATGTGCAATTAGTTTGGATAAAAGGTAAGTATGCGGAACACGATAAAATGTCCCTTCCATGCCAAAGTAGACGACTATAGAGCTGATGAGCCGCAGTCAAGCGAACTAACCGGAACATTGAGGTATCCGATCTGCTTTGTTACGCAGGATCACGATCTTAGGAAGCCGTATTTTAAGGGGTTGATAAGTGTTCGCGTCATCAAAACTCAACCGTTTTGTACTTTATATGATGTTCCATCATCTTAAGGAGGATAGAAGTATGGCTGGTTGGACGGTAGTTGGTCTACTTCGTGCTCGGAACCTGATTTGTTGGTAGGGTTGTTGACAGAAATTACACATTTCTCATCTCCGATGCCGAATCCGCCACTTGTTATTTTTGCTGTCATAGGCGCTCTGAATAGACGCGCAGGCGCTTCTCTTCAACAATGCACTCTCGTGAGCAACCATTTGGCTTCGAAGTTCCATCAGAATCAGTGCTCAACCACCGAAAGCGGTGGCATTATTTCGGTTTATGCTGTCACGGAGTGTGTTCCAAAATTCACCATACGAATTCCGTGAACAGCCCTCCACTATCCAAATGCATAGAAGCGCGAGTGTTGTGGTGGTTGCAGGTGACCCGAATACTGAACTCTGTCGTTACTAACTTCTCCAGCTGTACGTCGGCCATAACATCCACGTCAGCTGCACAGCTTTCTACCACAAATGCTCGCGTCGCATTTCGTGGTGTTCATCGGACGATAGGATCTCTTGAGTCCAGTTTGCCCACATCGCCACTTGCTATAAATAACAAAATCTGGATCGTTTACCTCGATTCTGGTCATCACCTCATGCGTCCGCGCAGTGCACCCACTCGCCCTACTTCGGGTAAGCATTCAGCTCCGAATATACTTGCTCGTCACTTGCTTTAACAACCATAAAAACAGCAACACCGGCCTAATTTGCTACCGCAGTTATTGCTATCGAACGCGGTAAGTGAGCAGAATGCCTATCGGAATCGTCTCCATGAGTCATAAAGATAGCTCTCAAGACCAGCTTGGGTCTTCCCGAAACTTCAATTAGTCTGATTTAGGCACGCAAAACAGCACCATCCAGATATCAATTTCAATGTGTTCTCAACTCTAGCCAAGGGTCTGAGAATCAACTGGAAACGCTGATTGCTGACGACGGCTCGCGAGATAAAGAAAGCCTACGTTATTTGGAACACCATAGTTATTCAAACTCGTTCGATGCACTGGCTCATTGGATGTGTTTGTGATTGAAACAAGCGGTAAAATGATGGGCAGCTAATTCGCACTCAGTCACATCGGCCAAGATGCTGAGCTGTGTAGTTTGAGAAGCATTTTTATCTATCTAATTTCAACATTGCTAATTTGTTCATCTGAACTCACTTATGGTGTTGACAAAACAAGTCTTAATGTTGACGGAATTTGACATCGTAGTAAAACTTTGTCCTTTAGGGACAAATCGTCCATTGGGGGAAAAAGAAAGAGCAAAGAAACACGGAAACACACAACGCTTTCATATGTATTGTCTAATCAGTACCATTACCGACGCAGTTCCACTAACAGTGTTCCCTCTTTATTCAAGCTAAACAACAATTGGCAACCGTCTTCCAAGTAGCAGAGCTTGGTGCGGCGAATAGATGAGGGTGTTCGGTTCGCATCGAATCAGCTGTCTCGGACATCTTACCTGATCCATCCGATAAAGCACTTCCATCAAAGACACGAGCAGTTACCGCTGAAACGAAACAAGGCACGTGGCCCAGCCGATCTGCCTCCGTTACTGAAGAGAGGCGACTCACGCGTAATCGCCATGGCTGTTCTGTTCGGCATTAGCTGGCACAAGCACGAAGTACCTTTTACTTGGCAGTTGTCAAACTTCATTCCCATTTTTAAAAAGAGCCGCAAGATAGCCTGTGCAAGTCGTTGCATCAGTCTGATCTCAGTTACCTCCAAAGCGTTCACATGCCTCATTCTACTACCGTGCACTGTTCCTCATTAAGTACAATTGCTGAGGTGTTTCTCGTAGCCTAGCTGACTTGCTGAATGATTATGATGATAATGATCCCCATAGTATATCAGTATCAGTGCGCCGGTACGCAGTGTCGACGCTTTGCTGCCATGTAACCACCACCAGTCGCGCTTGGGTTGAGAATACAGCGAAAGTCGTCCGGTTCCCTACACAGGCTCAAACCAACGACCTCCGGATTACAAGGCAGGCTTGTGATCCGTTCGGCTACGGACCGGAAGTGGTCCTCATGCGAGACGAATCATTGAAGATTATTCTATCTTCAACCCCGGCAGAGAAAGCCAGGTGCTCTAACGGCGTCATGCTTGCAATCTGTATTCTGATAATCTTCCCTGACCTGCTGGCTGCCCTTGCTTCGGCTCATCGTGTCCGTTTGTGGTGATGCCTCATTCTTAGACGTGTGTCAGAGAATTTTCTTACGCCTTCAGCATCTCCGTTTCACCATTCTAGTGTCCGTTTGAAGATCTGCTGGAGTATTGGAGTGTTTCGAAATGAAGCACTGGTTGTCCGAATCGATTGCGGCACTCAATCTCAGTGCTACTGCAATTCATATTGAATGGAACCTTGATCATTTCGATCTCTAGGACCGTAACTTATGAAGCAGCTGATTGTTAGATGCTCTTCTCTATATTCATCGTGACAAGTGGAGTACTTCTGGATTGCGGTTCCCCTTGTGATCGAACTACTTTTAAGGGAGTCCTATCGCTTTATTTCACCCCTTCTGGAGTTGTGATGGGCGATCGACTGTCACACTTAGAACACGCGAGTGACATAGCTCCCTTTAGATCGTACTAAATTGCCATGCAAGTTCTACCGAATCGGTGGACGCGCAGCGCTGCTCACTTGGCATACACTTTGCACCCTCGGAATGCAAAGTACTATCACTGGGTTAGCCTACACACCACAAATTTTCATGATCATAATGTACTCGCTCGAGTCGATCGATCTATTCATTCAGTTCGATCACACCACTGAAGAGATTACCACACGTAGTGTTAAGGGTCTTAAGTATTTTTCAAAGCTATAGTCCCTTATGGAGACGGCAAGGTGTAAGCGCGTTGTTTAAGGAAATGATTTACAATACTGCGATGTAGCCAGGACTGTTGCACTGATCAGGCTTGACTACTGCGTTTTGAGAACATTGGGAAACTGACACTTTTTGACCTCTAATACCTGCACAGTCTTGCTCATGTATGGTTGGAGAACCGAAGGAGTAATACCACAGTTCGCCATCTAGTGTTTTAATGCTTACTTGCTGGTGTCCAATTGGGATGCCTATTGACTTCGAATTACCTTCATCAGCTGGGTTCTATGCCACGCAGTTTGCAAACTGGATGTCCCGTCATGTACCACTTGTCGCAACTGCACTTATTTGTGTGCAGCCCAGAGGCGGTCCGTTGATGGTTTGGTAGGTGCGCACGAAGAGGTTCACCGAAAACTAAATAGACTTTCTGCTTGGGGTCCATTGGATAGGCCGTCAGTGATTGGAAACCACATCGGCATGGCGTGATCACGATATCAGTTGCTCTGTTACATTCCTTCTCTCACTCCTGGTCCTTAAGGAGCTCCTACACTGGAGAGGAGACCTACGCTTGATGTCTTCTCGATATAAGTAGTTAGTCGTTCACAGCCATGCTTCTTTCCAAACCAGACGGTGTTAGAACAACTGTCGCTTCACAACCCGATTTGACACAGCACAGCAAACGGACTGTGAATGCAAGTCCACTTGAATCTATCACCATGGCACACAGCACAGTCGCTGCAATAACAATCTCACGTGTACTTTCCAGCGTGTATTGCGCATTTACCTTCATATTCGTATTGTGTGTGTGCCCATGTCTGATTCCCGCGCAACATGTGACACTGCACACCCAGCAGCAGTTCCTGTGTGCTACTGTGCCTCAACTGAACTGTCTATAGACTACGGTTGATTTTCACTCGCTCTATGCGGAATAGAGATTGAGATTCACACAACTGCCAAGCGGTTAGTGCTGTGCCATTTCATCTAGCCGTTACCTGTGTATGTTCTGGAGTATTGTTGATCCGCATAGACAGTTAACGATGTTTGTTGCTAAGGTTTTTACCGCACCTGACTTCTGACACCCACGATCGTGTCGAACCCCGATGAATTTGAGGGCGTACACGATTAGGGTTTGCCAAACCAACAACTGGCACATATTCGATCTCTATATACTTACTGTGAAGGCCTCCCACCCTCGTTCCCGCCCCCATTCGTATTTCCTCCTATCTATCTCACCCCTACATTGCATCTACAACTGCTATCCTTACGTCAGCCTACGCTTCCCTCACATCGCTAGATAGTGGCTTGTTATAGCATCCACAGTGGGTTCCAGGCGCCGCTGTTAGGCGAATCGCATCCGTTCACAAACGGGTCATGGTGTTGGTTATCTTCCCAGAAATTTTCGTACCCACAAATGTATCCAGTTCCCAGTTGTTCACTTGATGAACTGCGCTGTTTGATTACCACCCTCTTTCGTAACTGTGGTCATTGCTACGCTCATTCAAGCGATCTCTTCGTGGACAATAATGACATAGGGATACTTTGTCCACATGCATTCGTGACGGTGTGGGATGTTGAAGAAGCGGTTTCAATTGGACGCCACTTCACTTCGTTATGTGCTCGTGTGTTGTTTCATTACAGTATCATAGGTTTTCCTTAAAACATACTTCCGCGTTCATCTGCGCAGTGCGTAACATTGTCAGTCGACAAGTTGCAGGGTGGTAATCCAGTTTTTAAACTTACGTTTTTCGGCATCCATCTTGTTTTGATTTATCAAGTTTGCGTGCATACGTCGTCATACACCACGCATGGTATGAACATGAAAATGTACCTTTATTTTCTTTTGAAATGCTTCTAAAACAATTACCTGTACTCCCGAGACTCCATGATAAACGTCCACGAGAAACTTTCTCCCGGGTTCTAGTGAACGAGAAGGCGCCAACTGACACTGCACCACTTGTTTCTTCTGGAATTGTAATTCTACCGGGTAACCCACTGATGATAGACATTTAATCCTTCTATGATATTTAAAGTAAATCGCAGTCTTTATACGAGTGCATCTGGATATTCTGATGCAGAGCACTTCATGCCTCGGTACTATTACAGCACTGATCTAACATGTCACTGTTTCTCATAATTAACAAATAACTGCTACAAGCAGTCTGTACCTTTTCTCAGTCAATGAGATCCATAACACTTCCAAATTCCTCATTTAAAATCTCACGGGCTCGAATACCCTTAAATGCCTCTGTTCATTGTGCGACCAATCCCAAATCAGCCAGTTGTATTCCGCTTCGTGTACTCATGTGTTATGCTGTCGGTTGATTTGGGACTATGTACTCACTGAACAGTGCGCATATTTTAGGAGCGTTTGCGCCCGTCGGATGCAAATTGTTAGCGTTAGGGACCACCTTCAGTGATCTGTGGAGGAACATGATTTACTACAGGAGGAATTTGAATGTACTATGGAGGTAGTTGACTGAGAAAAGGTAGCTGTATCGTCTCGCGGTCAGATCACCACAGAGGTTAAGCCCCGCAGGGATAAGGTTCGTGTTGCACTGCAAAGCATCATTCAGCTATGGATACCTCGCCTATCAGTCACGGCTTTTGGGTACATTGCTGAAACGTAGCTGATTTTTATATGCGTCCGTGTCATGGCCACTGTTCCTCGTAAACTTGTTGTACTTGGTCGCCAGGTTTGCGTACGTGATGGCACCACGAGTGATCAGTGCCGATGTCTACCATATGGAGCTCAACAGTAAACCGTTTGATGCCACACTGGACCATCTGTTAAATTTAAAATGTCTACATTAACTTGAGCATGTCCACCGTGTGTCTGTTGATCTTCTGCCTCAGTGAGCCGTTTTCGGACACTACTCTCGATTGCATGAATCTTTAAGGTGGCCAACCGACGACTGAATAGGTGGACATGGAGCAATTTACAGAGTAGATTAGCCTGTCTGGCGCGTGCCTTCTTCATGATTGGTATCCTTGAAACCGACCGCATCGGGGGTTTGAGATACTATCCGAGATTATTATTGACGCGACTGCGCACAACCTCTTGCACTTTGGGTTTGTTTCTTCACCAGCTGTTTTCGTCTTTTTTCTATTTCAACCAATTTTATAACTATTCGTTTACTTGCAATTTGTGCCACTACTTTTATCCTTGGATTTTTGGCGTTTTACTGAACCAGTGGAGAAGGACACTGTTGGGTCTTGGAGTACCTGCCATGGGTATGGACTGTGCGACACGTCATCTCGATTGAGGCCACGATTTGATGTGAACCAAGGAGAAGGATATTTGTTTTCTTTCACCTCATCTTTACTACCTCATTGAATTTACATATTCCATTTTGTACCCGCTGGCCGCATTTGAATAGTTAAATTTTAATGCCCTTCCGTATGCTTTGGGAATGCACAAGTTACCCGGTTACATGGGTATTTTTCACATCGTGGTTCCGTCAGCCCTCTCTAATACAACCTGTTCCGGCGCAGTCTTACCAAGCATGCTGTCTTGTTTATAACATTTGTTTCGTGTCCGTAATCCAGGACCGCATGATTCCCCTGTCCCACTAGGCTTCCCCCAACCGAACACATGACCACTAAGATTAGCTGTTGATCTTCAGGTAAGCGTTCAAGGACATCCATCGCACCACATTGTCGAGCAACGACAACAACGGGAGTGTTGCTGTCACATGCCTCGAAAAACCGTCGGAGTGGGAAAGTGTTACAGTACAACATGGAGTACAGTACTAAGTAACTGACGGAAAACCACGTCAATGCGTGCTTGGGTGGGTGTTGCCGTGGCCCACAGGTGCTCTCGAAACCCTTCTTTTCCGGTTGAAGGCAGATTTCGAAGCTGAGGCGAGCATTATCATGGTAGCAAGATACTTGGACGGCCAGCGGATAACCTTGAAGTTACACGCAGTTCCGTAATCCGCGAAAATGGAAAGGAACAAATGGTGAAGAAAGTCCCGTCTCCAAATTGCTACAATCGGATGTCGTAAGGAGACATGCCGTTTGGATCAATGAAACGAATTCTGATCTCTTATTCTCGCGCCAGGTGGCGTTCACTGCGTGGAAACCATGCGCCGTGTAAATTGCCTAACACTCGAGGACACAATCTGCATCTTATTGAGGCAGTGACGAATAATATCCTAATAGGTTATACCCTTATGAGAGGAAGTCACAAGTTAAATCAGGCCGAATAAATACTGTGCTTTATGCGCGCACGAAGGCTGAATATTCAGCCGTAACACATACTTCTTGTACAGGAATAACTAATAAAATAGTGTATTTTAAGAGAGTGGGTATAAAACAGTATTTTTAAAAAGTTGACAGGACTAATGTCACCTAAATAACTCAGCGGTTCGTTTTCCATTGACTGTATTTTGCTCTGCAGAAATCGCGACAGATAATGAGCAACAGATGTACGGGCATGTATAATCATGTTCATCTCTCTGGTCGATTATTTTGATATACATTCGTACAACCTCTGTTAAAGTGAGTGGATATTTTTAAGGCAATTTTTTGACAGGCGTTAATATGGTTAAATGCAGTGATGTTACAAAGTATCAACCTTGAAGTATCACTACGGCGTGTGATGGATATTTCAATGGCCTGGCGATCTCTTTGGGGTCCTTACTCTTGTGGCCAAGGAAGATCATTGAAGAACAGTGGGCTCAATAGGTTTGCGCACACGTAGTAATAAAAGGTAGATTCAGACAACGGGGTGCGGCGGAATTTTTGATTCTAGTAACACGGAACAGGAGTCTACTGACTCTGGTGAATACTTCCTTTACGTGAAGCGATAACGTAAGCTCACTGTTTAGTGGCACTTCTCGATATTCCACTGATATGGACAACTTTACACCTTCACCATCGATACTGAGGATTTACCGGTAGCGACTTCCTTTAGGGAGTGAAAAATAACGTCTTTGCATTTTGAGTTGTTTAACGATGGGCAACGGGCTTTAGATTAAGCTGTGAGGTTGCCCAGCAGGGTTTGTGATCCGGTTGATGACTATATGGTTGGATGGTGGACACCCAAGATTACATCAGCTGCATGCTTCCTCAAAATGGCTTTTCCTGGGATGATAATCGAGGTTACTTAACCAGAAAATTACAATGGAGACAAGATGCTTTTCTGAAGATCAGAATTCATAGTTTCTCTACCAAATCTGACAAACTAGGTGCACTTTTTAAAGTTATCCTTCAATAGAAGGTTGAACCACAGATCCGAACGGATCACGGAACGGTACTTCACGGTTAGCGGAGTCGAAAACGTTGCCTAGGAAGCAGATGCGCGTGGATTTGTTTTTATATCTATTGATGAAAGCATAGAATTTACTTGACAAGCTATTGCACCTAAAGTTGACTTTGAACTGCGATAGGCGAACTGATGTGGTTCCTTAGCACATATCTGGGCTAACATCCGTCCAAGAATAAGCCCCTCAAAAATCTTCAGAGCAAACGAGTGCATGCAATTGGCCGATATTTTCGGGTTTCTTTCTTTGGCACCGGCGAAATGCTTGTGCTCCTCTAGTTGTCAGCTTTGTTTTGTTACTGTAAGCATAACGTGTACATTCCGGGGATACCCTGTACCAGCTAGAGAGCACACTCCATGAGAACAACAGTAGACAGTTTATCCGAAACGAGGGATTTGTTCAACTTCAGGTTGATTGATTCCCTGTGTGTTTCTGAGTTATTCATAGGTAGATTATCTGAGGCCTGTTGTAAATCAGTATATATCAGACCGAATTTCTGTTTGCTATAAAAATTATGCTTTAGTTTTCCACATCCATATTCTAATGCGTGGCCTCGCGATTGACTCCGCTTAACCGTCTCATCATATTCTGAATTTCTCGGTAATTATCGTTTCCTCATATGACTTGAACATATATATATATATATATATATATATATATATATATATATACTTATGGTTTAAGCGACCTAATTCGACTTTTATGCCGGTTGTCAGACATTTCACTACGATAACTTCTTTGCGTTCACGCGCCTTTTCTGTGACTCTGCAAACATTTGAAGCGTTGTGATCAGAACCCCTCTACCCTATTGAAAATTTTTAACTAGACAGCAGCCTTCGAAGCATAAGTTTAAGTAATTAATTAACTGGTCACAATACCTGGATACGTTCACGCCACAAAATAATCTAAAATCTGTGGAGTCAGTACCTTCACTTAGTCTCAATATTCTAAAGAAAGCATTGTTTCTGCCTGAAATTTCGGTCTTTGTGACAGGTGAAGTCCTTGTGGCTTGCGTTACACCCAAGCGAAATCAGAACAGCGGTACGGTAGTAGGAAAACTTGAGTAGCAAGCGTCAAGCGGCATAATCTGATCAGAAGATGTGGGCACGTAGCTAACTGTTTGCCACGAGAGTCACATGAACGCGAAAAGGAGTTCCAGTCCGAAGCGAATCAATGGAGGACACTAATTGGTTGCCACATAAACACCTGCGCACACAGGTACACGCGCTCCCACGCAGCTGTCTTTCCGGCTGAATAACAGTGGCTAGATTTGGCACGACCAATGACCGTATCATCCCTGCCCCCTTTGGTTCGGTCTAACCGTCCTGGAAGCGCTCGGCTGGTCGCCGTTGACGATTAGAATGACGTAACATAGGTTCCGTTACTGATTTTGAGTCAGTCAGCTGCATATCAGTCGGTGACTGTAATGGCAGTTCTTGTTTCTCGATTCGAGAATCTTGGTCGCACATAGTCCAAATATCGCCACACGATCCGGCCATTATCAGTTTCTGCTTCTACGATCTGTCCGTTAGTTATTCTGACCACGACTTGCTTTCACCTAGAGTCTGTAGGTAAACGTCCCTAATTAGGTCCTGACTGTCACAGTTCTGTCCCTGCTGCAATTTTCAAAACGTTCCTTCGCCCGTTGTTGACTTTCAGTAACTTGTGACTAAATGGTCCCATTTTCACCCATTTCACCTTGTACGCAAGCGTCAACCGAACATTAACTCTGCCGGGCTTCTACCGATTGTCTTCTTTGGCATGTTCCGGCACACGAACAGGGAACGATCCAAACGCACACCCAGTGGAGCATTTGGTTGTTTTGTTGGCAGATTTTTCATCGTCTGTGCCGCCCTCTCCGCCAACCCGTTGGAGGACGGATGATAAAGTGCAGTAGTTATGTGTCTAACGCCGTCCAAGCGAAGAAAGTTAGAAAACTCGGCACTGGAAACTGCTGGCCCTTTGTCAGACACTGGTGTTTCGGGGAGACTAAGCGTCGCGAATGTTGTGCGCAGTTTAGTTATGTTGCTAGCTGAAGTTGCTGAGGCCAGAATGTGCGCTACAATCCACCTAGAATGGGCGCCAGCGATCAATAATATCATCCGACCCTCGAAAGGACCGAAAAAGTTTACATGGACGCTTCTCCATGATGTTTCTGGACACTTCCATGGCTCAATGGCACATGGGGGTTGCTTTTCGGTTTTCCTGACAGAGTATGCAACTTCCACTCTTCACTGCAATGTCATCGTCTAATTCGGACCACGACACATAAAATCCAGCTTGTGGCTTCATTTTGGCAACTCCTGAACGTGCATCATGCAATTCATCCAGGATACGTGACCGAAATCTTTTGGGGAGTATGTCGTGTGCCCCATAGTAAACATCCATTCTGGAGGCTGAGCTCAGCCATCCCAGTATGGAAAGACATGCGTTCTTCGGATGTGTTATTTGGCTATCCAGCTTGAGCGTAGCATTTCACCAGCGATAAAAGTGTATCTCTATCATTCTCCCCACTTATGTCCGTTGACGTAACCGGGGAATCATTGCGATGCTGAACCAAGTTTACAAGCTCCTCCGAAGTTATCTCTGGTAAAGGAAGTTGACTTAGCTGTGGTATTTTGTTGGCCGGAACGGTACTGAATTTTTTTAAATCTATATGCAGATAGAATGAGGGACCAACGAATCATGCAGAGTGCAGACATTTGTTGAATCCCCTTCTCTTGTCCAAGGAAGGAAACAAGTGGTTTATGACCTGGATAGATCACGAAGGGTCGGCCAAGTTAACATTGATGAAATCGAGTAGTGCCGGAGATCACAGCTGCCGCCTCTCGATCAAGCTGCGAGTAACTTGCCTCTGCAGCTGTCAATGTCTTGGGGCATAAGCAATGGGTCGCTGGTAGCCCTCCGGTAATCCGTGCAGTAAAACAGTTTCAAGACTGTATGGTGAAGCATCACAAGAGAGAATAACCGGCTTTTGCTGGTCGTACTGCCCAAGAACATCTGCTGATGCCAAACTCTTTTTAACCGCAGTGAAAGCATTTTTATGAACCCTGTTCCAATTCCAAGTTTAGTTTTTAACTAAGAGTTTATGAAGCGGATGTAGATTTGGTTGCTGCCAATAGTATGAACCTTGAAAACAGCATCCACAAGTGACCGCAGTTCATGGTCATTTTGGGTGCTGGCGCTTCAAGTAGCGCTCTTGTCTTTTCTTTTAATGAGCACAATCCTTCCCGAGATAACCGATACTCAAGATACTGTACACACGGCACAAGAAATTCACTTTTCCTTTTTTTAACCAACCCGGCGTCTGATAATCGTTTCAGGATGACATCCAAGTATGCAAGTGTTCGGTGATAGTGCGTCCAGTAACCAGGATGTCATCTAAGTATGCACATATGTTTGGTATGTCCTTCACCAGTGTGTCAATAATATGCTGAAAGATAGCCGGGGCCGAGCTTATTCCAAATGGCATGCGTGTTCAGCGGAATAATCCAAGGTGAGTCCTAGTGATGGTGTATACACGTGATTCCTCGTCGAGTTCAATTTGTTGTTAGGTATGGCGCAGATCTAGAATGACAAAAAGCGTGCCACTGGGGAGAGAAGCGTAAATGTCTTCAATCTTTGGCAGCGCATATCTGTCTAGCTGTAATACCTGGTTGATCGTAACTTTATAGCCCCCCCCCCACATTCTTATGACACCATCACTTTTCAATACTGGCACTATAGGGGCTGCCCAGTCCGAATATTGGACAGGTTCAATCGTACCCTCCAGCTGGAGTCGGTGCAACTGTTGACTTTCTCACGAAGAGCATAGGGACCAGATCGAGCTTTCTAAAACTTCGGTATCGCCTTTGGTTTCCACACTAGATGAGCGGCGCAAATTTTCCAAAGGTCTTGTCTAAACTCATCGAACAAAACCGCATGTTTCTGCAGGGCATAAAATAACTGTGCATGGGTTCCCACCAAGTTGACATTCAGGTGTAAGTTCTCAGTGATGCAGTTTGTAGCTTTATGTTGCGCAGATGCAAATGATTTCCGCTTGGAAAGACATACTTTCTAAATATGACCTTTTTTACCACAAAGTCTGCTCACTGAATGAAAATGCTGGTAATCAGTTGGGAACGAATGTTCACCGCAGCGATAACAACAAACTTTTCTACGCTACACAAGTTGTGTTGCGGTTTGACCACGGTTATTCTGAGAAACTTTGTTTGCATCCTGTGAGATCAACAGATTGGGAGAAGAAAACGCAGCTAGTTCCTGAACGTGGTTTGTACGCTGTCGGACAATATCACTGGCTTTTTCCCAAGTCAGGATCGTTTCATCTTCGGATAGCAACCACTCTCGTGCGTTCTCGTCGAGAACACCCACAATTAATGCCTGTAACAGCATCACTTCTTCGAACTGGTTCGGTAAAATCTGATCATAGGCACAATCGAGAAGGGTAGTTCTTACTACCGACTTCTTAGTCGAGAGATAAACTCATTTACACTCTCATCCGATTGTTGTCGCATGATATTACATTTGTAGCGTGCTGTAAACGCATGTGGCTTTTACCCCCAAAGTCGGTCTAGGGAATGGACACGCAGATCGTAGGTCTCTTTTTGTATGTAGTTGCAAACTGTCGAAATGTCACTGGCCCTCATTACTGAGGTGGTGGCGTAATAGTTTGATTTTTGCTGCATCGTCTAACGTGTTATTGCCGCCAAGAAGCAAACGAAAATTAACGTAATTAATGAAAGTAGTTTTCCACTATGTCCACTGCTGGGTACTAGGTCTCTCAGTATGGGCATTCCAAAACGTTAGGGGTGCTGTAATCGAATTTGCCATGAGTAATCCGATAACCTTCGTCTGCAATGTTTCACCCAAGCGAAATAAGCGCAGCGATACGGTAATAGGAAAACTCTAGTAGCAAGCGTGAAGCGGTACAATCTAATCAGCACCTGTGATCTAACTGTTTGCCACGAGAGTCCAATGAACGCGAGAACGAGTTCCAGTTCGGAGCGAATCAACGGCGGACACTGATTGGTTCCCACACAATCGTGTACACACACAGGTACATGCGTTCCTTCGCAGCTGTCTTTCCAGCAGTGGCTACATTTGGCACGACCAATGATCGCATTAGTTTGCCCTAGTGTACGTATATCGTGTCACGATTCGAGTCCCTAAGCATTGCCCCGCTACAGAAAAAAAAACGTTCCAAGTTGTTAATAAACACCCTGTCTGCGATAACCGCTATCCTTGTTGGAGATTGCACAATGTTCCTCGGCCGAGATTTGCGATGGATCCGATGTCAGACCTGTTAAAATCACCAGCAAGAATGTACAAAGATTATTTCAGGTTTTCAAAGAAATCTGCTGTTCATTCATCGTAAAACTCTTCGAATTCATAGCTCGGACAGCTAGAGCAAAGGTAGATATTAAGTAACAAACTTGAGCGATAGTCTTTTAGCTACCTTCTTTTACCTTTCAGTATTAGACAGTTGATATGTTTCGAACCGCCTTGAATATTGCTTTCGTTGACATGTACCATGAAGATTTGATGTAGGTGATCACGCCACCATGACGCTTCCTGTTTGTACATAGGCGGTAAACATGATAAGAGATAAACCCGACATGTTCCACAATTACACCCTCAGCGCCTATGTGAAACCCAGAATATTGGGCATATTTATCTGTTATTGGACATATACACAAAGATCTACTATAGTTTTGCGATCTTCCAACTTTTCAAGCAGCAATCAGATAGGAGCACTGAGTAGAACAGGTATGCTCGTAGTTGTAAGTAGTAGGGGGATTTATAAGGTTTTCGTGTAGGTTCGTCTCAGTTATCCACAGGCAGACAGCCACCACACATCCAGCAAAGCGCTAGATGACTCTTTCGTCCTATTGGGACTCGTCAGTAGCGCGCACCCGCCGAATCCTGCCGGATTGGAACCCACGACCTTACTCTTGCGAGTCAGCGACTTATGTCACTGAGCCATGGGCGACGGCAGCGGACCGCCATGACTGATATCCAACTGCGATATAGCGCGGCCCAACATTCACCGTTATGCATATTGTGAATGTGTGAGGGGGAGAGCTGGGCCCCAG
This sequence comes from Dicrocoelium dendriticum, assembly GCA_944474145.2. Classification (NCBI taxonomy): domain Eukaryota; kingdom Metazoa; phylum Platyhelminthes; class Trematoda; order Plagiorchiida; family Dicrocoeliidae; genus Dicrocoelium; species Dicrocoelium dendriticum. The sequence goes on along the minus strand of OX104070.1, from coordinate 38,979,323 downwards.
AGCAAGCCGCCCTGTCCTCTGCACATTCATAACATGCAAGACAGTGGAGGATGAGCCGCGCTATGTCGCAGTTGGATATCCGTCATGGCGGTCCGCTGCCGTCGCCCATGGCTCAGTGACATAAGTCGCTGACTCGCAAGAGTAAGGTCGTGGGTTCCAATCCGGCAGGATTCGGCGGGTGCCGCTACTGACGAGTCCCAACAGGACGAACCGGCCGTCTAGCGCTTTCCTGGATGTGTGGTGGCTGTCTGCCTGTGTCTAACTGCGACGAACCTACACGAAAGGTATGCTCGTACTTCGGAGTTTATTACTCAACATGCAACCCACCCTCATGTTTGATGCTTTTGTGTAGATTCCCTTCGCTTCTTCTCGATTCTTTTTATCTGGTTTTGTCTAGGATGGCCATGGGAAAGTTGTAAATTCGCATACGTTAAAATATAAATGTTTTAGCGCATCATGGGTGTACACGATCATGTCGATAGTCGCTACTTAAAATGAGCAATTCGATTGCATTATGAATGCAACTGAGTTAGAAGAGTTGTAGCCTTCCTCTTACTATTCATATTTTCATCCTTTTTTATTCTCACACACAGGATCATACGTTATGCGCGTCTTCTGTACGCCACTGTTGCCGATGCTGCACATTTCAGTGTGGCCGCTTTGACTGACACAATGGACGCGGAGAAGACTGCACATCAATTTGTCACTTACCATCTTGTCACATGTTCCAACTGTATCGCTGTGGATGTTGTGTGAGTTTTTCAATGTTTGCCTCATTTTTTTACACTGCACACTTTGAGGCATCTGTCTGAGTAAAGTCGGCATATCTGTACTTTTTAACATTAGAAAATCGGTCACTGAGTAGTTTCAATACTATTCGATGCTATATCCTAGGACAGCTAACATTGCACCTATGGTCAAGCATGGGCAAGCGTGGATGCTAACTCATGATTTATTGCGTTGTATTATCTGAATTAAACTGCGGTCTCTTGGAAAATGCATTCTGTTTGGATGTCAAATGACATTCGCTTCGCTCACTGGTTCCTTTCGCCTGACATACATCCACCAGTAGTGATTGCCCAGGTAAATTCTGAACTTCGACTCACACATCCTTGTCACGTACGGTCGATCACATCGTTCTTCTGGTTGCTTATATTCCCATGCCGTTCTCACCACCAGACTCCGTTTCGCATGCGCTCTTTCTTCTAATTTCCTGCGTCCTTTACACTCTCGGGTTACCTTTCGGTTTTTATTCGTGTTGTTCTCAATCGACATCACTGCGACTAGTTGGGGGATTGCGGTACACAATCTCAAGCTGGACCTCCATTCAATCTCAGTTAGTCCGGCCAATTAGCCTGCATCCAAAACAGATGTACGTTGCGTGTTGCCCGCTCTCAACACTTCACTGCGCAACCGAATCGTACTCATTTGTACTCATTAGGTCGAGAAAATTGCATCGAACTTGGGTACCGTGGGACGTCAGCCGAAGCCGCTACCCCGGGTCACGACGGATAGCGATTAGCAGAACAGCTTACAACAGGTGTAATACTGGTTGTGGAATGCAGTGTGGTGAACGGGCAACATCATTCATCAGCGTCACCGAGCTTCATCTCTGCTAGGTTTGTGTTTCGCATTTCGTTGCTGTTATACACCAACTACTAACAAGTAGCGCGTTTTTTACCTGCAATTTGCCACCCTTCTACACCCGTGCGCTCAAAGCCGCTCCAATGTTCAACAAGGTTCTAAAATTTGTTGCGATTTTAGTTGCGAAAGAACGCATTCGTACTGATGTGCCTGTATTTAGTTCACTGAATGTCAGTCGTTTTTATTCAGTCCGATGGGTTAATAGTCCACCTCGATGTCGTACTATTCCTCGAGGTCATGCGTTAAGGGTAGGGTGACGCACTACGGCGCGCAGTGGTAGCTCATACCGACGAATGGGTGGGCTGAGTAACTAAGTGGAATTTTTCCAAACGTTGCTCCAACACCTATTTCACTTACCCATCGCTAATGCCACTAGATTCGAAGATGGGATACAGCTGGTGGGTGTCAATAAATCCCACTGGTCCACTGATGCTTTGATGACGCTTGTATGAGGTACTGCTTATGGCGTTAAAAGTGCAGAAACGGTAATTCCATAAACTTCGGATGGCCGATGAATTTAAAGGAACTCGTTATGGAATCAGGATCTCGTCGATTACATAGTCAAAATTTACAACTCCTTTTTATACGAACCAGGAATTCCTTACACCATCGGCTGTTCACTAGATTCGCACGAAAATAATGAATAAATAAATGGTGTCTTCCTCGGCGATGCGAGGTGCAGTCCAGCTATGTGGCCTGATCAATTAGTTGTCATTTAATCGCAGAAATTCGCAGTTCTGTCTCGAAAGCATGTCGTGTAAGCACGTGGTGCCGGTAGTAACTTATCCTGCGAATGAAATCATTGTGGACGACTTGGTGTGGGTTTTGGACAAGAAAGGAGAACATATTCTCAGAGAACGAGACGCTGTTTTACTTGAAATATTTTCCGTCCGCACAATAACCATCTATTGTAGTTATGCATACTGTTATAAAAGCAATTCACTCGCATGCCTCGGCTCGCATTTGAGGGGTACCACAGAATCACAAGCACACGCGGCACATTTTGCGCTCACCACAGAATCAGCTTGCTAAGAGATTCAGCAAATTATGACCCTGTCTTGTGGTGTCACGAAATTTCTAGAACTTGGCCGTGCTTGGTGCCTTAGAATTCGCTTACTACAACGACGGAACCGACTGGTACTGATGATTATGTAACCAGAATTAATGGGTTGGGGATTTCACATACCCTACCATAATTATTGGGCCAATCGACCCAACAGATGCCCGCACATAGGCCTGGCTCGGGAATTAGCGATTATCACTCCTACCGGTGGGCTCTCATATCTCGGCATTGCGTTTGTTTCACCATTTGAACTCCATTCGATCCCTCCAATTAAAGTGTCTTGTTCTCCTGCAACTGTACTTTGCCTCACGTTCACACCATATCCGTAATGACCATTAACTTGTCCGCTACAAACTCGGACGCACGCGTTCATCCATCTAAGTACATTCTGGTTAAATTTGCCTTGCCCACATGAAGCATATGGCGGATGTGAGTCCTTTGCTGGAATTATCTCTACCCGATGTATAGTTGCGTTTAACCCTACTAGGAAATAGATTGCTCGTATCATGAAGCACGCGTCAATGTGGCCAACATTTGTGTTCCCTCGAATTTTTTACCCCATAGGTACATCACTTCTTGACTCCCTAATGCTACTCGGACAAAATTTAGCGACTATTTTCTCATCTTTATCTTGTCCCAACAGCTCTGGAACTAGCGTGATCAAAATGTTCTCAGAGGATTCACTAAAACAATGGCTATCTAACTCTGGCTTGGTGGTCTCCGATGCCGATGGCGCCATGTACATAAACGCCCTCAAGTCCACTCGCGTGATCGGAGAGGTGTGTCCAAACGAGTCCATTCGAGCCAGACACTTTAGTGATGTGACCTCCGATCGTCTGCTCTATTTTGTGAATGCGTCCTCAGTTGAGCCTGAAACGAATTCAGTTTGAGCTTACCATCGTCGTTCCACTCAGTCTACTAGTTCTTTGTGCGGTTACCTCAACGCCTGACTTACTATATCCGTGAAATTCATGCTGTTGCTTTCGACCGTAGTCACCTCTACATGACCAACATCTCTTCGTTGAGGAACACGCTAGTGCACTGCTCTTTCCTTTCCCGCGTTATCTGTTGTGTTGGTTCTTCGTGGTGTCTTTTCTCTAATACGCATTTTTCTACGACGTTTTCTCTATCTAGTATTGCTTTTGTTTTCGAGCACCTTTTTGATGTTGTTTGGCTCTTGTCGTTGCATACGTTCGAGCAGCCGTTGCTTTTTGTTGAACTGAAAGCGCTAATCTTTTGTGCGATCCAGTTAGGATATTCCATACTAATTGCCCACCACTATTTTGACCAGATGATCTAACCCACCTCTCCAACTTTACTCCATTAGTAATACTGCTAACAGCCTAGTGTTTTTGACGATCTCCGAATTTTGAGCCCCTGAAGTTGTTCATTGTCTCTACTAGTGCGGACCACGAGTTTCAAACTGTTGACTACGCTCGAGCTTGATGAAGAACCATTTTCCTGAAGTGGAACAATGGCAGATTACGGGCAAAAAAGCAGATGCGTAGTAAGCCCCGTAAAGATAGCCAGAATAAGAACCACAACATGGTGAATAGAAAACAAAGCGATAAAATGAAAATCGTTTTGGTGGACTCACCACAATGTTAATACGAAGGCATGCAGAAAGTGCCAACCTCAGTCGTGTAGGTTAACTCTGGTTGTGCAATTTTCGTCGCATTATGTCATTTATCGAGACACACCGACCATATCTCTTAATGTCAAGGTGTTTTTTAAACACCGATAAAGTGGGGACGGAAACAACCTAATTTGGGAGGGCGTCCCATGGCCGGCACACAAGAACAGAGTAAAAGTTCCGTCGACATTCTAGCCGACTGTATTGCGTGTTTAACTTAAAATAGTGACCCCCTCACATTCGTGTCGTGACAGTTGCAGTAGATAGCGGCAGACGTGGTTGTGATTCCTTAGAATCTGATAGGCCATAATAGGGTCACTGCGTAGGCGTCGGTACCGGCCGCTGTATAATTTTAGAGTCCTTAGTCTAAGTTGATAAGTAAGATTGAACAACACTTTGACATGCTTCGTGACACGTCGCTGTGGAGTCTCCAGCCCTGCAAGGTCTTGCTTGTGCCAGGACTGCCACGCCTGGATTGCGTGGTCCACATGAGGCCGCACGTAGATGACAAGCAACTGCAACAGGCAGAGGAATCAAATCACCCGAATGCCCTCCGCAGCATGATATATATATATATATATATATATATATATATATATATATATATATATATATATATATATATATATATATATATATATATATATATATATAGCTTGTCAATGATTCCCATCCTTCGGTCCTCTCCCCAGGATCGAACCGATGACTGTTTGTGGCTTGCGCCAACTGGCCCGTAGCTGAAGCCACTGAGAGTTGAGGGACGGCAGACGATCATCCTGAATTGTTACCTAGCTGCGATATATTCCGACCCATGCTCCACTGCCATGCAGATGACAGCGGTTGGCCTTCCAGGGTCAGGAGTTTCCGGTTACGGCAGCTATGAATCGACATAGCAGTTTTTTGAAATCCGTACTGGCGAGTTTGTGTGACTTATGATTAGAATGATTTGGGCGACTATTTTGACTTCGTCGCATTCAGCCAACGTTTCAGATTAATCAGCTACCATTTTAAGAATGCTATAGAGAGGTGTTCCGCTCTATTGGGGCTCGTCAGTGATGCGCATCCTGCGGTCCTCTTCCGAGGATCGAACCGATGACTGCTAGTGGCTTGCGCCAGCTAGCCCGCAGCTGAAGCCACTGCGCCATGGGGGACGGCAGACGACCATCATGAAGTGTTAGGTAACTGCGATATAGCCCGACCCATGCTCCACTGCCCTGCACGCACCTGCCATGCAGATGACAGCGGTTTGCCTTCCAGGGTCAGGAGTTTCCGGTTACGCCAGCTTTGAATCAACATAGCATTTTTATGGAATCCATAAGGGTGAATTTGTTTTGCTTATGAGTGGTAGGATTTTGGCGAGTACTTTGAGTTCCTCTCAATCAACCGACATTTGAGATAAATCAACTACCATTCCAAGAAAACTCTGTTTGGCTGTTTTGCCCTATTATGACTTGTGAATGATGCGCATCCTTCAGTCCTCTTCCGTGTATCGAACCGATGACTGCTAGTGGCTTGCGCCAACTATCCCGCAGCTGTAGCCGCTGAGTCATACGGCAGACGACCGTCATGAATTGTTTGCTAACTGCGATATAGCCCGAACCGTCCTCTACTGCCATGCAGATGACAGCGGTTTACCTTCCGGCATCAGGACTTCCCGGTTAAGGCAGCCATGAATCAACATAGCTGTTATATGAGATCCGTAAGGGCGAATTTGGATGACATATGAGTGGTAGGATTTTTGCGAGTATTTTGAGTTCGTTGCAATCAGTCGACAATTTAGCTAAATCAACTACTATTCCAAGAAAGCGCCAGACCTCCGTTTGGTCTGTGGGTCTCGTCAGTGGTGCGCATCCCTCGGTCCTCTTCCGTGAATCGATAAAATGACTGCTTATGGCTTGCGTCAACTAACTAGCCCACAGTTGAAGCCACTGAGCCATGGCGAACGGCGATCATGAATTTTCAGAAAACTCCCATATAGCCCGACTATTCTTCACTGCCTTGCACGCATCTACCATGCGGATTTTTTTGTGCCTGGTTCTGCCATCCGCGTCTAGAGATGGAATACCACCGGCTATGCACGCAAGCGCTCTATCTACAACTCTCAGGCGTATACATCTAACTGTGATTATAAAAACTCACCTGCCCGCCCGATCGATTGCTTGATCGACCACACTGCGGCAGGCGATTCCATTAGCCTCAGCTGTCTGCCCCATCACATGCTTTCCTTTTTATTGTTTTTTAATATGTTGTTGCAACAATTTCCGTACGGTTTTTCTCTGTGCGTACGCTTGCTGTCTTGGGCTGAGGTTTCAGGTACCCTTTCTTGTTGCTGCTGCCTATCCTCGCTTTGCGGAGTCCGTCTATAACGTGCTCTCCGAATTTGCACCCGGTTCCGTCTGATGATATTGTTCCCTATCCTGATTTCGTAGCTCCTTTAACCCCTGCGACCCTCAATCACTCTCCTTCGCCATCGTTCTTCCGAATCTGGTATTGGTTGCACCCATACTTATTCTCCTACACCTCAGGGTGGTAGGCATCTCAATAAACTATCATAGTACTTCTTTTGTTTTAGCATTCTCTTCCGTAGTCAGTTATGCACCGAAGCGCTCTGGGCTATCTCGGGCTGTAGCAACATTGTAGCGGCCGGTATCAGCGTTCTACTTCTGCGTCTGAATAGTCCCTGCACCGGATTTACTCTGATCTCGGTAGACGGTGTGTTTCTTCGCTCCAGAATTATTATGTAGGGATCCTCGTGAATCTCCTTGGCTTTGGTAAGTACTTTCTTCGCCTCCTTCACTGCTGACAGCCTTCCCATTTGATTGGCTGTGGTACGGTCTGATGATCCGATGCCGAAAATCCCACTTCTTGCTAAAAGCGCTGAATTGCGGCCCGTTGTCGAAAATCAACACCTCGAGGATTCCATGTCGAGCGAAACGACACCGTAACTTGTTCACTACGGCTTGCGCGCAGGTTGACGTAAGGGCGTAAATCTCGAACTAGTCACTGAAATAGTCGACCACAACCAAAAAGCTCTTCCCGTCATGAACAAAATGTCTAATGCGACCATCTGCCACGGCCTATCCGGAACGTCATGAAGCGTCATTGGCTCCTTCGGCTGGTGCACATCGTGTGTTCTGCATGTTAAACATTTTGTTACGTAATCGCGTATTTGGCCAGCCATTCCTGGCCATAACATCAACTCGCGTGCACTTTCCACGCAATTGTTGATTCCCAAATGTGCATAGTGGGCCATCTGCAGCACTGAATGTTGCAATGCCTTCGGAACCACAATCCTGTTGCCCTTGAATATTACTCCGTCTTGGGCGACGAGTTCATCACGAAAATGAAAGAACGGAGTTAACACTTTCGACAATTTTTTCTTATCTTCTGGCCATCCGTCTATTGTCGTCTGCCTTAGTAGCCTGCACTGTTCGTCCTCCTCCGTGCACCGTTGGAGCTGCTGCAAATGTTCCCTAGTGACCTCAATCAGCTGTGTTGCTTGGACAAAATCCGGGTCTCCTTCCATTTGCGGTGTGTCTAACAGGTGCGCCCTTGACAACGTGTCCGCAATGTACATGTGGGATCCTAGTCGGTAAACTATATCCATGTCATACGTCTGCAGACGAATGAGCATCTTTGCCTGCGTCGTGGAGCGACATTGATTGGCTTACTAGCGATGGATACAAGTGGCTTGTGGTCAGTGAAGACAGTTGTTTAGCGGCCGAACGTATAATCGTTGAAGCGTTCTACGGCGTAAACCAGAGCCAGCATTTCCTTTTAAATTTGTGCGTAACGACGCTCGGTCTCTGTGTGCATGCGACTGCGAAGATTGACAGGCTTGTTGCTTTGCATAAGCACAGCTCCAATGCCGCATTGGCTACTGTCACACTGAATCTCGAGTGGAAGCGAAGGATCAAAGTAGACAAGGACAGGCGCTTTTGCAGTTAACTCCTTGATCTTCCTAAAGGCATTTTCTTGTTCAGATGCCCAGTGCCAAGCTTCACCCTTATGGGTTAACTTCCGAATCGGTATCATCACATCGGTCAGTCGTGGAAGGAAACGGCTCAAGTAACTAACCATTCCGTTTAGCCTGCTAACCGCCTTTGCATCTGTGGGGGGATACATCTCGTTTATGGCTCTGATTTTTTCTGGATCTGGTTTCAACCCTGTTGAACCCAGCTCGGGCCCGTGAAATGCCACTTCCGTGTTGCGTAGCTCGACTTTCTCATGCTTTAGTTTGATGTTTCTTTCACTACAGCGTTGTAGAAACTGGTGAAGGTGACGACCATGTTCCTCTCGAGTAGCGCCAAAAACTATCACGTCATCTGCAACACAAAAGACTCCGGGCAGATTGTCCAATGCTTGCAGCAGCCGCTTCTGAAATATCTCACTGGATAACTTCAAACCGAAGGGCAAAAGAAGCCACCTAAAACGTCCAAAAGGTGTTCCAAATGTAGTCAAATAGCTAGACCCTTCGTCAAGTGCTACTTGCCAGAAGGCTGAAGCGAGGTCGACTTTCGCGAACATTTTTACCTTTGATAACTCTGGTAGCATGTCGTCTATTGTCGGTAGGGTATAGTACTCTCATCTGAGCGAGGCATTGAGCGGTTTAGAGTCCATAGACATACAAGTCACCGGATTTCTTAGTGACTATTGCCATTTGGCTTACCCAATCTGTCGGCTCATCGACCATAACTACGACCCCCAAACTGAACAAACGTTTCAGTTCTTCTACTAGTCTATCACGCAAAGCTATGAGCAACTTTCTAGCTGGCACTGGTACTGGCCTAGCAGATTTGTTTAACCGTAAATGAGCACATCCATCGATTTTTCTAACAACCCCATCGAACACGGCAGGATACAAATCAACAATATCTGCAGCAGTCTGACACGAGTAAACAAAACGATCATGGTTAAATGAAACAAAACCAAGGCGCTGGATGGAATCGATGCCCAAGAGGGGCATATGATCTGCTGACACAGCCAGGAAATCAAGCTGGTGGTCCGTTTCGTCCTTAGGGTTGACAGCGGTCACGATAGCGTTTCTTTCCGGTTGTAATCTCGAGCCGCTCCACCTTTTAAGAACACTACGTGCTACAGTACATTTTACTCCCTCACAGTGTCTCTCGGGCAGTAGGTTGACGGTGGCGCCAGAATCGAGCTGAAAGCGAACTGGACGTCCTTAAATTAACGGTGTAGCAAAAATGCACTTCTGTCCTCCAGAATGCTCCAGGTTGTTTATTGAAAGCTCCTTGTCTACCGCACTGATGTTGGTCAAACTGCAACAACAAGCCAAATGGGCTTTTTCGTACACTTCATACAGGTCTTGCCCCAAGCTGGACAACTCTCATTTCGTCTTGTATGCTTCCGACCACAAAAATGACAGCTGGCTTCCTGCCCTTCGGATGGCAAAGATAAGACTTCTTTGGTCTTCGATACTGTACAAAGTCCTTCTGTCGTGCTTTCGCGCAAAGCTTGGAACTGTCGTGACCTTGTTGTTTTGCTAAGGCACATATCCACACACTGATCTAGGGACAGGTTTTTCCGCCTCAGAAGTCATCGAGTGAGGTCGTCATTTCCTATGCCGATAACTATGCGGACGCGTACCACAGAGTCCCGCATACAAGTACAGAATTTGCACGTTCGCGCCAGAGCTTTCATTTTCTGTAATGTAGGTCACGACTGACTCATCCGGTAGGCGTTTGCGACCGAAAAACAGATAGCTTTGGTACGTTTCATTTGCTTGACCTTTGCAATAATCGCCAAATCTCTTGATTATCTTCGAAATGTCCGGATCCTGCTATTCCGCATCACCGAGATCCAGAGTCTCCAGTACTCCTCTGGCTTCGTGGCCAATAGCGAGTCAGAACATAGCAAGTTGGCAAGGCATCGGATAGGAAGCAAACTGAGTCAGCTTAACGAAATCCGTCCACTTCGTTTTCCACATTCTCCAGTTGTCAGGCAGCGTGCTTTCTGTCATCTGTAGAGCAGTCGGCAGCGTGATCCGGAGCTGTCGACCAAAAGGGAGCGGGGTTCGGCGAGTCAGGTTCTTCTCCTTTGTCACCACGTTTGGTGCCTGGTTTTGCCAGCCGCGTCAAGAGAAAGAAAACACACCGGCTATGCACACAAGCGTTGTATTCACAAGTATTAGGCAAAGTACAACTAACTGTCATTTTAAAAACCCACCTGCCCACTCGGTCAAACGCTTGATCGACCACACTGCGGCAGGCGGTTCCATTAGCCCCAGCTCTCAGCCCCATCACACAGATGACAGCGGTTGGCCTTCCGGAGTCAGGACTTCCCGGTTACCTCAGCTACGAATCGACCTAGCATTGCTATGGAATCTGTAATTGCGAATTTGTAGTACATATGAGTAGACGGATTTTGGCGAGTATTTTGAGTTCATCGCAATCAGCCGAAAAATCAACGTCCGTTCCGAGAAAGGCTGGTTCGCCCTGTTGGGGCTTGTCGGTCATGCGCATCCTTCGGTCCACTTCCGAGCATTGAACCGATAACTGCTAGTGACTTGCGCCAACTAGCCCTCAGCTCAAGCAACTGAGCCATGGGGGATAGCAGACGACCGTCATGAATTGTCTGCTAACTGCGATATAGCCCGACCCATGCTCCATTGCTCTGCAGGCATCTGCCATGCAAATGACAGCGGTTAATCTCCGGTTATGGCAGCTTTGAATCGACATAGCATTTTTATGGAATCCATAAGAGCGAATTTGTTTTGCTTATGAGTGGTGGGATTTGACGAATATTTTGATTCCGTCGTAATCAGCCAACAACTCAGGTAAATCAACTACCATTCCATAATTTCTTGTCAGTGATGCCCATCCTTCAGTCCTCTTCCGAGGATCGAACCTATGACTGCTATCGGCTTGCGCCAACTAGCCTGCTGCTGAAACCAATGAGAGGTGAGGGACGGCAGGCGACTATCATGAATTTTTAGCTATGATATATCCCGACCCATCCCCCACTGTCATGCAGATGACAGTGGTTGACCTTCTGGCGTCAATACTTCCCGGTTACGGCAGCTATGAATCGACACACCGTTTTTATGAAATCCATAGGGGTGAATATTTATAACTTGTGCTTAGGCGGATTTCGGCGGGTAGTTTGAGTTCGTAACAATCAACCGACAGTTGAGTTAAATCAGTTAAATCCAAGAAAGCACCAAGCGGCTGTTTTGCTTTATTGGGGCTCGTCAAAGATACCCATCCTTCGGTCTTCTTCCGAGGATCGAGTCTATGACTGCTAATGGCCTGTGCCGACTGGCCCTCAACTGAAGCCACTGAGAAATGGGGGACGGCAGACGACCATCATGAATTATTAGATAACCCCCTGTAGCCCGATCCATGCTCCACCGCCATGCATGCACCACCTGAATAGTTAGCTGATTGCGACGAACTCAAAATACTCGCCAAATTCCTTCCAACCATAAGCCATACAATCTCGCCCCTACTGCTCTCATAAAAGTGCTGTGTCAATTCATAGCTGTCGTAACCGGGAAGTCCTGACGCTGGAAGGACTACCGCTGTCATCTACATGGCAGTGAAGGATGAGTCGGGCTGTATCGCAGTTAGCCAACAATACATGATGCTCGTCTGCAGTCCGCCATGGTTCAGTGACTATTTTCGGGCTAGTTTGCGTAAGCCACTAGCAGTCATGGGTTCGATCCTCGGAAGAGGACTGAAGTATGCGCATTAGTTACGAGCCTCCATAAGGTGAAATGGGTGTCTGGTGCCTTCCTGGAATGGTATTTGATATAGCGAAATTCTCGGCTGATTGCGACGAACTATATATATATATATATATATATATATATATATATATATATATATATATATATATATATATATATATATATATATATAGGCACTTTGGCTCTACAGTGCGATCGAAACAATTATTTCGATTCCCTCAACTATATACCAGTAGCGTGTACTTTAATCTACTCAATACTGTCTCTCCATGTTTACCGGCCTTGCTGCTCAGTTATCTCGCCTGCAGGTCAGTGTCAACGATATTGGATTGACACGGTATATTTTTGTTGAATAAGATGTTTGCCTTGTTAGGCATCACTCGTTAGGAATACCTTTTAACCAAGAACATGGTCCGCAGTGCTAAAATTGTCTATTATTATTAGCACTGGTTTTTTCCTTTCCCCCTCTCACCACGGCTAATGTTTTATTAATAATTTCCTCACGTTTATTAGCTTGCCAATTGGGATTGCCGTAATGCTCTGCGATTCAGATCCCTAATCATGTCTGACCTGCATCTTGCCAACTAGCAGGTCCAGAGTTTTGATACATCTGATTCTGAGGGTCTCCTTTTGATTGATTCATCTTTTATCCCTATTTGACAGCATTTTCTTTCCGTCTTCCACACCACCTTCGATGCTTCATAGTTTACATTCTTAAACTTAGTAAGTTCTTTGATTTACTGGCAACGTTAGCGAATATATGTTTTTGACAATTTTTCTTCAGGCTAATACAATTAAATACAAATGAACTTAGACTATTGAGGTCGTTAAAAAGGGAGTAAAGTCAATGTCTAGTAGAGGTCAACCATCACTATTGATCAGGCGAATGTCTGGACCTGCTTGCGATCCAACTAAGTAATAGTCACAAGTCAATCGGGCCATGGTAGCCGTAAGGCCTGAATTAATCACTTCAGAATGCAAAGACCCGATTCATTTACCTGGATCGCGATCGCCTCAGTGGCTTCTAGTATCCGTTTGCGCATATACCTCGATCTATTGTCTGGGGCCTTTTAGATAATTTTGAATGCGTCGGTTGCTTTGGCATTGTTCCCTGTGTCGGCGATATAGGCAGCTATGGAGGAGTTGCATGCTCTTCCTATTCCAGCCGTTAGCCATGTGGGACGGTGCTCTTTTACTCTCTTGGTTAGACACCTAGTCGTCCAACCAATGTATCCTGCTTCACAGGAACAGATGTATGATCAGATAGACATGAAATTGTCGTTGATAGGTGTACTATCCTTGAAACTGAGCTTCACCATCAGTGTGCTGGTGAAGTATGTCTGTAACTTTGCTGCCGGGAACGTACGTCTAAGCTGCTGTGATAGATGACGATTAGAAAATTTCCGCCACGATTTCCCCTTTGTACGGAAGTTGCAGGAAAATCGATTTTCTGTTAGCCCTCAAAACTATTGGTGTGTACTTCTGCTCCAATGGACTTTTATAAAAAAAATATCTGTATAACCATTTTCCCGCAGCATCGCGCATATGCGCTGTAGTTCCTCTGAAAGTGTATCATGCTAGTAGATTCTATCCGCTCGACTGACTAGGTTAAGAATTAAGTTCCATTTCAACTTCAGTGGCACGAAGCTGTGGAAATTAGTGTATTGGCCATTCCACGTGCACTTTCTATATACATAGCGCTGTAACCTCCCGCTATCGAGTTTCTTTAGGCTTACGTCAAGAAAGTAAAAACAGCCATTTTCTACCTCAGCAGTAATATACATCCCTTTATGGGTTCGGTGTACTTCATTCTTATTGCCTGCCACAACCTAATCGCCGTTACATAGTCATTTCCGATATAATCTCCATACTTCGTAAGCATGTACCTAGTTTTGTATTTATTGTGTGCATAGAGAACGATTGATGCGTGCCAGTATAGACATCACTCAACAACACCGGTCTGGAGCAAACAATTGTAGTCAATGATTCATCTACGAGCCGGTACAAATCATATAAGGTTAACATACGAAAGATAAATGCATGGTGATGGGTTCAGATGTAGGTCAATGGTTAGGCAGCAGATACTTGGTCGCTGTCTTGCACATACACACAGATTGCTAGGTGTTACCTGATCAAACTGACGACGCCGGTGTCAGAGTGACGGTTAGGTTGACTGCTGTTCGGCCAGGGTGGAGTTACCGATTCACCTCTAGGATGCATACTTCGGAAACAGGTACATATTTTGTATTTATTTTGTGCATGGAGAACGAATGATGCGCGCAAGCGTAAGCATCACTATGGTAGTCCATTTGGTTTCCTTTACTATACGAGGTATTCTCCTTGTCAGTTTTCATTCTAAGCCCATTGCTAGAAGTCAGCGTAGGAGTACTTTTACTTACTCGGGTTAGCATCAGTACAAAATTTATGCAAAATCGTCTAGGTTCTCGAATGAGTAATGCTGACTCTCCTTTTCACTTTCTTTGGAGTATTACCTCCGTGAACTATATATTCTTGGAGCGGAAGCTCTACTTTGGAAAACAATTGTCTGGCGTTAAGCTACCATTTAAACTGTATCCGCCTCGCCAGTGAATTAATTTCAACAATGAGATGTCACGATACTCAACGCAACACGAATTTATTTCCCGAGAGCTGCAATGAAAGGTCAGTTTAACTCAACTGACCATAACCACTGGACGATCCAACGGCTTCCAATCGCCTGGAGTTACCCTGGACGGGTACGCTTGATCCATCTCGCTAGTGTGAAACTAATTGACGCTTACCGATGGTAATGTCTAGGAGCCAGCCAGCAACTTGACACCATCCAGCGAAATAGGATGACTACCGACTGTGGCTAGCAAAAACTTGGTTCAGTCGCGATTGATCTATACACACTTGAACAAACCTTACGTTCATCGAGCAGATTCCCTCCTTCCCTTGGAAACCATTCAGAAATCATGTTTCTTACAAATGCTTTGTCGCATTTCTTTTCTTGACTTCGTCCTATCGTACCATTACAAACCATCAACTTTATCTTTCAAACATTCCGCTATATATCAAAAGCCTGCTATATATGCTCCACTCTATTAGAGCCACCGTTGTCCCTTCATGTGCCAGTGTTTGATTGGAATTTAAACTTCTGTAACTGATGATCAAAATATTGTACATCTTTGTACCTACATTACCGGACCTCTAGGGGCGTGCTTCGCACAGTGGACAATACTTATTTATATATAACCGTTCAAAAGGATCGGTGGCAGTGTTCCAGGACGTTGTGGGTTTTCGCATGGCGAGCGTTCTCCCTATAAAAAGTCACCAACGTCCATTTAAAAACACTGTGACGTGACTGCTGTTACTCGCCAGCGAATAAGGTCACTGCCCATGGCTTCTCACTCTATGCTACACCCATATAACCTCATACTTACTTCACATCGCTATCGATCTTATTGCTCATCACCGTTGGCCCCTTCACATGCATCGCAACATGTCTATTGCGTAGCATCGCCTCTAACATTCTGATCATGCCTGATAAGGTGTGCCTTGATGAATTAGAAACTATTCATCTTTTAAGGTATTCATCCCAGTAGTTCACAAGCTACATAACACAGCCTACTCCGGAAAAGCATCAAATGCGTTTTGCCCTATTGGGGCTCGTCAGTGGTGCGCATTTCCTCGGTCCCCTACTAGGGATCGAACCCATGACCGCTAGAGACAGATGCCAACTAGCCAGCAGCTTAAGCCACTGAGCCATGGGAGACGTTGGCTGAGCTACATAATTTGCAAGCTAACTGGGATATAACACCACCTATCTTCCACTGTCACTGACAGTGGCTAGCCTGCGAGGTGATGACGTCCTCTCGCTAGACGTTATATCCATAGCATTTGAAACTAGGAGAGGCTATGTATTTTATATTACTCGTGAGTAGCAGGATTTTAGACGTAATCTTTTGAGGTATTCATCCCAGTACTGAATAATCTGCAAAGCACAGCCTAACCCCCATGGCTCAGTGGCTTAAGCTACTAGCTAGTTGGCATTTGCCTCTAGCGGTCATGGGTTCGATCCTCAGTAGGGTACCGAGGGAATGCGCACCACTGACGAGTCTTAATAGGGTGAAACGCGTCTGGTGCTTTTCCGGAGTAGGCTGTGTTGTGTAGCTTGTGAACTGCTGGGATGAATACCTTGAAAGCTTACATCTAATATCCTGCTACTCACGAGTAATATAAGCTAGTAATTTATTTATTTAACTGCACGAGCATGCTGTCAAAAGCGTTTTGCTTCCAAATTCAAATTATGTCATGAGGGCTCTTCTTTGTCTCATGGCTCTTCTAGTTCTTCCCACATATATATGAGAGTTGAAGAAGTACCTTACGCTCTTTTTTATGATCCTCTTAGTGTTCGAAATTACAGTCCGGAGTTGGCTCCTTATGGTCAACGGCGTTTAATATCTCATCCTGTTGTACTGGATATGGGGTTGTCGAACAGGTTTTTCCACGCTTTAATGCCTTAAATAAAGCTCAACTTTTTTCATTGGTTAGCGTCTGACTGGACAGTGAGTCTACTCATTCGACAATTTATAATTGTACAGGTTATGAACAAGTCAACTGGGTCCATTGAATAAAAGTGTTGGATTGATATCCGAAAATGCAGCTGGAGAATGGCAACGAAAATGAAACTTTTGCAATTAGACGCAGTGTTATTTTAAACGGACCAACCGAAGGTGGTGCCAAAAGCTGACTCAGAGGAACGATCTTTGGACGCCTTGTGCTGCTCACTTCATCTGATTAGAAGACTTCATGCGAGTCTGGTAGTGGGGTGTGGAGTACTCAGTGTTTCTCGGGTCCTTCAATCATGGCCTCGAACTCTAGTAGATAAATGTAAGCAGTGATAAACAAATTAGTTAACAATGTAATACTTTCGTAACAACAATTGGCATTGGCTCATCATGCAAGCGCGCTACTTAAAACAGCCTCAAATAGGCATGCGACAGAATGTGTCCGCATTCGTACCAGCCTTTTTCGGGATCTTGTTCTCTATGTTCGCTTTGGCTATGGGTGTGTGTACCACGATTGTGGTAGCCTTTCGTCTCTCTGTTCACCTGAACGTACTACATCTTTCCAGTCACTATGATTCAGCGGACCAGACTCCCGTGCTACCCATTACTACACATGTGCGTACAGTCATTTGAGTTATATCGGGGTCCGTTGTCGACAGACTGGTCCCACTTTACTTGCCCATTGTTTCCTGATTTTGCTATGTGTCGGTAATTCTATATCGTCAGACGGCGTTTTCCAACCCACGCTGACATGCAGTTCGCAGCCGCTCTACACCGCTTAGTGGATCATGGGAGAAGTACTGGGGACGTATTATTATCAAGTTGCTGAAACAAATCGAATTGAACTGTTAACGGAGGCTGATTCCTGTCATGCGATCCGTTCCTCTTAATTGACCATGCACGAAACAACAATTATTGTCGCCAATTGTTTATGAAACATTTCTGTCAACGTGTGATGCAAGACCTTCACCGCACACATCTGTTTCGAAACTTAGACTTGCATAACGGCTTCGGAGGGTCGGTATTTCACAGCCGATTCAGTCCCTTGAGATCGGGGATTACACCTATCTACAGCGGGCAGTAAAATGTTCCGTTTACGTCAGCAAGCTAAATGTGTACCATAGGACGGAGACCTGATGTCTAATTCAGGGTATGAGGGCTACTATGGTGCTAAGTGATTATCAGAACCATTGGCTCATTGAGCTCATCTTTTTCATCATCATACTCCTGACGCTTGAAATCCAGTTGATTGTCTTCCCCACTAAAGACCAATTCTGTTTCCCGTTGCCGATGCACCAAGCTCTTGCGCCAGCGGTTTGAGGCAAACTTATCTGACGATTTGAAGATAGGAATATTTCCATAGCGATACAGTAAGCGACTAAGGTTTATATATTCGTTGGTGACCAAGTACCACAGTAAAGCTCCTGCATTTGCAGTTCGGTCGAATAGTTCACGCATACTGGGTGGCGGCCTATCGAACCACCTCACAGTCGAGCCCCCAAAATCCGTATGAGTCGGGTCGCGCATCGCTGTTGGGGACACCTATCTACATGCACGTCTTGTGGACATTTACTTTACGGGTGGACTGGGCTTGTTTCTCCATCATTGATGTACATTTGTGGGGCCCAAGTGTGCCATACCTGCATAAGACACTGGCTAATCAGTCGACTGCACTTTGCTGAAACCTCTGAGTCTATTTCCGTTACCACACTTCACATTGCATCCTCCCGAAACAACAGCTATTTACCTAGGGACGATAGTAGGAGTGGATGCATCGGATACCCAGGCATGTTGTTGGTACTCCTAGCGTTCACACGCCTACTTCGTGCTTGCTTCAACAAGCGTCCATTCACTCGGTGGCAGCTCGGTTGTTCCATGTTTGCACTAGAATCGACACAGACTGCAAACAACCTGAATTTTAAAACGCATCATTCCGGTTCTTCTCATTCGTTCTGAACTTCAGTGGCTAGAGCTTACGAAATTTGGAAGCAGTTCGCCTGCTTCAGTCGTGCACTCATTGGACCGAGTCTACGCTCAAAATGTTTTGCTCTGTTGGTATAGGCCCTTTAAGTACAGGCTTCTTGTGAAACGACTCGAACACACTGTTCACATAAAGCCTCATTCTTTCTTACACGCGTTACATGAAAACAGCATTGTTCACTTATTCGGCCAGAGTCAGTAGTTTCTGAGTTTAACGTTGGCAGCTCTACAACCTACTATGACATCATTGAAACACTCAACATGGTCAAAAACAACGAGGCTAATTTTAACTGCTTATTGGCTCAAGGAGAGCAAGATATAGGCTTAGTTTACCCTAATTTAACATTAACTTTTGTGCAACATAATTTAAGACAATGGTGCACCTCCAGTGACTGGATTATTACCATTTGTTTGCAGCTTCGTCAGCAACGTAGCTACCGCTCGTATCCCATACGGAAGTTTTAAAAAGCCGTGCAGCTTTGTTTGGGAGTGTGTATGAATACCCACTTGGTGTGAACGTTCAGTGGGTATCAACAATACCCTGAACAAACGTGTAGCGGGGTCATTAAATCGGCCGTTGCCCTTTATCGCCCAACATCATTTTTACCTTATCTACTGCGTATCTTAGTGTTGCAAGTTTACGCTGTCAGATATTTTGTTAAATCAACTTCAGAGGTCACCGAGACCGGTTACTCCATCCAACTTTGGATATACACGCCAGATATCGCGCGCGATCCCCGATCTATCGTCGTTGGACACAATATTCTACGTCAATTGAGACGAATTCTGAAGAAACAGTTTTAGGCAACCTTTCCGTTTTCAATGGATACAAATCCCGAAGATTTAGTCCAGCTTTTGGAATCGCTGTTCGTTCGATCTATGACATTGCATCCTCAGTTTTCTATCCATTGTAAACTTAACGTTTTTAATGGTAACCCTTTGGTAACTTTTCAGTTGATGATGCAAAATGCTGGAAATGCACCCTTTTGGGTACAAAAATCTTGTACTGACTTGACTTGATTTGAATACCAGTACCAACTTCTTGCCTACACGCAACTAGAATAAGTTGCACCAAGTTTGAAGTACTACGGGGTCACCTGCACCTGTGTATGCTCGAAGTGATGTTCTGTGAGCTGCAGACTAAGCGCTGAACCATTCTGCTTCCAACCAGGAGCACAGACACTACAGAGCGACGCACGTTCTATGGGTGCGCTATTTGAATGGAGTTTTCCCTAATCACACCCCACGTATTCATGCGCACATGTTTAACCGTCGTTCATCATGTTACTAAACACCCGCACCTCAGTAACGGCAAGGGTGTCAGTATGGTAGAGCCATGGAGTATATTCCATTCAGGAGCCCTTGCAGACCATAGAGTCATATCTCAGTTATTAGGAATTTCTATGATGCTAACGTGGTCTAAATTATCACAGTATGCCCTGGGGGCGAGACTGGATCCGCTTGTAACACTTGATCTTTGTGAAAAATCACAACTGATGACCCATTCAAAAGGAAGTTCAATATCTGCCATCTTGGTCCATACTTCACTCACCTTCGTAAGTCACCCTGCCGTCGCCGTCTCTGTCTGCTTCGGAAAGTAATTCTTCAACTTCCTGGTCTGAAAGTTATGATGAAAATGGATGGGTGTATAAATGGTTTTGAGACAACAAGTTGATTTACGGTATCGCTTCCGCAACTTCACCATGAATAACAACAGCAAAAAGTGCAATAGGTCAGTGCGTATACTTCTGCTGCACTGCAATGCAGCCTTGATTGGTCTATCAATGAGGAGTTAGCACTGAGATTGACCTAGTTTACAACGTACATATCATATGCCAACTTATAGGATCACCAAATATGCACCAAGTAATAATCCAATCTGTCTTTGCAGTGTGGTGGCATTCCTACTGCTTTCGTACTTCATTCGGATTTACTCTCCTAATTCTCATCGCACACGCAGGTACCTAAGCCCATTCGAGCTAGCTGGACGAGTGCTATTTAGTGAGCATCTTTTAAATCTAACTCGTGCGGATCACTTTTTACCTTCACCTCGCAATTCTAGCACCTCTGTCGCCAGAGCGCGCGCGATTGTCCAATCGCTGAGCCATACAAGCACATTAACAATCCCAAACGAGAGAGCTGTCTGTGGTCTGTACAACAATACATAAACCACGGCTGTCCGCCACAAAATGAAGAAGCTATTGGACCTTTTGTGCAGTTTCTTGTTAGATCACTTTGTGCACCACTCGTAGCGGCGTTTATGTAACCCATACAGCCACTCAACTTACCACACAGCACCCCGCAATGCTTCGCGTCGCGTGACAATCGCGCCTATCTCAGAGGCTGCCAGTTCTGCGTGTAGATAGACAGCCAGAAGGCAATCAGCACTACACCTGAGCCAAAACCAGGCGCTCCGCCACTGTCTCGAGTTGTACTACTAAACAAGTACAAGGTGACAGGATGGGTTGCACCGATCAGTCAAAAGGAGAGCGCCAAATATTCTGAAAAGAAGTGCGGCCAGTCTAATTTCGTTCAAGGGAAATGTCAGAACAAGAGCCCAATTTTCATAATTATCATTATCTTACTAGCACCAAGTTCTCATCAAGTTCTGTGAGGCTGTAAAATAGCTGATCAGTCTTTCTGATTTTGTGCTGTGTGAACGGTTATCGCTATTCATGCTCGTGTTTGAATCGTCTTAGAAGTTCGAAAGACTGATTACAACAATTCAGCAAACGAGGAGTGCCAAAATCGCTACTGTGGAAGCAATCCTAGGAAAGTGCAGGTCCTGGTCTTCCGTACTAGGCTCTGCTTCAATCCTGATAACGGAGCCTAGTTACCTCGGTAAAAATGTCACCTGTAGCTTTAAATTCAGGCGCTATGTCAATAATACCTGTAGCCCTGACTCATTTAAATCAACCATCACCTGTTCGATTGGAACAATTACGGTCCGGATCTGATCCACCCTCCTACCTCTTCCGAAATCTCAGAATAATGTTGACACGAGTGTTGGTTGAAATAGGGCTACCCCTAATGACACGTAAATTCAGAACTTTGGTTACTCCCACCGAGTTATATATATGGTAAGCGGCATCCGGTTTCGCATTTGCCTGTCACTGTGACCAGCCACAGGACGCCTGCGCCTACAGAGGGACCATGGATGGCTTGCGCTGCACCACCCACAGCTCCATCCACACACCCCATATCCAGTGTAAACCCGAAGGAATAAGACCGGGAGGCATGCGGATGGGAGCCACGTTTCATCAACGGAGCCGGCCCACACTCCTTCACAGACAAACACAAGCACGCTGTATTTGGAGAATTAACCGCACACAAGGCGGTGGCTGGACCGTAGTCCGCTACACACTGAGTGCATGGAACCACTCTTCGAGCCTAACACGGCCACAGGAACCGTGCACCCCATCCCCTCCAGCAACGACCAACTGTCTCCTGGAGGCAGTGTGGACGAGGTAGTGGGTAATAGACAGGTAGGCACCTTGTCAACATGCACATCAAGCGCAGCCACACCGAGAATATCAAGCAACATCCAATCACTTGAGAGAAAGATAACAAAGAAAATAAATTGAATAATGCATAAGGAAAGGGTGACGTATATCTTAAAGTAATGAGCATATGAAGTAAGTTGTTTACCGAAGCATGGGAGATAAGTTCACGAGGTCAAAAAGTATACTTCATGGAAATGCCACAAGCACGAAAATGTTATGGAAATCGAATACCTAAGCGAGGTGTGCAAGTTAATGGAATAGAGTACAGGTAGACATATATATGAGAAAGAAAAGCATTAGGACAAAATTGAAAACCCTACCACCTGAAACATACAGACTTAGCACGCAGGCACGCGGTTAGTAAATCGAATGCAGCGTACCTACAAACGCCGCGCCGGTTCTGCCTACCTTCTCTGCAGGACCCGTCGTCGCTTCTGTGGTGGTCCCGAGTGACCTCGCTCATGGCTCACTAGACATCTATAGGAGAAATATATTAGGACAAAACTGAAAACCCACCACATGAAATAAATAGACTTAGCATGCAAGCATGCGGTTAGTAAATCGAATGCAGCGTACCTACAGACGCTGCACTGGTTCTGCCTACGTTCTTTGCAGGATCCGTCGTCGCTTCGGTAGTGGTCCCGAGTGGCCTCGCTCATGGCTCACTAAGCCTGCCTGACTAAGGCAATCGCGACCGCATGTTCTACAGCACCATGCGCTTGATGTTGATGGAGAACAACCCATCGGTGCTCGCAGCTTCCGCACTTGCCGCTTCTCTGCATGCATGAGGGCTTTCTCCTGCACCTCGGCAACTGCCTTCGTGATCAGATCGCGCTATGCACGCCGATCAACTGTCTTCGATTCCCATGATCTGCAATCAAGCTTAGAACGTGTGAAACTCACTTTAATCATGGCGTGGTAACATAAGTTTGGTTTCCCCACATGCCGCTTCGGTATCCGCGTCGAATCTAGAAGGCTCACTTGACCGATCCACCTCAGGTGTCTCAATAAAAGTATGCAGTCCACTGCATACATCCCACTTCGGCGCAAAACTTCCGTGTCTACAACTCTGTCGCCCCAGCCGATGCGCAAAATCCGTCGCAGACAGTGCTGATGGAACCGCCGAGATATCGCGCATTCCGCCGGTACATAGTCTACGTTTCACTGTCGTATCGAAGAACGCACAGCACCATGGATTTGTACACCATCAGCTTCGTGCCAATGGTAAGCTGATGGTTGTTCCACACTCGGTACTCAAGCTTCCCGAAAGCCGCCGCTGCCTTCGACACGCGGATACACAGCTCACTGTGTAGCTGCTGGTCAGTCGACATCACACTCCCAAGGTAGCAAAACCGGGAGGTGGTTTCCAATACTTCAACACCAATACTGATTGGTGGCAATATTGAAGATTACACCTCCGGTGAAGGCTGGAAGAGACATACAGGTTTGCTTGTGTTGATGGTGAGCCCAAATTTGGCCGCTGTCGAAGCCAGAACACTAGTGATGTGCTGCAACTCATCCGCGCTGTGTGAAAACAACGCACAGTCGTCAGCAAACAGCAACATACGGATAGTTGTCTCACAGTCTAGAGTTCTCGCACCGAAACGACGGATATTCAGCAACCAACAAACATTACGGTGCTCCACACGAACACCGTAAGCACAAGCGGCATCAAAAGCACAAGACATCACTGCATGAAGATAGATATTAAACAGGGCAGGAGCTAAGACACAGCCTTGCTTCACACCAGAGACAACAGCAAAGTCATCCGAGGTCTCTCCACTCAGCTGCACCCTTGTTCGCATACCACTGTGCAGACATTCAACTAAACTTACAAAATTACGCGGGCAATCAAACTTAGCCAACAGCAGCCATAATGCCTCGCGGTTCACTATATCAAATGGCTTGGTGAAATCAGCAAAAAGCGAGTACAATGGCTGGTGTCGTTCTCTTCACTTCTCTTGCAACTGACTAGCCGCAAACACCATATCTATCTCTAGTGCTGCGACCCGAACGGAATCCACATTGCTCTTCCGCCACGTTTGGTTCCACAACCTGACTGACGAGGCGGTTGAGCAGGATCCGGGTAATCACCTTGCTTACACAACTCAGCAAGTTGATGCCACGATAATTCATGCAACTTTGCTTGTTCCCCTTACCCTTTTACAGTGGTAGCACAAGGGCATCCTTCAGCTCAGCAGGCACCTCCTCCTCAATGCATACATGTTGCACCAAGTGGTGCAGCGCAGTCAACAACGCGGGTCCGCTGTGTTTCAATACTTCAGGCTGGATCCCGTCGGCTCCGGCGCACTTGCCGTTTCGCAGCTGAGCAAGGGCTCTCTGCGTCTCATCCAGTGTCGGCGTGTCCGCCAGATTCGCCTTCACATCGTGCTACTTCAGGTAGTTCAATGTAGGCCAGTCGACCTCTGAACGGTTGTTCAAGACACAGTCAAAGTGATTTCGCCAGATCTGCATTATGTCTGCAGTCTGTGTGCAGGTAGCGCCTGAACTGCCATCGATCAGTGTCCTCAGCGACTCCAATCTCGGTCAATACACCGCCTTCAAGGGGTCAAAGAATTCCTTGTGTCGGCGTAGCATTCCATCTGCTTCGCCTTCTCTGTCCACCGTGCATTTTTAATGCGACGGAGCTCTCGGGTCAGTCGCCGTCGAAGTTTGGGAAACTGACTCTTATTCCCCAAGTCACTGGGGTCTGCAACATGTGCAGCAAATGCTGCATTCTTCTCCGACACCAATGCGCCAATCGTCGCATTGTTGTCATCAAACCAATCAGGCCGCTTACGGTTTGCGCACCCGATGGTCTCCTCGGCAGCAGCTGTCACCTGGTCGCGAATGTGGTGCCACAGGTCGCCCATTGTGGCTATGAAGTCCACATCACACAGGCGTGCAGCCATCGCCTTCTCCAGCTCAGTACGTTTCGCCACAGTACCGAGGGAGAGAATGTCAATTGTACGGCGATTCACGTCGGGAGTGCAATACATAGAATTACGAAAATATATGTACAGTTTGGTCTGAACCAATTTGTGAACGGTGTCACACTCAACTCCACGCAGTAGACGTGTCGTGCACATTTCACACATATCACGCTGACGTACGATGACATAGTCGAGCAGGTGAGCGTGACCACCCCGTGGGTGCGTCCAAGTTGCTCTATCACTCGCACTCAGTGCAAACCGTGTGTTCGTGATCGTCAGGCCGTGAGTGGCACACAGTGAGAGCAGCCTGTCACCGTTCACATTCGCTGAGCCAATGCCATGCGGACCGATAACATCTGTCCACTCTGATGCATCACGCCCAACGCGCGCGTTGAAATCACCCAGCAGAAATAGTCGGTCGCTCCTCGGCACAGACCGTATCACGGAGGATAGCTCACAGTAGAATTGATCACGCGTGTCATCTGGGTAACACATGATCGGACCGTACATGCTTGCAAAGGTAGCAAAGTTACCTCTTCCGAGTCGTAGGCGAACAGGCATCAGTCGCGCGCTGATGCCCGTTGGTTCACCCACCATTTGGCCAAGGAGGCGATCGGGTATTGCAAATCCGACTCCATGTTCACGTGGTGCTGAGGCGGCGTTGCCCACCCAGTAGAATGTGTAGCCAGCACCTGCTTCATGCAACTTACCTTGCTCAGCGAGCCGGCTTTCACTGAGCGCCGCAATATCGATGTTATAGCGCACCAGTTCCATCGCGATGAGTGCAGTGCGTCGCTCCGGGCGCTCGCTGGAGTTCCGGTCCAGTAGTGTGCGCACGTTCCAGCACCCGATGCTAAGTGTTTTGCGCGCAGGCATAGAATTGCATTGGTGGGCAATCGCACGCGAGGTGGTCGTTATCCTTCGGAGGTTTGCTTGAGGGACTCCGCTTGGAGCCTTTGGCTCAATAGCCTGACCCACAAGGCAGTGGGGAGCAGATCCAGCTCGGGAATGTGATTGCAGAGACAGATTGGGATCAGCGTGACGGCCGTCACACACAGCCTTGGAGGTTCTGGAACTTTTTATATATTTTTTGCGACCGTTAATATACGCACCTGCGACCACGGCCAGACGCAGGTGGGTTTTGACGGGGTTGCACCAATTTGACCAGGGGCTGCCTGGTTTGAGTCGAGCAGTAGCAAACCATTGAACACCCGGAGGTGCCCTCCCACCGTCAGAGACAATGCGTGATGCTCGTGCTCTACGCCAATCGAGCTGTGAGCTTATAACTCGTAGACCTGTTGTCTCCCATGGCTAGGTTTTACGGGAAGAGGGCCATCGACCACTTCCTAACCTCCGAAGAGGATGTACTAGGATACTGGCAGAGCGCCCACACCTGACAGGAGATCGACTCGGGTCCTCAGCCAAAGCCTTCGATTAAATGAACACCCGAAAGGCAGCGGGTCTAGCACATGGTCAGTTCACAGACTCATGCGGATTGGTGTCCTGGATCTTAGCAGGGAGAAGGGCGAAACCCAAATCCCACCCAGCGGTCGCCACGTGGAGGCGCCCAGGACATGAGACTATGGCGCAACAGTAGCAGCAGTGGGTAGACCATCTGTCAGGATCGAGCCACCACCAGCCTCAGCGCACCATATATATATATATATATATATATATATATATATATAATGCTTCTTCACCGCAGTTGAGCTAAACCAACTTACACTTAAACTAGGTCTTTTTAATGTGGATAAAATTCATTACATGTTATTTGGTTTGTTCTGCGTACTTGATAATCTTCTCCTTACTTGCACTCGTCGCTCACGCAAATTGTGGTAAACTTGCGTAATTGTATCGCGTGGTATTTTTTAAATAACTTTCGGACATTTTGTACTTATCACGGATTCACTTATAACCAATTTCTTCTATATGCTCATTTAGCGAGTATTTTGTCGTCATATGCGTTTACTTTATTCGATATCGGCATTTCGGATGATTGGCTGTTGTTTGACATCCCAGGTGTGGCTGCGCTTGATATGCATGTTGACCAGGTGCCTACCTGTCTATAACCCACTACCTCGTCCACACTGCCTCCAGGAGACAGTTGGTCGTTGCTGGAGGGGATGGGGTGCACGGTTCCTGTGGCCGTGTTAGGCTCGAAGAGTGGTTCCATGCACTCAGTGTGGAGCGGACTACGGTCCAGCCACCGCCTTGTGTGCGGTTAATTCCCCAAATACAGCGTGCTTGTGTTTGTCTGTGAAGGAGTGTGGGCCGGCTCCGTTGATGAAACGTGGCTCCCATCCGCATGCCTCCCGGTCTTATTCCTTCGGGTTTACACTGGATATGGGGTGTGTGGATGGAGCTGTGGGTGGTGCAGCGCAAGCCATCCATGGTCCCTCTGTAGGCGCATGCGTCCTGTGGCTGGTCACAGTGACAGGCAAATCCGAAACCGGATGCCGCCAACCATATATGACAGCCACGCTGATGCGGGTCACTGGTCCCTCAGATTCAAAGCACTTAGGTGAGCTGAGGCATGTTTTAGTTGTGATGAATTTCGTTGATGAAGCGGTAGCAATTTTGCTATCGGCACCTGGTCTCTGGATTGGCTCATTTTCCGTCCACATCTCGCATATGCCGTGGAAAGAGCGTAAACACGCGAAGCATGGCGATCAGTGCTAGCAGTGGATTATTCGGAAACACTGATCATAGACTCACTTTAGTGCCGTCCGCGATTGTGGCGCAACTGCATCCACTTTATGGCCATTATTTATGTCCCCCAACATCCATTCCAGTTATGGACTCCGTCTTACATTGGCATTAGGAACGGTCCTGTGATCACGATACAGCCATGTTCTCTTGACTTCGATTTTCGTGATCTGCATTTTCCGGCATACCCCAGCGAGCAGTTTAAGGTCGACTTGAAGGAGCTTATTGCAAGCGTTCCGCTGTTCAACCATATCAGTCCTCCAACCAGATTCAGAGCGGTAGAAAGATCATCCGTGCTTGATTCAGTGCCTACCAACGATGAGTTCATAATCGACTCCTGAATGCTTGAGGGTCATACGGATCTAAATGATGTCGCTGTACTTTCTGACTATGTACTTTATGCAGAACATCCACAGGAATATATTGACTTGTTTCGTATCATCACACATAACGGCCTACTAACAGAACTCGTTGAGCATGCTGTGTGGGAAATTTTGGATGATGATGATGATACATAGATGAAAGTTGTTAGAAATTTCAGTGAGATGATCAGCTCCGTGTCGTAAATTTGGTCTCTCTATTCTGCAGGAACACCACCAGGTTCGGGGCTCATTTTCTGATCCTATTGATGTGGACTACTGTGTTCTATAAGGGTCAGTGTTGGGCTTGTGCTCATTCTTGGTTTACATCAGCGACCTTGTGCGTGCCATCGAATCGAATTTCCCTTTTTTGCCGATGATATCAAGCTATGGCGGCCGTGCGGAATGGCGAAGGACAACTCTACCCGGCTGCTTAGGGGTAGCGGTCACAACTAACACCCCAATGGTCTGGGTTCAATGCCTGCTACTTCTATCTGATGTGATGAAATAGCATCGAGTGCAGTGTTTTCGAGCTGGCAACACCCAATTTCTATCGGCTTCAGCTACAGTCATTGTGATAAGTCGACTAAGATTCACCTTAATGGGAATCACGGTCAGCATTGAGATTACATGTCGCAATCCATCCACACAATATGTATTTCAAAGGACCTACAAAACACCACTCTACTTTCTTTGAACGCGGACAACTGTACATGTACGCCCCAAGCCCTGTGACACATAAAGTTGGAGACCATATCTTGCAAACTGCTTCACCGGAACCCGACCTTAGCGTATGGATTCTGGATGACCTTGGCTGTTCGAAACAAGCTGAGTGTCAATTATCGGTTACTAGCACATGGGTCTCGTACAGAAGGCGTTCATGCGGTATGACTCCTTCAATTTTCCACAAATGCTCAACGTGTGCATGAGGTTTCCATGCAAAGTAGGCAATTTAAATCTGACAACCTGACAGAAATGCGACCAGGCTGCACTCGAGACTTCATAGCTAGAGTCGGCCAAGAACATAAGGGGCCTATTCCGTCTCCTTTGCCAGCTGCGACTAAGATACCTAGGAATGTACAGTGGAAGGTGTCACCGTCTATGGAGTGACATCAACTGGACATGACAGATCGAAAAACCTAAGCCCGTTTACGGATAACTCATGAAGCTTAGCGAGAACGCCAAACTTAGAGGCCAGCAACTGAAGATAGCTGTCGGTTGAAAAGTCACCAAATTTTGTCTCCCTGAATTGGCCAGTCGTGGAACGCTCTTCCGGTTTATCTCATTTCTGCGCTCAAGCTGTTCATTTTCAAAATACGGATTGACGAAGCATTACACCGTTTGCCTTAGTGGTGACGACTTGCGTCCATCTGTTCCATTGTTATGGTTCTATTTGGTGAAGAGAAAATGCAAACACCCACTGTGCTTACAGTCCACCCACAAAATGTGGATAGGTGGATTTATATATGTGTTAAAGGGAATATTATGAATAAATGGCATAGTTCTATACAATGCGAGGCTTAATCCAACAAGGTTTAATTCATAGATGCGCAGTTCACCTTGTTGGCACATTTTTGAACTCATCCTACGGGAATTGTGGACCCTTAGATTTTTAAACCCCATTGTAGCATTATTCCATCTGTCCATTCTTCGCTCTCTCAAACTGACAGCTGTGCGAAGAGGAGGCTACATCGGCGATATAGCTCTCTTTGCAATTTTTCATACTCTCGCACCATAATCGTCCTTACTCCGCAGCTGACGCAGAGCGGTATACACCGTGCAAGTTGCAACCCAGCTGGGAGACGACTGCAAGAGTACTGACAGTACTGGCTGTACGTAATGCCTTGCAACGTTCAGATCTGAGCACCGTGTTTAGCGCAGACTACAATCTAGGAGGTGAATGGAACTAATATCACCCGGCTTAGTCTCTAAGGTATTCTTAGCCCGCTGGCTCATCAATAGGTGTTCCCCTAAACTGCTACTGACTAGGGAATGTCTGCCGCCTAATTGCTACTAACCAAAACGAAGAGCATGTTCCTACGGCAAGTTTCTTTGTCCACTTTTTACAATGGAAACAATTGGTTGATTAATATACCTCCATTGTATCCATAAACATTGGTCAACAAGGTATTATACTCAGTTCCAATTCAGTACCGACACAGCCCCCACATTCAGAGAATCCGTTTGCAATGAATGGGCTGATCGATGTTTTTTTAAGAGAAGTAGGAAGTCTGATGCACACGAGTCATGGGTGCATGCCGAGGTTTCAGCAACTCCGATGTTAGTCAACCGGTAAAACGGGTTGCATGCGAAGTATTATTCTTTGTATAAACCCACAAAGGTAACTATCACTTTTGCTGATGTAAGGTAGTTGTTTGGCTGACTCTGACTGCCATAACCACCATCAAATTTCTCGGTTTCTCATCTACCATTATCATGCAAATGAAACGCCTTTATTCCCCTTGCTAAACAAGAATCGCAGCTACGCTGGAGCATTGTGGAAAAAGTACACCGATTTGCCTACTGTAAGATGGGTTCGCACCGGGAACCAATGTCACTGAAACTGCAGACCGACGTTTTTGCAGATACTCACTGTTAATCAATGGTGCGTACGAATTCGATAGTTCGTTTCCATACTCACCTGTGCACTCGTGCCCGATGCTCTTCAGCACGTGACCGAGTTCTGTTTTCGTAATGTACCCATCGTTATCCTGAAGAACAAATAGGCGAAATGGTAGTATTTTTTACGGATTCTGACTGAAACGCTAACTTATTCTCGTCGGACAACAATACAAATATATTAGCTGCTAGTGGGTTAATAATCCATCGAGGTTCTCTGTATTTCCTGGCAGGAGGCGTTTCCTCAAGGAATTTCATCCAATTGTAATATCTTTACAACACGTGCAATGTACGTTCTTACCACAATTCCATCACCTTTTGCCTACCCAGTAATATTGCGTAGGTATCACCGTTTAGCATGGTGGTATTTCAAAATACCAAAGTTGACCACTACCCAACTCGCATCATTTTAAGAAATATTTGTCCTGAATTTATTTACTTTCTTTGTGACTGGATCACAAACGCTTTGATTCAGTCATATTCTTAATTTTGTGAAGAAGTAGCAGCCCCTTTTACCTTCCAGCTCATGATGTCATTAGGCAGTACTATCCCACCAATTTGACATATGTCACACCCGAACCACATTAACTGGGTTATTCCGATTTCGTCTGATTGTTTACCAGATGTGTTAGAGGCAGTCATGTCGTGGAATGACTCCACCGCGTCCAATAACATGAGCTGAACGTTGTAGATAGAAATCCATCACATCTGCACTCAGTCAGGCAGCCATCACACGACCGGAAAAACATTGTATGTCCATTTCATCTTTTTGCGGGTCTCAGCATTGCACATTCCATTTGCCCCCTGCCAAGCTAGGATCCACAAGTCGATTGTTCACAGTCTGTGGTGAAGATCACTGAGCTACGGGGGCAGTGACGACGGAGGTGACCATCTTACTATGCAAATCCTTTGCTACTCCATTATAGAACCAAACTTAATTTTAAGTCCTCCATACTTAACGGCTGCTTCGGTCTGTTTCAAATGAAGATTACCCCGGGGACAAGGTCTAGCTGACGAACCCGTTTCCATTAGCTTGTCACCGGGCAAGTAAATGAAAGGATGGAATTGTCGAGGCAGCAGCTTAGTGTGAGCTGGGGAACGCATCATTGACCAAGTTGCAAAAGCCAAACTACTATCCAGCTACATCCCCCATAACTCTCTCCCTATCTGAAACACGACTTGATTTCTTCAAAATAATCGTGAGACCGACCCTGGAGTACTGTATCATCATTCACTGCCAACTAAGAAAGAAAGATTGAACAGCTTAGGAAGAAGTCCAACGAACATTTGCCAAATTGGTCATGGGGCGCTGCGGTACCCTGAATTACTTTGATCGTTGCGCCACATCCGAATGGATTCCCTTTGACCAAGACGACTGAAAGATACTTTCCTTCTGCTATTCAAGATTATGAGCACATTTTCATAAAGCAACATCCTCGAGTTACGGAAATCTGTCGTCTACCTCCCCCGTAATGGCGGCTACTTGAACAATGACTTTATACGGTTTAGGAAACACTGCTTTACAAGCCACATTTCGTGGTCTGGTGACTTACCGAAACACGTTAATAAAAAAATGCAGTTAGTTGTTTTACCGTCAAAAAATTGGCTCATTGAAATCGCCCTGCACTCTGAGTATTTTCCTCGCTTCATTAGGCACAAAAATAAATCCAGGATATTTTCCGGGAGTAGGATATAGAGTAGGGTCAAGCAACCAAATGTAAGTGGTGGAGTGCGTCATCCAACAGACTTATAAATATGGCTAATGTCGGTGCAGAAACAACCAATTCCTGAAGAGCGTTTCATGGTTGTCACACACGAATGGAAAAGAAATTTCTACGGCACGCTAGGCGGCTGTATTGTTCTGCCAATTTAAAGGAGTGGCCTCTAAGTTTGGTGTTACTGTTGAGTTGCAGTAAAGAGCGGCACACCTGATTTGGATTATGCAAAATTAAGTGTGCCATTATCAAGTCGCCTCGTATTCAGTGATACCGTCCGCCGAATGCTTCCAAACGTTTCAGCCTCAACTCCTATGGAAGGTGGCGCGTTCCAATATGCTATTTAGAAGCCCGACATTGGGATTAGTCAAGTGCAGTGAGCTGGTGCCTCAACCATGGCTTCCAAGTGAACATACGCATTGAGCACCTGTCTGAAAATAGTGGTGTCGAGCTCTCGGAATGGCCGTCGTTACAGGCAGATGTGTTTGTTACCAGTTTTCGATGCCTTTCGGATTGCTTGGAACAACCAGCATGCTAAGGTCGCGTTCGATGGATGATTTCTGCAGTACTTGCATTCCCATCCTGTACGAATGAATATTCCAGTGTCGTATGGAGCGTACTTTGCATTTGCTCAAGTTAACCTGTAACATATTTGGGTTGACCACTGGTGTACCATATCCATGCCATACTGCAGTAAATTCTTCTCGGCATCCGCCTGAAGCAGGCGCCATATCTCGCTATCATTAGCAAACAGCAGGATATTTGAAACGATATTCTGTGCAAGGTTAGTGATGAATACCAAAAACAACCGTGGCCCTAGAACTGAGTCCTTGGGCACACCAGACTCGATTGGTATGGGATCAGATAAAGTACTCTGAACTCTGACCACTAATTGTCGTCGCAAGAGAAAGTTGGCAACCAAGCTCAGGAGTGGGTCACCTATCCCGTAATTTTGGAGCTTCGAAAGGAGAATTTGATGAACTAAACGATCGAAAGCTTTCGACAAATCCAAGTAGATCACATCAGCAGACTCTTCAGTGTCGGCTGACTAGGTCCATTTCCTCTGTGCAACTAATAAATTCGTTGTACACGATCGCTGACAACGAAAGCCTTTTTGCTCGGATTCAATAATGTTGCATTTTTCTAGACAACATACCGACGCATCGCCAACGATGAATTCCATTAACTTAGGCCGTAGATGGAGAAGAGATACTGGGCAGTAGTTTGGTGGCTCAGTCCTGCTTCCACCTTTGTGAATCGATCATTCCAAGCTTCCACGTCGCATGAACCTGCTTCTGATTTAAGGAACTCTGAACGAACTGAGCCAAAGGTTCTTCCAGTTATTTTACTGATGCTCCCAGTGCATCTGGGCTAAGGATGTCTACGCACGGTGTTGTCACGCTTCTACTTTCTCTCTGCTCTCTGCCACTGACTACTGTTGTACTGTTGCTAGCTGCTCTATAAGACTGCGACTCTCTGACTTCGCAGTCACGGGCCCAGCTAACAGAAGGAATCCAATAGGCAAAGACTATCTCTACAGGACAGGTTAACTCCATTTACTGGTAACCCAAACGCGCTAATTTAGGAGGTTAAGGTCGCTCACTATTTCGCGTCTGATTTTCAGCCAGTGTGAGTGAGTTCCAATCCATGGGTTAATCATATTAACGGAAAAGTTCGATCCCTTTGACGGGGGCTGCTATTTGCTGGCCGATAAATTCTCACTCGATTCCCAAATTCAGCTTCGCTTGCGTCTCTTTCGCCACCCGGAGAGCTGTGCTTGCGCAGAGACCTCAGCTACTGCAATACTGCTTCGGCAGTAAAAGAGATATGGGTGCGTCCTGGAGGCGGGAAAACAGAAGCTGGAAGGTAGCCAGATAGTAAACCCCTTTGCAATTTGGGAAAATATAGCGTCCTCGACGCGTTTACTGCTTCTATAGCTGTTCTGGTTAGACTATCGGCTTTCTGGCATGGAGGAATTCCCTGCCCTTTTTTACGAAGGTTTTTGAAATACTAGTACAACAGTTTGTGGTTAGCACCGAAAGTTTTCTCCATTTTTGGCTGATATGCGAAATTTGTCATCGCTGAGCAGTCAAGTGCAGTGGTTACGAGGGGCTACGTAGTTTTTCCAATTGCCTGGCCTTGGTGATGATCTATACCAGCCATTCTCAACAAGATTTATCTGGACCCCTGTGAACGACAGATAATTCCCGGAGGGCTCTGAGATGTTAAAATTTTTAAGGGGCCATAGGGGATCATGCTCTGAAAAGCCAGTTGTAATAACCCGAATAAGAAAATGTATTTAAATCTTTTTTGATACTTTCTCTCTGCGCACTAATCTGCTTTGATAACTAGCGCTCGGTGAAATGAATTGCGAGGGATAGTGGCTGTTTCCGAAACTATGGGAGCCACATCAGGCAGATTTTCTGCTGCGAAACTGGCATAGCTCCGCCAAACTTGCGCAAATATCGCTGGGTTGACCTCAAACATGCAATCATCATACGAGGACTTACACTGCAACTAACCACCGTTTCGTCCCCAGAACATTGAAACCTATCCACAATGAACAATCTGAGTTTCATTCAGGATATTGGTGCATCTGCTGTGCAAACTGCAATGAACCTATCGAACTCTCGTCAGAACACTGCGGCGGTTACTACGCAGAGTAACATTGACAATGAATTTTCCTCAGGACACCACCACTGTGACAACTCAGGTGCCGGTCCGCCTTTCTCGTTCGGGTCTAAGTGTGGTAGCGCTAAGTTGCGCGCTTTTCGTCTGCAATCTCATATCGCGTATTCGTCTGGTGGCTAGGTCATGCCAACTCGCAAGGTTCCGAACTTGCATGGCTACTCTGCACCCGTGGGGTACTATCTCTGAAGAAGACTCGTTGGTTCCGACGAACGCTCGAAACAGCTAGGACGAGTTATAAGGCTTTCTTAATATTCAGTTCAGCTAAATTTCTCAAATTGGCGAGCAGTTTTGCCAACCTTCATTATACGCGCGGGCATGCGGTTTTCTTGTGTGTCTATATGTAACATAATGTGTACAGAAGAATACTTCTCCTAATACTTGCCAGAAGCAAATGCCTTTCCAACGCCGATGTGCGTTACTAGTTTCGTTATTGACCCTCCCGGTTTCTTTAACTAGCCAGCATTCTCTTCCGTGCTCATCGCTTCTGTCGTTCATTTTACCTGTTGTCACTGTTTTGTTTAACTTTCCTGCAATGAATATGTGTCCATTGTGCATTGTTATTTTCTGATTTCCACTTGATTTCGTCATTGACTCTTGTCAAGTAGTTTGCTTCAGTCACTTTACCTTTCCACGGTATTTTCAATCGCATTTTCCGAAACTACCTTTGGGTTGCCTCTAACAGTGTTTCTACACTTTTACATTTTTTATGTTGTGGGCACCAACTGATGCCACAAGCATGCTTAACACATGTCTTATTTTATACTTTCCCTGTTAAGCACTAATAAATTTAGTGACACCACCAATTCATAACCTATGCGTGTTTCTCCTCGTCGAATATTATTATTTAATACCCATAGTATAACTGTAGGAAAACCAAAACAGTAGCACTGTTATATTATACTGCTTATTAACCGTTAACAATGACACATTTCCATAATTAACTTCTCGACAAAGCAGTGTCGGTAGTACTCCGTGGAACACCTGTCATCTCAAAACCCCACTCTACCTGTGTTTTATCTGTCAAAATGTTCTTTCAAATGGAAGTTTACGACCAAGTAAAATGAAAAATCATTTTGAAAGTATTCTTAGGGACGAAAGAAGAACGGATGTGGATATTTTCAGCAAGCTGCGAGATGGTTTCGAAAACAGACCAAGTTTAAAGACAATGGTTTTTGACAGGGCAAAAAGATGGCGAATGGGTTTTCTGCATCTTAGAAAATCTGCAAGTTGATTACCATAAGTTACAGTCCGTTTGATGTTGGCGAAACTATTGTCGCGCTTACGGTATTAATAATATTGTCTGACCTGATGAATATGAGTCCACGAGTAGGATTTAAAGCCATTCCGCTTAGCAATTCTACTGTATCTAGGCGAATAGATGAGATACCTCAGGATATATAAAGCACCTTAGTTACTGTACTACACTCCAGAAAATTTTCGCTACAACTAGCTGAATCAACTATACCTGACGACGACGCTCTTTTCGTGACATCTCTCCGATTCATCGATGATCATGAATTCGTGGAAGAGATTCTGTTTGCCTGGAGAATTAAAACTCATACAGAAAGTCAGCCTATATTTGAGGTAGCCAATAACTATCTGACTGGAAACTCCATCACGAGACAGAACATGGTTCCGCGTGCAACAGATAGTGATCATACGAATGAAAAGATTTATTGCCTATCTAAACATTTTCATTCGTCTGTTCATGAAATTCACAGTGTTATTCCTAATGAGCACCTAGTGGTTAAGAATTTCGGAGGGCGCTTACACGATTCACGGTCATCTAGGTATACTAGTAGTTAACAATATCAGATAGCACCTTAAAGATGAGGAAATTGCGCTAATCTACAACAGGATAGTAGTAATGAGGACTTCGAAACAGCATGTGCCACGATCAGACGCTGACCACCTGTTGGCTAGCTTTACTTGAGGCTCATCTGTGCCTACACTAAGTACGTCTTGTAGTGGACCGGAAAACATGTCCTTTCAGTATTTTGCAACCTTAGATTTTACCGTTATTTTAACTTTCAAAACGCCCACTTGTTTTACTGACGACACTTCCGTTGACAAAGCGTTTTGGCGAGTGCCTTGCTGCACCGTTTCTCGCTCTGGTTGATTCGATCCCTATTTTTGTAGTCTGTACAATATACGTCGGGTTCAGTCGCCCCCAACTTCTGTACTGTCTCTATTTGACACGTCTGTTACGTGTTATTGATTACTGACTAGTATCCCATGCGCCACTCAACAATTGATGAGCCCAGTCCAGAAAACGCCGTCCGCCATTTTGAGTTTTCATTCGGATGAGCTCGTTCCAGTGACTTTGTTTCATACTCGCTATCATTTTGTTTTCTCATTTGGCGCATTTACCTATTCATTTCTCACGATGAATAGTCCTGATGATAAACCACCTACTTACGTGGTTAGTGCCGTAGAGCTAGCTTCCCCACCTTTTTGGAAGAATTAGCCGTTCTTATGGTTTGAGCATTTAGAAACCACTTCTTACAATTGCAAAATTTCAGTTGCTGATGCTGAATATCATCAACGTATGTCCAGGCTTCCGCAAAGTGCATCATCCCAAGTGAGAGACATCATAGCTTGCACCCCCTCCAGCTGCGAAATATGAAACTTTAAAGCAGATGACCATTCAGAAAATCACGCACTCTGACAGGATCTGACTGCAGCAACTATTTAGGGATTTGCAGCTAGAGGACAGGATGGCTTCAGCCTTGTTGCGACAGATACAACAGCTCCTAGGCACATCCAGCATGAATGCGGGGATTCTCCGCGAAATGTGGATGCACCGCCTCCCGGAAAACACACAGGAAATCCTCGCCGTGGCAAAGGCCTTGCCTCTTGCAGCGGTTGCAGTAGACGGCGTCATCGGACTACATCAGCCCACGAAGGAATCTAGGACATTGAACCGACTTAGCCCCGTCGCAGCCCCAGCGACATCCGCAACTAGTGAGCCGTTAGCAATCGAGGCTTTATTATTGCAAATACCGGCATTACAACGACAAGTTGCGAAACTCCCTAGAACGTAAGCAGCGCAACCGCTCTAGCTCATCATACCGTCGCATGAAGAGTAACAATTCAGGCTTTTGCTTTTACCGCTCGCGTTTTAGTAACAACGACCGTCAGTGAGAGCAAACATGCAGTTTCTCCGCCGCGAAACAGGGAAACTTTCAGGCCATCCCGTGATGGCGACTAACGGTGTCGACAAACCCCGAAGTCTACTCATCTACATTAGGAAATATGATTGCGAGACCCAGTTCTTAGTTGATCCCGGGGAGGAAGTTAGCGTCATTCCCCCTATGCCAGATGAGCGCACCGCTACTCTGTCGACAAGTTTAAGTGCTGCCAATGGTACACCAATATCCACCTACTGTCATCGGTCACTTACCTTGGACATAGGTCTTCGGCGCACGTTCCGCTGAATATTCACCGTCTCTGCAGTCCCCTTTGCCATCATCGGCATTGACTTCCTTAGGCACTAGGACCTGTTGGTCGATGCGAAACGCCAGATGATACTCGACACTGCAATGAAACTCAGTGTACGTGGCATCGCCGACGATATGGCATCTGTAACACCAGTCTACGCCTTTCCTCAGACCTCGCCAGACTACGCCAACCACTTTTCTCAGTATTCCAAGCTCGCTCAGCCAATGAAAGCATCTTTGCCCGTAGCATCTCAAGCGACGCACTACATACAGACAAATGGCCTACCCGTCTCATGTCGTCCATGCCGACTATCGCT
Organism: Dicrocoelium dendriticum; assembly: GCA_944474145.2. Taxonomy (NCBI): domain Eukaryota; kingdom Metazoa; phylum Platyhelminthes; class Trematoda; order Plagiorchiida; family Dicrocoeliidae; genus Dicrocoelium; species Dicrocoelium dendriticum. Next base: position 38,940,462 of record OX104070.1, on the reverse strand, counting down.
AGAGGAACTAAAGGTATCTAGGGCGGATTCTGAGCACATGCTCAAGCTTTGAATAATCCACCCTTCCGACAGCTCTTGGTCATCTCCCCTGCAGATAGTCACCAAGAAATCTAGTGACTGGCGCCCTTGCAGTACTTACTCAATCGCCTAACCTTCCTAAATAGGTATCCCATCCCATCCATGCATGCCTCACAGGTACGACGAATTTCAGCAAGATCCATCTGGTGTGCGCCTATCACCAGATACCTGTAGAAAAATATGACATACCTAAAACATCCGTTATCACTCCTTTCGGCTTGTTTAAATTGTTGACAATGCCATTTGGACTGTGCATCGCCGCACAAACCTTCCAAAGCTTCAGCCACGATGTCACTCGTGGCCTTGACTACGCTTAGTCCTACCTCGATGGTATTTTAGTAACCAGTTAATCTGAACAAGAACCCCTCGAGCATCTTCGAACTCTCTTCCAGCGCTTGACACAACACGGTGTCACAATCAACCCGGCTGAGTGCGAACTCGGCAAATCAACGGTAGAATTCCTAGGCCACCTCGTTTCATCGTCTGGTATCAAAGTCCTTCCTGATAAGATCCAGGCAATCAGGGACTTCCCAGCTCCGACTTCGTTCAAGCACCTCCGTCGATTTTGTGGTTGGGTCAACGTCTATCAACGCTTCATTCCGCGCTGCGCTCAGCTCATGCCGTCTCTGACTGACCTACTCAGAGGGAATGGACGTAAGTTCCCTTTCCCTGACAAAGCACAAGCAGCCTTTGCCGAGCTCAAGAATGCTATCACCAACATAGCCCTCCTCGCTCATTCCGAATCGACTGCGTCCCTTTTTTATTACGACGGATGCCTCAGACGTCGCGGTAGGAGCAGTCCTCCAACAACACCTTGGTGGGCAATAACAACTCCTTGGGTTCTTCTCCAAGCGCGTGTAGCCAGCGCAATCCCGCTACAGCACGTTTGTCAGAGAACTGCCCGCTATTTACCTAGCCATTCGTCACTTCCGACAAACACCTGAAGGCCGCGCTTTCACGGTCTACGCTGAACACAAGCCCCTCATTTTCACCTTCAGCTCTGCTTGTGACAAATACTCACCACGGGAAACAAGACACCTAGCTTTGTCACGCAAGTTACTGCTGACATACGCCATGTCTCAGGTGTCGACAATCCCGTCGCCGATGCTTTCTCATGCGTTAACCTCACTCTCCAGTCGTTGCCTACCGTCAGCCTTGTCGCCATGGCATCGGCTCAGGCTCAAGATGAAGACACACAACCCACTCTGCAGCTTACTTCGCTCCAGGTGCAATCTGTTACTCTTCAAACCATGGAAGTAGCCATTCTTTGTGACACTTCCACAGGTTGTCCTAGACCCCTCGTGCCCGTCTCCTTCAGACGCAGTCTTTGACGCAGTGCACTTAATTTTACATCCCGGTATCCGTGCATCTTTGAAACTGGTCACCGAACGTTTCGTTTGGCCACTCGTAACCAAAGATGTTCGTAACTGGGCTCGCGCCTGCATTCAATTCCTGCGTTCCAAATTACGTCGTCACATTAGCAGTCTTCCTGGTTCATTTCCTGCCTCGGACTCTCGGTCCTCGCGTGTACACGTAGACCTGGTAGGTCCATTGTCTCCTTCACGCGGATTGGTATACATTCTTACATGTGTGGACCGCTTCACAAAATGGCCATAAGCCATTCCCGTAACAGACTGCACAGCTGCGACTGTTATGCCGGCCTTCTCGGACTGGTGGGTCTCGCACTCCGGATGCCCATCCACCATTACAATTGACCGAGGAACGCCTTTCGAAGCTTCACAGTTCGATACGTTCTGCAACATTTTAGGCTGTCGCCGCATTTATACCACAACGTATCACCCAGCAGCCAACAGGTTAGTTGAACAGTTCCATAGACAGCCTAAAGCGTCGCTCTACGTCTCCTCCAACCCTAGCTCGAGCGAAAACATTTCGCGCGTACTCTTAGGCATTCGCAGCCGTATCAATGTTATTTGCAATGTAGACCAGCAGGGCTGGTTTACGACACAACGTTAAAGATGCCAGGAGGATACGTTTTGCCTCCCGCATCGTCGAGGATGACTCCACCTAACTCTGCGTCCTCCCTAGCCCAACGCATGCGTTCACTACGCCCGACTCCGCCCCGCGAGCAGACTAGAGATGTGCAAATGCAAAGCGGACTCTCTACCTGCACTCACGTCTTCCTCCGCACCGACGCAGTGCGACGCCCTCTCCAGTCTCCCTACACTAGCCCTTTCAGATTCCTGCAACGGATTCAATTTTGACCATAATGGTCACCGAAGAACGTTGTCCATCGACCGTCTAAAAGTGGCTTTCTTTGACGAGCCACTTGCAACCCATCCTAATACTATCACACAAACACCCGCAACTGCGCGGACTCCCCGAGCACTGGATATCCCGAAATCCTCCGTATCCCTTGACCCTCAACTTATTCCGCCTCAACCCCTGGCAACCGACCGAAGCGGTAGAGAGGTCAAACTTCCGGTCCCTTTGTCAGATTTTGTAAAACTTTGCTATTTCCATTAATAAGCCTTTTTTCGACTTTAATGGTAATCGTGCGTCTTGTTCACAAACGTTATGCAAACTCAACAAAATACTAAATCATTTTGAAAACCTAAAAAGCGTATTAGCTTTTATCATGTATGCCACGTTCTCTCTCCTGCGTCAAGCCACTTCAACCGACCCTTGCCCACCCCTCTGAGTTCTAACTTCCAGAAACTCAACCGCAGACCTGCTAAGGCAACCCTCCAGTGACTCACCAGCCGACCCAAGGCCCCCTTCCTGACCCAAAGAACAGTCAGTCGCTCTCGGCCGCAGATAGCCAAGAATGGGTTGGTCCCCAAACGCCTGGCTAGAGGTTGCTGACGAGTACGCCCAGGTTTCTTCGTGGGACGAGGACGCTTGGATTTCTTCGTGGGACGAAAACAGCGGACTGAAGTGCGGTGGGGGGAGTGACACCTCCCAAGCGCATCGTCGGGTCTGCAGCAAAGGGAAGGTCCTGTCGGCCATTTTTCTGGACTAGCCTATTTATTTTGCAGTCTGACTAGTCCGGCCCGACGTCCCACCGATGATGCACTCTGGTCCACACCATCATCATAAATAATAACTAACAGAAGCCTGGACCCAGCTATCTCTGCTACACACCCCATCATGGAAGCTCTTGATCAAGCCCATGCGACTATTCGCACCCATCTTCACTTTCCGCTTTCTTCCACTAACAGTTCTGTCGAAGGCTTCCATCTTTCAGACTTCTAGGGGGGCAACCATTGTACTGCACCGGAAAAGATGTCCTTTCAGTCTTTTGCAACATTGCATTTTACCGTTGTTTTAACCTTCCAAACGCCCACTTGTTTTACTGACGGCACTTCCGTTGACACAAAAGCTTTTGGTGAGTACCTTGCTACACCGTTTCTCGCTCTGGTTGATTCGCTTCCTATGTTTGTAGCCTGCACAATATACGTTGGATTCAGTCGTGTCCAACTTCTATACTGTCCCTATTTGACACGTCTCTTACGTGTCATTGATTACCGACTAGTATTCTAGGCTCCACTCAACAGTAGAAACAGATGGGAAATGACAGCATTAGAAAATCTTCGACTTTTGCTGTCAAGTTTGGATCAAAACACAAGGAAGCTTGCTCAAAGACATAAGGCTCAAAGATGGCATTAATATTGCCACACACGTAGTCTCAAGAAGTTACTATCCCTATTAACTCATGACATGCCTTACAGGTGAAAAACAACAAAAACTTAATATACTTAAATATCAATGATGACTTCTGTGTAATTTCAGACAATTGACTTGATGTTGCCGCACAATGAATTTTATCTTTAGACTGCGAAATTTAAACCAGAGGTTTATAAAGGAAAGAACAGTGACACCAACATTAAAAATTTAGCAGTCATGAGTAAAGATACCAACATAACCATTGCAAACCACTGATTGACGTTTGTTAGGCAATGCGGATTATCGTACTTGTGGTGATCAAGAGTAATGGGTTCATGAGGAGTGGAAAGCTTTAAAAGGGGCGGCGGCTGAATAAAGGTTGAGAATGCTTAGTCTATACTCTCGCCAGGCTACGCTGCGCACAATCATCTATTTTCTAGTTCTGCAGTTTAAAAAGAAACGGTTTTAGTCTCATTGCAACCGCTTGTCTCTGTGGCATCCGTAACTAGTTGATTGGATTTGCTGACGAATCCAAGCCAAGCGACATCCGGTGGTCTTCAGCGAAGAACGACCAGGTTGTGGAACTGACGAACTAGGCTAAGCGGTCGTGGTGTGTAATACTGCGCACCATCTCAGGGTTCACATTATGACATTCCGCACAGCATATCCTGCTGAAACTGATGACCTCATGATCACTGTGAACCAAAGAGCAGTCCACGACCAATACAGCAACCATAGGTTCCTCTGTGGTGAAAGCAAGATCCACCACAGATTGTGTGTTACCTGTACTGAAACGGGTGGGCAAAATGACGTGATTTTACTAATTGTTTGGAGGGTCCTTTTGAAGTACATGTTGTGTGGATGGATTGCGATCCCCACTCTCCATTTTGACCGCGATTCCCATTGAAGTGAACGTTGCTCATTCAATCACGAGGACTGGGTTGATAGTATCAGATCAGAGTGAGCAGATGGACCAACTGAGCGAGCAAAACAGCCAATGGGAGGAGGACGTGGTGGATTCGATTACTGGATTCGGATTGGACGATATTCGTGTGAGTGATTCACCGTTTGTTTAACTGTAGCAAAGGACGAATCTCTTCGACTCAGAAGGGTCGTTAGTTATGGATTTGAATCTGCAATTTATATCGAGGTGTTTTAGCTTGCTAAACATACTGTAATTTTCGCTTGGCTGTCTTTGCTGAATAAATGCTTGACCCTGAAGGATTGAGATCTGCAACGTTATGTCAGAGAAGAGAAAGACAGCGAAGACTACTACCGTGAGACAGGAGATATGCAAATTTTGCGCCACGCCATATCCGAGCACCGGCGAACTGTGTCTGGCGTGAGGACGGAAATGCGCCAGATGTTGAAGAAGGAAGCACTTTGCTCGTTGTTGCCAATCAACCAATGTGAATGCGGTCCTTCGTGACAAATCACTTGCGGATGCAGAACATTCAACTGGCAGCGTGTCTCGTGGGGCACCGCATAAATGCGTCTACACAAGTCTTTTGATCGAAGGCAAAGCGGTACGATTCCAGTTAGACACAGGTGCTACTGCCAAAATTCTACCAAGGAAGTACTGTCCCGGGGTGTACATTCGATCCAAGCAAGATTACCTGCATATGTGGAATGGTTCCAAACTTCATGCGAAGGGCTCAGCTACAATGGAAGTCGTTAACTCAAGAGGTGAAGCCTCACATCGACTGACGTTTGTCGTCGTGGTGGAGGAGTTCACGCCGATTTTCCGCATTGCTTCGGTCCACTGTCGCAGCTTTGTTGTTTTTAATCATGTGCATGTTTGCCAAGGAGAAACCGATATTAATGACCAGTACCCTCTGCGTTTAGCCTAGATTTGAGAAAGTTTGCGGGAACCGCTCACTTGTCCTTAGATCCTTTGATACGACCGACAGCGCTACCGGCTACGAGAGTTCCATTTGCACTGTGTGACAGGTTCTCCGCTGAATTGAGCAAATTAGTGAAAGACAGCATGATTGCCAAAGTCGAGGAGCCAATCGACTGGGTTAGTCAGGTCGCAATCAATACGAAGAAGGCGGGCGAAATGCCTGTGTGTATTGACCCAAGACAGTTGAATGCGGCCTTGCGTAAAGAGCATTACGCGCTACCTACCTCAGAAGACGTTTTGCCGCATTTGGCCAAAGCTAAGTGTTTCAGGAAGATAGGTTTCTCTTCGGCATTCTGGCACGTAGTTTTACATGATAAATCCAGTTTCCTTACTAGCTTTGTAACACCGTTCGGGCGTTATCGTTGGTCGCGTTTACGTTTGGCTTAAAGGTGTTGAGTGAAATTTTTCAAAAGCGATTGATGCAAGCGGTAGACGATTTAGATGTTTTGATCTATTGTTTGACAGAAGAAGAGCATGACGCTAATCTCCACCGTCTGTTACAGCATTGTGTGCAAAAGAACATCAAACTTTAACGTGAAAAATTGAACTTCAGAAAGACGAGGTAATTTTCCATGGGATATTCCACAAGGGGTCAGGGACGATCCAGGAAAAATTAAGACAATTCGAGAGATGCCGCCTTCTAATGACGTGAAGGAAATCCATCGCTTAAACGGTATGGTGAATTACTTGAGCAGTTTTATGCCTAGAGTTGCTGAAATCATGACTCCGATCAGGACGTTAGCTCACAAAGAAGTAATGTGGAGTTGGAGTAAAGAACAGGAAACCATATTCGAAAATATTAAGCACCACTTCAGCAACGCGCCTATACTCGGGTATCACGATCCAGCACAGCCTTAGGAGGTACAGTGTGACAGCAGCCAAGACGGAATAGGTGCTGTTCTCTTACAGAAAGAAAAACCTTTGGATTTCCGCAGTCGAGCACTCACTATGACCGAGCAACACTATGCGCAAATAGAGTAGGAGATGGTTGCGGTGGTCTATGTCATGGAGCTTTTCAACGAGTATACTTCTGGAAGAACGACAATGTTGTATACCGACCACAAGCTGCTTGTGTCAATAACCAAGAAACCGCTGCATGTCGTCCCTCGTCGCTTTCAGCGTACGTTTATCCGGCTTCAAAAGTATGACGTAGATAGTGTGTATATGGCTGGTGCACAGATGTTCATCGCGGTTACGCTGTCAAGAGGTCATCTGCCCGTACGTAATCATAATCTGTTAGAGGTCGAAGCAGTAGAATTAGTAAAGCATCTGGCAGTGACAGGAGATTGCTAAAGGAAATAAGGCACCACACAGGGAAAGATGCAACTCTTTCAGTTTTGCGAGAGGTTATTCTAAATAGGTGGCCAGAGACAAACTAGCAGCTAGCGAAGGAACTAACACCCTACTTCAATTTTCGGGATAGACTCTTTGTCTATGACGGTTTGCTCTTCAAGGGAAGTCGTATTCTGATTCCGTCATGGCTCCAAGGAAAAATGCTGAAATACCTTCATCGTGCTCACCTAGGTGCCAACTATACCATTAACCGAGCAATATAACTGATCTTTTGGCCAGGAATGACGGGTCAAATAAAAGAGCATGTATCGATTTGTGTGGTGTTCCGTTCACACGAAATCTGGCAGACGAGGGAACCAATGATGCTGCATGATGTCTCTGCTCGACCGTGGCAGAAGGTAGAGGTGGGTTTATTTGGTGATAACAAGCAAGATTACTTACGGTGGATGACTATAGTGATTGTTTTGAAATCGATCTACTCACCACTACGAACACAGGGGCAGTAATCAACAAGTTCATGTGTTAGTTCGCGCGACACGGTATACCGGAGGGGCTGGTCTCCGATAATGGAATCCAGTTTACCAGCGGTGCATTTCAGTCGTTCGCAACCAACCGGGAATTCGTGCACCAGCAAACCAGCCCATACCACAGTCAATCGAATGGAAGGGCCAACTCGGCAGTGAAGCTGGCCAGGCGACTGTTATCAAAGACTACAGCAGCTGGGGAGGACCCGTACCTCATGCTACTGGAGAGACGCAACACTCCATCAACGAATATCGGTTTGAGCCCGGTGTAGCGCCCATACAGCCGAAGGACTAGAACGTTGAGGATAACATCTGGCACAATTTTGAGCCCAGTTTCGCCACAGCACGAACGATGACAAAACAATCTGAGACGACGAATGACCACTCAGAAACGGTGCTATGACCGCGGTGCACGGGTGCTGCCTGAGCTAACATTGGGTGAGGAAGTGTGGGTTCCAGCATTACCCGACAGTCAAGGGCGGTGGAAGAAAGATGTGGTGACTGCGAGGGTCGGTACCAGATCATACGGAATATAAGTTGGAGGGAAAACGTTCAGAAGAAATAGAGTGCATTTGCGACGACACCGCAGACAAAAATGTGGATTGGGAGTGCAGTGGCAGAAAGCGTTGGGCAAGGAGACCACGGCCACAGATACAACGAAGAGGATGCTGAGTTGCACGGTGTACGGAGTGGATGGCAATATGGGGGAGCAAGAACTCGAAAAAATGGAGGATGTGATAGTAGTATCAGATCAGAGTGAGCAAATGGACCAACCGAGCGAGCCAAACAGCCAATGGGAGGAGGACGTGACGGATTCGATTACTGGACTCGGATTGGAAGATATTCGTGTGAAGAATTCACCGTTTGTTTGACTGTAGCAAAGGACGATTCTCTTCAACTCAGAAGGGTCGTTAGTTATGGATTTGAATTTGCACTTTATATCGAGGTGTTTTGGTTTGCTAAACATACTGTAATTTTCGCTTGGCTGTCTTTGCAGAATAAACGCTTGTCCCTGAAGGACTGAGTTCTGTAACATGGACCGTAACTGAAGCAGATGACATTAGGGTGTTACCAGCCCGCTCTGGTGGTTGCGACATTTGATGGATGATTGAGTAGCCTACATGGACAACTCCACCTTGGTTACCCAGCAGAGACCGTATTACCCCAAAGTTCTGACTTACTAAAGCAAAAGGGAAAGAGCTCCACTAAGGTCTACCCAGAATACATCTTCTTCTCCCAACCCATTAAAGACAAGATGGTTCGCCAAGCCTCTAGAATCTGTCAGAAACGTTCCTTAGCTTCCGTAAAACGTTTCAACTTAAATGGATGGGGATCTTTCTTGAAAGTCATTCCAGCGCACAGGAATATTCCATCCTATGAGGCAAGTGACAATTCCTGCGGAGCCGTTAATTTTTGTTGCTTCGGTATTGCCTTTTTGAGTCATCGATTAAGGCTGTTACCCTTTTACTTCAACCGATAGCATTCAATTTGTTCTTTGACTGGACAGTGGGCTACCACGGGACCCGTATGGATAAATGTCAAGCAATGAATCAACAACAACAATACGTTAGCCATTTCAACTGCTGCTTCGCTGTCATACAAACCATGATGACCTAAAGAATAAAGAATACTAAGAGGGAGAGAAGGGGGACCTACCTTAAAATCTCAATGCCCTAAGCAAACATTTAGGGTTAAAGCACCTATAGTTTGTCTAGACCACATACCGTCACAAACAGCTGTCTATCTTGCAAAGATAAGGCGGCATCGGCGAGACAGCTTCCTTGCGACTTTCACTGCCACGCGTCATAATCAGCCATTACCTCGCAGATAACTCAGCACCAAACACACTTTAAACAGCAATCCGATTAGGAGACGGCAGCAAACGCGCCACTTGTGTCGCTTGCGAGCCATGTCCTGCAAAGTCTCGAGCCAAGCACAAGGCGAGTCACGTCAACTCCAGCCCGGAAGGCAAGAGGAATCAACAGCACCAAGTTTTGATGGTGAGTGACTTCATTTTCCGCTGATGAGTTAACTTCGGTCCACCTCGAGCCTTTCGCCACCCTACACCTGACAGACTAAGCAAGGCCCTGTTAGGTAAGCGGTGACCAGACATACGTAGAACGCGCCCGAGCCAACGCAACTTATTCAATGCTATTTGTTGTCTTAGGGAGCTAGCATGCTTATCACTACCTAGTATCTGCCTACACACATCATCGTTGCGGACACACTGCCGCCATCCGACATCAGCAATGCTTCGCGGCCAACGATGATCAAAGACTTGAAGACGCCTCAGATCTTCAGAGCGAAGGGGCCAAGTCTCACAACCATAGAGCAGAACAACCTTCACTGTGGCCTTGTATACACGGTCTTTCAGAAGGAGGGAAACTCCCTTCTGTCGCCAAAGATGCCACAGGTTCATGACAGCTCTGGCCTTTACAATGCGTGAGCTGACGTCAGTTTATATGCGCCCATCGCTGCTGATGTAGCTGCCAAGTTAAGTGAATTGATCAAGCACCACGAGTTCCTCCTTGTTAAGGGTCAAAGGGTCAGCAAGTGGCTGGTGGTCCTGTAGCAACACTTTACACTTTGAAGGTGCGAAGTGCATACAAAATAATGGGACAACTCTAGTAGGGCTATTCAGGGTTGATTGTGCCGCCGCAATATCGCCGAAAAGCAAGACGATATGGTCCGCATAATCAAGACCAACTAACCTTTCATCAGTCAGGATCACAACGTCTACATCGTGAGATTCCACAAGGGAACATTCTATGGTAAAATCCACCAGGAGTTTGAAGAAAAATGGGGTAATCGGTCAACCCGGACGAACGCCACTTACGGTCAGAAAGCTATCCGACAGGCCACCGTAGACCTTGACGCGGCCTAAAGGGTTTGAGTAAGTGCCAGTAGTATCTTCACATATTTGGTGGGAACACTTTTCCGCACAAAAGTTTGAACAGAATGCATCGATCCACAGAATTAAACACACTCTCGAAATCGAGGAACACAGCTATTGGCAGTCTGTGGTATGCGTGGCGTTGCTCTAGCACCTGCTGCAGAGTGAGTGAATATATGGTCTATACTGCCAGGTTTTGGGAGGAAACCTGCCTTCTCTTCCCTAATCCAAAATTCCTGTTCTAGGGTGAGGCGACTAACGAGGATCGAGGCCAGTACTTTTGTCACAACTGGCATTAGGCTAATCTGTGGTTAGCACAGTCTTTGCGACTGTGCTTCTTGTATTTTGCCACTACAATCGATTCGCTCTAATCAGCCGACACACTTCCTTCCAGATACGTTAGAATAGGGAGGTCAGTGCTTTACAGAGGACCTCACCACCAGCCTTAAATAGTACAGCTGGGAGGGAATCTGCGCCAGCGGCACGAAAACGATTGAGGGCTGTGATCGCGTTTCGGACCTCGGCCTCCGACGGCGGCTTTAAACCAAATGTCCACAGCTCGTCCTGCATCACGTGAGTAGGAAAAGGTCAGGGAGCAGAGGGGCTGGCTTGCCGAACTACCTCCCCGTGGTGCCAGCTGGGTGGTTCGGGTGTACCCCGTTCCAGCAAAGTGTTCGGCGACAATGTTCCACCTCCGTGGGGCATTGTATTCCAGCAATTGTGCTGACTTCATGGGGAGTATTGGGCCCCTGTTTGGTAATCTACCAAACAAAGGCGCATCATTCAGTCAACGCCTCCCAATGGGCGCGATTCCCTAAATTCGCCCCGCTGCCTTGCGGGTAGGTTATTTAGCCAAAGGCTCGGGGTGGAGTCCCCTAAGTCAACTCCCTACTTCGGCTTGGGCAACCGGGTAGTATCACGCCCTCTCACAAAACCATGGACTGTACTACAACGTGCTCATCAGCTACTGTTCCTGCTACTCACTTTCACGCTACTCCATCACACGCCAATTGTTTGTTTGCTAACAATCCTCACTTTCGGTTACCCGATTCATCTGTTCAACAATCTGGCTGCGATTCCGGTTGCTCCGCAGATCAAGGAATTCAACCTATGGCTCTCCTTCGTCCCCGATCCTCGTTCCGTCTGGCGTGCCTCAACGTCCGGACACTCATGCAGATTGGACAGCAAGCCGGTCTAGCGCGCACCCTAGCTTCCCTAGACATTGATGTCTGCTGCCTTTCAGAAACCCGATTGCAAGATCCCAGCACTGTGCTTACATTGACATCCCCCACTGACCACGAAGCCAGATATCACCTGCGTCTTTCTGGAGATCCAGAAGCAAGCTCAGCGGGTTTGGCTGGTGTAGGTATAGCACTGAGTGGCAAGGCCGAGGCGGCACTACTGGACTGCTTCCCGATTAACAGCCGACTATGTGCAGTTCGGCTTCGGGGTTCATGTAGAATCAACAGGCAACGCGAAGAGAGACGCAACTTGTTTGTGATCTCTGTGTACGCTCCAACTGACTGCAGTGGCGACTCGGTCAAGGACGATTTCTACCGAGATCTACAACAACTCTTGACTAATGCTAAAAAGTCGGATGTCGTTATCCTTGCTGGGGATTTTAATGCACGGGTTGGCCGCCTGTTACCATACGAACGCCACCTTGGTGGTCATCACGCGCTCGATGAGAACCGCTCTGATAACGGAGAGAGACTTCTCACATTGTGCGAAGACAGCCATCTGTTTCTTTCGAGCATTAGCTTCAGACGTACGAAGAAGCGTTCCGCAACTTGGCGTCCCCCTTCGCCAACACAACCTTGGTCACAAATTGATCACATTGCGATTAGCTTCAGATGGCGCGGCAGCGTACTGGACTGCAGGTCCTTTTGGTCCACTTTCGTTGATTCAGATCATGCTCTGGTCTGCGCGAAAATCTGTATGTGTTTTGGAGGATCCCGAAACACGAAGCACCGCAAGATTGATGTAAACAGATTAACTGATTCCTCTGTCCATGCGAGCTATCAGTCTTCACTGGCATATGCACTCAGTTGCAATCCACCGCGAGAAGTGGAACAACACTGGACTTGTATACGGAAAGCGCTGACCATTTCCGGACAGTCATACTGCGGTCTAACTCGACGCCCTTTGAAGTCTTGGATCTCTGCTCGTTCTCTGGAGCTCTTCGAACGCCGCAAAGATATCTCCGCGGAATCAGATTGCAACGAGCGGCGCCGTTCTACCAACCGGCTGCTCAAGCAAAGCCTCCGCAAGGATCGCGAGACATGGTGGTCTGAGCGTGCTTTAGAGATGGAGACTGCTGCCCTCTCTGGTAACACTCGCAGGCTTTTCCAACTCATTCGGTCCACTGGCCTCAGGAAGCCTGGTGTCAGTGAGGTCATTTGTGAGCTGGATGAGTCTCCGATTACCAACCAACAGAGGCGTATGGACCGCTGGGCCGAGCACTTTCACTCGCAGTTCAACTGGCCTCCACCATCCATCAGTACATGCAGTACACCTTGCTGTCCACCTTGGCTCGTCCCATTGAATCCACCCAGCGAAGCAGAAGTCTGCCTCGAGATTCGACGCTTGAAGCGCTTCAAGGCTGCCGGCTTAGACGGACTTCCTCCGGAGCTATTCAAGTATGGCGGTGTGGCAGTCATTAACCAGCTAACCGCGCTGTTCGCAAAAATTTGGCTTGAAGAGAAAGTGCCTCCCTCTTGGGGCGAATCAGTTATTGTCCCAATTTTCAAGAAAGGCGCTCGCACTTCATGTGCAAATCATCGCGGGATTAGTCCTATTTCGGTTGCCTCTAAGCTGTTGGCATCCATTCTACTTCGTAGACTATCCCCAGTACGTGAATCATACTACCGTGAAGAACAAGCTGGTTTCCGTCCTGGCCGCGGATGCATGGATCAAATCTTCACGCTCCGCCAACTCCTTGAACATCGCCACATTTATCACAGGCTCACTATCGTTGCATTCCTAGACATACGTGCCGCTTTTGACTCCGTTGATTAACCTGCTTTATGGCGTTGCTTACTAAAGAACGGGGTGCCAGAGAAATATATCGCCATCTTACGAGCACTTTACCTTCACACATCCGGCAGAGTGAGGGTCTATGGCAAGATTTCCTCGCAATTCGCTGTCAATAGCGGTGTGCGACAGGGCTGCCCTATGTCCCCATTCCTCTTCAACTTCGCAATCGAAGACGTTCTGTCGAATGCCCTAGAAGGTTTCCAACATTTTGGCCTAGAGCTTCTACCGGGTGAGCGCGCGACCGACTTAGATTATGCTGATGATATCGCCTTACTTGGTGACGATCCTCAGGGTATGCAACTCATTCTGGATCGTTTGGCGGTTGAAGCATCTAAGTATGGCATGAGCTTCGCCCCATCGAAGTGTAAAGTACTGCTCAAGGATTGGCTTTCACCTGCACCCGTGCTCACTCTCCAAGGTGCACAACTTGAACAGGTAGATAGTTTCGTCTACCTTGGGAGCTGTGTTTCCGCTGACGGCACTATCAACAAAGAAGTTTCGCTTCGTATCGCAAAAGCTCGATCAGCATTTGTCAATCTGAGGCACTTGTGGCGTCGTCGCGACGTCTCATTCTCACTAAAGGGCCGAGTTTACAGCGCGTCAGTTCGCTCAGTATTGTTGTATGGGAGCGAGTCCTGGCCGATTCGCGTGGATGACATGCGTCGTCTTTCTGCCTTCGATGCCGGTTGCTTAAGGAGGATCGCTCGTGTTTGGTGGCAACATCGAGTTAATAGTAATGACGTTCGACGTCGCATCTTGGGGAATGCAAGTATTTCCTTCAACAAACTGGTTTTGTTGCGCCAGTTAAGATGGCTTGGTCATGTCCTACGCATGGCACCTGAGCGTCTACCGCGTCGCGCTCTATTCGCTCGTCAAGGACCTGGCTGGAAGCGACCGCGTGGTGGTCAGCCTTCCACTTGGCGGCAGCACATGAAATCGCTGACGTCGTGTCTAGCCGCTGTTGGACCCGTACGTCTTCCAGGATGGGGACCCAAAGATGGGGAGTGCCAATGGCTTAGGACTCTTGAAGACATGGCTCGCAACCGGAATCAATGGAAGAATTGTGTACAGTGTTGTGTTGATTCACATGTTTAATTCTACAAACATTGAAAGTGACAAAAAGAGAAAAATCGGCGTGTGACAAACAAACTAAAAATGTTTTGTTCTGTATTTTTGTCAAAATATTCCATTTTCTTGCGACATATTAGCTGAAGTGTGTTGCCCACCTTCAGCTAGCATGCCACGACGATAATGACACAATGACTGTCTCTTATACACTGATTTCCATGGCTTTCTTGGCTCTATGTCTAGTTACTAGACTGTTGAGATTACATACATACATACAGGGAGCAGAGGGCAAGCTGAACTGATCATGAAAGTTTCCCCCCTTTCCCCCCAATGAGCTTCTTATTGTGCATCAGTGCATCCGCACTGTCTCTGATGGTCTCACTGACGCCTGGTACCAGTGGTAAGGATCAGCTTGAAGAGCTTGCGACAATTGCCTACTGGAACTGCCTCCTCCATTTATTGAGCCCGACTGGTCCACCAGGCATTTTTGTCAGCACGTTGGCTCCGCTTGAGTCCGCGCCTAATAGCCTGTCTGGTCATGTTGTGCTCAGAGCCAGCCGTGTGGTGTCTTATAGACTCCAACAGGTTCACCAACCTCTCGGATATCCAGTGACTGGTGCGGTGACGATTGATAGAGCCACACAAGCAGATGCTCCTGCGTCGTGCATGGCTGCCGAGACTCTATTCCACTGAAGCTCAGTGCCATTAGGACAAGGGAGCAAAAGCTAGGTACGCAATGCGTCTTGGTAGGCTTAACTGACCGATGACTGAGACAATTTCTCAGTTGCCAATTGGAGGAGACGCTTGGTACGCCTCCCGGTAAAGTTCATGTAGAAAGGACAGCGTACTAAGGAATGATCAGAGTCGACGCAAGTATTCTAGCACGAGCAGCAGTCCGAGATGGAACCACGCCACCTGTAACTTATGGCAATATGATCAATTTGGGTCCATCGCTGGCCAGCTACAGGAGGACGCCGAGTGGCACTTCGGTGCCCACTGTATCTAAAAGCAGTGCTACTAAGAGACAAGTGGTGCTCCGCACACAGTTTTAGCAGACGCTTGTCGTTGTCAGTCCGTTCGGAGTTTAGCCCATAACTACAAACCAGCTGAGCTTCTGAAGAGCTCAGACGCCCTACTTGTACGTTCATATCCCCTGCAAGTACTACAATATCTGAACTAGTAGCACTGCGTAGTAGCGCGTTCAGTTCGTGATAGAATGTGCTCTTGACAGCATTTGAACTGCAGTCGGTGGGAGCAAAAACGGAAATCACAAACAAACAACGTTTTGTATTGCTTCCTGAATCCACCTTAGCTGATGTCATCAAATGGAGCTGTACCTAAACGGCTGTTCACCGGAATCCAACCAACCAACAATGGCTCAGCCTTGGAGCTTAGAATGATACTTGCACCAGCTTAACTCTTAAGTGTTGCATCTGCGTCTCCGGATGCGTGCAACACATAATGAGAGGATAAGACGGGTGCAGTTAATGCAACAACCCCATTGAGGCCATTGATCCTAGTTTCGGACAAACAACACATCAATACCCAGTGTGTCCACAGTGCGTGCGAGGGCAACCTGTTGACCAATTTGTCTTAGAGTGTGAACGTTGAAAGTCGCCTTGGAAACGGGCCAATGTGAAGATATAATTGACGGTTATCGATAGGCGTTCGATGAGTGTTGTGAGAAGGTGGCTTCAGATGGCTTTACTCCAGTGGTACTTCGGTTGCTGTCAAGTAAGCTGGAAATTATAGAAGGAAGGTTAGTAATGGGGGTCAGGATGGGAGTAAGAGGAAAAGGTGGAAAAGAAAGAAGGGAGGTGCCAGCAGTAACATACTTTCGCTTATCAACGTTAATCTGCGCGACGGCCGATGCAGCATGAAGTTTATGTGTAAAGAAAAAATCATGGTTGTATGTTGGCTGAGATACTGCCAGGGCGCCCAGACCTAGACAGGAAGACGAGTTGGGTCCGCATTCAAAGCCTATGGTTCAAAGGACTATCAGCAAGGCAGCGGGGAAGTGGCAATGATTTAGCTTTCCAGAAATTAAAGCCATCCCATTTCAAACCTCCAAACTGGAGGACCAGGAGACTGAGTTTGTCGGACCTCACACTACTGACCAACCTGGTAGGAGTAGTTTTCAAGGGGCCTGGAGGAACCACCCCTTATAGCACAATAGGTCAAGGAGGTACGCAAACCGTCGTATCAGGTTAAGGTTCAGCCTTGAAGCGATGAATGGTTAAAAACACTTACAACCAGATCAGCGCACAAGTACTTGAGTGGCGTTATTACTAACTTAACAGCCTTTCTGCATCGCGGGTGAGCACTGTTTCACCGCATAGTAAACTCAACTTTGCCCTTAAATCGGAGCGCAACAACAAAGCTTGATTACTAACCATTCTGTTTAGTAGAAGCTTGGACGGGTCAGCCCAGGACTATATGTTAGATGGGCAGGGTTTAGTTTGCCAGTATCTTTTAATTTAGTTACAAATAATGTGTATTCGCAACCCCTCTTAATAGATGAGGAGGATCTGTAAGGAGGACAGACTTTCAAAGAGACCAGACTTCATTTTTAGGCCATGGGATAAAAACTGTTTGTCAAGGACGTGTTTTCAAAGCTGTATAGCTGTGTATTGAATGCTAACTGGGTCTCAATCTGTATGGAATCGGTTGGCGAGAGATTAGTGGGGAGATTTTGTGCAATTCTAGAGTGGATTCGTAGCAGGTTGTTCCGATGGGGACGGTACCGCACATATCGCTTGGGCGACTGACGCCCTTTTCGTCTTCTTGGTACTCGTCAACAGCGCGCACCCTTCCCACTCCCCCGGGAATTGGACAAACGGCCAGCGTGTTTCGGAGCCAGTAGCTTGGGGTACTAGGACTTGGATGAGGGTGGAAAACCGCGAAGGCCGTATGCTAGTGTTGATAATGCGTGGTTCATCATCCTGCCACGCAGGTTGCAAGCGTGCAGACTACAGGGTTGTCTCAATGAGGTACGACTTCTATTACAAGCCGCCACCAGGGTAAGTCATAGCTTTGGCATGGGCTCGGCCCTCGGTTTCGTTACATGATCATAAAATACACCCGTGTCTGTTCCATTTGGGAGTGAACACCAATCGGGCACGCGTACCCGAATTTGGAAATCAGCACGATTTAGGCTACCATATCACCTGATTGTGGGAGCATCACACACAGTGGTCATGTCAGTGGCTACATGTTGCACTAGCTATGTGATGTGGTGTTCTCGTGGGTAGTCGGGATCAGAATGGACTGGGTTAAAACCCAGAGATAGCAGCGACGCTGAAATAATGCGCACCGTGAGAGTATGCGGAAATCGTATCTAATGAAATCATAATTATACAAAGTACGAATGCACTGCCCAAGTTGATCACTGAACCGTATCTTAAACAGATGGAAATTCGTTGTGTTACCCGCCCGAAAATACTGCTCTCCACTGCGCGTTTCGACCTCGAATCCGGTTTCAGTGACTGAATTGGCCAAAATTCGTTCCAAAGTGAATCACGGTCCACATCGAGATTGTGCGTCGAAATCAAATCATACAAGGAGTACTACGAAATGACCATGCAGTCAGTCATTAACCTTTAAGCTAAGCGTTGCTTGTCATGACCCGGTGTCTTAAAAGGTTTAGCGACACGTGTTTTATTTGATCAGTGCCGAATTTCCAGAGTGAAACACATTTTGCTCTCTCACACGATGCTTTCATGGCACTAGCCACGTTTGGCGATCCAAGTCCTTCCAGGTTACTGTGACTGGCTACTTACCATCCGACTTGGCTGAATCCAAAAAGTTGCTCTCTTGCTAACACATTTGTTAAAGATCGCTCTAAAAAGTTTGCAAGGGGCAGTCTGTCGACCTATACTCAAAGATTTCCGTAAAGCGTTCGACAATGTCAGCCATGATGTTCTTCTTAACAAACTCAGGATGCGCAGTGTCGGTGGCGCACTGCACGGGTTGATCGGAGAATTTCTTCTTGGATGGAAGTGCAGGGTACAGGTTGACGACCATCTAATTGACTGGTATCCCTCTACAGGTGGCGTACCTCAAGGTACTGTGCTGGAACCCACTCTGTTCCCGATCTACATCAACAATCTACCTCAGCTTCTCCGGTTTCCGTGTGTTTGATTGCGGATGGCATGTAGATTGTGAGAGAAATTGACGCTCCCGACGACTGTGGCCTACTTCAGCAAGACCTCAACCGCCTATCCACATGGTCTGCAGAAGATCATCTCCCGGTCAATTCAGCCAAGTCTGTATTTATGAGCTTGGAGAAGGGTGCTGATGGCCGAACCTACACCCTTGACGGCCAACCGCTATATCCCACACCTTTCGTGAAGGACCTAGGTGTACTCTCGTGCTACGAATTGAAGTCCGTGGACAAAACGAACAGGCTATATCGTAACGGACTGCGCATGCTTTGGGCGCTCAAACATAGCTTCGGCACATGGTCTGAAGAGATTGCCACACGCCGCTTCTCTTCCATCATTAGACTAATGTTAGAGTACGTTGGACCGCCTACTTTTCGATTACCCGAGGCGAGGCACACAAAGTCGAACGGGTCCAACAGGTTGCTACCAGGCTCATCCCAAGTTTACGTGGTTTGGTTTATGAAGACCGGTGCGAGAAACTAGAACTCTACACCTCGTCCTACCGTCGGGTGCGAGTGGACCTCATTATGACCTACCGTATTCTACATCTCGGTGACTTCCCCATGTTGGGGCTAATGCTACACTTACGAGGGCCATGCCGCATACTCGAACACAGCTACAAACTTTTGGTGCTAGATGTGAAGCGAGTTTCCCACCCACTGTGCTTCGAACGGAGTGGTAAATATTTGAAACAGTTTGTTTGAACATGTGATGGAAGCAACATCTGTGCAGCAATTCGAAGCGTTGTTAGATTTATAGTTTAGCAATAATCGATTCAGCGAAAGATTACACACTTGCGATGACATCTCACATTCGTGCGTCCTGCAATACCTTGAGTCAGATATTTAACACGCTACATGAGAACGATAACGATATTTGAACGACGAAATGAGAAGACGAATAATGGCGGATGCTAGCATTTCGTATTATCTCGTCAGTACCAATATAATAACAGAGAAATCCTTTTATGTCTTATAGCGCACAGTCAAGCCAATCAATTTTTTGCTTGTGGTCATTGTTGTTGGGATTTGTACCACGGCAACCGCACGTTGACAACTAACTGTCTTTGAACACACAAAGATGGTCTAATTCGGTTTATCGCGATGTCCCCGGCAACACGCAAAAGGCGTGAATTAGTATGACTCAACAAGATCCGAAACGTCCATAAGGGATTAACCTGGTGACGAGTCGCCAAGATGTGCCTGTCCATGGAGGACGCTGGCGGCTTATGCGAGCAGGTCTCGTCAGAGGTGGATTGAGTACCTTCGCGCCGAACCCAGTTTGGTAACTGTTTCTTCATTCTAGAATCTAAAGTCAGTTCGGTTCTGCCGATGTACCTGATTTTGCAGTCACACACGAATTGCTAAACACAATATGATTTGGCGCCGATGCTTGAGAGGAAACTTGGTGGAAAGATTTCTCAGCTGTCGTATTACAAACGATATGTAAATGATATCCTTTTATTAGCGTTCCACGAAGATGCAAATCGAACAATTAGTAGACCAACTTAATAATGTTCACGCAAACCTGAAGGTGATTTTTGACTTCGGATCGAATGGGCGTCCTCCGTATCTCGACATTCTCATGAGTCGCAGAGATAGTGGGCTGATTAAGCGATCTGTATACCAGAACCCAACGTGGTCCGGTCAATACCTACACTTCACTAGCTTCTCATCAATGACACACAAGCGCGCGCTGGTGAAAACATTGTTCATTCGGGTCAGATGTATCTGCCCAACGAGTGCCTACCTGCGGAATTTGAGTTGATCACTAAAACGCTTATGGAAAATAGCTACCCAAAGCGATTCATAGAAAAAAGGCCAGCTTAGACCTACCAAAGTAATGGTGTTGACAGCCCCCAAAAAGGTGTACATCGAGCTACCATTCATGGGTAACACCGCAGCAAGAAGGACAACCAGACGCATTGTCTCGGTCATTCAGCGTACGTACTGTGCTGCGGAGGCAGTAATTATCAACTGAACCCGAAAGTTTCCGTTACCTTCAGTAAAGGTAGATGAACGCGTCGGCGCCAAATCATATTGTGTTTAGCAATTCGTGTGTGACTGCAAAATCAGGTACATCGGCAGAACCGAACTGACTTTAGATTCTAGAATGAAGAAACAGTTACCAAACTGGGTTCGGCGCGAAGGTACTCAATCCACCTCTGACGAGACCTGCTCGCATAAGCCGCCAGCGTCCTCCATGGACAGGCACATCTTGGCGACTCGTCACCGGGTTAATCCCTTATGGACGTTTCGGATCTTGTTGAGTCATACTAATTCACGCCTTTTGCGTGTTGCCGGGGACATCGCGATAAACCGAATTAGACCATCTTTGTGTGTTCAAAGACAGTTAGTTGTCAACGTGCGGTTGCCGTGGTCCAAATCCCAACAACAATGACCACAAGCAAAAAATTGATTGGCTTGACTGTGCGCTATAAGACATAAAAGGATTTCTCTGTTATTATATTGGTACTGACGAGATAATACGAAATGCTAGCATCCGCCATTATTCGTCTTCTCATTTCGTTGTTCAACTTACTGAAGGGAACTAACTGTTTTACTTAACGATCTTCACGGCTGTCAATTTTTATAAGGTTTTTCAGCATATTTCAAGAGGATTGTGTACAATTCATTTTTGCTTGCTTCTTTAGTCTATTGTGTACAGATGCGGTCAACAAATAGTAATGTATGTCCAATATGCACATGATAAGGTTGACGCTATTCGATCTTTGAAACTGGAATAAAACTGTGCTGCTCGCCACAATTTACGTCAGCTGGTATCCAAAAAATAGCACATGTGAACTCGCGAGTAATGCCGGAGTACAACTTTAGCAAGTTGACCCCTTTTGAAATGATTGAACTTTCAAAACACCTATTTATTCAGGAGAAAGTTGTCTGCATTGATTTCTGACAAGTCCCGTGTCGCCAACATGCAACTTATCCGAAGGAGCACCACAATTTACTAAGTTGACATGTGCCGTATCGTGATGGCCATCCGTAAGCAAAATCTAAGTTTGGACCTCTTGCAACATTCCATTGTTCAAAGAACACAGACCCAATTTATAACTCACATTAATTTGGATCACATACAAATTGGCACATCTCATCCTTTGTTCCTCTCACGGCAACTACTTGAGTTCTCTTTGCGCCATTTCTGATCACTCATCCATTTGATGTTATCAATTGTGGGCTATTGACACGAGCAAGCAAGAAGCCCACTTGGGGTCATGGTTACTCGCTCGCCAGTCTCCAGCACATAGCGCACTTTAGAACTCTGCACCAGATAGTTATAACAGTAACAAACGCATACCTGGACATGCATTTCTCCATTGTCAGATTCTGAGAATGATCACCCACTGACAAGATATCTCACATCAATGCGTCCCAATTTATTGCGAGTTATATATTTTTCTCAATATCACCTAATAACTTGAAAATAATTAAAATGATGACTGGTTATAAATAGTTTTTCGATGAAGTTGTACAGATTAAAACTTTAACTTATTCCCATAACACAGTATTCAGTATTCAACACATAGGAACTTCCTTCTGCCTCATATCGCGTTGTTTGCTCCCCCTCCTCAGGTAAGCAAACCACGCATCATGGTAAACCTGGTCATGCATCCCTCATTGCCTTACCTTCAGAATGATTGTTCGTAGTGATAAGTATGATGTGGCAAGCGGCTACAAAATGTTAGTCTACCTATCATGTGTGAGTGGCTTGTCGAAACATCCTAAGCATAATAGATTTAAGCTACCCACCTGATTTTGTTACGCCTTCTCCTTTCTAAAAGGATACTGTATTTGTTCCTTGTTCTTTTTTGTTCTAACTAAGAGCGGGTTCGCATACTACTAGAAAGTTAAGTCCTACTAGTGAGATGAACTTAATTGTCTTTAATTACTTTCTCCAACAGGTAACAAAAGCTATTAAGTCATAGCCTTCTGCAACACCGTGGTGTTACACGGCAGATGCATTATATATTACATTATTACGCACAGTAGCTGAAGGTGAAAACACCTTATCTACTGCGTCGCAATACATAAAAGAAAAGAAAAAAATAAAACTAAGCATGTAACAACTGCATGCCCACTGAGCTACCAGTAACGGATGGACATCATTCCGGAAAGCTACCACCCTGCTACTATGCGGCAGAATCAATATTTATTAAGTTAAAATTTATTGTCATAAGCAATGCGATCGTGGTTGGAGGGGAGGCTAGGTGGGGTGCGGTGAAACAAAGGAACTCACAGCACGAAAACCATTGGGGCAGGCTCCAAGCCATATAAGCAAGTGTATCCATCCAAGCAAGTTCATCATCCTTAGAACCCCAACAAGGCAGTCGGAATGCACCAACCGACACAAACTTTGAAGCGATGGTTTTCATATCTCTCGACCAAGTCATCGCTTGGCCTCCCCGCCCCCTCTTTCAACCGCACTCCCGGCGCACAAACAATGTACGTACCAGGAGTCGGTGTGCTGGCATGCGCAATATGTCGCCCAGCCATCGGAGCCTGGTGCGAGATATAATGGTGCTGACCGGATCACTCGCTCTTCCTGCACCAAATACGCAGCGCCAAACACGCTCAGTACTCACGCGGTGTTCCCACCAGACACGAACTAAGCTGCGAAGGCAGCAATGGCCAAACGTGACTAGCCTCTTTATGTCTGCCGACCTGATGGGCCAGGTTTCACAACCGTAAAAGAGGGTTGAACGGATGGCTGCATTATAAACTCTGCCCTTCAGAGCGACAGTGATGTCACCTCTGCGCCACAGGTGTATGAGATTGGCGAAAACACCTCGCGCTTTCGCTGTACGGTTCGCAATATCTTCGATCCCACATGAGCTAATATAGCTGTACAGGCACTTGAATTCCTGAACGATTTCTAGCTGATCACCACTAAGGGTCAGCGCAGGAGTGGGTGCCTGCCAACCTTAGAGATGTACTTCGCATTTTGACGGAGCAAAGCATGGCCCAAAACGATTAAAAGCCAGTGCTAATATGTCCAGTATGTTTGGCACGTTTGCGAGCTGTCAAAGATTAGAGCAATATCGCTGGCTTACTCCAACTCAAGAAGTCGCTCACCAGGAAGTAGCTCCACACCTCCTAGGTCGCACCCAGCGAACGCTGTTTCCATGACTTCGTCAATAGCGAAATCTCAGAGCTCTGGAGATATTGAAGGTCGACGACAAATTGCCACAAACCCACACGCTGCCCGAACTATGCGCGTGCAGCGCTTCGATAATGCTTACGTATTTATCGGGCACAATTTTTCTCTATAGAGTCTCAAAAGATACATCGATCAAGCGAATCGAAGGCACTTTCGATGTCGAGAAACACGACTATATTGAGGCGCCAATAAACATGGCAGTGTTCCAACAATTGACGGAAAGTGAAGATGTGGTCGATGTAACGGGGTTTAGGAAACCAGTCCAGTATGCTCGACCTTACCACCTAAGCGCAGGTTGCCGGAGTCAGCGGATCAGTTCGATCGAGAGAACGCGTGAACCCACCGGGAGACACAGCAATGGCTGGACAGCGCATCACGAGTGGCACACGTATCCAGAAACCGACAAACCGGATTGGACAATAGAACATAGAGGGCGCACTGGCAACTCGAGAATTGCTATTAACGGCAAGTTTCCGAGTGCAAAGCCAAAGATGAGTGGTCCAAAGAAATACGGCCAATCAGATGTCAAGCACGAAAGACGTGATCATTGCGCGAGACAGGAAGACAGCGACCGAAGGGGAATAACGTAACCCAATGAAATAAAAGGGGAACGCAACCAATGAGGTGAGCCGAAAAACAGGAGACCCACTGAGAAGGCTCGATGATTAATAGTGTTTATTTCCTTTAAATAGGCTACACTATACTGAATAAACGCCTGTTTTCCGCCCGCCGCCATCGTGACTTTTTGATCGTGTCCGGGTCACTTAACAGTCGATGCAGACCTGACTCGAAGAAACCCAAATTGCTCTTAGCGGATCTGGCTTTCTTGAACGCCAGGCAGTCTGTGGAGTATGGCAGACGCAAGAACTTTAGGAGCAGTGGTGATCCGACTGATCCCTTTATGCTTACCGCACTCCGAACGGGAATCTCTCTTGAAAATTGGGACTATGGAGTGCCTCCTTACTTTTGGGATAGTTTCCTGCTCTCAAAATTCCATTAGCAACTAGTGTACGTGGTCTACAGTAGCTGCTGCCGGAATTTGAAGAACGCTGGGGGAATTCTATTTGCCCGCGCGGACTTATACAGTTTCCACAATCTGATCGCACGTGCGACTTCTGCGCTTGAGGGTGGACCCAATGAGACGGCAGGTGGAGAATAGCACTGAATGCCCGAAAAAGAAAGCGATAACTCAGATTGGTTAAACTGCCTCGCAAGGTGTTCGGCCCAGTGCTCCGTGTATTTTGACAGGTTGTGGATCCGCTGTGCAGTCCCGTCGCGTATTGTCTAGCTAGCACCAGATCTCCTGCTGCCCGTTTCTTTATCAGACGGAATAACTTACGATGAGTACCAATGGTAACCACTGTTTCCGGTTTCTGATACTCAATGAGGCCACCATGCTTCACGGTCTCTTTTCAGGCTGGCACGCCGTTTTGTCCTGTGACTTTCGCGAGTCTCATTGTATTCGCTTCCAGCCGGAATACGTCGGCGAGCATCCATAAGTTCCAGGGATTTTGTAGAAATCCATTGTCTAAGTTGACAAGTTGATTTGCTACTTGAAGACTTGCCTGCTGATAGTAACATTTGGCAAATATGCAACCAGTGATTTTTGACGCTGTTCGGTGCGTACTTACAGTCCGGATACCAGCGTACTTTGATACGCATTCAGAACACCTGGCTTCGTCCGTTGACTGGTGTCTATGCGATCACAGCGATATTGCGGACGTCCGCCGAAAAGTACTCGAAGTTCTGCACACATAAGAGCGTGGTCGGCATCCACGCTTGTGCTCGAAATCGAGCGGCAGTTTTGGACACAGCATCTCCAGCGGTAACTGCTCGCGATATCATCGATTTGCGTCCATTGCTGTTCCGAGGTTGGTGGGCGCCAAATCACTCATCTACGGCAGCTATGTCGAAGGTTAGTACTCGCGAGAAAGGGGCAAGCGAGTGGCAAGCATCTTCCCACTAGTGAAGCAACCGCTCACCGTTATCATTACGAAGCTTCTGTACAGATATGTGAACAGCTTCCGGAAAGTGAAACGAGGTTTTCCCTTACTAATATCAGCGAATGGATGTGCTCAAACTGCCGAGGATGCAGTCAAAGTCCTACAGCTCCGACATGCTACAAGTTTCTGGCGTACTACAAGGATTTTATAACATACCTATCCCATTCTCTCAGATGCCAGTATTCACACATGTCAACTTTAGTGCAGCGACCATTTTGAGGAAGCTGCTGTCGTTGCGCACCCATAGTATCACCGGAGTTGACGACATTCCCCCCTAAAGCGCTGCAGGTGATAGCTACGTGGCTAGCTGAACCATTAACTAGATTGTTCCAAAGATGCGTGGACGAACAGCAGGTCTCTAGCATGCGGAAGCAAGGCCTCATTACCCCGATGTTCAAAAGTGGTAGCCGTTCAGAGCCAGCGAACTATTGTCCAGTGTTTCTCCTTCCGGTGCTCTCAAAGTTATGAAATGGACCATAGCTGAGTGTGTAATGAGCTACTTTGAAAGGTCTAAAATCATAGCATCGGTGCAACACGGATTCCGTTAGCATCGGTCATGTACTACCAATCTACTTATTACCCGTGGCAGTTGGACCGACGCAGCCGGCAGTGGAACCAACACTGATCTCATCTACTTAGACTTTTCCAAAACATTCAACCACATAGATCAATGCACCCTTTTCCAAAAGCTGCAAGCATACGGAGTTAGAAACCCTGCCCTTGGATGCATCGGCAAGTTCCTCTTTTAACGGCGCCTTCAGGTTCGAGTTCGAGGTTCATTTGCTGATCCAAATGGTGTGGACTGCAGTGTTGCACAAGGATCGGTGTTAAGGCCACGGTTATTCTTGTTCTTCACTAACGACTTTGCGAGTGTCATCAAGTCAACTTTTCTGCTTTTGGCCGATGAACTCAAGATATGGCTGGCAATCGACCGTCAGGAAGAGAATGATATGTTGCAACGAACATAGACTGCGCTTTTGAACGGTCAAATGTAAATCTACTTCTTTTTAACACGGACAAGTGCAAAACCATGCATGTCCGCTACAAACCCGCGTACGTATATTAGCCTGGAGACGACATTCTGAAAACCGTGCTACCTTGGATTGGTAATGCAAGACGACCTCGGCTGTTCGGTGCAGTCCTTGAGGGCGTCCAAAACCGCGAACTAACATGTTAGTCAGTTACGGTGTGTGTACGGGAGCTTCGATCCCTCCATCTTCCCACAAATGGACAATGCGTTCGTGAGGCCTCATTTAGAGAATGCGCTCCAGGCTTAGCAACCCTGGTTACAAGGATACCTGGTTGCACTGGAGACCGCATAGCGACGAATAACATAAATGTGTGGGGGTTGTCCCACCTGTAAAACCCTAGGCGACTGAAAGCCGTGGCAATGTTCAGCGGAAGATATCGCAGCCAATGTGGTGAGCTTAGCCTGACGTACCAGATTAAACGAAAAACCCGGTCACGCTTGCCGTACCTCCTGTAGTTTAGCTGGAACACAGAATTGAAAATTGCCACCTCATACAGTCGGCTTGAGTGTCGCCGGAATTATTTTTCCCTTCGTGTTTTCAACCGTGGAACGCTCTTTCGACGTTTGTCATTTCCGCATCCACGTTACGCATTTTAAAAAGCGACGACGATGCTTTACATCATTTACCTTGATCTGATTTCCATTCACTGAGTGACGACAAGACGCAGACAAACATTGTGCTCATCAACCCCATGAAATCGGGGTAGACGGACATACCTGTGTTAATGTGGATAATATGGTGGGTCCACAGATGCCTTATTCTCATTTATGTAACTTCACTGAACTAACATTATTCCCACAAACCGTCCCATGGGAGTTGTCAAGCTTAGGCTTTCTATCCGTATTGTACCATTGTTCCATTGAGATTCTACACCATGTTGGATTCACAGATGAAGCTCATCAGAGGAAAAATTTTCGACTTACACGTTTAGTCTCCAGAAATCAACTTAGTATCCGTGCTTCTTTTTTAATGAAGAAGATCGTTACGTTGATGATAGAAATCATCTTCCTCCGAATCACCATCGCAGTTTGTGGGGGCGTAAGCCGCAAGGACAAACACGCTCCGTTTGTCCCCGCGCGACTTCGAAGCCTGGAAAGAGCCAGATAATCTAACGGCGCACACCGGGCTGTTGACTGGGATCCAGTCGATCAGGCCAGGTTCAGCCCAGTGACACAACACAATACCGAAGTCAACTTGACTGGCATTTGAAGCTGTGTCATCGCCAGAAAGGCGTAATGAGGATGTGTTGCCGGTGTCGAATGTGGGAGTTCGCAGTGTAAGCACGGTGCTCGAGTTTTACATGCACGTTTCCCACAAACATCAAATATCGATTGATGGAATGTCGAATGTTCGGGCAAGTGCTGCCTGTCGGCCAAGTAGTATCAAAGTGCGCACGTTAAGGCATGCCAGCCTTAGCGAGGATGAAGGACTCCAAATGGAAACGGATGAATTGACTTTGTCGCTTGGTTGGACATAGAACTGTCGACTGGACTGGAGCGACGCCTTGCGATTCTGCATCAGTTGGGACTAGAGGACAAGCTAATTTAAAACAAGGGGAGGGAGGGCCAAGAATTTGGGGATTAAAAACGGTGGGATAAAAGTGAAGTTGGAGCGGGAAGGCGTGGGCAGTAGCATCCCAATCCCTAGCCACTCCGTTCGATGTAACAGAGAGGGCGTTGTTTGGTATCATCTGCGATGGCTACAGGCTCAAGAGATTGTTAGAGGAAATAGTCGTGGTGTATTGCGAGGGCAGGGTACTGTCAGGCTGCTTAGGCCTAGACAGTAGCAGGATTAAGTCTTACAAGCAAAACCTATGATACAAAACCTTACCGCAAGGCAGCGGGGTTTTGGCACTGGACATCAGAGCCTGTTTTACGGAGTAAGGAGCTACCCTCACTTTGATCTGCACCTGGGGGGCCAGGAGAATGAGATTATATTGCTTCTAGCATCTACCAATCTGGTATGGGTGGCTCTGATGGTGCAAAGCACCACCCGGCAAAGCTCAATGGATCATTGAGGCACACAAATCATCGCACCACTTAAGGTTCATGCTCATCGCGATGGCATGGCAGAGGTAAGGCTGCTTTTGATTTGTTTTTATAAGCTTTCTAGAAATCAAACATATTCTGATGGCCACTACGCTCTCAATAGCTAAGTTATCAATAGCTTGGACTAGTTCGCCTTGTCAAAATACTACTCGTTCGTTGTTCACCCATAACGTCTTCTGTGTCATCCATCGGCCTCGTGTATATGCGAATATAGTTGGTTCCTTGAAGCTTTGCTTATAGTCAACTTTCAAAGCAATCATGTACAACTCGGCGTTGTAGCAATTGAAATGAATTCGATAAAGGTTTTCTTCTGGTGCTAGTTTGTCCTTCAATAATACATCGTCTTGCTTTGGTCCGCCCTGGGTTTGGGCCAGTTTGAATCACCTCAATTAACAAACACGTTGACGCCCATGTGCTTACACAGCCGCTTCACTGGTGAGACGAGGAAATTTTCACATTAAGCTCTATTAAGAATGCTCACACTAGTTCGGTTTCATCTAAAACTTCACCTTTTTCCAATGCATGCCGACAGAGCAGTCAATTTGCAAACCATCCCGTTGTTCCAACCGGTTTGAGGTCAACGAACATGATGAAATTGCCCATCCTTTCCGGATAACATCTTCATTAAAATTCGTCCACCTATCGCTAGAAGGCCTATATCTTGATTTTGCGATAACCACCCGCCTATTTTTTCCATGGTTGACCCCACTGCCAGGCTTGCGTGAGCTCTGGTGAGGCGCGTCATTCCCAAAACTGTCTCAGCATGCGGCTATGATACCCTTAAGCAAATCGATAATGCTTTTGAGCAAAAGTGATGGTCTATTGTTTGCATCCTTGGAAAATCTGCAAAGGCAGATAAGAAGTGTAATAAGTAAATAGCTGTACGTAGAAGCCTATAATCAACGTGTCCCGTTTGGACTCAATGTGGTCAAGAATCGAGCTTTGACACTCTCGGCGGATGCAGTCCAGCGCGATCCAGTTTAAGTGCCAACCTGGATGTAGCGTAGCAAGTGAGCAATTGCCATCTTTTTGTGAAGATTCCTCGCAATTAGACTCAGAAAGACAGTCACCGTACATCTATGCAAGCGCTAGACAGTCGTTTCGTCCTCTTGGAACTCAGCAGTAGCGCGCACCCGCCGAATCTTGCCGGGATTCGAAGTCACGACCTTACTCTTGCGAGCAGGCGACTTATGCCACTGATTCATGGGTGATGGCAGCGGACCACCGGCAGGATTCCGCGAGTGCGCGTTACTGATGAGTCCCAATAGGACGAAACGGCCGGTTTGCAAATACTTAGGCTTTCGCCATATTCACACGAAGACATATTACCCCGAAGCTAATGGCTTAGTTCAACGATTTCATCTACAGCTAAGTAACCTCTGTGCCACTTCTGACGCTGGATGGAGCGGAAATATTTCAGTTGTACTTCTAGGTGTCCGCAGCAGCATCAAAGCTGACCTGCACTGCGCATCAGCAGAACCCGTTTTCGGGAAAAAAATTAAACTGCCAGAATTTATCGCGCCCCTTCGATTTGGTGTATGCCTTCATAAACATCGCACATTCCCCTTCCCAATGTATGCGCTTACTACGCAAGACTCTGTTTAGTGAACAGACCGGATGTGCGAATGCACGGCGGACTCTACCTGCACTCATGACTTCGTCCGCAGTTACGCGGTGAGGCACCCTCTACAGCCGCAATGAAGTATGAACCATGATTTATGCAGGGTAAAATAAGTGGTTGCTTAACAAGTCCTGCAGGATGGTGGGGGTAAAACTGCAATTATAACAAAGACAGGTGAGTTGGTTTTTGAGCGTTTTCTCCAGCAGCTACGCTGCTGAATGACAGTAGTGTACGTGGGAATTGAATGCGAACGAGGAGGCAACATGGGGACAGTTATAGTTGCTGTACTCCGTGTGAAAATCAACATGGAGAATATTCATTTCTGTATCGCCTCTTCAGGTTTACGTGAAATGTTAACCCAGTTTGGAGGGATAATAACTATATTCCAAAGTAGCACAGTTTACGCAATGAAGTGATGGGGGCCAATGGAAAGATCCAAACGATTTCTGCAAATATACTATGTCTGGGAGGAAACAACGAAGTTTGGGATAGAGTGCCAGGGTTGCTAAACCCGAAGAGAACAATACTTTCACAGGCATTCCAGACGACTATCCTGCGCACACAATTTCAGAGAGTTACCTCTGAGTTTTGGCAAGTGAGGGCATACGTGATTAGGGTCATTCAGTATTTGGTAGACTAATATGAGATCGCCGCGCAGCATTCGGTTGCGGCCACCGAAAACTCCCAGTGACTTCAGCCTTTAATAGTAGAACATATTTCCAAGGCCCTTGACTTTCTTTGTGGCTCTGTGTTGTGGTTTCTCCAGCACTTTTAAGTCGCGCTTCCCCCAGGGTTGCCAAGCTGGGATGGCGCACGTAAGAATTGTGCATCACGGGGAAGATGGATGGGTCGAATCTTCCGAATGCTCTGCGCAGCAAGCCGACGTGCTGGTTGGCTCTCTTCGCAGTTGACTCTGACTACGTTGAACAGTTTGTGATGCCCGTCAATTAGCGATCGAGCGAGCCTAACGATTTTGGGCCAACAGTCTGAAAGCTGGTCGATCGCTGCAGAGGCGAACAGTAGCATAGCATGCAATCGATTTGGATCGACATTGAACGACGCTGGAAAGCTGGCCAAGAATGTAATAGGAAGGAGGTTTGTTCTGTATCTGTGAGTGATTCTAATTGACGCGATATAAAATGTGTTTGCCTCCTATGGATAATGAATTTCTGATCGAGGTCCAGACTTTGACTTTTTGACGCACGGATGGCCACTTGACACAGTTAAAGTCACTTTGAATAAGCACACCAAGGCCCCGTTCTTGGAAAGTTGTTTGCAATACATGTGACCCAAGGCTATACACGTAGTAATGCCTATGTCGCAACTGAACAGCATGGTATTTTTCTACATGGAACGCGAGTGTATTCAGAACTGACCAGTTCGAAATCGTGTTAACGTCAAGCTGGAGCTTTTCGTGAGCGTTCGGTACTTTGAGCGCCCGTCATAAGTTGATATCATCTGCGAAGAATAGGAAATCAAAAGTAATTTCCCTCACCAGATCGTAGATGAAAATCAAGAATAGACGGGACCGGAGCACCAAACCTTGTGATACACCACACTCCATCGCAGTTGCGTCGAACAGGGATTCTCGTACTCTCAGTTCCAGCCTACGTTGGTACAAGAACTTGCCTATCCAATGCAGCGGTGGGTCACCAACGCCATAGAGCTGTAGTTTATGAAGGAGAATTCTATGGTCTATGCGATCAAATGCTTTTGAGAAGTCCAGGTAAATGACATCAACTCCTGCTCCCCCATCAAACGCTTCAGTCCAGCTATTGCATGCAATTAGAAGGTACGCATTGGATAAGCGCTTTCGTTGGAAGCCATGTTGCTCTGATGCTATCATCTTGCGATTTTCCAGATACTGCATGAGTGCATCAGCGATGATAGACTCCATAACCTTGGAAAGCACAGGGAGTAGCACTATAGGATGGTAGTTGGATGGGTTAGTGCAACGACCTCCCTTATGAATAAGAGTGATAACCCCGCGCTTCCATATTGTGGGAATATGATTCTCCTCCATACAGCGCTGATACAATATTGCCAGCGGTTTCGTCAGGTCACTGGCTACTGCTTGTAAAACTTTCGGTCGAATGTTCTCGACATTAGGAGAGCTGTGGATACGCAGGGACCACAGTTTCTTTGACACAGCTTTTGCAGTAAAAGTAATATTGGATAAGGCTGATGGTAAGACAATAGAAACAAGGACAAGAGTTGGATCCGTCACCTTCTGGGACGTTTGTGAGTAATGGAACCATAAGAGATCGGCTGTTTCCGTTGCTAATAGCGTGCACCCGTCAGTCGTGATCAGTGCTGGAATTCCGCGGTGTACCTTATGAAGGCTATTAACATGCCTGTATAAGAGTTTGCGGTTCGTGTGGTATCTCTTCATTAACCCCTGCTGATGCGTCATCTTTTCCTCGCGGATCAAGCTCATACAGAATTTACGCTGTGCCATATAGGCGGTCCAGCTTGCGTAGTTCGGGGATCCTTGTGAGCCCTCCATGCTAAGTCCCTCAAGGACATGCTTTTGCGTGTTCTGCTCTTCAGAAATGTCTTTCTTCTTCTTTGACGACGGAAGGATTTCTGCTGAGGTGCGTAAGTTACCAGTGTGGTAAATGTCCGTGTGAAAGTTTCTCACGCGGTTTCGGGAGGCATTCCGTTAAGAAGGCCCAAGATACTTCATAAAGAGGCGCGAAAAACATGCTGTAGTGCGTGACCGTGTACAAGTTCTCAACGTTTCCTTCAGAATATTCCCTATGTCATACATAGTTAAACACAGAGCCACCTTGGCACTGCGAGCCAATGGTGTGCTTGTAATTAGTCCGTCGACCATGAGTTCTTGGTTGGTGAGCACATGATCAAGTGCCGACGGCTAGTTATCAGTTCGAAATCTGGTGGGAGTGGTCACGTGGTAGTACAGAGGGCAGCTTGAAATTACTTCTTGTAAACAAACTTTGAACTGCATGCTATCGGTCGCCGCTAATTCCAGCGCGTGTAAATTAAAGTCGCCTGCGTGGAGCATATGACTGTATGTCTTGTTCAAAGCAACCTGAAGGTGGTTCAGTTTGGAGTTTGGTGGCCGGTAAATCACAGCTAAAAACCATGTGTCGTTGTTCCGCAACCATAGCCGGCACCAAAGCGAATCTAGGGCACTGATCTCTGGGTGGTCAATAACTCCACATCGGAGGTTAGCCTTAGAACGCAGAAGTACGCCAGCACCTCTTTCAACTCTATCATTCTGCGGCAGTAACGTACTAGGTAAACTTACCTCAGAATCAGCCTTATTCAGGTCTCCGAGTAAAGCCAAGCTACCATACAGATATGCGAATCGCAAAAGAAAGGTTAAGCCTGGAATACGACTACACAAGACGGCCAGTGGCCTAACGACGATTGCTGTGGATGCCGCGAATGCTCTACTCCTGCGGTTTAGCTCAGTGGCTACAAATACCATGGTACCTTCGACCTAGCAAATCCCAACAAATGTCGTTGACTTATTCAGCGTCACTCTTACCCCAGCAGCAGTTGCATGCAAATTACAGTCTCTCCGGGAATACAGTGCTCCTGGAATCAATATGATCTGCTCAAAATTACTTAAAACCCTCGCTCCCACGATAGCAATACCACTTGAAGCCCTTTTCCAGGGTCTGTTTGACTTCAGTACACTCCCATCTTAGTGGAAAAATGGCATTATCACTCCAATATACAAAGGATGTCAGCGATCCGATCTTGCCAACTACCGACCTATTACTATCCTTCTTATTTTAGCAAAAGTGATGGAATCGATAATCACAGATGAACTGACGCGATACGTTGAAACTGCAAATAATTTCTAATGCCCAACATGGTTTCAGACGTAGACGATCTTGCCTCAACAATCTGCTGCTTACTCGGTACGCATGCAGCAGGGTGGCTGTTGAAGGAGTCCAATAGATGTGATGTGCCTAGATTTTTCGGAAGCATTCTACAGGGTCAAACCATTCTTTCTCCTCCGAAAGCTTGCGGCCTACGGTATTAACGGTTCCCGGTTCACCTGGTTGAAGACTACCAATACTACAGAGTTATCAAGTTAAGAGTAGTTGTCACACACTCTGAAAGCCTGCGCGTCTCCAGTAATGTACCGCAAGGATCTGCCCTCTACCAGCTACTGTTTCTAGTCTACATTAATGACCTTCCAACAAACCTCATCATCATCATCATTACACGTTAGCTGGAGGTGGAAAACACCTCAGCTATTGTGCCGCAATACAAAAGGCAAGAAAAGAAAAAAACAAAAAACCAACAGTAGCACGCCCGCTGAGTCCCCAGTAACGGATGAACATCGTTCCGGAGAGCTAACAGCTGGCTGCCGTAAAAGAAAGCCATATTATGCCTAACGATTGAGATCGTGATTGGAGGGGGATGATAAACAGGAGGGGGATGGACAAAGGAACTCACAACACCAACGCCATTGGGGCCGGCTCCTAGCCATATCAGCAAGTGTGTCCAACCAAACGTGTTCACCATCCTTAGGACCCCAGCCAGGCAGTCGGGATGCACCAACCGACGCCAACTTCGAAGTGAGAGTTTTCATTTCTCTCGACCAAGTCATCACTTGGCCTCCCCTCCTCCTCTTCCAACCGCACCCACAACGCGCAAACAATGCACGTCGTGGGAGTCGGTGTGCTGGCATGCGCAACACGTGGCCCAGCCATCGGAGCCTGGTGCGTGATATAATGGTGCTGAGCGATTCACTCGCTCTTCCTGCACCAAATACGCGACGTCGAACACGCTCATTGCTCACGCGGTGTTCCCACCAGACATGAGCTAAGCTGCGAAGGCAGCGGTGATCGAACGTGACGAGTCTCTTCATGTCTGTCGACCTGATGGGCCAGGTTTCACAGCCATATAGGAGAGTTGAACGGACGGCTGCGTTGTAAACTCTGCCCTTGAGGGCGAGAGTAATGTCGCGTCTGCGCCACAGGTGGCGGAGATCGGCAAAAGCACCTCGAGCTTTTTCCAACAAACCTTCTATCCCCGATGCAAATATTTGCGGATGATGCTAAAAGATGGAGAGCAATTCGCTCAGTATCCAACCCTGTCTACTTCCAGGAAGGTCTGACTCGGATTAACAGATGGGCAGAAAAGAACCAGCTCCCACTGAACGCTGAAAACTGACGCCTGCTGACGCTGCGTAGCAACTCCGTCAACACATTTTTTTGGGGAACATGTACTAGTGAACCCGAATTAAGTATCATCGCGCAAGCAGGTCTTGACAATTCTCTCCAATCTTCGAAAGTGGCAACGGTGGCGAACTTAAACTTGAGGCTTTTGAGGCGAGCTCTCGGTACCTTTGAGCGACGGCTACTACCGTTGCTGATTAATTGATATATTCGTCCTCACGTTGAATATGCAATGCAGACCGTGTCCATGGTTAAAAGGAGATATTCAACTATTGGAAAAACCCCAAAGAAGAGCCACAAAGGTAATGCGTGAACTATCCTGTCTCAGTTGCGAACTGTTTCTTCGTTTACTCGGTGTGTTCTCCTCAGAATACCGGTGGCTTCGCGGATATCTCATTCTCATACCGAATACTAACTGAAAGCGAGCATCCATGTACATCACTGTTGGCTAGCCCCCTGGAAACAAAGCCGGGGCAACCACCTGAAACTGATGACGCAACACTCCCGTCTGAATTGTAGGAAGTAGCTTTACTCACTTAAAATCTGTTCTCACTAGAAAGCATTACCAAGATATGTGGTGAACGCACTAGATATGACAACAGTTGAAGGACCCTTAGACTTCATTTTAGTGCTAAATGCTACACAACAATTGGCTAAAGTGCAATGGCTTAATGACTGACTTTTCACATTTTTAGTTGGAACATTTAGTTTTTAATTTCTTTTGCATATCCATCCTGTGGCTCTGATGAAGTTATGTTTTTTATCCCATCATCCACTCTTGAACTAGTGAACTACGAAGGGGGTTCGAGCAGTTTTCCCCTACAGCTTCCCACATATGCTCAACGCATATGTGAGGCCCTTGTAGAGTACGCAATTCAAGCGTGGCAAACCTGGCTAAAAGGCGATCTGTTTGCACATGAGGCGAAGGGCAATCAAAAATCTGACGGAATTTTTTCAGCTGCCATACTATCTGCGACCGGAAACCCTAGGGTTGTACTGCGTACTTTATCACCGTCTACAGGTCGACCTCATTCTGACATACCAGAAGTAGAAAAACACCTGTCGCGCCTGCCACCACCTCTTCAAACTTAGTCGAAACAACAAATTGAGGGGCCACCAGATGAAACTGGCCACCCAATAAAATCGGTTAGAATGGCGTCGGAATTATTTTTCCCTTCGACGTTTTTAACCGTGGTACGCTTCTTCGACTTTTGTCTACTCTGCGCCCATACTCGCGATTCTTAAGGATCGACTTGACGATGCATTACGCCATCTGCAATACTTTATTTGAATTCTGATCATCAGTTGTCGACAAGACGCAGACAAACATTATGCCCATCAACCCCTTCGAAATCGGGGTAAACGGACATACACGTATTGTAACATGGATATAATGTTGAGTCCACAAATGCGCGTTTCACTTTAGCGTTACGCTTTTTGAACTTACGCAATTCACACAGTCCATTCTATTTGGCCCGTCAAGGCGCAGCTTCTCATCTGTACTACACCGTTGTTATACCCTTGTTCTAAAAATAGCTTTAGATCATGGTGCTAAATCAACACTGGAGCTCATTGCTTAGGATTTCAAAGAGCTTGGGATAAGGAACAGTGCGCTTTAAGATCTCACTGTTCAGGAAAGCAAGCGCAGCTTGTATTTACCTTCACTTACATGTTCTGCCATACACAGAGTCAGCTACAAAGATGTGAATCGCTTCAGAGACATCAGTTCCTAAGTGGCTAACAGGACGTCATCTGTGAAGGTTATTGCCAAATGCTTCCTGAAGTAGACAAAAACAACGTACAATTAACTGTCGGAATCTAAGGGCGTCACGCATCTTTCCGTGGCAAGAGGCTGGTTAAAGATGCATAAGCATACGCTTCAGAAGCCATACTGAGCACAGGAGAGGTTATATAGTTTCTTTAGTTAAGCTGCAAAGTCGTTCCAATGACCCATTACATGACTTTAGACATTATTGATGTCAATCAAATCTGCAAACAGTCTGCTGGGTCCTGATGTCCTCCGCACCTTGCTGTTGATGTATTGCTCCTGTTGCCGATGTAGGCGTATTACATCGTTTAGGAAGCTATGATATCCTTACTTTTGCAAATCGGCAGAAGTTCGAACTACATATATCCTTAGCTTCATGAAAATAACTCAGCCAACATTCTGTTGTATATGCGGTATAGGTAGAAAGGTTGGTTGTTGTAAAATTAATGCTACCGTACGAGTAATCCTCTATGAATCCTGGAAAGCACTCTCAGTTCCCTCGAATTTATTCCAGAAGAGTGTGATGCGGAATATGGAGTTTCAGCGTTCTGTTTTGGCCATAACTACCTAGGCGCTGATACTAAAGTCGAGCACGATCCGGATTCCAAAAGAAGCAGGCTTGCTACTTGATGTCCTAATGAAGCTTTCATCGGAAGGAGGCTAATATTTACGATTATGTCGATACAAATGGGTTGTGAAATAGGAAAACCGAGAAGTTCTGAGGAATTCGGAAGATATTTCTGGAATTCAAAGTGTAGAGTCATTGCGACTTCATTTGAAGCACCCGTCATATGAATGGATTTAAGCAAGCAATTGAGATCGGAATCGCTGTTAACGCTGAAGTGAAGTTCAGCCCGCTCGTTCACTAGGACCGTATCTGACAAAGAAATTTGTTAGGTACTGTCCGTAATGTTGCAGGCGAGCGACATCATGTATTTAGCTGTTGCAGTAAACATGTTACCTTATGCAAGGCTGCGCTTGTGACACCATTTTCTTTGATAACTACACGAGCAGTTGCAAACATTCGTTTCACCGACAAGGTGGTCGGGGAAAGGTGATCACAGTAGGTTGCTTTTAGGTATGCCACTGTTCAAAAACTGAACAAGGTCTAATTATACGCTTATTGCATCCTTTGCCCAGCTGGCAGCCGAATTCCAGTCTTTCCATGAGGAGACGTACTATGATCCGTGTGAATATCTTGCTACTACTAATTATGGCAGTAAGATCTCAGTACGTTTCGCAATAAATCCATTAAATTGTAAAGAACCGAATGGTAGGTGATTGTTACAGGCATGGGGCACCATAGTGACACAACTACTGTTATGACAAGCTAGACGGGTCTAGGCAACAACGAGGAGTTTAACTGCCAGAAAACGAAGCGGGATTTATTATGAGGGGCTTGTTATCCCAACGCCACTCAAGCCTTTTGGTACCTAATGGTACGCTATATCCTTATGTAGGTGAAGAATGGATGCCTTTGTTTTATGGGGCCTCTGTCCTTACTGACTGTGGCAATTAAAATAGTTAAGAAAGACCAACTGTAGTCCACTGTTTAGTTTTTGGCGCTCCATAAACGTTTTCGTTGAACTACTGGTAGCATTACCGGAATATGGCTAATTTGTTAGAAAATGATAATACGCCGAGATTGGTAATACATAAAAGCAGGTGTGAACTGCTTCGACAGGAACACTGTAACCAGCAAGTTCACAATTTTTGGTTGTTCAGTATTTCATATTGCTATTTTGCCTTCAGCTAGCTCAGCCCTAATCGATCATCCGGCAGGACATGTCAAGCTGCGGCTTTTTTCTCCGCAATATACCATTGGCCATTAACCAATGATGAATTGCAAAACCTCATGCTTAAAAGATTCCGGATACTTTGGGCAACCTGACCGGGGCTGAACTGTCATCTTCTAGAAATGTGTAAAATGAGGTGATAATCTTGATTGAAAGATAATTGTGTTGTCACCCTAATTCGAGGAAACTGTTACTCTGTCACCTAGGAGTACAGGTAAATCCAGCTTTGAGTTCGATGATGAGCGGATGTTCTTTGCTTTCATTTTATGTGTCTCATTCGTTGCTCAATTCCTGCCTATGGATAAACTCAAAAGCCCTAAACCTGTGATGAGATCGGTTGGAACATCGTTTACCAGATCTACATTGCGCGAGCCGACTGAGTAACCATGTGAGTTCATACAGGCATTCAGTGTGGACTGTTTTCATTGTACATAGTGGTAGAGTTTAGGAAGAGGGAAGAAAGAAGCGAAAACTCATCGTGTTTGGACAATCAAGTTTCCTGTAGTTATGCCTTCTGTGTGCTGGAGCAGGTTGTCTTGTCCGTCCACAGAGGAGCTCGAGATCTGTGGTGCATGTTTGTTGTACCAAACATGACCATGCAACCTAGGCACAATTTCTTTGTTTAAACACACCGAGCGCGCAATGACAATTGTTATAGTTTGGCTTTGCATGTGTCAGTCTGCATTCCAAATGCACTGTAGCCTGTATTGTTTGAATGTACCACCGAGTTTTTACCTGCTGTAAGGCAGTGATTTATGTAAGTAGCAGGCACGACTAGATGTTTGCTACAAATAACCGTAATAAAATAAGTGGTCTACGTCCTGTGGTATTCGAGTCAGTATACAGGTAAATCCTCTCCCGGTGTCCAGTTTCTCCTTTTAGACAGCCAACAATGAAGCGTTCCCACGGGAGACTGCTTTTCTCCCGTCTAATACATTTCTGTAACTATTACCGACCAGTCATCATCATTCCTGAATACAAAATGAACGAAGGGAAAAAGAGTCACTTCAGGGCGTGATACATTGACCCAACGAGTTTTTACGGTTTCCAAGGAAACCGAAATATGCAGCTACGCCTCAGCAACTGATAGCGTGTGAAGCAGGATTGGAAGAGATGAGGCGTTGAAAACATTATACATGTTCACATAATACCCCGTGGCTTCACTCACCGTGTCAAACACTTCGAAAGCTTCTCTCGTCGCCTCACTGTCCAGCTCTGCGCTCGAGGGTTCGGCAGTTATGAGATGAACGAACTCATCAAATCCTATTTCGCCGTCACCTAGAAAGAAAGAGTGGGGGAAAATGTTTCATTCACAAGCTAGAGTTGACTGTTGGAGGCGTGGCTTCAGCTAATGTGGGTTGTTTCTTATCATCTCCTTTATCTCTATACTATGATTCAGTATTCGTTAGCAAGGCTAATGCTGCGGTTAAGGGAATGTAATGTATTCGTGCATCAAAGCATACCATACTTACTACTCGACTTATATTAGTTAAACCCATTATGCACTTGTGGGGTTGGCTCATTGTATGCGCGAAACTGGCTGGTGTCATGACTCTAACAGATGGGAGTACTTTTGGAAAATATAAGAAGTCCCGCAGTACAAAAATTTAGTGACAGAAAAAGGAATACTATCCGAATGATACAGTCGCTACAGCTAAATTAGCACATTGACACAAATTTTGATGGAAAGGGTGCTTATGAGATACCGACCAGAGTTGAACCTGTTCAAAGCTAATCACTTGAGGGTCAAACTTATTGTTATAACTGCGGTTGCTGGGGCGTACAGGCGTCAGAACGAAGACTTCACCGCGCCGGACAGTGTACTGACCGAACGTCAACTCACATGAGACACGCAATACAGTCGAGGATATATGGTGTGTGTGTGTGTGTGTGTGTGTGTCGGACACGCCACCTCCCATGGTCCACCTCATGCACAGTAGAGGGGTGGATAGGAGTGAAGTTCACGGTCAGAATTGTGGGACGACGTTTCACTTTTGACGCACCGCATCGTTCGGCGTAACATCTCCATAACACATCGGGTTCTTCAAGTTTAACTTGAAATTCCTTTCCACTGTATCAAGCGTTGCTAGCGGATCTCAATGGCTTAGTGCTTATGGCCTCGGCCGTGATCCGCTAGGCTCTGAGTTCCACCCCAGCTCAAGCTATCTCTACCTGCTGGGTCCAAACTAAGACGAAACCGCTGTCGTAGTGTGCCAGTGTTGACAGGAGCAACACCGAAATGTTTCCATTTCCATAACTATGGTGTAGCGTATTGTTCGCAACTTCCGAGATTACAGTTTAGTTTTATGAATTATGTCTACTAGAGTGCTACAATTTGGACATATGAACGTCCCATCAAACTAGCCAAAACCAACAACCATTAGCTGATGCTCCAACGAGTACCAACGAGATCCTTGTGACCATGGAAGAGACGTGAAACTGCCGCCATCGCAAGAAACAAAATTTTTATGCATACGCTCTGCAGTAATTGTTAAATCTGCGGAAGGAGGTTTCAGGATCTACTCGATCAAATGGTTTCGAGAAGTCCATTCAATAACGTCAGCTCCTATCTCACCACCAACTGCCACCACGTGCATCTAGCGGCTTATTGGTACAGGCGTGATTATGACGGAAGCCGTGCTCCTACTTTACTATGATATTGTGGTTTTCCAGCTAGAATATCAGCGTATCTGCGATACTCCATTCCATGCGTTAACGGGCGATAGCTTTCAAGGTCAGCCGAACTGCCTCCCACCTGGATGAAACTTTGTTCTCCGCTAAAGCACACTGCCAGAAACTGGCCATTTGTTCGTATAGATCACTGACCGTTAAATGCAGCGCCATCGAGTGAAGGTTGTTTGCTCCAGAAAGACTGTGAGGACGCATGGGTAACCGTTTACCCTAGTCACACACAGCTTATTTCACGGTCCTGACCTCTCACCATCAGTGACGTGTAGCACTGAGCAAGTCAGTTGTTTCCCTTATCTAGACCTATTGGGCACACGGCAATTGCATTGTTCGATCAAGGTAGTGTACCGAGAAGCATCATGAGCAAGTCAGTATTTAAATTTCAAAATTTCCTCCCTATACGATAAAATCGGTCGCCCATCTGGACACTATTTTATCGAACCCACATTATTTCCACCCGGACACACTAAAAGTAGCGAAATATTTGGTATTAGAGACGTTGCACTGCAAATGTTATCCGTAGCGGTTCATAAAGCACCTTAATGACATAGCAAAGCGAGATCGTGCAGAAATAATCCAAAAGAAGCAGATTTTTATCGGACTGCTGTGCACTGGTAGTCATGTTATGCAAATGACCGCAAAACGTCCTCGTGCTTCAGTGCAAATGGTGTACAACGTGGCTAAACTGCGTTTGCTCACCTCGACAAGACCTTTAGCTATATGTTAGATCAAGACAGCAACAACGCGGTCATGCTTGTCTCACTGCCTATACAATTTTACCTGTAGCTGAGGTGACAGGTATGTCGGGAGCACTGACGGAAATGCAGTTGTCAGGATCAGTGAATATATTCCGAAACGATTCCGCCGTCGGATGGGATCAGTGACGACAGAATCAGGTGGCTTGATAAACTGAGTTGCGTTGTCAATCATGTCACTTGATGGGCAATGGTACCCGAGTCAATCCCAATGAGTCATCCACCATTCTACACGCGATCCGCGGTCGAACATGCTGTTATCAGTGATGGAGATCGGCCACTGCTGCATGCGTAGTAACAGATGGCTGTGAATCTGAACATGTCATAGCAGCGCGTGTCCCATCGATTGGCCAACGTCTGGCTAGCCGTCGATCTCGTACCACTTGCTTTTTGTAGATCTATGACTGTATACACGATTGTGGTTGATGAGTGTGCACGAAATGGCTTAATCATCTGGCGACCTACCTAGTCTGATTTTCCGGTTAGGAAGTATGATTTCTGTTAGTGTGTATCAGACAAAGTCGCCATTTATCTAAGAAAAAGAACAGATTATCTGTACTTATTTCAGCTACATCACTGCTGCTTTGC
Organism: Dicrocoelium dendriticum; assembly: GCA_944474145.2. Taxonomy (NCBI): domain Eukaryota; kingdom Metazoa; phylum Platyhelminthes; class Trematoda; order Plagiorchiida; family Dicrocoeliidae; genus Dicrocoelium; species Dicrocoelium dendriticum. The sequence continues at coordinate 38,897,248 of OX104070.1, read as the reverse complement.
AATAAAGTTAGCCGTTTGCAATATGACAACCACATTTTTGGAGAATAGCGGACAAACTCCAAATGCTCGCGGATACCTTATATTTGTGGTATTTATGCACATGGTGAGTCGATATTCAGGGGCTCCGTTTCACCTTGCAGAACGTTTTGAACGCTACGGAGTACTGGAACTGCCGGAAATGGTAACAACTCAAGCTCACGTAAAAACACGCTCTTCCTAACTTTCAGCTGGACTCAGTTTCGTTTTTAGACTGAGGATGGCATGAGGGGTCGCTGCGGTTGCTTATTAAGCCCTGGGTCTCTAACCGAAAATTCACCACTTGTCCTGCTGCATTGCATTACTGGCTGGTCAGCCGCGAGCACTTTAAAGCATCACCCTAAGTTGCTGCCTCATGTACAGTTTGGTCACCGACTATCGACATTCACTAACTTGCATATTGACAACAAATCCACTAGATTCACTCCAAATCCTCCCGTCTGTGAAAATCGTGGGCTAAAGTGCTTCGGGTGAGCAATGTTCACAAAGCACCCTCCGGTCCAGCAACCGTGGTAAGTTTCCATAGCTTTCTTCCGGACGGCCTAACTTCACAGCGAAATACTATGTGGATCTAAATTGTGCGTTGTATTCCTTACACCAAAACCCAATCAATTATCACACGCCCGAAACAACCCTGTGCTACCGTTTGGTCCTTTCAGGAATCGGCATCATTGCAAAGTGGGGTTATGGCCGCTGTGATACGTGGGGGCAAATACCGGCCTCTCTGTTGCTAGATGCTTGGGTGGTTGGGTGGGCTGCTCTGTCTACTGCACGGCATTAACTTTCAACTTTCAAATTCTATCAATAACTAAGTCATGTCACTCTTTGCGGCCGTCCGTAGCCAATGACCTTAAGTACTGACTAGCAATAATATGCCTACTGGTATGCGCACTACTAACGATTGCTGTGTAGGGATGGTATGGCCGCAGGGCGTTTCCCGGGAATTATGATAGCTGACATTTTATATGTGATTAATTCATTGTACAGCCGATTTTGCTCCTTGTAAAAATAATATGGCGTACTAGCAATAAACTATGTGGGATAAAGCAACATAGGAAAAAGAGCTGATGTGAAACTGGTCATCCAAATCGTGCCAAATGTGGGCAGGATGATTCCAAGCGCCTCTAACCTACTCTTGGTTTTCAAGGACTTCAACGTGCGTTCCTGATCTTTGGTGACCTATTTTCATTAATACTCCGGGTACAAAAGCTTGAAGTAACTTTGGCTACTTATAATTCAAATAAGCTGCCATTGTAACTCATCGTCTGTAACTTTCGACACGTCACTAGTTAGCCATCTGCGCTGTGGTTGGTGACTCCGCTTCTTTAATGTGATTCGCATAAACTTGGTAAACCTAACTACAATCTTCGCGCATCCTCCTACATTCTCCTAGATATCGCCACCTCACATCTGTGTATCTGCCGATCGATACTACCTGATTTAGATACTTAGGATAATAACATAGACGAGCATTTGTGCAAAATTGGTTCGAGTATCGCATTTATCGTCAGCATATGAAGCGGCAAATAACCCAGCTACAGCTGAGGTCTGGAATCAATCCGCCATTTATGACCCTGTACCGACATGACCTAGAGAGCAGACAGATTTGTCGCATCGGACCAACAGTCGGTCATTCGCAGTGTTTTGTTCCGGAGGTTGATTCGAAGGATTGTATATGGGCGGTGCCGGACAATTTTGACCTCCGTAGGTTGAAGGTATGTATCAGCAGTAGCTGTGTGGGCGGAACAACAGGAGTTGTTTTCATCATTTGACAGTGACTTGTGCCGCAAAACAAAACAGTCTAATGGGAATCGATTGACCTCAATGTATTGTACAACCCCTCGATGGCGATGCAACCACGCCCAAAGGAAAATGCTTTGTGGCCACAGATTACACTTCGTAGAAGCTAGAATCTTGAAAGGATGATCCCTTAAAAATTTAGCGTAACAAAACTTTTAGTGATGTGAATTTGACTCATCTAAGTGCCCACTTTTCCTTTTCTTAACTTGATATTGGTGTTGTGCGATAATGCAATAAACATTTGCAAAAATATCAGCTGTGACTATCCTGGTTTGTTTTCTGAAGTTTGGCTACAAATAATTTCGTGATGAGATGCAGGATGAGCTGAATTTGACCTGAACTAAATTTTACACGGTCATGTTGCATTTATCACTGCAAGACTGACAGTAAGAAGGATGTGTTCAATGGTCGGCTGTTATTTGTAGAGCACTACAGTTATATCCGTTGGCCATCTTGCACGCGAGACATTTTGCTTGCTCGAAAGTTACGTGTTCACTACCCCGTTGTAAAAGGGCGCGTGAGCTGCAATGGAATATAAATACTTATCCTAACCTGCAACATGGGATCTCATCTAAGTGCTTAACTGCTTACAGCCTGCTGCTTGCTCAGAGGTTGCATTCAACAGCAAGCCCCTTTCACACCGCGCATAATTGCCGAGTAAACGATCCAAGAGAAATGGTGCTACATTCTAATTTTATTTTCTCATCTCCACACCGATTCGATTTCGATGCCATAGGAACAAACTGAGTAGTTGGTCTAGGCAACTTCATCAGTAGTTTTGCGTCTGAAACAATCAAATGAATCTGTTTCTAGCTTCCTCGGCTTTCTCGGCATGCAATATACGCCGTAGATGCACCAAGCTGGGTGTAGCCGCAAGGTGGCCAGTCCATTACGTGGCACAGTAGCATGAAGAGAATGACTGACAGACTTGGTCGGGCGGATGCGTACCGTCTTCGTGGATGGGGGCCTCGGGATGGTCCACACCAATGGTTAGCCACGGTATCAGACATGTCGCAGTCTCCCAATTAGTGGTCTTTCTGCATTCGGTTTCTTGCTTCTGGTGTTTAATGTTCGTTCCGTTCTAATTATGTTAACACACCTTCCTGCTCCCATTTTCTTTGCATTCCGTTTGTATTTCGCCTCAATAAATTGCAGTTGTTATTTATTCTTCTTGCGAGGTGAGTCGTAGCAGCTGGATCCACCACATTTCGGTGCTCGGATCATAGCTGATCAACTGAACTGAATTGCACTTGTTGTTAACATTAGTAGGTTGAAACATGTTTCTTTCTTCTCAGGGACAATTTTGAGTTTGAGTCGCAATCCCGCCAAATCTACAGGACAAGTGTGGCATTGCGAGAGGGTATCATGTAACATGTATCTGTTTCAGGCACGGTCTCAGTGATCGAATTGACGGCGGCTCGTATTCCATTCACATGACTGCACCAAATGACGCCTCCAGTGCGTCACCAACTACAGAGGAGTGGTGGTCTCAACTCAGGCTGGCAACAGTCGAATTGTGCGCTCGCTTTTTACAAGGATCAGATGGAATGGGCAACGTTACCGACTACCGAAATCCTGAAACTGCTGTACAGTACTTTTCCGAGCATGTGGTGGCTATCTGCTGAGGCTGAACATGATGAATTTCCACCTAGAGTCACTAACTGTTTTGACAATCGTCACTATCTACTCCGTGGCTTTTAGAATCTCACGCTGACATCCCAAAATCCCGAGTTCGTGTCGCAATCCCGTCTGGTTTGCCGTATTAGCGCAGCGTTGCGATTGCTCAAGGTCTAACATTTATATTTTCCTTTGTTTGGGGTCTGGATGTTGCAGTACCTCAGCTAAGATGGTTTAACAAACTCAAGATTTAAGCCCGAATTAAACGTTGGGAAGCCACGTCCGCAACCTTTTAAAGAAACCGACATTTGCTTTTATTGTTATGAAACAATAAACATGACACTATTTTACTCCAGAAAATCACCCACGTCTCCCTACGTCGGAACAACCATAACTTCAGGATCAGCTTTCTGAATCTCGCAAATGAGAAAACATGAAGCACAAAGGAGAGATATCCATCTTGTCGATGTGCCACCATTAAATGACTAATGCTATCTTGTTGCAAGCCACATCATCTGCTCACAGCAAATTTTCAATTCTCATCGACCTTTCATCAAAGTGAGATCCATTAGCCAAAAGAGAGGCTGTACCATTCCACGTAACACATTATCGATGTCGCTACACAGAAGTGTCGTGCATAGTGAGTTTGAACAATGCTGACCAGCACGCTGGAGGGCGGTCAATTATATAACGGAATGTTTGCACTCTAGCCTAGTTTCGTCGGGTTTTATTACATTCCATTGATAGTTATTGCTAAAAGCACTTCCAATACTACGGGAACCGTCGACAATGTAGCGCGGACCATTTGTCCTCAGATAAAGGCTTGCATCTTTTCGATTTCTTCCTTCTGGTGTGTACTTGTACACGGTTACCGCGCCCATGCAAGTAGGTAAGCCCGAGCAACATTTCGCAATAGATGCGTTCACTGTCCATAGCACGCATACTCATAACAATACAAACTTCCTCCACGGAAACTTCTTCGTCAGTCATCCTTCACTTGTTAAGTGACAAAGGTTGGATTGTAAATACAGCAAATAATTCATTGTTTTACTGTACGCCTTGAAAATATTTTTTATGGTATCATTCAGGTTCATGTAACTTAAGATGTTTAATATCTAGACGCCATTATAGTAACAGACCGCCGATAGGGTGTTTAAGTAGAAGATGGAATAATGCTTTTGCTTTATAAAGGTTGGTGAAATATCTTACGGGATGTGTCGATTTCTTCTTAGTGATGTTGCCTGTTGATCTTGTATGGTATGCTTTCTAATCGAGTAGAAGAGTTGAGTTGGAGATCTTTAGTTTAGTCGTTAACCAGCTTTACGATTTTCCAATGTGCATATTCTTCTTAAGTTAAACTCCTTATTTTCAGTGCTCGAAATCCACCATAATTTAAATCACGCTTTACTGCTTTCTCTGAATTACTTCGCTGCAAATGCACATTTGTCGCTAACGCAGCATTACAAATGGTAGCGATCTTCAGCTTGCGTGTAGTATCTGTGAACCAGGCGCTGTCATGTAGTTGGCAACATGCGACATTACTGCGATCTGTAGCACTAGAGCAGTGGTTCACAACTCGTTTGGAATTGTCACCCACTAAAAAATTTTCTTTGAGAAACAGATTAGCTAGCAGTTATCGCATGTTTACCCACAAAGTGAATTTCAATCATACAAACAAAGGGATCGACTATTTTTGAACAATTTCTGTTGCTAACTCTGGTGGTGATGCGAAATTAATTAGATGAGTGGTATTGCTTTGGTTCAGTTTCGGATAATATAGGTCGCAAGTGGTGTTGCAAGCTGAATCAGTTCCTTCCATTTTATTTTGCTTCACTTTCACATAAACCATGATATGTTCATTAGTTAGTGAAATCGGCGACAACGCCACTTGCATGAATTGATCATAGGGCAGCGAACAACTGCCTGACTCAAACGAACAACGAGCGACCTGATAGACGCGGCGTCCAAATGCGCTGCGGTGCAGGCTTGTATTCATATTGAAGTTAATGACAAGCAATGCCTGAAATGGTCTAATACACTAAGGAATAACTGATGATTTGTCACTAATAACTAATCAGTGCCTAGGTAAGGATGAGGCAGTTACTTAGTTGATTTGATAGGAACCATCTTGTTAATAATTTCGTTGCTTGGCTGAACAATGACCCAATCCTTGTACTTAATTTGGTCCTACTTAAAGTCCCGTTTTAACCCTTTGGAAGTAATTACCCCGAGTTGAAATTCCTTGTACTATCGAGCAAAGAGTTTGTTCGGACTAATTGCGCTGTTGCATAGATGGACCCAAAACACCAAAACACTCAATTGCACTTTCCAGAAATGCTGGAGCATTCAGTTCGTCTCGGCGCGCCACTGACTCGGAATCTGAGCGAATGGCTAAGGGGAGAAACCAAAGTATTGGGCCTCAACTCAATGCTTGCGCTGGAGTAGGTTCTGTTGATCATGTGCGCTTGTAGGTATCCAGAAGATTGCTTGAATGTAGGAGGTCAGCAGATCTCATAATTATGTTGCGAGCTATGGACACCCGCGGCAACGATGTGACATCTGTACACGCAACTAGAGAGAAATTGGTGCGGTGTGGGCTTATCAAAAAATGATTGAGCTGCACACCGTTCTAGTTATACAACAGTTCACTTCTGTACTGTTGCAGCTGCCTGGTCTAGAATACACCAGATTTGATCACGGGGTGATAAACCTACTACCTCAGAAGTATCGTTGACTATGACCTGCATGTAAGGTAATTACCCCACAAGAACGCTGGCTGAGGAAAGCCACTGCTTACCGTTAATATCCGCCCTCCGCATTAAAATTTTCGTTTTTGTTTCCGAGCAATTGGAACTGACCAATCTGATCAAGTCTCCCAGCTCCTGACCACTGACTGTGCCTCCTCGGTCTCGGTCGATGATACGAAAAATCTCACGAAGCTCTAGAATGCGTGATAGAGAATAGGACAGCAAAAGATTAAACATGCAGAATTTACTTTAAGAAGAGCTGTTATCCTGGTTTTAAAAGATTACGAGATTTTCTGGAATCCAAATAGTATCTGATAGGGCTTACACCCACAATGCATGATCTGTGGTTTTCCTTCACACAAAAGTATTCGAAATAGGAACACATTAAAAATAAGTACAGTTTTGTGAGATCTGTTCATGATCATTGATCTTTCATCCTGAACTCAGATACTGACGCACCGATTCAAAAGTTATTAGCGTAAAACTGTAGTTCACTTCTGTGAGCCACTTATAAACCATTGCATTCTTAAGCTTAATTTACTGTGCTAATATCGGTTGGAGCTCATCCTTGTATGCCCTGACCTAGACCTAACATGGGATATTCATGGTTTCATGACAGTTTCTGACGTCCAAAAACTACCTCAATAGTACAGACTTCTCAAATGTGCTACTCTATGGAACTCGCTGCCGGGTGATAATACTGAAGTGCTGACCGAACTTGCTGGGCTGGTTCAACAAATGCTAAACTTAGGTGTAGTCAAATGCACCTTATTGGGCCGATGACATCGACGACAACAGATTTTGCAATCTCCGATTGTTCGCGCATGAAAAGCTCAACTGCTCGAAGCAAACTTAGCTGGAAGCAGCATAAGCCCTAAAGCACTTTGGTCTTCCGTTAATGTGAGTTTTGATGTTTCGATTCGTCAATCCTACCTGCACCACTCTAGGTATTCATACAGTGCCACACCAAAAGCGTTGTCGAAACCTGCTTGCATTGGCACAGACAATAACCGACCGCTTCGTTATGTATTAGTAAAGACGTGGAAGGGACCAGCGTGAATGGTTTTCACGGTGTTCAGAGTAGATCTAGCGGCATCGTTTGCGTTAGCAGATGTAACAAGTAAAAATTGGCCTCAGTAGCTTCTCTGGTAGATAGCCCATTTTAATAGCATATTTTATGCAAATTTGTCAAATTCATCTCAATTAACTGACGACAAATATGAGATAGTCGCTGCTTCAATTGTTTCATTTTTCGATTAATCTAACTTAAGCTGTATCTTAGTATTTCGGCAAAACATCCGCAATCAAACAACTAGTTTACAGATTTTCCAATTCTATTTGGTGTGAATATTGTGCTATCCAACTAACTCGTTTATGTTAGTGGGGTCAAGCATTGCTTGAGCAGAAACGGTTAGGAGACTTGCTGTTGGGTGTGTGAAGACATCTCACTTTCGAACACAACTGCAACGTTACGTTCTTTGAGCCGCAGTAATTGACATAGGCTCGACTTATACCTCCGACAATCCATGTTTGTAGCACCAATCATCGCAGGGAACCTGTTTCTCCATCCTCGGAAATGTGGAGGTGATGACAACATAAGCCTTTATGAAACAATAACAATGGTTGGATGACACAAGATGTTCCCCACTGAAAGTCACTAGATCCATCGTGCCATCGCCCTTCTGTCTTACATGACAGACCTGTTGTTCATGCCATTAACTTACAACCGGACATTCTGCCCGTCAAGGAAACCGAATGCGAGATTCATGTTTGCCAATTGTTCCTCAGTGATATCCTCATGATATCCTAAACGTACCCAAACAAATTGAAGGTTTAACGAAGCACAACTCTTCTTACAAACATTATTTAAAGAAATATGCAAAATCCTATAATTCAAAACTATTGACCATACTCCTTTCTTCATTAGTCTATTTGACACAAACGGTAATCCAGGTGTTGTCCGTGGTGCACGTTCTATGTTTTCAATATACTCACGCTTCCCGAGACGGATCATGTACATAAGTGCAGAAAGTACAAAAACACCAAACGTCCTTGGCATTTCTCTCAGCTTGACAGATCGTAAACGATTCTATGGGCTGGATTCTAAAGTGCATCTCTCTTTCCGCACTAAAATTGGGGGGGGGGGGGCTAGCATACTAATGCTATTGCCGAACGCATTTACAGTACCAACGGAATATATCCACTTTCCTGGCAAATAGGAAATATTGCTTATCATGGGGGTGGGAGCATACAGCCAATCAATACTTACCAACCGGTCAATCAAATCCCATATTCGCAAGTTTATTATTAAGAGTATGATGTACGGTGTCACTCTTTCGTGGGCTGACGAACAAATTCCAGTATGGCTCCTTGGGAAGCCGTCGTGCGTGTCTACCGATCTGATGTACCCTTCAGAAACTGTCGACGGCGCTTGTGAAATTATAGTCCTAATATCAACCATGCTAAAGCATTCGAACGAGTTCCCCACGAACTGTAAGTGCAAGCTAATGTTTTGGAGTCTGTGACCCAATTCTAGTTGGAACATCCTCACGCATGAATTGTTGTTTTGGAAACACTTTAAGTAACCGTTCAGTTTCACCATGACTACCAGTTAGTTGTGTTATCCAAGGAAGCGTTCTCGGTATAATGCTGTTTTTGCTATGTGTCAACATCATCATGTCCGGTAACTATGGCAGATTCGACATACAGCCATAAGCGCAAAAGCGGTGTGCAGAGTAGTTCTACCTGGAAAAACTATTCCCTTGAATAACTCAGACAACTACGTTATATAACTATGCCCTATCACATACAGTAAAATCAATTCTATACCGGTAACATCAAAACATTTGGCGGGATAACCTGAATACGGTTTTTTCGTGTATTCTTAACCAGTCGTTTATGCACATGCAGTGGTGAAATTGATGAATGCCAGTGATCAATTAAGTGTCATTTAACCTTAAAATGTATGTAATAAACTTGTGCAAGGTTTCCCATGGTCAAGTGCAAAGTGAACCTTGGCCGTTTGGTTTTCACATTTCCATACGACTTGGTAAATATGATCCAATAAAGATTGGGGCTCAGTTTGAGCATATGCATCAGCGCATTTCCAATCTGATGCCTGCGACAGATGTTAGAGGCAGCTGGTTTACGGTCAATTCAGTGGACCTTGTTAGCCAATTCTGTGCTACACAGGCGGAAGAAGACAGGGTCCTCACGAACGCTAATCCTGCTTCGTTGATGCAGGTACATAGAAATATAAAGACTATTATACCAAGACCTAATGTGAGTTATGGTGTTTCATAACGAAAAAAGCAGAATTTTGTTCAGAAGATGCAAATGGTGCTCATGGATAGAGATAGATTCCTTACAGATCTGACGGGATGTGATAGAAACGAAAGCTTATAACACCCATAGTCGGTGAACTGCAAAGGTTATTCAAGGACGAATTAATCAATACAAAGAATAGAGTGGAGCTCCGCAGTCGTTGCTCAACGCTTTTCGAACGTGTGAATATGTGGAAGTGCACAAAAAGCGGGTCCCGTGGCGTGCAATCACTTCAATGATTAGTGCGCCACACTATAAGCTGGTACGATGCTTGGCCAGAATAATCCAGCCCATTCGGCTTATGTTAGCTGTACCTGTGTGAAGGGCACTTTAGAATTTTTTGTCAAGATTCTAATGTGGATCTTTCGACATCGATTTACTTGTCACGAATGGTGACGACGCTGGACACCATGGATATACATGTGAACAAAGTGGGTTTCCCCTCGCACCAATTATAGTCTTCGCTCTTCATTCACAAGAAGAAAGTACAATTTAGCTTCGATGAAAACATATTCCAGTAAATTGAAGGTGCACTGACTGGCGGTACTTTTGGAAGGGACTTAGTTGATATCCTCTTGGGTCTCCTAAAAAATGATCCATTGCGTCTCGACCTAGTGGAGAGAGTTTTATACCCGGTACAGAAAATACACACGATTTTAGACTCTTTTCAGAGGACAGTGTATGTTAGAGGTATTAAAATGGTCTTCAGGAGATAAAAATATGTATGAAACGAGTCGGCTGACCAATCTCATTTATTACATGCCACTTTGAAGAGAAGGGCAGTCTACTGGTTAATAAGATCGAGTCATTGTAATCCGAGTAAACTAGAGTAACAGCAAAAGTTCAATTTAATCTCATCGAAACGCCAAGCGATCCCTGGCTTTCACTTGTTTTGTGCGAGCTTGACGAATATGTTCAGAAAGGCTTATTACAAGTGACTTATATTACAGTGTCCACCCTACGTGATATAGAGCACTTCATTAAATTTGTTGCCGCATATGGGAATGTGATACCTGACGGGAACAGTCCAGTGTCATTAGAAAATGTGTTCATTACACTGATCTTCAATGAGAAACACAGAATATAAGATCCTGTTACCGACTATGGCAATCCATCAATAAATGTCACAAACCAACGGACTTAATGCTATTATGCTAGCGCCGTTTACCAACTCTGGGAGATCATTCACCAGTGGCATTTAGGGAGTGTGTTGATTCCCAAAGTTGATCTTAGTAGACCATTTCAACGAGTGTCACCAGGGGCGTAATCCCAGAAGTTTGGAGATCGACCAGAATAATTACAGTACATAAAAAGGAATCCCGTAATCTCCTCCCATTGTGTGTGCACGTGTGTTGCGAGAAGTCTCCGAAAAACTGCTTGTACGGTGATTTTTCACAGCCAACACTTCAGGATATTTATAAGCTTACCCATAGATCTTAGCATTTCACACTGAATGCCGTAGAATATCTTGATCATTCCAGAGCTTTTGCAATAAAGTGTAAATGCGGACCTGTACAGCTCTTTACCTTGCTTATTCAAATTCCTTCGGAAGCCTGAATCGATCAACCTTACTCAGTCTGCTTTTCGGAGTGGCCGACATGTGCAATTTGGTGGATGACTATATTAATTCTCTTAATTGCGTCAATAGTTTAGACGGTATACAGTCTTCCGTTTTACCTTTCGACTGTGGCACCTTTCGGGGAAATATTATATTACCTTTTTGAATATTGTTATGTATTGAAAGTCTCCCTATACCATCTGGAGATATTGAATCCAAACATACAGAAGACTTTGTAGTATGGTACACGGCTCCCACTGTTCAGTTCCCTTCGACGCCTCAATATGGATTAGAAGAACTGATGAGGTTGTCATTACCCATAGCCCTTAATCTTAGCGCAACCAAATGTACTGATCTCACATTTACTTTTCTTTGTGCGGAAAAGATATGACCCGGCACAAATAGATTTCCTACGCTGATTGCGAGAAACGAAATCATCTACAGGTCCTCCAACTTCAAGTACCACGATACCTTTGGTTCGTAAATACTTTTGGGTACATGAACACTTGTGAAAGGGTTCATAAAGTTGGAGTAGTACGCTTTTATTGCCAGACATGTCGGCATACACTTTTCTGGTTAAATTTGTTACTGCGTGTATTCTCCATCATTGGTTTTACTACTATCATGTGATCTCTGAACAAGGAACCATGAATTATGCCGGGTAACATAACTGGTTGCTTAACAGGTCCTGCAGGATGGTGGGGGTAAAACTGCAATTATAACAAAGACAGGTGAGTTGGTTTTTGAGCGTTTTCTCTAGCAGATACGCTGCTGAATGACAGTAGTGTATGTAGGAATTGAATGCGAACGACGAGGCAACGTGAGGACAGTTATAGTTGCTGTACTCCGTGAGAAAAGTAACGAGGAGAATATTCATTCCTGTATCGTCTCTTCAGGTTTATGTAAAGTGTTAACCCATTTTGAAGGGATAATAATTATATTCCAAAGTAGCACAGTTTACGCAATGAAGTGATGGGGGCCAATGGAAAGATCCAAACGATTTCTGCAAATATACTATGTCTGGGAGGAAACAATGAAGTTTGGGATAGAGTGCCAGGGTTGGCAAACCGGAAGAGAACAATAATTCCGCAGGCATTCCAGGCGACTAATGTGTGCACACAATTTCAGAGAGTTACCTCTGAGATTGGTGTTATGAGTCAGTTTCAGCAAGTGACGGCATACGTGGTTAGGGTCATTCAGTATTTGGTAGGCTAATATGAGATCGCCGCGCAGCATTCGGTAGCAACCACTGAAAACTCCCAGTGACTTCAACCTTTGATAATAGAACAGATTTCCAAGGCCCTTGACGTTCTTTGTGAGCCGGCGTTGTGGTTTCTCCAGCACTTTTAAGTCGCGCTTCAACCAAGGTTGCCAAGCGTGAGTGTCACGTGAGTGCGCACGTAAGAATTGTGCATCATGGGGAAGATGGATGGGTCGAATCTTCCGAATGCTCTGCGCAGCAAGCCGACGTGCTAGTTGGCTCTCTTCGCAGCTGACTCTGACTGAGTTGAACGGTTTGTGATGCCCGTCAATTAGCGATCGGGCGAGCCTAACGATTTTGGGCCAACAGTCTGAAAGCTGGTCGATCGCTGCAGAGGCGAACAGTAGCATAGCATGCAATCGATTTGGATCGACACTGAACGAAGCTGGAAAGCTGGCCAAGAATGTAATAGGAAGGAGGTTTGTTCTGTATCTGTGAGTGATTCTAAGTGACTCGAGATATAAGATGTGTTTGCGTTCTATGGATAATGAATTTCTGATCGATGTCCAGACTTTGCCTTTTTGACACAAGCAGGGCTACTTGACATAGTTAAAATCACTTTGAATGAGTACACCAAGGCCGCGTTCTTGGAAAGTTTTGTGCAATACATGTGACCCAAGCCTATACACGTAGTAATGCCTATGTCGCAGCTGAACAGCATGGTATCTTTCCACATTGAATGCCAGTGTATTCAGAACTGACCAGTTCGAAATCGTGTTAACGTCAAGCTGGAGCTTTTCGTGAGCGTTCGGTTCTTTGATCGTCCGTTATAAGTTGATATCATCTGCGAAACATAGGAAAGCAGAAATAATTTCTCTTACGAGATCGTAGATGAAAATCAAGAATAGACGGGGTCCGAGCACCGAGCCTTGTACTACGCCGCACTCCATCTCAATTTCGTCGGACAGGGATTATTGTATTCTCACTTCCAACCGATGTTCGTAAGGTAGCTTGCGTATCCAAGGCAGCGGTGGATCACCAACGCCATAGAGTTGAAGTTTATGGTGAAGAGTTCGATGGTCTAAGCGATCAAACGCTTTTGAGAAGTTCTGGTAAATGACATCTACTCCTGCTCCACCATCAAATGCTTCAGTCCAACTATTACATGCAGATAGCCGGTTCGTAATGCATGAGCGCATTTGTTGGAAGCCATGTTGTTTTGTGCCATCATCTTGTGATTTTCCAGATACTGCATGAGTGCATCACCGATGATAGACTTCATAACCTTGGAAAGCACAGGGAGTAGCGTTGTAGGACGGTAATTGTTTGGGTCAGTGCTACTAACTCCCTTATGAATGAGTGAAGATCCCGCGCTTCCATGTTGTTGGAATATGGTTGTCCTCCATACAGCGCTGATAGGATATAGCCAGAGGTTCCGTTAGTTCACTGGCTCCTGCTTGTAAAACTTTCGGTCGAATGTTCTCGACATCAGGAAAGCTGTCGATCCGCAGGGACCACAGTTTCTTTGACACAGCTTTTGCAGTAAAAGTAATATTGGATAAGGCTGATGGTGGGACAATAGAAGCAATGACAAGAGTTGGACCCGTTACTTTGTGGAGCGCTTGTGAGTAATGGAACCATAAGAGATCGGCTGCTTCCGTTGCTGATAGCGTGCACCCGTTAGTCGTGATCAGCGCTGAAATACTGCGTTGCATCTTAGGAAGGCCAATAACGTGCCTGTTTGCGCTTTATGCAGTATCTCTTCATTAATCCCTGCTGATGCGTCACCTTTTCCTCCCGGATCAAGCTCACACACTATTTACGCCTCACCACAAATGCAGTCTGGGTTTCGGAATACGGTTTATTTCAAAAATGCTACACCTTGTTGGCAGTCGCTTCTCTTAAGTTGCCGTCGCTGGTGTGATGGTTTGTGCGCTTTCTGATGTGTGCGATCCTTTTCCCAAATCCGCATCGACCCTTTTCATCCTGCACTAAGCGACCTCACGAAAGTGCTCTTCCTTGCTGCGCTACTAGGGATAGCCCTCGCCGGATGGCTTTTCTCGCTCTGTTTAATAGGACAGTTTACATCGCTCACTACTTTGTACATGGCAGAACTTTCGCGCTTATTTCTGTCAAATTCAATTACTGTTGCGATGCTCCATTTGCTTATTGTGTCTTGGTATCATGTCCGTATATTTTACTTTGGCATTTGTATGGTGTGTTTATCGTTCAATTTGTCACTACCATCACAGCTACTAAGGTAGAAGTAAAGACGAAGCTGACACTTACTGGCACTTGTGCAAAAATAGTTGGGCATAGAACCAATGCGGTTACATGCCTTGTGTCGTTAGAATTTCCACATTTCGTGTATTCGTTTTTCTTAGATCATTTTAAACTACTGCGTGCAATTTAGCATGACTTTGCCCAAATATTGTGCAGGAAATGCCAATCCACTATGCAGTCACAAAAAGCCGAGAAGCCGCGCGAGCCTACAAGATGGACGAAACGTTCCAAAGAGAGGTGCTGCGTGGGTTCATGCAAGCAAGCGGAAACCCAGCCAGCTCTAAGTTCGAACGAGTTTACCTGCCCACCCATTACATGCTCTCCAGAGCGATGTCCACCCGTTACCAGCACCTCAGCAGGCGTGCCCGTGTTCTATCCTAAGCTCACCACACTACTTGTGTAGGATAGCGCAGGCAGTGAAGGACAACGGAGGATGCAGCGAAACAAAATTGAGAAGACGACTGCCAGCACTCAGCGGCTTTGTAACATTATGATATTTCACGCGCCTGAGTCGACAAATGCTAGTCTTCAGGCTCGTTATGACCACGACGTTGATTTTTTGCAGCACCTAAATGTTAGGTCTCTCTTCATGAACGAACAGTGGCTATTGGTGAAACAAACTACCCGTCTTGTAAAGAGAGAGTAAAAGAAGTCCCGGTCTCCACGAGTCATATTCGTTGATGTAACCAGTCCGAGACTGATATTATCTGGCCTCGGTAGGTTAAGAGGTCTAAAGATCAATATGCGTCTCGATTTGGATCTGTCGGACAACGAGGAACTGAAATCCGCTATTTTGGAGTTGCAGCCGCGGACTGATCGTGGAGAAACCAATCTCCACATTGTAAATTGTTGGGTAGTTCCCCAGGTCCGCCGAACCCGGATCAACAAGTCGATAACGCTTCATGCTCGACTATCCGTTCCTACCGCAGCCTGCGCGTGGCTTTAACAAATCTTAGTACTGTAATGAACAAACGTTACGATGCATTTTACTTCGTTGCCGCCCGTTATCCGGACGTACTAGGACTGGCGAAACCTTGTTAAAACCTTCCGCCACTACCCTGGAGGTCCAAATCAGTAGCCATTCGTGCTTTCGGTGCGACAGATTAGCAAACGGTCGAGGCGGCGTGTTGTTATACATCCGATGTTCGTTGTGCGGGAGCCTGCTTCACACCTGCCACAGCGAAGATGGCCTGTGCGAAAAGTCATTGTGTTCTGTCCGCCAGAGATAGGTCGAACTTGTTGTCGGTGCGTCTTATCGCAGCCCGCGAAGTCGGTGCCTAGATTGTTTGCCACACGTCAGGAACCACATGACTTGGAAGAGTGGCGTTATATCCGCAAAGCTCTCTCCAAGGCGTGATGGCCAACACAACGTCAAGGTTGCCCATATCACAAAACTACAAAGGAAGTAGTCCAAGGGTGCTGGAAGTGCTGCTTTACTCCAAACAAATAGTTGAAAGGGTGTTCGGAACTTGGAAAAAGCTCCACACCAAAACCACCACCAGAAATAGGTCTGAAGGCCGTCGAAGCCAAGCCACTATAGGCTGAGGGAACACGAAACCAGCGGGGTTTTCGCTAGCCCTGTTGTCCTCATTTCCAAACCAGAGCGTAGTAAAACTCCTCAGACGTCCGCAATAGCTGGAACAGAAAATCCGCCGCAATTCGCAACTGAAGGATTAGGTTGTAGAGGCTCTATGCAACAGATCGAAACGGCCTTTGGGGGTAGGCAAGAAATACATCCAAAAACGATTGTCAGCCGGACTCACAAGGGTCGGCATAAATTCACCGGAAACGTTTGTGTGTGCACATACGCTTCTGGCAGTTATTGCTCCAAATTGTCTATATACAAACGCATAAGGCATTCTCAGTAAATTGGCTGAGCTTCGATCTCTTCAAAACTCCGTCTCGGGACCCCATCACGGTAACCCAAACATTACTCAACGATGTGATTGTCGATGCCGAGATCGTACTAACAGGTATGTCACACTTGCGCAACGACCGACCCATAAAGTGAATCGGTGTAATTCTTTACTCTCGTTCCGACCTACTCATCGATTACGTAAACCACCCTGAGATTAAGACGCTGAACGCCTTATAGTGCTGCCTACACCAAAAAGCAAGGTGATAGATGCTTATTGGCCATTGTATACCGCCCACCAAGGTCCACTTTAGAAATGGACCTGACCTTAGCCTCGGTCATGAAAAAGCTACTTGTACGATCTTACGGCCACGTTCTCCTTGTGAGAGAATTCAATCTGCACTGCCTAGAATCTCCGGCCACCATTGGTGAGCACTTCAAGGCGGAACGGCAAGGCCTAATTGCTGGTTTACTGCTGTACAATCATGTCACTTCCCAAGCTCATTTCAGGACAGCAAACAAACTGACCATCATAGATCTCGTATACACCAACGAGGAACTCATGATCAAGGTAATAACAACATACACTCCTTTGGGCCGTAGCGATCATGCGACACCAATGTTCTACTACATGTGCTAAACGGAGTATCCTAAACAGCATGTAAAGGAATCTCACGTTGTAACCAACCATTACGACCTGTCCGACCTCACTGGGGCAACAAGCTGGTCGTTCCTGGCTGAATGGTCCCCTGAGGTGGTTTGCGGCGTATTCGTCAACCGATTCAATAAGCTCGTAGTAAGCACATCTGAAACCAAAATCCACCGTCCTAGAAAAGTGAAGACTTTCGTAAGGAGCAGGACTCGTGAATGCATGGCAATGATGGACTTGGTATGGCTCACCTACAATGAACAATGAACACTGATTTATCACGGATAAACTATTGCGCGTACTTGACAACTCCGGTAGGACGGTTGGAGTAAAAATTATAATTTAAAGGATCATCGAATAAGTAAATCGTTATTTCAAGCATCCACCTAGTTAAATGCACTACTGCATAACGATAGTTTGAAGCTGAAATGAGTTGTGCACACACAAAATAGTATACATTGTCGTTGTAATTCAGTAACAGCGTGTGAAATAAAAATGGAAACGACAACGCTCACTCGTGTGTTGTTTCATTTGACAGATGTGGTATGTTAATTCAACTTAGATACATCCAGGTTACTCAAATGGACACCTCTGCCTGTATCCACACCGCCACGTTGCGGCGAGGGCCCTTAAGCATATGGTTAGGTTCGCGTTATTTCGTCCTCCAAGTGGAACGGACTCTATATCCTCTCCGAGCGAAGACACTTGGGATGTCTATACAACACAAAGGAACCACTATGTCATACTCTTTCGCGAGGATAAACTAAAGAACCAAAAAGACCCAAACTGCTATACAGACACGTAAATAAATTGCGTCTGGGTTCATCGCGGAATTCCATCTCTGCACATAGCATGCGGTTCGCACAAACGGCACAAGTGGCGGTCAACCTTCTTGGACAACATCTTGGCCATACCTTCCAAAGCGTGTGGTCATCTTATTTCATGCCAACGTAGTTCCTGCTGTCCTCAGGAATTAATCTCACATGGTTTATCTCAACAGCTATACTGAAAAAGTTGATGTCCTTGCGCGAGTTCAGCCCCCGGGTGCGCTCGGCATTCGCCCGACAACATTGAGATTTGCCGCCATGAGGTTAGCGGAACCACTAGCAATGCTTCTTCAGCAATGTCTTAACAAGATGCATGTTCCTACGGTGTGGAAGCACGGGGTCAGCACTCCAAACTACAAAATAGTAACCGTGCTGAACCAACAAATTATCGCCCGATAACAGTACTTCCGGTGATCTCCAAGGTTATGGAGTCCAGTGCAGCTGAGGAGTCGATGTGTTATCTGGAAAACAACAAAATCCTCGTTCCTGAGCAGCACGGAACTCGCCAAAATCGGTACTGTTCCACTAATCTGTTGATAGCTCGTGCGAGCTGGACCGAATCTGTGAATGCTAGTGTAGGATTTGCCGCGGTCTACCTGGATTTCCTAAAGGAATTCGACTGTTCAGACCACTGTATTATACTGCAAAAGCTCCAGTAATATGGAATCGGAGAGCCCCGTTATGGGCTGGATAGGAGACTTTTGCTTTCAACGTCAGCTGAATGTGAATGTTTGGAGCATCTTGAAGGGAACCAATGGAAGTTCACTGCGGCGTACCACAGAGCTCGTTACTCGGACCCCGCCTGCTTCTGGTCATCATAAATGATCTCGCGAGCGTGCTACCTTCAATATGCCTGTTATTTCGTGATAACATAAAGATACGGTGTCCTATAGCTACAGTGCAGGACCACACAGCGTTATAGGTCTTGAATAAAGCATACACATAGTCCATCGAGAACATGCTTCATTTCAACTCAACCAAATGATCAGTTCTCAGCATACAGCACCAGAGCGTTCACGACTAACGCCTAGGAACACAAATACTACAGAGTGCAACTCATGAGTGCGATCTCGGCGTGTTTGTTTAAGATGACCTCGGTTGTTTGTGGCAGACTGAAAAGGTATCAAAGAAAGCAAACCAAAACTTCGCATTTGTTCATAGAGCGTTCGGGAAGTTTAAGGCCTCAGTCTTTCCTGAAATGCTTGGTGCATACGTGAGGCTGCAGGCAGAAGATGATATTCAAGCGTGCCAACTCTGGCTGTAGCACCACCTCACCGGGCTCGACACTACACAATGTAGGGTGATAAAATACTTCACAGGTTTGTCCCGCCTTCACTACACGCTCAAGCTGAAAATCGTAAATATACAGCGGACGCTACCGGCGTCTGAGGGGCGATCTCATAACGGTGTACCAGATTCTGAGAAACCGTAAAATCACTGGCCATTATCTTTTGAGGCTCAGACAAAACACGTCTCTAATGGGTCAGCAGTTTAAGCTGGTCACGCAGTACAGCCAAATGGAATGTCGACGAAACTGTTTTTCCCATCTAATGTCACAGCCATGGAACGCTATCTCGGAACATGTAATTTATGTTCCTACTTTATCTATTTAAAAAACGCCTTGACGTTACTCAGACACATTTACACATTTAGCCTATAACCAGTAGATGCTGGCATTAATGCACAAAAACAGTGGATGGTTACCAAACCCTACTTGCGCATGACTTCCTGCAATCCCCTTGATGAGTTCTGCATTTCACGCATTCCTTTACCGGCATTGTTTTTTATTGCGCACTTATCACCCTAACTATCCTACGGAATCTGTCAAGTATTCGCTTTCATACCCTTAATAATCCACTGCTCCATTACATAACTCGACCCCGCTTCATGCTTATGGGTGATATTATCTTCCCTCGAATACAGTGGCCTGAGGTTCAACTTCTCCGTGAAATCGAGACGCAGTTTTCGGAAATGGCATTTGACACTGGGGCAGCACAACATGTCTGCCAACCGACGCGCGTTACACCGCATTTCGCTCCAACTTGCCCGGAGCTACTACTAACGAGTTGCAAAAAATGTGCATTTGAAATGCAGGTTTTGGAGCCCCTGGCAGCTAGTGACCACTCAATGGTGTTAGCCAGTCTACAGCTGTCCCTGTCCAACTCGCGTCTCCCGGAGCGTCTTACAATTATTGGAAGACCGACTACAATTGTCTAAATCGAACCGTCAGTGAAATAAACTGGTCGTTACTACAATATTCATCAGTTGAATCCTGTTGGTCTGTTATAAGCAAGGGTGTGTAATCGTTGTGCGCTCGTTTCCTGCCCTCAAAAATCGGAATTTTGACCACTGAAGATACATTTGTTCGACAGTGAGTATACTCATTTGGCTCAACGGGGACCCGTATTGTGGAATAAATTCCTCGTGTCTGACTATGCCGATGGTTATAAGGCGTACAAAAGGCAGCGGCATCTATGCAACAGCGCACAATCGTCGGCAGTAAGATGATAATCTTGCAACCTAAGCGAGGGCGGCCCCATAAAAGATTTTTGTTTACATGAAGCGACGCCTTAGACCCGCCAGTGACGTAGCTGTGTTAGTGGGCACTGACGGACAAACTCTGACTTCCAGCACTGAACGTGTATCCGCACTGTCGGCGCACTTCGATGTTGTAAAGTGGGCATGCGCCTATGCCGTGCTCGAAGTGTGCAGTCCCTACAGAACTCGAGGGCCTGGATTGCGGTGTATAGGTCCTCAGTCTACTCGCCAGTCTTGACGGCACCATACCTGCGAGACTCGATGGAGTTCACTTGAACATTTTAAATTCCTTATCGTCCAGCATCTCCAGTGCCGTGACGGATCTGCTCAACACATAGCTGTTCGAAGGTGCATTGCCGAGCGACTGAAAATGCTCGGTAGTGAAGCCGATTGCAAAAAGCAATGACCCATGCAATGTGGAGAATTACCGGCCGAGTTGTCGCACCTCTTTATTGGCGAAGGTACTCGAGAACATTGTGAAAAAGGACCTGCTCCAGCTGTTAGATTCGTATGATCTCCTAATGCCGGCACATCACGGCTTCATGAATGGTCGCTCGTGCATCACCAAACTGCTGTTGACGCGACAGGAATGGTTGCAAGTGTTAGATCGGGGAAGTCAGTGGATATTATCTACATTGACTTTAGTAATGCTTTCGATAAAGTGAACCATGAGATCCTGCTCCATAGGCTGAGGAGATGTGTTGGTAGCGGACTGCACTAGTGGATCAGTGACTTCCTTACTGGGAGAAGACTGCGGGTACAGGTGGATAACCACCTAGCGGACTGGTATCCCTCCACTAGCGGTGTACCCCAAGGCACAGTGCTGGGGCCCATTTTATTCTTGATCCGCATCAACGAAGTTGCTCAGCTTCTTCGGTCGTCTTGTGCAGTAGTTGCAGACGAACTGATGGCCTGGAGGGTTATTGATTCACCTGACGACTGTGAGGCTTTTCAGCAAGACCTCGAGCGCCTATCCTGACGATCTGCAGAAGTTGACCTACCGGCAACCCGGCCAAGTCCTCGTTTTTGTGTTTGAGAAATAGTGGTAATAGGCAAGCTTAAACACCGGCCGACCACTCGCTGCACTTGTTCTGAAGAGATTGTCACCCGTCTTTACTCTTCCATAATAAGGTCAATGCTTGAGTACGGCTCACCCGTCTATTGTCCGATCACAATAGGTGAGGTGCAGACACTGGAACGGGTCCAGCATGTAGCTACCAGGCTCAGCCCCAGTTTAAGGGGTATGTCGTTCGAGGACCGATGTTAAAGACTAAGAGTTTATGCCCTGTCATATTGTCGGTTTCGAGTTAATCGCATTATGATGCACCGGATACTGCTCCTGGGCCTTTTCCGTATGTTGAAGCATCCGCTGCACATTCGCGCACCAAACAACACAAGCAGACACCGGTACAAACATGTGAACTTAACGAACGTCGCTCACTCTCTATGCTTCGAGCGTTAATTGATGAAATATTGGAACAATTTGCCGGAGACGTTAGTCGAGGCGAAAGCGGTCGGAATTTATGAGGTTTCTTGACGCCCACTTTGCGGACTACAGGTATAGGGAGGGTATTGCACCCGGATAACATGTAGTGCAGCTGCAATATGCTACCACCGCGCAGGAAGAAGCGACATGATTTCGAGCACGTGCCCAATCCCTTTTACGATATGGCAACACAGATTTTTGCCTTTTCGCTCTCTTTTCGCAGTATTCAGTATTCACATGTGCTGACTGGAGTGTACCGCCTTACGTTTGCTACTAAGGTTTTCTTACTGCCAAAACACCGTTCCGATTTATCTTGGGTGTAACGGTTTATTGGTGTCTATTTTACAGTGCTTCGTTTTTAGGGACCCTCCGAAACCCATGCCGATGTTCGCACAGACAAGAGCATTGTCTGTGTCAAGAAAAGTGGACCAGTTGGATGTGCAACACTTTACATTAACCATTCCTCTGAAAATGATTACGATCTGATAAATCTGAGGACATCATTGCGGCACAGAAGGGGGTCGCCAAATATCGGAACGTCTCCTTGAGTACCTGAAGCTGGGGCTCGAGAGAAACATATCATTTTCTTCGCAGCTGTAATAAGCTGCCACCGCGCAGGAATCAGCGACCTGGTTCGGCACATGCGCCCTATCCACTTACGATGGAGCAACACAGATTTTTCTCTTCTCGCCCTCTATTCTCAGTATTCCGTTTTCTGATCTTTACTACTCTGCAATTCATCGTGCCTTTACGCCCTGTCACGTTCACCTAGCAACTCAACAAATGTTGCAAGCGCACTGCGGAGGCCGTTTTTGGAAAGTAGTTGAGTACATGTCTCGTTTTGCTCCTCATTTGTGTAATCATCTTATATAATAAATAATGTGCCATCTGTATGCCAATGTACGCGCGACCACCACCAGCCGCGTGCGGGCTGAGTATACCGCGAGGACGCCCACACCTACGCGGATTCGAACCGGTGACCTTATGGTTGCAAAGCAAACGTGCAGACCACTCATCCACCGGCCAACTGTAATCATCCTTCATCCACATCGACATCGTTAATCCTGACCATGGACCCATGCAGATGAGTAAAACTTATTTTGACTTGACCTGATTTTTCATGTGTTCAGTACTAAATGTCAGCGGTCAGAACATCTTCAGATAAAAAGTAAATTTTCCCTACAATCCTCGTCATAGGCTAAAATTTGAAATTTCCATCCTTTCTATCTTTTGGTAGTGTAGCGTCTTTTGTAGCAGAATGATGAAGACTACCAGCAAAGCCGTGGGTAACACATGGAGACTGCTTGTCAAGTGTCAGTAACGTAGGACGTCTTACTAGTAACACTGAGGACGTTGTCAACGTCCTTAGCTCTCACCTTAGATCATAACCTATTACATCAAAACAATTAGTTAGACTGACCTATAGTAGAACTACAGTCTAGTGTAATTTCGCAATAACACGCTACAAGCATTGTATTAAAGACAGGCATAAAGCAACAATGTAGGACCGAAGTCGAACAGTTGTCCTCAGTGATTCATCCATGGTCCAGTACAAACTAATAAAGAAACTTGCAATTGGGGTTCAACTGATCAGATTACTTAAAAAAAAACGGAGCACTGTCGACCATGTTCGTGAACTGACAAGCAATCGAATCTATGGACATTCATATATTTTCGATCCAGCGTAACCGCTTTCGGCACCACCCATTTCCGCTGCCCACTGTAGCTAAAGAGCTAGGATCCGCTTCGTTTGAGAGCACAAAAGCGGTGCTACTCACCGAATGCAAATTGTCTCGGCTGTTACAAGTATACCTAGCCGTAGGCTTTTATATTGCAGCAGTGGGATTCCGCAGCTTACACGGAATGCATGGTTTAAGACTACTTAATACCCGTTATCGACAAGTTGCGTCAAAATGGAGCTGTCAATTACCCCAGTGTTTCCTGACACAGCTAGCATAAGTGGTGTTCAATGACGCGTTCGGGAAATTGCAGCCTGCCACCACTTTCTCAGTAGATGTACCGTTACGTGGAATAGGTTGCTAGTCGCAGTCAGGTTGTATAAGAGCATTGTGAAAACTAGAAGAAAGCTTTTGACTTAACACGATTGTGGATATATTCGCACTACGGGACTTGTCAAGTATTTACTTTTTGCTCGTTGTTGTTCCAACGCAAGGAGTTGTTTTAAGAGGGACGAATAACGTCCGCTAATGGCAGCAGAAAAATATGCATGTGATGTGGCCACCCCCAGCTGTTGACGGAGGTTAGTTAAATGGGCTCCGTTACCTCAATCGATTCCCTTAAAGTTGCATGACATGATGTAAATAAGAAACCGGTAGACGCATGCATTTTGTATGGTCTTCTAGAAATAAATGTTGTATTAGACGGAAGAATGCAAGTACTAGCACAACCTCAAAGACTTACAACAGTAATGTCCCTCTCGGCTTCGGAGGCGCCGGTACGTACCAAGAAGTAGAGTGCCAATACTAACCTCTAGTCAATAAGACCTACATGAATCCGAAGTAGGGTTACCGCGCAAAGCGGTTATGCTGCACAAGCAAAAAGTATTAGAGCAACCGCGTTTCCCCCTTAGAGATGGTAGCTTCAAGTTCTTCAATTAACCACGGCATGCTATGCCTTTACCATATACCGCGTATGTAAATACTCGCCCACTCATGGATTAATAGCACAGGGGAACGAGCAGATTTTTACAAAATGGTCTACGGTAATCATGCACGGACGAGAAATATTATTAGTATTTTTGTGGAGACATACCAACCGTGACGCAAACTGGCAAGAATTAGATGCTTTGTGTAAGTAGTGGTGGTCGCTTTGTCATGTTTAGCAGAGGACCGCGGACCAGCGCTGCGCTTTTGGTACCAGAAGTTACATTTACTAATCCAAGTCCGTTCTGTGACGGACACTTACGAGTGCACACTCGTTACAGTTGGGCTACAACCGGCCAAACAACTGATCGCGATTTCCCACAAAAAATGTACACTTCAACCTACTCAGGCCAGTTCGGTTGATACTGCTGTGAGTCCTGAGGCTTTGTCCATGTGCTGATAGTATACTGCCAACAGTTGCATGAAAATATGCGATGCACATCTCTAGCATAATGAGTAGACTTAAGTCACTATTTGTGCCACGAAACAGACAATGACGCAGGCCAAACCGAACACTCACCAGGTAAGCCAGCACTTCAGGAACCGGCTTCGGTTTAATATGGCAAAGTGCAATGATTGAGCATATGCAAGCAACCCACTCATGAACATAGACTTAATGAACCACATTTGCAAGTGACTACACAGAAAGGCAATCTGCGAACGATTATTGTGGATGACCTTTGCTGCACGAATCACGCCGAAAAAGCATTGGGAAAAACTAGTCAACTCCTTAGCCTTTTTCAGGGTGGATTTGCGTGAAGTTCCAGCTTTTATATCTTCGCAAATGCTGAACGCCTTGGTGAAGCCAAATGTGGAAGATGCTATCCAAGACTAAGAGGCCCTGGAGCATACACGGTATTGAGGCACATAAAGCTACATAAGGTAGAAGGTCCAAAATCGTTAACCGATTGTGTTACCTACCGTACCAAATCAAAATGAAGGCCCTTGGATTGTACAGAGGTTATACTTTGTCATGATGTACTGGAGAACACTAATCATGCCCGTCGCGATCTGTTACACCACAGCCAAAATGGGAAGTTGAGAGGTCACCACCCACTAAAGTCGACTTGCTGACTGACGAAATTTTGTGTCTGTTCGCGTGTCCTCAATGTGGAATGCTAATCTAACAAGTCATTTGTTGTCGCTTCATTAGCGTTTTTCAAAAGACGCTTTGGCAGCAAGTTACCCCGTTTGGATTGCTTTCTCTCGTCCGTTTCAATCGGAAGACGAAGTAACGACGCTGAACCAACGTACTCACCAGCCGTCTCCTGTAATCTATCGGGGGATCTCTATCTGTGTTTACGTGAATGGCTTGGTGATCCACACAAAAGCTGAATTTTTCCTTTCCTTCCAGTCAGGTTTACTTTAGGGTTTGTAATCCTAGACCCGGTCATCCTACGGGACTTGTCGCATACTCGCTTTGTTGCCCATTATAAATCATTGCTAAAGGTATATTGGAATTGTTTGTCTTAACAGCTGTTTCCGTCGGTAAACAGGTGACTTGTGATTTGATACACACTCCGTGGGCGATTGGAGACGGCAATGTGCGCAAGTCACGGACGGACCCATATTACCCTGCGTCAAATGGATGAGTCGAAAAGGCGTTGCAGACGGTAAAAAGGGGCCTGTTCAAGCAGTTATCGGGAACCGTAAAAACGCGATTGGATAGATTAGTTTTTGCCTATAGAATAAGTCCCACAGAAGTCACGGGTAAATCCCCCGCAGAACCGTTGTTCGGTAAATCACTTCGTACTACACTGCACCTTTTAGTTCCTAATTGTTGAGCGTAAATAGAAGGGAAACAAAATAAGACAGCTATGTTAGACGGGGAACCTGATGTTGGTTTCCAACCGGGAATCCTGTGTATACACGACTGCCCCACGAACAGTCATGGCAGCACGCAACCGTGATCACGCGTGATGGTACCCAGGTTGATCTAAGGGTAAGTGGTCGCGTCTTGAGGCAGCATTCAGATCACAAACGTCCGCGTTGTGTAGAAACAGGAGAAAACAGGGAAACTATGACTCAATCCAGCCGACCGTGGAACAAACCACTCAGGATCCGGCGCGAGCACTAAACTGTCCACTACTTCACAGATCTCAACGTGTACCTAAACCTATTGAAAGTTTCTTTCCCGGTGTACGACTTTCTCCAAGAGAGGAGGGGATGTTACGTCCGTCGATGACATTGATTAGTTAGTTTAGCCACACCGCGTTTTTATTAGTTTTCCTCTCATTGACCAAGCAATAGTTCTTCACTCATGATTTAACTTGTGTGTCATGTGAGCCATGTCGCACTGCTACGCCCGACACACTTTATTTTCGTACTGTGCCTTGTCCTTGTTAAACTTCGGTCTGGTGGCGTGCTTTGCTTGAATACGTTACTACGTATTAGCGCACTAGATTTGTCTGCATACGGAAAATCGACGTGGACAGGACAATAACACCAACCTAATAACTTGTGTCCTAAGAACTACGCACGAGATTTTGTCCCCACTTCTTTCGACAGAGCTCGTAAAATTTACCCTACGCATACAATGGGGACTGAATGCATCACGTTACCTCGACGCTACAACAGAATCTATATCTCGAGGGAGCGCGACACGCAAAGCCATGGCCTGAATAGTAGGTAACGCCTGAGGTTCTTAGTTATGCTGCCCTTTAAACGAGACCAATCTGATAACAGGTTTCGGTACTGTCTCAGCAAATTTCGTATTATTTAATGCGATTACGTGGCCGAGTTAGTTGTACTTCAAGTGGTTAGGAGTTTGCTGTACAAGCCCCACTTGAAACAGGTCACGCTAATTATCTCCCTTTGCATCTAATTCTTTAACCAGAAGTTCGGTAGCACGTAGTTTGGCCGAGCAGAGAGGAAGCTGTCTGCAAGGGTTACAAACAGTCACAAGCTACCCACTTACTCCATTACCCATCAGATTTTTGTTGTCCTGCGTTCCTGAATCCAAGTCAATTAACGAACAAAGTAATCCCCCTTACTTTAGCTTGCCGAAACTTCCACTTCCAGGCTACTTTAACCAAACTCATGTGGAAAAGCTCACTTTAATTGGTTATTTTCTGGGACACGGAATACAGTGAGCTTAGTGACGTAGTCATCAGAAACATAAACCTGTTAACGCAGTAAGTGATAGGTAACCGAAAGCTTCCTAATGTCCGCGCTCTAGTATATTAATGAAATTAATCACTGTATTAAGCTTGTCTCATCTTTACTCTAACTGCTGTCGTGCCAGAGATTGGAAGGACCTAACCGGTGCTAGTTTATTATGCATAAAAGTGGCCGGGAATTGCCTAACTCGCATACAGGAGTCATGTGATGAATCGGGTTGGTGGTTGGTTATCATGGTATCTGGGGATCAGGATTCGGAAGTAGAGTGCATTGAGCTTGCTAACTTGATGAGCGTGGAATCCTTATATCTGTGTATGTAGCCAAAGTCTAGTAAACACCCATCACCTCGAACCGAACGCAACACACGCACGTACTCTCACCATTTCCGTCCAATCCCGCAGAATCTGTCTGGCATCAGATAATGGGCTTCACGAGCGACAGGGATTATCTTACAACAATTCTCTGTAAGAATCGCCATGTCCATGCCCTTTCAAATTCCTGCTGACTAACGAGCACTACAATAACTGGGTTTTGTGCTTTCTGAACCAACTGTCGTTCAGCAACAGTTTACCTGTTCACGAGAGTAGTGTTGCACGCTATTTATAGGATGCTATGGGTCAGCAACCCGTTTGATGACAGCATTCGCCCCCTACATACCCACGTACTAGCCACTTACTATGACATGCATGTGTGTCTGTAGTCGCTAGTGACTAGAAAATTCGCTGTTGGGCTGATAAATCTTTTGATTTCCGCAGTATTATCATGAGTGTTATAGTGGGCAAGATATGGCGGATGAAGCTGTGTATGTATAAATGACTGTGCGTGTTTGATCGGGCAATTCCAGTTGCAGCTGCATCTCTGAAACCTCCGTAAGCGTTACCTATGCTTGAAGGGGCCATTCTGAAGTAAACGTTGTGCGATTGGATTGCAATGCGCAATGTCCATGTGGACGGGAATTTACATTGAAGTGAACCATAGTCAATGTGCTCACTGGGACCGTAGCCCAAGCAGATGAAAATTGGGTGTTGTCCGCCTGAAAACAAGGTACGCCGCGACGCGTTCCGACCGCATGTGACCTCATCAGGTGAATATAGCGGGATTCAAACCCGAGACCTATGGGATGCTAGTTGGAACCTCTACCCTTTGACTACTAGGTCAAGACGTGCAACGTTTGCCCCCAGGTAGCTGAACGAACAACGTGTTAATCGGACTAGCACCGGTGTGGCGAAATAATCCCACTTTTTGTCTATCGCCTCTATTCGCGTCTGTGTACGAGACTCGGCTAAGAGTAAACTGAGAACTGTTTGTTAGCGCTTATACACACAGCTTGTTTGTTTGTGAACGTCACATGGGCAGCGCACTATCTGCCAAGCTGTGAAAGGGAATGTTTGACAATGCTTCTTTTACCCGAAGGATCCTAGTCCTCCGGTTGCGCTCGACATTACATTTCGGCACGATATCTTAGATGTGTGACTGTCAGTCCTGCCCTTATTCCTGCAATTCTCGCAGCCACTAAGATTTGAAAGATGTCACCTTTGTCCGGGTATATGAACATTTTGTGATGATGCCCATGCTTTCAATCAGAAAATGGAGCTGTGTAGTTGACGGCAATCGAGTGCTTGTGCGTGGTATACGTCTCTTTAAGGACAGGGGGATTTTCAGTGAACCCAATCCTGGCATGCATCAAATGAGATATGAGAGCAGATAAGATGGATCGGAATGCGAGCGACTTACCATGCAAGCGTTCCTTGGTTAGGTGATGCTCACGCTGCATAAAAAAGAGCAAAAAATACCGGTTAGTTAAGTTTGATGTTTCTAACAAACTTTAAGAAATATGTAGTACGGACAAGCAAATTTTCCTTTTGCATTGTTATAATCAGTCAGTCGAATAACCAACTCACAGGGTCGGGGTAGCTAAGGTAACTCGAGACCGTGTCCTGTGCGTTGCCCCTTGTTTTGGGACCGTCTGATCAAATATGACTGCGCTGAGTCCTATGACTCATGTGTAAATTCCTCCTCTACCATTCTGTGAACAAAGGAATATTCCCTAACTCTGGTTCATTTGACTTCTGGCAAATATGGTGAACTGTGTGAAGTCCTACTGCGAATGTGAGGGACAGGATAGCAAGCAACTAGTGAAAAAGCTGATCCCAGACACTGGAAGGTTTCACACCAAGACTGTAAGTTCAAGCTTTAATTCGACAAACCAGATTAGGGTAGAGTTGGTTAAGACAGCAACTACAGGTAAAAACCCCACCATTCTACTTCTCCAATGCGATCCACATTCCAATCCAGATTTTAACCTGAACAGTTTTCTATCAACCTCTCTTGCTTCATGTTTCAAAATCAGAAATCTGGTAACTTGACTCATTGCCCTTTTTACGTTCTTTTGCAGCTAATTTTTGCATCTCTGTTAAGCGTGTACGTAGCTGGATGGTCAACAGCACTGCTTTCATTACTAAATGTTACAAGGTTTGCAAGTATAGATCTATTAAGCCACGGTGTCACGTTCTACTGTCACATAGCAGGCAATAACATAATTGTTTTGTGTTGCAACCCTTGCAGATAAAATGCTTCGGCGTGTTTTCTGCAGCTTTTCACATTTGTATGCTTCACTTTCTATCGACATTTTTAAAATATCGTTGTTCAAGAATGATTCGAGTGTATTCCTGGAAGAGTACAAGAGGACATAATGTGGCAGAAAGCCTGTAGTTAGTGCTGGTGCATTTGACAAATGAATTTACTTAGGAAACGCCGCCAAAAAGTTAGACAATAACCGTCGAACTTTCGGGCAGCGCATAGAAAATAAGGCAATTGTTTTTACTGATAATATTAATGCGTTTCATAAATTAATCCCAAGTTTCATTTGGATAACATGTCTTTACTGTTTGCGATTAGGATTATTTTTCATTTCCATCATATTCCCTGTCAAAACAAGCCAAGAATAGAGTCACTATATGGTCACTGGATGGAAAACTCACCACACAGATTCAAATCAGCCGCAACCACACAAGTGATTAGTGTCCAAAAATGTACACTACATAAAAACTAAACTTTAAGACGTATGCTGAACACAAATAACAAAGCTAGATACTATTTTTTTGATTGGCTGGACAAGAATTGTCAACCCAGGAGTGACTGCAACTGTCTTAGTTTTGAATAACAAAACCTTGTAGGTGATTTTTTATATTATTAGCTGATTCGAGTAAGTGAATCCTGCTGATGAACGAACAAGCTTGGTTACGACAGCTGAAGGTGACAGAATGGGACATCTAGTTCCATTATTACCTACTTCAACACCGTACTTTTCCACTGTTGCTATTTGTTTTTGAGATCCTTGCGCCTTGGCATATAGTTTTGGGCCGCCTCAGGATTGTATGTCCGCCGTAGTTGGAAGAGACACTTACTCAAACGATAATGACAATGGAAGCAGTGCTGTTTGGTTCAACGACCATAGACTTTCGACGTCTGGTATATGGTCTCACCGAAATCCTGGATGTACCTCATCGATTCAATAATGGGGTCAATTTGCTGGACCGATTTTGACTTAAAAGATTACTAGTGTTAACACTTCTGTTTCACTTAGAAGTCCCCAGGCAGTCAGCTTCTATAATGTGACTGAATTTAGCAAGTAGTAAAAACGACTGTCATACGCTTTAAAAATCTCACTTATTTAAAAAAATTAATCTGTGAGGCATGAATGAGACTGCTTTCGCGTGTCCAAGTGCCAACAATAAAATTTGCCACGGAAGTGAAAACGCACTATGGAATAGCTGACTGACAGGTGGGCGAGAAAGCTGATTGCCAACGCGCGCTTGTTCGCCACAAAGCGTGCTTAGGACAGACCAAACGAGCGTGTTGTCACGGCCCAGCCGAAAGCTGTTTAAATCACGCATCAGATATCATGTGTGTTGCCAAGATCTGACCGGAAGCTGATGAAATCGCGCGTCAGACATCATGCACGTTGCCATGCCCCGGGTAGGCGGATGAAGACTGGTGTGCCCGAACAAGACTGTGAACTGGTCAGACGGAGCGGACAGTCAAGTGTGGAGCGTGGAAGTACGAGGAAGACAGGTAGCCAAATCCGCCAGGCGGTGTTTAGACGATTGGTGAGATCTACATCTAAATATGAGTGTTCTTGGTTCGAATAAAACTCTGGTCGGCTGAGCCTTCTTCTGCTTTCTTTCCCGTCGGCTTGACCAAGGCGTCAAACAGAGCAGGCGTAAGGGCACAGATTTATCAGCAGGCGTAAGCCAACCGGTCAGTTGCGGTTACAGCGCTATAACACTGACAATTTCTGAAAGGGAAGAATTGTGATCGGTATTCGAGCTTTCAATGCAATGGATACAATTGGCATGCCAGTGTTCATATTTCCGAGGATAAGGTGGGATCCCAGCCTGATGTAAAGTAGATCGGGTGAACCGTTTGGCTCATGATGGATAACTGCTGGTTAGACGCTGAGCAGTTGATTAAATGTCACAAGCATTTTATTGCTGACGCAAAGAATTCGTTGACGGAACCTGTTTTGTTAATTATTCCTGTGCACTAATGTTATAAGACACTTACAACTGCAGAATTGACATCTGCCAGCCATGTTGCCACGCTGACATCGCCACTGCATTGTACACATTGACTCCAGCTGTTTGGTCGCACAATTTTCATGTCCATGTGGTCAGCCTTCTGTACCTTTGCTTATCAGCGAGGGTTTTACTCTGATGGGTCTGATAATAGAAGGGCTCCATGGTTGTTCTTATATTGTTAAATAGAAAGGATACAACGCAATCGAAAGCTTAAGTTGGATGCTAGAGGATGCAAAATTTGTTTGGTGGCCCATTCAAGAAGAGGATGAGTCATATTATTTTCTGGTAGCTGCCAGGGAATTTGCCTAAGACCTCTGTTCTTATGTTGGCGATCTTCAATACATATATCAGGTCTAGTATATTGGAGGACTTACTTGTTTTGGCTATACTTTGTGTCCAACCACCTACTCTGACGAGAGAAGGGCAATTTTTATGTAGAGACGAGGGCAAGTGTGAAGACAAACTGATCCTTGGTTAGTTGATAGCACCGACGATTGCCTTCCTTCCATGTGATATCTCCGATGCAAAGTCGAAAAGTGAAGTATAATTGGCGACAATCCCAACTGGTTGCGTACGGCAACTGCAGACACAACCGAGCAGTGGTTAAAACATGTCTCTTGATAAGGATAATCAAAGAGATCATGCAACGTTTTCTAACCTCGGATAGTCTAGAAGTATTGCTTTAAGATTATGATGCAAGTATATCATGCAACCTATTCTTCTTCTTGTGCAGTGATCTTTTCGAAAGAGATGGCAATCCGCAATTGCGAATGGGAGTAACATCACGTTTCGATAAGTAGGATTGCCAGTGTGTCGTTGAATTTCGCAATCACACCTGGTAAGCACAATTCGTTGCTAACGGAACTGAACGCATGCGTGGAACTGAAATCATATTATGAATGGTAGGGCCTGCGGTATGTCTTTCTGCGTACTAGGAATGGTTGAATCCAGGAATGCTTGGCATGGTAGATCCGTGAAGGAGCTGTGGGCTAGAGGCAGTTACTATTAAGCGTGAGAGTGGTGACAAGCATCGTTTGTGAAAGTCACAGAAGTCCAATAGTACTTATAGTTCTAGGGGGCGGAGAAGTTGAAGCTAATTAACTTGTCAACAGTTTCACACATGAGCAGAAAGATAAAATGCGACCAATTGGGTTATCTGAACAACTACACACTGGACGTTTTATGTATTTCCTCAACCGTGTGGTAACCGCTTAGGCTTGCCAAGTTCGGTAAATGATAAATAACTACGGTTGGATTCAAGCTTCTTCATAAGCAATCTTCATCGCAGGTCGCCTAATCGAACATAAATTGTTGACCGTTTACCGCTTATCAGACTAGAATACTTTTATGACTCCATCATGTGTAAAATACAGGAACAGTGGCTCTGGCTGTGGAGGCCCTTTAGGTGTCGATACAGTATGAGCGCTTGTATTTTTGGGCCTTAGAAAAGCTATTTTACTTCTATCATATCTCATAGGTGAGCCAAGCTAGGTTAGTCAACGTCGCAGCAAATGGTTTTAACATGACAGTTGGAGTGGCACAGGGAACTGGAGTAACATCTAACGCCCTACGGGTGTAATGTGCCCCGACCATCCAACGGGACGTTCGCCATCTCCCCAATTTCAGTCATAATCCACATGACGCTAATCATTGCAAACGGGGTGAGGAAACTGTTATTCCTGCGCACATCCGGTTCTCACAGAATCGATGGCGTTTATGCGAGGGCACTGAGCATAGCAGCAACGAAGCTGGCCGAGCCATTAGCGTATATTTCCTAGACGTTCTTGGAAAAACAAATAGTGTCTGCTACGTGGAAACATGGACTACTTACGTCGAGTCGTAAAAGTGGCAACCGCTTAGAACCCGCAAAACCGTCTCCCATGCGGTCTTCGCCCCAGTACCCTCATAGGTGATGGAGGCAATCATCCATGAGGATTTAGCCGACCATTAAGAACGCTTCTAGCTTATAGAACTGGAGCAGCACGGTCTACGCCAGCATCGATCGTGCACAACCAACCTACTGATTACACGCGGTAGCTGGAATGAGGTGGTCCACAAAGGTAGAGGGAGCGACGTCATTTACCTCGACTTCTCCAAGACCTTCGACCGCCTGGATTACCGCTTTCCGATTCACAGGCTAGGAAAGTGCGGTGTCTACGACCCTGTGTTTGGATGCTTCAGTAATTTGCGGCCACGTTGGCGAGTGCAGGTAGG
Source organism: Dicrocoelium dendriticum (assembly GCA_944474145.2). Lineage (NCBI taxonomy): Eukaryota > Metazoa > Platyhelminthes > Trematoda > Plagiorchiida > Dicrocoeliidae > Dicrocoelium > Dicrocoelium dendriticum. Next base: position 38,862,750 of record OX104070.1, on the reverse strand, counting down.
AGTTCGAAGTGCGTTGTTCGGTCTGATTCATGTCTAATATAGAAGTCCACAAGCATCATTTCTGGGGACCAGTATATTGTTCGTGTTCATTACAAAGCACACGCATCTGATCATCCCAAATTCCTTCTTTTTCGGAGATGATGTTAACAGGTAGCGAGTGATCGCCAACGAAGGAGATTAAGATGCACTTCATTGAGATCTGGTCAGAGTATATGAATGGTCATTCCACAATCTCTTCCAGTCTAATTCGTCTGTGAAAGTGGTCCACATTCCTCAGCAGCCGAACATGATATACAGTCTTGTAGACCATGACCTGCAGTCAGTCATCCTAGAACGCGACCTTAGAGTATTACTCCAGTCTGAGCTGGGTTCCTCAGAACAATGTAAGAAGTTGCCCTCTACCTCAATTGCCCGGCACATAGTTGATTGCTCTGCTTGCCAATATCCACGTGAATCGTTCGGGAACATTAGTCGACAGAGCAATACCCGTTTGCTTCAGTTTGCAAAGGTCTCAGCGATCCGTAACCTAAATCCCAATTTATGTAAGTTGACGGAATTTCTGACTACCTTTGCTTTACGTTGGTGATGCTTTCCCGGTTAGTTTCATTTAGAGCGGACGATTGTGTACGCAATTTTACCTTTGCGTGTTACACAGAAGTAGTTCCCCTGATCGTCTATCAACAGTTAATGAGAGGACACGAGATATCTGAATCCAGGATATGCTGTTGAAATGCTACTTCTTCTTGCTAGTTTGAAGTCTAAGAAAGCGCTAAAGACCGGGCATAAACACGTCGGGGCACTGCGGAAGACATTCTGGCGGTTCTATCCATCTGTCTGTCCGCAGTTGCTTAGCACACGAGCCGCCTCGTGTGGAATAAGCAATCCAGTCCAGGTAACCTTTGCACATGAAACACTTCGCAAGACTCGAGTCTCTACAGTAAACAGCCACATTGCACTTCAAAGAATTGTTCCGATTTCTATATTAACTTGGACTGAGGACCCTAAGACTATACAGTGGTTAGTATCGGCTCCTTCGTGGGGACCTAATGCTAGCTTACCAGCTTTTGAGGAACCCCAACCACGTCTGCCGCCACCTACTGCAACTCGGTTACAGCACGAATTTGAGGGGTCACCAGCTCAAGCTAGCCACGCAATACAGTTGGCTATAATGTCGGGGAGACTTTTACACTCTTTTTCTAACTCAGCCGTTGAACGCCCTCCCTAATTGCGTTGTGTCTGCCCCACTTTACCTTTGTACAAAAAATATCGCGGTGTTGCCCTAACATCGAGATATGATATAGCGTGACAATGGCTGCACCAACCAGCATTACCCTACACATCTGAATCAAGCTCTGTTACGCATGTCTCAATATGAAGACTGCGGTGAGCCTACCAAAACGCTTTTCAGTTTTCACCAGGTTTTCTTTTCGCCCTTTATGTAGTTCTCGTTCTAGTTATCCTATGAGACTTGTTCAGCACATGAATTTTTACCCATAATGCGACATTGTTTCTTGTTCTACCATACATCTTGACTAAGGTAAACCTAACTGGCGATATTATAACTCACGCTTATCTTGTTGTCTCTAGGGAAAGAACAAATGTAGTGCGCAGCTACTGTAGGTCAACCCTAAGCAATGCAATCTGTCAGTCATGTTACTTGAATTTTGATTACTAATAAAGCCTTCGAAAGACTGCAAACACTAACAAATTGGTGGACTCTCAACATTTAAATGTATGCCATATTAGTAAACTTAAATTACGCCTGGTAATTCAGGTAACTGCGCAACATAACGACTGAAGCAACCAATCGATTTATTCTCATCCAAGTCATCTCTAGTATTATTTTTCTGAATATGGCTGAGAATACATAAACAATCTCAGCTCACTTTGATTGGGTATTCATCAAATGGTCAACATGGTTAACCGTGAATGCAAGACAATGACACTCTCCCTAACATAAAAAGGAGATGATCCCTGGTCGTGGAATGTGCTCCAAATATTCTCCGAATTCCACAAGATTTGCGTTTATTGTCGCTGCTTCATCTCACGGTTTGAACGGGAATGTAGAAATCACAAATTCAGACAGGAAAAGCACAACAGAAGACAGGCAGACAGGAGCCACGAAAGAATATGGCTAACGGCGCATCCACGAAGATTACAAATACCTGTGTCGCATACTGCATTCCATCTTAAGCAGGGGGAGGAAGGCTAATTGAAGCGTACACATAAGGCAGCACTGATGGCGTTCGATTGTAATCGTCAGTAAACGAAATACATTGCCCCTACGTACACACTTGTCCTTTCTCAAACCGGGCCAGTACATGCACGACGCGGTTAGAGCAGATACGTGTGTGCATTGTTCGTGGTGCTTACGCCCCCGTATGGTTCTGATTCAATGATTCATAAAACAGCCCTTCCACAGTTGCATAAATGTGAAGGTCCTACTTTCCTACCTATCCTGCGAGCATGACGAACAGTGTGATGTGCCATCGACGCACACAAAATGCGTTGTTCTAGCAACGGACATAGTCTATAAAAATGAACCAGTAAGACCAGGAAAGAGATCTGAACCTTAGCGCAGTAGACGCAATTTTCGGTGCATTGAACTGGATTCAACATTACTTATTTTGATGTTGAGCAGTAGATGTAGTTCGAAACTTTCTCTCTGCTTCCATAAAAATAAAATGTATCGTGCCGCAGGGCCCATTAGTATAAAAATGTCTGTTTTTGCTAGTCATTAATGGCCCTACGCAAAGTATCACCCCAGGTTTCTTATCTTTCACTGATGACATTAAGGCAAGTTAACGCATTTAGCTAAATCATGATCAGTAGCCGCTCTAACTTTATATGGATAGGGTACATTATGGGCAAACCAAAATATAATCCAGTTGAATGTAAGCAGATGTTAGCGAATATGATAATGCACGGTATTCAAAGCAAGATGAGTCCACCACATCGTATTTCACTTCATCATCCTGTTTTTTATTCGGCGTCCTTTCCACCTCAGCGGACTTGTTAAGTATTTCTTTTTTACCCGCTTTACCTTTTCCACCTGACACCGTTGCACTCACTCCTGCATGATGGAAACGTATGTACTGCAGCGATTATCTGGTTGACTTGACCTAGCCAGTTTGTTTCCACTAATCCGACATGACATCGAAACCTGGCAACCAACGCTTTGCAGTATTGAGACTAGCGTTCCGATAAGCCAACATTTCCCTTTCTTTCAAGCACTTAACGTTGCTGTTCGCTTTGAACTCGAACACACATTTCCAACCTGACTACCTTGTCCAAAACTCAATATTATTGCTCTAAACCAAGCCCAGCTTTGGGCTTCCAGGCACATTATTGGATGCCAAACGTATCTTCGAACAGAGACTGACATGTTGGGGATAAGCAGTGAACGACATTATTGATCAACAGGTCACCTATTTTTGGCTTACAGGATCTTGCCCAGTACAAAACATTTGCGCCGTTCTCTACTAGGGATCAGCAATAACACCAGTTGAGAGGCTACGCCTACCATCTGCCGAGAAGTACAGTCGCTTCGAATGCCGCGGAAAGTTCGTTCCTATTCGTGTATATTCTCGAACTCCTCTAATTTGTCGGTTCCACACTGACACTAACCGTATTTACAACGTAACGATTGATACAATCTGGCACCCACATGCCACCGCGTAGTGTTATCCTTCTCTTACGCTCCTTGGATAATAGCCTTGTTTTAACCAGCTTCGCCTAACTGTAATTTAGAACAACGTTGAGCATGATCCTGCAAACACATGCGTCTCGCACGTGCTCCTGGGCAGTTGGATCATTCCTCTCTATTTTCTCACAAAATGCTCTCAGCGCAGTCATCGTACGCTCATTCGAACCGGATTTACCAGCCCTACACATTGATCCACCATACGTGGAATTATCATCTACGAGTAAAACCCGTACCTGTACTCACCGTTTTCATTGTCATCCGTGATTAAGCGCAAGCGGATAACTCAATCACATTGAGCCGATTACTTTTCTGTGTGACACCGTTCGATACAGAATTCTCGAGGCATTTCGAAACGCCTAAGTTTATTCCAATCCAGCGTTTCTCAACGCAGCTGTGAAAGAATTGGTGATCTCTCAATCTGTGTTCAGCGCTGCTTTCAGATTCAGTCAGCACGTTCCAGTCACTCGCCATTCCTTGTGACCTTGTCAGCCATTGCGCCTGCATAACGCGTCACACTGATCACGCGACCAAGCCGATCGCTCATGTGACCTTGTAACCACAACGGTCGCCTGACCGAAGTATGCCGCTCTCAAAGCTGGAAAACTAAAGAACGCCAATCAACCCACTGGGTCAGGTAACGACAACCGGTTGAATGGCAGAAATGCGAATCCGTAAAGGCTCCAAGCAAAAGCATTTACTGGTTAGGATAATGTCACCGATTAGTACAAACAGATTTGGCTTGCTCGCATTGTTTGGAATGGTATCCTCCGAAATGTGCATGCTTGTCTCAGCAGCAGGCACGGGGGAGAAATAGCTCACAAGATGCGCTATGGTTCTGTACTGCGCGATCGACCACCCCACTCGTTAAATGTTTGCTTGTCCTAGTCTAGAAGTGCGAGCGGTTAACCGCAGAATTTAAGCAGACGATAACCGACATGTTTAGTTCAATGGAAGCGCGTATGCACCAGGGAAGCTTATCGGGCTCTAAGCAATGGAATACTGCACAAGCTGCTTTCCTTGCACTGCAGTCAGCCATGTCACCATCTCCGTTGTCGTCTCCAACTTTGGTAGAACGACGGGCGAAAACGGAACGTGCCTACGACAGTCGAACAGTAGTCATGGCAAGGAAAATCAGGCACAACTCGAAACCTCTGGTTAAGCAAGTCCCACTAGACCTGCCATCTATCATTAACAAAGATGAAGCGGACGAACACCAACCTTTGATAGCAATAGCCCAAATGTCTCTTGTCGAGACAAAGCCCGCCGGGGCATCTGTTGCATATGCAGAGATTGCTGCAAAGGTCAGCCGGGAGGCTGCCGTTGCAGTCTGTTCTGTTGTAAATATCATTAACGCGAATAGAGAGACAAACAGTAAGCAATAAACACTTGTCAATAGGTCAAAACAAATGATTACCCCACCTTGTAGACCAACGGAAAAGGGCTCCAACATTAGTGCCCTGACCGTTGTGTGCTCAAAGGTTCCCGAATCTACCTCCATCACATTGCCTGGCTAGTTATCGGGCGACCAAGACAAATGGAACTCACTGTGCGTGTTGATGTGTAAAAGGCAAACCCATAAACCTATTATGGATTACCCGTCATCCGAACTCGCCCCACTATGAAGAACCCAGACTTAGTAGACTAACACTAAAATCCACCACCGATGTAGAAAAGGTCTTACGCTCCACAAGCAAGCTAAGGCAGAGATCCTGTAGGATACGCATCTATCCCGATGTCCCGTAGAGCGCGCGACAATCAAAAAGAAACATTGAAGTGGGACACAGGAAGCAAGACCGTCTAAACACAATCTTCATACATGGTGCGACAGAGCACCTTTCTAATGATATTCATGCGGCTGGAAAGCAAACTTTAAAGTAGTACCGGTTAATTCGTGAAGCACCTTCTTTGAATAATATTGTAGCGCTATCGCGCACCAAGATATCTCTCACCAAAGTATGAAGGATGCGGTCCTAAAATTTTAAAACGTGGTTCGGTCAGAGCAACAAGCAACGGATGTTTTGTCTCGATGACGAACAAATCGGAAAAGTTTTTCTGCTGCACTTCGGTTAAAGACCGAAGAAGTTGTGCAAAGTTCAAATTTCACAGCACCTAAAACATCAAAACTACCGACGATGATACAGCAACTCCAATTGACTGCTGCTTTACTCGACTCTGACGTAGGTCTAAAGGAAGATTGGGACGCACCTTGGCCGAATCAAGTTTCAGCTAAAGTAGCAGTATCCCAACCAAAAACGAGTGACTGCCGACATCCCATCAGTCGGCATTCTCCCACACTTGACCCCTTCAGCTCTCTGTGGGCTCCTAGAGACCGAGAAACTCGCCTATTTTTAGTCGAACGCTCAGTGTCCTCTTAATAAACTGGCCGAACTGAAAGATCGCCAAGCTTACGGGTCATATGATGTCATCGGTATCACCGAGGTACAATTGCACACGGGAATGACGGACGCTGAATTTTCGCTACCGGACATGTCGCTCATCCGGAAAAATGGACTTATAAAAAGCGCAGGGGTAATCCAGTATTACCGAAGTGACTTACAATGCGAATCCGTGAAGGATACAGCCTTTCAGTTCCCCGACACTCTTTGATGTCGCTTGCAATTAAAAGGCAGGGACGCTTGCTTATTGTCTTGGTGTACCGCCCCCTAACTCTACATTTGAAAGCGACTACCACCTAGAAAGTACACTCACCTACATGGGTGATATCAACGTACATTGTGTAGAAACCTGCCACGATCGGAGAAAAATTCAAAACCGATCTACCAAAGCTCGTAACCACTGTACCCCTTTACAATCACATCACTTTGCCCACACAGTTCAGAACTGTTAACAGGCCATCTGTGCTGGATCTTGTGCTTACCAAACGAGGAGCATGTGGTTGATGTGTTGGTTTTAGACTACCCATTGGTTCGCAGTGATCACGCTGTGATCAGTTTGAACTTTGTCTGCTATGCGGAATATCGGAATGAGAACGTGAGACTGGGCAAACCATCACAAGCTACGATCGATTAGCCTAGCTGATCAACGCTACAACTTGGTTTTCCTGTCCGAAGAACCCCTGGATGTTGTCTAGCTCGAGTTCGACAACAAATTCAGTCCGCTGTATTCAGTGGTTGCAGAGCTAAGTGCTTGCAATAAATATAAATCAGTTTCTTCCGTTAGGAGCAGAACTCGAAAATGGATGAGAGTACGCAACGCAGCATGGTGAGTGCACAAAGAAGCTCCAAGGCCAGAAACGTGGGACAACTACGTAGCCTAAAGTTACTACTGCACAAAACTACTCAGGGAAGACAAAGCCGCATATCAGTAGAATATCGCAAAAACTTTCAATGCTAACCACAAACTGCTGCACAAACCCGTCAATAGCCTCCGAAAGGTGAGGCAAGGATTTCGTCCATTCAGGATGGCTGATGACTCAACAGGAAGGGCTGTAGCAGCAGAAAATGCGCTGCGAATGCAATATGCCCCCATTTTTCAAAGGTCTTGCCATCAAGTAATCTTCCAGCCTTTGTCGTCTCTCCGCCAGGACTAACTCACGTCACTTATACCGCGGAGGCTGTATTGCAAAAGCTGATGTCCCTACGCGAACATAGCTCGCCGGGAGTCTATACTATTCGTCCAGAGGCTTTGGAAGCGGCAGCAAGCCAACGGGCAGAACCATTAGCTCAGTTTTTGCAGCGCTGCATATATCAGAACAAAGTTCCCGCTAAGTGGAAGCTTGGAATACTAACCGATTCACAAAGCTAGAAGCAGCAAGGAGCCCTCCAGCTACCTCCCAGTATCCCTTCTTTCTATCTTTTCCAAGGTCATGGAATCTATGCTTGCTCATACACTGGTGTGTTAGCTGGAAAACTGCAACATTATCGCGCCTGTGCAGCACAGCCTCCGTGCACAACGATCATGCACAACGAATTTTCTAATCGTACGCAGCAGTTGGACCGAATCAACTGATGCTGGCGAATTTGTTGATGTGATCTACCTAAATTTTTAGAAGGCCTTCGATCGTCTAGATCATCGGATACTACTTTCCAAGCTCCAGCATTACGGGATCGCTGACCATCTTCTAAGCTGGATTGCCAACTTTATACTTCAACGGCGATTAGTGACCAGAATTCGGAGCTCTTTATCAAGCCCCATATAAGTCAAATGTGGTGTGTCGTAAGGCTCAGTTCTAGGTCCACGTCTGTTTTCGGTGTTTATTAATGACCTCGCACAAGCAATCGCCTCAGACTTTTTGATGTTTGCCTACGACGTCAAGATTTGGTGCAGGATTCAGATGAATTCCGACCAACATCTGCTTCAGAGTGAGCTAGACACGGTATATCAATGGTTAACCCAAAAGTTACTGCGTTTCAACGTAAGTAAATGTAAGGAACTTTCCATTTGACATTACAGCAGCTACTTATACCGGCTCGGAACGAATGTACCGCAAGAATTAATTGTCGAACGGGACTTGGGTGTGCTGGTTCAAGACGACTTCGGTTGATCCAGGCAATCCGAAAAGGCCTCGACGAGTGGAAAACAACACGTCGGGCTGTTGCGACGGGTCTTTGGAAAAATTAACAGCTCCATAATTCGACAAATGCTCAGTGCGTAGGTTCGCCCCACGTGGACTGCGCAATTCGAGCCTGGTATCCATAGTTGAACCACAGCCTTAACGTACTGAAACAGCCTCAAGATCGAGCATCTAAGAACGTACTTGGAATACACAATCTTTCATACGGGCAGAGGCTGAAATGATTGGGGGTATTCAGTGTAAGCTATCGCAGATTACGAGACGACTTGATTATGGTGTACTTGATTCTGCGAGACCCACATCATGTGTGCTGCCCTTTACTGCAATACAGAAGATATGCAAACTCGTAGAACTGTGTAGCCGTCTGGAGTGCCGCCAAAATCGCTTTTTCTGTCGTCTCTGTCACCAGTGGAATGCTCCCCCCGAATCGGTCGTCTCTGCACCGACACTAGGTATTTAAAAGACGCTTGGACGACGCACTCATCCAGTTCTACTTTGTCATTTACCGCTACGTCACCATCCCATTCTTGGGGTTTACCAGGGATTTGTTTGATGTTAACTGTAGGTGATGTGAATTTACGTGGATTGCAGGACCACAGAGGAACAAACGATAAGTGCTTATTTTCATGTTTAAAGTACTAACTGTTTTACTATCTTTGCTCATGATAAAAATTAGTATTATTATTAGTTCGATATCCCAACTAACTATCCAACGGGACTTATGAAAGCACGCTTCTTTACCAGTATAAATTCCCTGTTCATTGTTCATTGTTTGTAACATAATTACTGTCTCAGCAACACAATGCAAAATGCCTAGCTTGTTGCTGCACGAGCTATTTTGCATCAGAACGCCCGATAGGATTCACAAAGCACACGCTTCTTAACCTGTTGTTATTGTTCATGGATAGTTGTCTAGCCCATTTTACTTTCCAATGACTTCCAAGAGTTTTACCGAGACCCCGGTATGCCATTCAATTCTAGAGCTCGAAGGCTTTTTGAGTACTCTACGCAACCCAATCGTTAGTCGGATACTCCAGCATACTGGATCACGTCTGTGATCCATAGAATTTGGATACGTTGGATACTACAGGAAAATATTATATCATTTCTATTATTGTTTCCTCACCATACTCACCGGCGGAAACTTTGCATTCCGAGTCTGTTGTATGATTTGCACCATGATCTAGTCCGAGCATCTCATTACGTTTGGAGGACACAAAAGCAAGTCTTTTGAAGTGATGAGGATCAAAACTAGTGTACACTTCGCTTCTTATTTTTACACATCATAAACCAAATGTTGGACTCTGAAGCGGAAATACCATTATATAACCGCTAATATGTATACTGCGCAGTATGGGAATTGTTCGAGTTTACACATATTTACACAGGTTAGCCAGTTGAACATTAGCCACATCAAGATCTCTTGTGGTGCATAACGATAAGTGGACACTAACAACTCAGACTGCTTGTTTGATTAAATGGTACAGCTAGGCGGTTCCTTGTTCAAAACTTAATGTTTCATCGTCGGTTGCCAATTTCCACGGTTAGGGAACTAGTCGCGTCCCATGCTTCATCCCAGATTAACACCAACCCAAATTTGGTATAAGATAGGAGATCCCTTAGCCCTAACTTGCAAATGGTCCTCGAACAAATTCCTTGAGGGTATCCCAGTGAAAAACCGTTCGATTCTTCAATAAGTATTCATGCATGGAGATTTTGGTCTGAAGATCGTGTTTATTGCTAGTGCACTCGTATACACTTACGTCGATTCCTACGATCAAGGAGTTAAGCAAAGAGCACTCTATCTGCCGGATAATTAGGTCATCCAAAAGCCTACCTACGGACTACTGCTTGACATAGTAAATATGCAGTGCGCCAACTCAGTATGAATATATCCATCATAAATAGTTTAAAAGTATACGTAGATTTCCATCGTACCGTAGAGCCTACCGATTCCGATTTTCTTTGCTTCACAGACCAACTTCAAAATTCACTGTCGATATTCAGCGACCATTTTTCAAGAAGACAAGAACCCTCTCCAACCGCGTACTCTACTAAGCATTAGGGGTTTAGTCTTCATATTCTGTCATTAGTTGCAAATGTAAGGGTATGACGAATGGGTCTAAATATTTAATGGCTTATACGAGAATACAATTGGGCTAACACACGTGTGGTTTTGATAAGCTTCAAATCCATTCTGACAATCAATATGCTGCTACCCGATACATCGTATTAAATGCACAGGTCAAGTGTCGTTCATGTATTTGACCTAACCACACTTTCAGGAGTAAGAAGGCGAACCCGGCGTAGTTAGTAGGGTTGGTGCAATACAGTTATAAGTAAGGCCATTAGAATATCGGATGTGAGCAATTCGGGGGCTAAGTCTCGAGTTGGTCAAGAACTGCAACTCCATCGGTTTTCAATCAATTATATGGACAGTATCTGTTGCGTCATTAATCCACAAATACCCGATAAGGCATTACACCAAAAATACCACCTACATGAGAACATTTACACCCTGAAACCGATAAAGATGGAGCCCAGCCTTTGTCGCTCAGTTCAGAAATCACACCAAGATGGTTCGTGATGCGATAGCGCCTACTATTTTTATGCAAACAATCTTATCGTTACAAAGCACACGGCTTGATTATTCACCACATGTGCCTAAGAGATTTCAAGAAGGAGATAGTCAGCTACATGACCTAGACTAGTTTGCTTCGGAGGTGTAGAGTTGCAATAATTTTAGCCCAGTAATAGGCTGCAGGTTACCTACATGCTCGACAACATTCCTCCACAGCAACACTTTGAAGTTTCCGCAGCAGAGCTGTACGTTATCGGACGTGTCCCCAGGTTGCGGATTGAGGAATATCTTCCTGGTGAGTGTAATTTCAAATAAAGCTCGTTTGTTTCGCAAACAAGATGAATAAGCAGTCGCGGACAATCAGCAGGAGCTAGGTAGAGCGCGAGGAGTTCTGGGATGGTCAACTAGTTCTACATAAAACATCACAAGTGCTTGTCCGGTGACGTGTCAAAGCCAATGCGAGCGGCTATAGGGTCACTGACCACTCACTTCTGTAACTGGAGGTGTGTATCTAACGGTGGGCGGATGAACAACGTTGGTGGCCACCGGCTCCTCTGTGGACTGCATTCGAAAACAAAAAATGCAAATGAGCTACCTGGCTGTCAAAGGTCTTCGAGAATCTTCCCGCTGCCTTGCGGGGCAGGAGCTTAAGATCAAAGGCTCGGGGTGGGGTACCTTAAGTCAACCCTCTTCCTTGGACTGGGCAACCGGAAAGCACTTTGCTCACACCGCACATGGAATATTGCATCCCTTCCTATGACACATCTTCCTCCTTTTGCTTTTGTTATTATGTGCTGTGACACACTGTCAAATGTTTACTGAACGAATGGTTGGCTGCATCCGGTTTCGGATTTGCCTGTCACTGTGGCCAGCCACAGGACGCCTGCGCCTACAGAGGGACCATGGATGGCTCACGCTGCACCACCTACGACTCCAACCACGCCCCCCATATCCAGTATAAACCCGAAGGAATAAGACCGGGAAGCATGTGGATGGGAACCAACTTTCAACAACGCAGTCGGCCCACACTCCTTCACAGGCAAACACAAGCGCGCTGTATTTGGGAATCAACCGCACACAAGGCGGTGGCTGGACCGTAGTCCGCTCAACACTAAGTGCATGGAACCACACTTTGATCCTAATACGGCCACAAAGACCGTGCACCCGTCCCCTCCAGCAACGACCAACTGTCTCCTGGAGCCAGTATGGACGAGGTAGTGGGTAATAGATAGGTAGGCCCCTTGTCAACATGCACATCAAGCGCAACCATACCAGGGATATCAAACAACAGCTATTCACTTTAAACGACAAGCTGAAATAAAATAAATCCAATAATGCATACAGATACGGTGGCATAACTCTTTGCTAAATTACCATATGAAGTAAGTGGGTTAGCAACAAATCCGTGGTAAGTAAGAAATGTCCACAAGTTACTTAAAATGCTACAAACGCAACAAAATTACCGAAGATAAGCGCAATTAGTGTAAGCAACGTGGCCAGTTAATAGAACATTATTCAGGGAGCCAGAACAAACCAAATACAGCGGAATGAAATTTAGCCAGCTTAAAAAGACATAGTTTAAGTGTAAGTTGGCTTAGCCCAACTGCGGTGAAGAAGCATCAAGAATGCAACATCAGCCTCAGCATGGGGCACACATACATACATGGTTGGCGGCATCCGGTTTCGGATTTGTCTGTCACTGTGGCAAGCCACAGGAGGCCTGCGCCTACAGAGGGACCATGGATGGATTGCGCTGCACCACCCACAGCTCCAACCACACACCCCATATCCAGTGTAAACCCGAAGGAATAAGACCGGGAGGCATGTGGATGGGAGCCACGTTTCATCAACGGAGTCGGCCCACACTCCTTCACAGGCAAACACAAGCACACTGTATTTGGGGAATCAAGCGCACACAACGCGGTGGCTGGACCGTAGACCGCTCCATACTGAGTGCATGGAACCACTCTCCGAGCCTAACACGGCCACAAGGACCGTGCACCCCGTCCCCTCCAGCAACGACCAACTGTCTCCTGGAGCCAGTATGGACGAGGTAGTGGGTAATAGACAGGTAGGCACCTTGTCAACATGCACATCAAGCGCAGCCACACCGGGGATATCAAACAACAGCCAAACACTTGAGATAGAGAGAAAGAAAAAGAGAAAAACTCGATTAATGCATAAAGAAACGGTGACATAAACCTTAATTAAATAGCATACGTAATAAGTTGTTTACAAACAAATCCTAGCTAAGTGCACGAGGTCAGGAAGTATAGTTCACGGAATGCCACGAATACAAAAATGTTATGGAAACCAAATACAATTGGCTTAGGCGATGTGTGCAAGTTAATGGAATAGAGTACAGGGAGATATTTATATGAGAAAGAAAAGCATTAAGGTAAAAACTGTAAACCCACCACCTGAAATAAAGAGACTACAAACGCTGCGCCGGCTCGTCGTAATTCTCTGCAGGACCCGTCGTCGCTTCTGTAGTGGCCCCAAATGGCACAGCGCATGGTCCACTAGACATTTATATGAGAAAGAAAGGCATTAGGAGAGAAGCGAAAACCCACCACCTGAAATAAAGAGACTCAGCATGCAAGCACGCGGTTAGTAAATCGAATTCAGCGTGCCTACAAACGCTGCGCCGGTGCTGCCTACGTTCACTGCGGGACCCGTCGTCGCTTCGGCAGTGGTCCCGAGTGACCTCTCTCATGGCTCACTAGGCCTGCCTGACTAAGGCACTCGCGACCGCATGTTCTACAGCACAATGCGCTCGATGTCGATGGAGTACAATTCATCGGTGCTTGCCGCTTCCGTACTTGCCGCTTCTTCTCTGCATGCATGAGGGTTTTCTCCCGCACTTCAGCAACTGCCTTCGTGATTAGATCGCGCCATGCACGCCGATCAACTGTCTTCGATTCCCATGATCCGCAATCAAGATTAGAACGTGAGAGGCTCACTTTAATCATGTCCTGCTAACGTTATTTTGGTTTCCCCACGTGCCGCTTCCCAACAATCAGCCGACCATAAAACAGTTGTTTCGGTATCCGCGTCGAATCCATACGGCTCACGTGACCGATCCACCTCATATGTCTCAGCAAAAGTATGCAGTCCACTGCATACATTCCACTACGGCGCAACACTTCCGTGTCTGCAACTCTGTCGCGTCAACCGATGCGTAAAATCCGTCGCAAACACTGCTGATGGAACCGCTCGAGACATCGCACATGCCGACGGTACATCATCCACGTTTCACTGCCTTATAGAAGAACGGACAGTACCATGGATTTGTACATCATCAGCTTCGTGCCAACTGTAAGCTGATGGTTGTTCCAAACTCGGTACTCAAGCTTCCCGAATGCCGTCGCTGCCTTCGACACGCGAATACGCAGCTCACTGTGTATCTACTGATCAGTCTATATTACCCTCCCAAGGTAGCAGAGGCGGGAGGTGGTTTCCAATATTTCAGCACCGATGCTGATTCGTGGCAATATTGAACATTGCAACTCCGGTGAAGGCTGAAGGAGACAGACAGTTTTGCTTGTGTTTTTGGTGAGCCCGAATTTGAACCCTGTCGATGCCAGAGCACTAGTCATATGCTGCAACTCATCCGCGCTGTGTGAAAACAACGCACAGCCGTCAGCAAACAGCAACATACGGATAGTTGTCTCACAGATTAGAGTTCTCACCCCGAAACGACGGATGTTCAGCAACCCACCATCAATACGGTGCTCCACACGAACACCGTAAGTACAAGCGGCATCAAAAGCCCAAGACATCATTGCATGAAGATAGATAGTAAACAGGCCAGGAGCCAAGACACAGCCCAGCTTCACATCTGTGACAACTGCAAAGTCATCCGAGGTCTCGCCACTCAGCTGCACCCTCCCTCGCATACCACTGTGCAGATATTCAACTAAACTTAAAAAATTACGCAGGCAACCAAACTTAGCCAACACCAATCACAATGCCTCGCGGTTCACTGTATCAAATGCCTTGGTGAAATCAACAAAAAGTGAGTAAAACGACTGGTGTCGTTCTCTGCACTTCTCTTGCAACTGACGAGCCGCAAACACCATATCCATAGTCCTGCGATCCGAACGGAATCCACATTGCTCTTCCGCGACGTTCGGTTCCACAACCTGACTGAGGAGGCGGTTGAGCAGGATTCGGGCAATCACCTTACCCACACAACTCAGCAAGTAGACGCCACGATAATTCATGCAACATTGCTTGTTCCCCTTACCCTTTTACAGTGGTAGCACAAGGGCATCCTTCAGCTCAGCATGCACCTCCTCCTCAATCCATACACGTTGCACCAAGTGGTGCAGCGCAGTCATCAACGCGGGGCCGCCGTGTTTCAATACTTAAGGCGAGATCCCGCCGGCCCAGGCACACTTACCGTTTCGTAGCTGAGCAAGTGCTCTCTGCGTCTCATCCAGTGTCGGCGTGTCCGCCAGATTCCCCTTCACATCGTACTGCTTCAGGCCGTTCAATGTAGGCCAGTCGATCCCAGAACGGTTGTTCAAGAAACAGACAAAGTGATTTCGCCAGATCTGCATTATGTCTGCAGTCTGTGTGCAGGTAGCGCCTGAAGTGCCATCGATCAGCGTTCTCACCGGCTCCAATCTCGATCCATACACCGCCTTTAAGGAGTCAAAGAATTTCTTGTGTTAGCGGCGTTCGGCGTAGCATTCCATCTGCCTTCTCCGTCCATCATGCATTTTTAATGTGACGGAGCTCTCGAGTCAGTCGACGTCGAGATGTGCGAAACTGACTGTTCTTCCCCTAGTCACTGGGGTCTGCAACATGTGCAGCAAATGCTGCATTCCTCCACGACACCAATGCGCCAATCGTCGCTTTGTTCTCATCAAACCAATCAGGCCGCTTACAGTTTGCGCGCCCTATGGTCTCCTCGGCAGCAGCTGTCACCTGGTCGCGAATGTGGTGCCACAGGTCGCCCACTGTGGCTATGCATTCCACATCACACAGGCGTGCGGCCATCGCCTTCTCCAGTCCAGTACGTTTCTGCACAGTGCCGAGGGAGAGCATGTTAAATTTACGCCGATTTACGGCGGGAGTGCAATACATCGATTTACGAAAATATATGTACAGTTTAGTCTCCACCAAGTTGTGACCAGTGCTACACTCAGCTCCACGCAGTAGACGTGTCATGCGCACTTCACGCATATCACGCTGACGTACGATGACATAGTCGAGCAGGTGAGCGTGACCACTCCGTGGGTGCGTCCAAGTTGCTCTATCACTCGCACTCAGTGCAAACCGAGTGTTCGTGATCGTCAGGCCGTGAGTGACACACAGTGAGAGCAGCCTGTCACCGTTCTCATTCGCTGAGCCCATGCCATGCGCACCGATAACATCTGTCCACGCTGATGCATCACGCCCAACGCGCGCGTTGAAACCACCCAACAGAAATAGTCGGTCGCTCCTCGGCACAGACCGTATCACGGAGGATAGCTCACAGTAGAATTGATCACGCGTGTCATCAAGATAACACATGGTCGGAATGTACGTGATTATAAAAGCAGCAAACTTACCTCTTCCGAGTCGAAGGCGAACAGTCATCAGTAACGCGCTGATACTCGTTGGTTCGCCCACCAGCAGACCATGGAGGCGCTCGGATATTGCAAATCCGACCCTAGGATCACGTGGTGCTGAGGCGGCGTTGCCCACCCAGTAGAATGTGTAGCCAGCACCTGCTTCATGCAACGTACGTTGCTCAGCGAGCCGCGTTTCACTAAGCGCCGCAATATCGATATGGTAGCGCGCCAGCTCCATCGCGACCAGTGCAGTGCGTCGCTCCGGGCGCTCGCTGGAGTTCCGGTCCAGTAGTGTGCGCACGTTCCAGCACCCGATGCTGAGTGCTTTGCGCGCAGGCATACGATTGCATTGGTGGGCAATCGCATGCGGGATGGTCGTTGTGCTTCGGAGCTTTGCTTGATGGACTCCACCCGAAGCCTTTGGCTCAATATTTTGACCCACAAGGCAGTGGGGAGCAGATCCAGCTCGGGAATGTGATTGCAGAGGCAGATTGGGATCTGCTTGACGGCCGTCACACGCAGCCTTGGAGGTACTGGAACGATTTATATACGTTTTGCAACCGTAATAGGATACACCTGCGACCACAGAAAGACTCAGGTGGGTTTTGGCGGGCTTGCACCAATTTGAGCGTCGGTTGCCTGGCTTGAGGCGGGCAGTAACAAGTCATCGAACACCCGGAGGTGCCCTCCCACCGTCAAATACGTGGCGCTCGTGCTCTACGCCAATCGAGCTGTGAGCTTATAACCCGTGGACCTGTTGTCTCCCATGGCTAGGTTTTACAGGAAGTGGGCCACCGACCACTTCCTAACCTCCGAAGAGGATGTACTAGAATACTGGCAGGGCGCCCACTCCTGACAGGAGAACGACTCGGGTCCTCAGCCAAAGCCTTGGATTAAATGCATACCCGACAGGCAGCGGGTCTAGCACGTGGTCAGTTCACTGACTCATGCGGATTGGTTTCCCGGATCTTAGCAAGCAGAAAGGCGAAATCTAACTCCCACCCAGCGGTGGCCAAGAGGAGGCACCCAGGACATGAGCAAATGGCACAACAGTAGCAGCAGTGGGTAGACCATCTGTCAGGATATAGTCACCACCAACCTCAGCGCACCATAGGCTCTATTGCCAAATACATACATACATACACACTTCGAACTTAACGTAAAACCCAATGGATGCAAAGGCAATAGGTCACCCTACTGTTACGAAAGTAATTCGCTATTCATTGCTCATGGTTCTTTAGGCAGAGATGGTCTGACTAAAACTAGAAACAGAGACACATATCTTAGCTGGAGTCACTATGATCACCACACCACCTGGGTTGGCAGACGAAAAAGTTCAGGGCAGGTTGTCAGTCGTCGTAGTAATGTTGTAGTACCCGTCACGCAAATGGAGTTTGGCACGCAATCTCAGTTTGTACCGCGAACGATCCTATCGGCTGATTACATTAAAAATGGAATGGATTTTGGTTTTGCTTAATCCGAAGACTGGACATCCCTAGCAGCCTCATCTACGCTTGTGGGTTACAACTTGTAGTCTGCAATGGGAGTGGAATCCGGTTCACAACGGTGACGGTTGGCGGCTTGATCAATAGGTCAATGAGCCTCACAAACAACGCTTGGCCCTAGATTTGTGAGTTCATTGTGAAGTATTGTGATTCTCACTATGCGTTTAGTTTGCAACACATTCTTAAATTCTGTGGCTATTTATTTTAAAGGTTGTCTCGGTACTTCCGAGCACCGTAACAGCATCCTAAGTAGATTCATTTTCGGCGCTCAGCACTTACCGCAGTGTGCCAGATGAGCCGTTCCGTCACTGTTGGGACCATTTGCTTAGAGCTACATTGCCAGGATTCGAAATCCGGACTTCAGTGTTACCAGTTTTGGGGCATATTTTTGGAGTTGGCGCTATCTGACGCTTTACACACACCGATTCGGTCACACTCTTCGAAGCAGCCAGTCGCGGTTCAAGCTAATATTATTCGTAACAATCCATTCACAAAAAGGTTGCTCCAAATAGCTCAGTATTATCCTTTGCTTTTTTTAATCCAGACTGTCCACTACTGTGATTACTCTGCATTTCCAATGTTCGCCTGGTTGTCTAACCAGCACATCCCCAAAAATGGGTGGTGTAAGTTGTTTGTTTAACCTCGGATTATATGATGATGTTTAAACATAGATTTAACATAGACCATTACTCGCGTTTACATGAAGGATTAGCAAAACGAATGGTTGAGAATGGTCGGGCGTTTTCGAAATCACGACACAGATGAGATATACGGTGGAAATTTTTTTATTGTAGCGTTGTCTTTGAGACCCCTGACTACGGTAAGCCCACCCAAGGTCAAATGAAGACTTGATAAGCTCAAAGAGGCCAATGTTCTTATATGATACCCGAGTGTTGGGTATACATTTAAATACGCTGACGGTTTTCGTCACATGTTGCGAAATCTGGACACGCCATGTTCACAAGTGAGTCAACTATTCATCCTCGCCAAATATCCCCATTACAGCATTGACCTATCGAGGAAGTAAAAAGGAGATAAACAGTAGGACAGGAAGCTATTCACTGAAAATGTACGTTCCATCATCACAAATGTTCGAAGATCCTTCTGAACATCAACAGTTGTGCCGACGGATCTCACATGCTAGTATGCATCCATCCCTCTCCACTCTCAATGGAGTCAAGGCACCAATAATGATTACGAATGGTTTGATGAGGTTACACCCAGAGGTTTAATCCTTTTAAGCTTGGAGAGTACTCGCAATAGTACAGCCGTGTCCCATAAAGCAATAGAATACCGCTTGTTTTGTTTCAGATAACAGCCTATATATATATATATATATATATATATATATATATATCGCATTCTTGATGCTTCTTCACCACAGTTGGGCTAAACCTACTTACATGTAAACCAGGTCTTTTTAAGCTGGATAAATTGCATACCTGACTAATCTTCTATCAACTGGCCACGTTGCTTACGCTAATTGCGCATATCTTCGATAACTTTGTTGCGTTTGTAGCATGTTTAAGCAACCTGTGGACATTTTCCTTATTGCAGATTCGTTGCTAACCAACTTACTTCATTGGATAAGTTAGCGAAAAGTTATGCTACCGTATGTGTATGCCTTATTGGATTTGTTTTATTTCATCTTATTGTTTAAAGTGATTGACTGTTGCTTGGTATCCCCAGTGTGGATGCGCTTGATGTGCATGTTGACAAGGTGCCTACCTGTCTATTACACACTACCTTGTCCATACTGGCTCCAGGAGAACGTTTGTCGTTGCCGGAGGGGACGGGATGCACGGCCCTTGTGGCCGTACTAGGCTTGAAGAGCGGATCCATGCGTTTAGTGTGGAGCGGACTACGGTCCAGCCACCGCGTTGTGTGCGCTTGATTCCCCAAATACAGTGTGCTTGTGTTTGCCTGTGAAGGAGTGTGGGCCGGCTCCGTTGATGAAACGTGGCTTGCATCCACATGCCTTCGGGTCTTATTCCTTCGGGTTTACACTGGATATGGGGTGTGTGGTTGGAGCTGTGGGTGGTGCAGCGCAAGGCACCAATGGTCCCTCTGTAGGCGCAGGTGCAGTGACAGGCAAATCCGAAACCAGATGACGCCAACCATATATATATATATATATATATATATATATATATATATATATATATGAACCATGAGGCTTTATGGGTTACCAATACTGCTTTATAAGCCCCTATGGATAGTTTGGTGGGGTTTTCAAAAATAAATATAATACAGTTATTATAAAAAGCTAGATCTAAATTTTGTTCCGCTCTAGCCCTGTATTCCGCCTAGTTTCACAACACCCACAGTTAACAACGAATAGATCCAAGTTATATTCCAGGAGTAGGATGGAGACATAAGGCTAAGTAACAAAGTGTAGATGGATGAATGTAAGTTGCAACTTACTCTAACCTAACTCATTGAAACCACATCACGAAGAGCAAAACTATGCACACTGTAACTAGTTAGGCAGATTCTCAATTTTGTTTCTGAAGCTGATAGGTTTCTTTCTGGTCTGAGAGATGTAGAGATTCGACTGAACAACAAAATGCAACCAGAAATGAAGTGCCGATCTATTAGGTAGTGTCAATCTTGACATTCACGGGAACATACACATGTTAATGAAGCCAGTGCAAATCGGCAATTAGATAGGATCATTTCCGGCTAAGTGAGGATCCATCTAATTAACTCTCTATTGTGAGAACTTCGATTAGTGAGACCAAGACTAGCATGTATTATCGAACAAGCTAGTAAAAAATGTACTCAAACACGGTCTGAAGGAGTTATCAAAAGTAAAGTACATAAATTGTAGTACACAACTGCCAACACAGACTATTGCTTACCATAAGCCGCTCATCCTCCTTGTCTTGAATACTTTTATTTGAATCGCTATGCTGTCTTCGGTTTGAGTGATTCATGCAGTTATTATCAGACGCAATCCTTGACTCTCCCTACTGGAAATGACCAACGCGATATAGTGATGGTTAAAGGTCCTGGCGATACTTATAAGAGCAGGTTCGGATTGGTGGCATGTATCTAACCATTAGTGGTCTAGTCCGTCAGCACGGACTCTGGTTGGACATTCCGTCTCAGACCAGTAGAGGTGTCAATCTCACTGTAACGCCACGGAGCTAATGGGAATGGCCTGATGGCAGGAGTGCCGGGTTAATAAATCTGGGAATCGTGTTCGGTCAAACGAATCCGTTACCATGGTGGCACGTTGTCCTCTCGTTGACACAGCGGATGTAAGCGGCTACCGATGGAGAGAGATACGGTCGTCATCATCACCATGTAAAATATGAGGATGACACGGATGTACAGCTGAAGAGTGCGGAGGGACGATGGGACGGTCAATGAAATTCAAGCTAAGAGCAATTTCAATGATGATACTGTGTACCTCGAAAGAGAAATGAAGGGCATAAGTTACCCCGAAATGTAGCCACCCTTCACCTGGAAATCGTTAGTAATGAAACGCTTGGAGTTCACATAATTGCTGACTATTAACCATGCACTTTGGGACGGAAATCACTGTCAAGGCTTTCGGTGGTACATCTGCACTTAATATTAAACTGCACAGATACACCAAGCAAAATAGTCCTACTGATAAAGATCAATGGCTTTTAACCAACTAGAACTGAGCAAGAGTCACCAGGATGCAGTAGTCAGATTATTTGAGACCTGAACATTTAAGCCATGGTTTGTTATTATATTCTGTTCCATAGTAATAATTATCTGATGCTGTGTACTATCCTGTTATCATTTCTAACTTGACCTACTTGGTATCAGTTAATTCATAGCATCATAACAAAGCACCCTACAATGTTACACATGAGCTCAAGCAAACTGTGGGGTTACAACAGTCTTAAATATGCATATGCTGTTAGGGTCTAATACGACCTAGTCAATCGCATCCTTCGCATAATTTATGTCCTTCCTGATAAATTGCACTGCGAACACAAAACGAATATTACAAAACGAAATGCAAGGTGATTGCCATGAGCTGCGGTGACTCAATACTTTTACTCGACCATCTAAGGAAGATGTGCCATTAAAAAAGGTACAACATTCGAGCATTTAATGGCTCCTAGGACGGCGTTACGTCTCGTAGTTACGGTTCGGTGCGCAGTATCTTCATAAATAAATAACTATCATGTTTCTCGACGGTATGAGGCACAGATTCCTTAGTTGGCCTGCTCATTCTGTACAAGATAATCGTCTTTTACAAGGTAGTTCCCAGAGGAATTCTTGTATTGTTCCATTAGGTGAAAGTAGTAGACCTAGCACAAGTAAAGCGAATGACCAAATATAGTTCAGGCAAATTAATATGATTATCCTCAGAACTGGCAATTTCATTACGCAAATGTAGGGTCACTTTCTACGCAGACTGGATGTTGAACTACAGTGTATAGGCGCGTAGCTTAATGAAACTTATACGTTACGAAAAGCGTTTAAAAACGTTATTTAGCAAAACTCGGTCAGACAGTAACCATACTTCTGGAAACTTGTCGAATGGACGTCACTGGATTGTAAAAATAAAACCACGGGTTGGATTCGTATGGGATTCTGCGTTTACGCGCTGCTGGCGAGTCGTAATCGGACGAAATGGCCGGCATACACTTTACTGGCTGTATAACCATTGCGAACATCCTCAGAAGTCAGCAAAAACTTCCAAATTACAAATAAGCTTTTGTTAGTTCTTTTGATTAATATTGCAAACAGCAGAGCCTGCCACCTTTATCGCTTCACAAGTAAAAAAGTAAAAATGGATGCTCCTGTGGCCCAAAGTCGGAAACATTGAACCTGTCCAGGAGAAAGTAAGAATTACCTTGGAAATCCACTATTTTAGCGAGTAATCGATTATTAACAATTATCGCATCGATTTCGAACGTTCCGGAATGTTCTACTTCTGCACGTGATTAGAAACCACTTAACACCACGGCAAAAGATTTGGGGAACCACTAACCTTGGTAGCTGACCTTCTAATTCTAGAAGTCGAAGGTCAGTAGAGACCCATATATACAGCCAAGGTCCGCCGTCTTTGTACATTGTTCGTTGCGGCGAGTAATACGTTATTTTAGCCAGGTCATTGGCGTTTTGTTTTTTTCCTTCGGTTGGACTAGAAGTTTTGTGGAGCAGTGAATTGTTATTTTTGGAGTTGTGTCTAGTGAGGAGATTATAACAAATGGCGACGGAGAAATTTGGAAAAGTGATAAATTTTTCTACTGAACAATTTCAAAAGCTGCTTTTTCAGCAGCAAGCTCAAATGGAGGCACAAACGAAAATGATTGAAAATCTGACACAATGTTTGAGTTTGCAGACAACAGGAGCAGCGGCGCGGAACACGCAGGCGAGTTCTGTTGATCTTTTCCCGAACGCGATCACTGAATTCAATTATGATGCGGATTCTGGAAGCACCTTTGAAGTGTGGTTCAAACGCTGGGAAGACATGTTCTAGACGGACTTCATTCGTCAGGACGACTTCTGGAAGGTGCGATTGCTACTCCGCAAGCTCGGAATAAGTGAACATTCAAGGTTCATTGACCACATATTGCCCAAAGAGCCGAAGGATCTGACGTTTGATGAAGTAGTGTCGCCGCTGAAGGAAATTTTTAGTGAGTCAGTATCCTTGTTTAATATTCGTTATCAATGCCTGAACATTGTCAAACAGGAATCTGACGACTTTGTGGCTTTAGCAGACATGATTAACCGTGAGTGTGAACGTTTCAAACTACGCTCTTTAACGGACGATCAGTTTAAGTGTCTCATTTTCCTCAGCGCTCTACAATCGCTCAGTGATGCTGAGATCCGAACGCGGCTTTTAGCTAAGCTGGAGCATGATCCTGATCTGACACTGAAGGCTCTCGTAAGCGAATGCAAGCGGTTTCTCACTCTAAAACACGACACTGCCATGGTCGAACGCAATGGCCTCGCACCACCAGCTACCGTGCAGCTCGTAAGAAAGGCCAGGACCGCCAACGCAAGCAAACCCTTCAAGAGGCCTACGAACAAACCGCTCACAGCATGCTGGTCATGCGGCGAATGGCATTTCGCCCGCTTTTGTCCCTTCAAACATCATATTTGTCAAACGTGCCATAAGCGTGGACATAAAGAGGAATTCTGCAGTCAGATCCGGTCGAAGAAAGTACAGAAGTCTTATCAAAAGGGGAATTCTAGAAAGAATGGCGCCGAGTCTCTGTCCATAGTTGCTGCATTCCAAAGCGAGTGTAAACCGAGGCGACGATTTATCAGTGTGTTGATCAATGGGATCTCAACGAAGCTGCAATTTGACACGGCCTCGGACATCACGATTATTTCCAGGAGCACATGGAATCACATAAAGAGGCCGAAGATGGTCGAGTCTCAGAAAGTTGCGCACAATGCATCCGGCGGTGTGTTAAACTTAGTGGGCGAACTCAATTGCAAGATTGCTTTCCAAGGTGTGGAAAAGTCGGGAACATGCTACATTTCAGACCGGCCGAATTTGAATCTGCTTGGCCTCGACTGGATTGAAAAGTTGAATCTCCTCGATGTTCCCTTGAATCAGATCTGCAACAGAGTTCGAGCACGTCCAGAACCATCATCAAAGGCCGTCGAAGACATGACACGTATCCTGAAGCGAAAATTTGCTTCTGTCTTTCAGGATGGCTTGGGCCACTGTACGAAATTCAAGGCAACACTGAACTTGCGATCAGGTGCTAAACCAGTGTTCAAGGCCACAAGACCGGTACCACACACAGTCATGTCAACCGTTGAGCAAGAAATTGATCGACTGGAACGTGCCGGAGTCATCACAGCCGTCAACTACTCATCATGGGACACACCTATTGTCGCAGTGAAGAAAGCAAATAGCAAGGTACGCGTTTGCGCTGACTTTTCAATTGGCCTCAACGCCGCGCTGGACGACCACCAGTACCCATTACCTGTACAGGAGGATATCTTTGCAAAGTTGAATGGTGGTAAGTGCTTTGCTAAGCTTGATCTATCCGATGCTTATCTGCAAGTGGATGTTGACGATGTCTCGATGGAGTTGTTGACGATCAACACTCATCGTGGGCTATTCCAATACAACGGCTTGCCATTTTGTGTAAAACGGCACCAGCCATCTTCCAACATTTGATGTACACCATGCTAGCGGGCGTTTCTGGAACCACTGCATATCTGGATGATATCATAGTGATGGGCCAAACACCGGAAGAACTGTTTAATCGACTGGATGAAGTGCTTGGTTGCATACAGTCGTACGGTTTCCGGATCCGTGCGGATAAATGCACATTTTTCACGCCGATCATCAAATACCTCGGTTTTATCCTCGAAAAGGATAGACGTCGACCAGACCCGGTAAACATAGAAGCCATTAGAAACATGCGTCCACCAACAGATCTACAGTCCTAGCGTTCCTTGTGTGGGCTCATCAGCCACTACAGCGCATTCTTGCCTGAGATGCACCGCCTGTGTGCCCCGTTAAACAAGCTTTTAGCCAAAGGCCAAAGATGGAACTGCACATCAGGATGCCAGAATGCCTTCGAACGCGTCAAGTCACTGTTGTCCTCAAACTTGATTTTGACCCATGTTGATCCCTCCAAATAGTTTGTCTTGGTCACGGATGCATCAAGCCATGGGATTGGTGCAGTAATATCACACATTTACGCCGATGGATCTCAGAAGGCAATCGCCCATACCACCAGAACACTTACGAAGGCCGAGAAGAACTACAGCCAGATTGAGAAAGAAGCATTCAATCACGGGCAATGCTAGTCTTCAGCAAAGCAAAGATTCCCATTCCATTAATATGAATCAATATCAGTAATCAGTTCCGGGTGAAGAATTCTGTTCGGTAACTCTCATCGGACCCAAACGTTTACAAAACACTGATACTGTGGGGTAAGCGTCAACTCGGGCTGGGATTTACTTCTGAACTATTTGAATGATCAAAATCGATAACTTGTGAAGTAGATAGTGATGGTAAACCAAGTAAACTGAATACACATACATACGCAAAGCTCAGTAGTCCGCGGTAAGTAAGTAGGTAAAAGAACAGCTAAAAAACTAAGTAACAGTGTCCATTGGCCAAGGTAGTAGTATCGGCCGTATGAATCGTTTTTGTATACATAATTCCGGCTTCAGATGGTGAATGTAGATAGCCTCGGCGATGGATAAGAGCTGTTTGCACAATCCTTGGGTGTAGTGTTCAGTTAGTGAATAAATGACTTTGAAGTCATTCTCTGAAGCTGTGTGGCCTCATTCAAGCAGATGCGACATGACTGAGCTGTCTGAAGACCTCATTTCGCTTTTGTAAAACCATGCCGGGATGTGTTCACGAGTCCTCTGAGATAGGCGTCTTGTCGTGCAACCTACATATCGTGCACCACAGGAGCACGAGTACTGGTAAACGATCATTGAACGGGTCAACGACGGTAGTCTATCCTTCAAGGGTTTCGTAAGCAACGGCTTGTTGTGAAAAACGATTCTCAGCCGGGCCGCGAAATAAGTTTTCTCGACAGCGTCTTTCAGACGTCTGGATAACGTATCAGCATTGGCCATAGTGTACGCAGTCAAGAAATTCCACAAAATGCTATACGGCCGCCGCTTCAAGCTTCTGACAGATCACAAGCCCTAGCTGGCTATCTTTGATTCGAAAAAGGGCATTCCGGCCTACACAGCCAACCGGCTACAACGTTGGGCTCTTAACTTAATGGGGCATGATTTTGAGATCCAATACCAGTCGACAGTTTCCATTGGCCAAGCGGATGCACTGTCACGCCTAATTGATGCCCGCCAGCAAGAACCTGATGGCACAATCATTGCCTCGGTCGACATTGAACCTGACGTCAACCATCTGGTAAGTGATGCATTGCACGGTCTACCAGAAGCTGTACGAACCGAAACGCTTCGGGACCCAATACTCAAGAAGGTTACACGATGTCACAAAACAAGTTGGCCACGTTCATGTCCATCTGCCGAGTTGCAACAGTACTTTCAGAGGAGACATTCGCTCTCTATTGTAAACGACTGCATACTATTTTCGGAAAGAGTGGTCATCCCCAAGGCACTTCAGGAGCGCCTTATTCGGCAGTTCCACGCCGGGCATCCTGGAATCAACCGGATGAAGGCGCTTGCCCGCAGTTTTGTATACTGGCCGTTCATGGACAAACAGCTAGAAGAAATAGCCAAACGCTGTCAAAAGTGTGCCAACGTCTTGAAAGCGCCACAAAAAGCAGTACTCTATTCATGGCCAAAAGTTACTAAGCCATGGTGCCGCATCCATGTCGACTTCGCGGGACCGATCAACGGCCGAAGTTTCCTCATTATAGTCGATTCATACAGTAAGTGGCCCGAAGTATTTCTTATGGAGGACACAACCATCAATGCCATCATATCGAAACTGCGCCAAACCTTTAGCAGATTCGGCTGCTCTGAGACAATTTTCACCGACAATGGCTCACAATTTACTTCAGCAACGTTTACGGAGTTTTGCAAGCAATGCGCCGTACAGTACGTTCGCTCGCCGCTGTTTCACACGCTGTCGAATGGCCAGCCAGAAAGGTTTGTCGATACCTCCAAGCGAGCTCTCCACAAATCAAAAGGGGAGTGGCGTATAGAGGAGGTGTTTGACCGGTTCCTTGTCCTAAACCGATCAACACCGAATCCACAAGCGCCAGACGGAGTCTCTCCAGCACAGGCTATGATGAACCGGAACCTCCGCATGCCTTTCGACGTCATCCGACCGCATTCGGAGTTTACTGTTGGTGAAAGCAACCGCAGAATGGAAAAGGAGTTTAACCGGCGGCATGGAGCGAAGAAGCGATCTTTTACGCTTGGACAGAAGGTGCTAGTGCGTGACTACCGGGAAGGCCATGCGAAATGGACGCCAGGGACGGTCAAAAGCAAGCGCGGAAACGTCATGTATGACGTGATGGTGGGCACACAGATCTGGCCACGGCATTCAAACCAGTTACGGCCCACATCTTGCCAACCAGAACAAGCAAGGCCTACTGACCTCCCGTTCGATTTACTGGTGGAAAGCTTCAACCTGCCGAAAGTAGCAGTGAACGACTGCACACAATCGAGCAAAGAATCCAGACCAAGAACATCGGAACAAAGTTTTCGGGCGCTTCTGCCAAGGAGGTGGACCGACAGGCAGAGAACACCGTCCCGAAGACTGCAAGTTAATCCTAGGCTTTCGTCTTATACCTCGGACGATATCTCAGGAGGGGAGGTGTCCGGGAAAAGTAAGAATTGCCTTGGAAATCCACTATTTTAGCGATTAATCGATTATTAACAATTATCGCATCGATTTCGAACGTTCCGGAATGTTCTACTTCTGCACGTGATTAGAAACCACCTGACACCTCGGCAAAAGATATGGGGAACCACTAACCTTGGTAGCTGACCTTCCAATTCTAGAAGTCGAAGGTCAGTAGAGACCTATAAATACAGCCAAGGTCCGCAGTCGTTGTACAGTGTTCGTTGAGGCGATTAATACGTTATTTTAGCCAGGTCATTGGCGTTTTGTTTTTTTCCTTCGGTTGGGCTAGAAGTTTTGTGGAGCAGTGAATTGTTATTTTTGGAGTTGTGTCTAGTGAGAAGATTATAAAAGAACCACTAAGGAATGTTCAGTAATTGATGGCAGCGAACGCAATTGATTGTTCGGTTGTTCGACTAGCCAGTCAACATTGCGCAACGAGATTATGTTAACCAAAACCGACTTGTGTGAAGCTTGTCTAATGAAGATACCGAACAACACTGGAAATTTGTGTCGTCGGAATAGGCGGTGATCAATCAACAGACAGTAGCGCTTCTTACCTTCGAGTGCTTCATAAATTCAAGTGACACATCCATGCATATTTTCTGGATGTCTTCGGAAAACAGTGGGTGTTATTATTATAGCCATCTGAATTTGGTTTGGACTGCTCCGTTAATTGTTTAGACAACATCCGCGGGACTGGTGGTACAACTGATCAACAGTCCCCTTGCATAACATTAAAGACATTATGAACTATTTCTTGTAATTTTACTGGGCCGTCCTCGAAGAGTTAAGGATATGGAAGCTACGCAAAAGAGGATAATGACTTCCAGCTTGCTGTACATCTTTTAGGCGATCAGCAATGAGGCTGCTATGCTGGTTAAGAGTAGTCCTATTCATAAACACTTCGTCGTGGCCTCCAGAAATATGCGCACACACGTTTTGCAAGACAGCATTAGGATGATCGGGCTTCACCGACATTTACCGCCTGGATAAAAAGGTCGATATTCACCAACAGCGTTCAACTAGCTCCAAGGTTGACAGGATGAAATCATGATGTCCACATCTATGAATCTAGATGACGGTATTCAATGAAAAATAGTGGAACCTTACTAAGGATATTTAAGTGCTTCCAATCCCTACCTCTTTCCTGACGATATGCCTTAAAACGTGGTATATGCAGATAGCATGCGGCTTTCATGTCAATTCATACGTAACAGACCTCTCCTGTGCTGCTTATGCACGTATCTGGTGACTATAGAATAAACTATTCTTAAACTAAGGTATACTTTACAGCACACAAATGAAGGTTAGACTTTGCGACGGAAAAGTAGCACATTCTGTCCACGTAGCCAGTTAGTACACCTTGCATTTTGGACTGCACACCGGCTCATCAGCGACTTAGTCTCCACCTGTCCCAATTCACTTCATTTCCCTAACTGAAGAAATCGTTTACCATCTGCCGGCTTGCAATTCCATCAAAAGTATCGCATCTAGTAATACACCTGCTTCACTGGATATCCAAACCTACAGCCAGTCCTTAGTAGAACATAACTAGACATCATACGCAAAGGTCGCCTTCATGAAAACGCCGGAGAAAGCACCTATGACTCCGCTTAACGAACAGAGGAACACTGAAATGTCACAGCCTGGATTGTTATCACCAGTACTGCCCCCAAATCCACAGAGGGCAAGGGAACGCAGCCCCGAATCCAAAACCAATACGATAAAGTACAAGCGGATAGACGATAGTAATTAGGGGGATTCCAGCTGTACTTACATCGGTGTACTGTCAACTCCACTGCACTGATACGCATCGCACGTCACATAAACACATTTCACTATGACAATCTTCAGGTAACCTCCAGGTAACACTGTACTCCGCGAATGAGATGGACGCATTCCGCTGTCCGTGAAACCACTCCACAGCACAAAAAGCATAGTGTGCATACTATCCGGCATCCCTTGGTAGAAAACGTTCAAAAGATAAGAACAATCAAGAAAGAATTAAAAACATACTGATGAGAAAAGTGTCGTTGTTCACAGATTCCCAGAGCCTCAAGTTTCCTCTTCCGACGAATCGCAGGCACATGACCAAGAACAAAAACACTGCATCTGTGAGACACTCTCACTAGAAAGTGTCACTGGTACTTCGGTGACAAGGATGCTTGCGTCATCTAATAACAAAAGAAGTAGCCCTAGGTTGTTGAACTTGGTGTTACAGTATGGACTAACTCCACAGACCCTTCTATAGAACGGAGTATAGTTTGTAATAGGCACCTAACCAAAATTGAACTTAACATAGCAAGGTTACGACTGCAGGCTACGATTACTCAATGGTGTAGCCCAGTGGAATGGCTTAATTAAAAGCCGTCATGGAATTTGGTGGGCACCACAAGGCATGGGTGGACATCAGGGTCGCCATAATTTCGATTTTCTGGTATAGCAGTATATTCCAACCCTGTCTCGACGGCCAGTGACCCCTCAAAAATCGAATAGCAAGCGACTCACGAGGGTTTGCTAAGACACACTACAGCTGCTTACACCGCCAAATTTCTAACTTATAAGAAACTCGTGCTTTAATACCACCACAAAAGACGTTTCATCAAACTGCTAGAAGTCGGGTCGCGTCTGGCCTCGACGTTGTGGGATCTCTTGAAACGAAGCTGTGTGATCACCAACACCGAAATCGAAGTACCACTTCATGAAACAATCCACCGAATAGAGGAGATGGAGTACTTCTCTATTACCACAGTGAGATAAATATTGATCTCATCGATGAGCTGAGGCTTGGGATTGTCTAATCGATTGGTGCCGTCATCACCTAAGATGTTGTGACACATGCTTAGTGAGTGTGGTGTACAGCACTCCATCGCCTACTTTATAAACCGACAACCAGCTAATCTTCCCTCTGAAGTTCGACCTAACAAACTCACATTCTCCTGTTGAGCGGCTTCAATCTTCACACCCTAGAAAACCTAGCGTTTCTCCATGAACAGTTCGAAAAGGAATTTCATGAGCCAATCACTGGATTGTTAGTTTACAATCAAGTTACTTCCCCACAACATTCACGGAAGAGAACAAAGCAAGTAACTTGGACCGCATATTTGTTAATCAAGAGCATCCGATCGAAGGGATATCGACAGATAATGCTTTACGTCACGATAATCATACAACACTTCTGTTCAAGTCAAGGGAAGTCAATGTAGGTTTTTTATACACCCGAGAGGGCACGTTTTCAGCATTTTACGACATCCACTACAGATATCCGCAATGGATACATAATTTTTAATTTATCGGAAGAAATTCATCACATCTAGGCTAAGCCCTCTCTCCGGACGACGTTACTGCTAATTCATTAACACAAATCCTTTCTTCTCCAAACTACTAGGGCTGCGGTTCAAGAATATTGAAGGCGGTACTACACTTCGAAGCAATGACAGAAGTCCTATCCTATTGGATAGTTGGTTGCCACATCGCACTAGGTTACCAACCGAGATTAGGCTGCAGATAGCATGTGCCTGGCCACGAGTGGGCAGCACTTGGCTGTAACCTGCAACCTCAGTAAAACCTTTCCACCTACAGTCGTGTACTGTGTTATACACATTAGCACTTTCGAGACCTGCTAGGACAAAGAAACGTACGAGAGAATGCGCTGTGCTAACGTGTAACCTGACCGAAAGACAAGAACCAAGGACTCACGCAAAAAATGATTAACGGTCAACCAACAAAATGTCGACTTAAAACTAACACAAATTTGATGTCCAACAACACACTTCTAACACATAAGACACTCTCTTGATTTTATACTAACGCACAAGTCCATCTCAACAAACCGATAGAGCTTCGGCCACGTTTGCTACGATGTTGTGGGACTTCATCATGATAACTGAGACGTGCTTGAGTTAAGTGATCACGGACTCCGAAATCGTACTACCCGGAATGTCCGTTCTGCACAACGATTGACCGAATAGGGGAGGCAGTCTACTCCTCTATTGCCAAAGCGAGTTACCTCTTGATCCAATCGGGGAACCAGATGTCTAGGTTGTTGATGCACTTTGGTCCCGTCTTCCTCTAAGACTTGGTGACACATGTTTACTAGGCATCGTGTACCGCTGTCCGTTGCCCTGTTCAAAACGGACAATCGCCTTGCTTCCACTATGAATACTATCCTCGCAGGCACACAGTCACATCCTGTTGGTTGGTGGTTTCGGTCTTCCTACCCCAGAAACCAAATCCTGTCTCGATAAGAAATTAAACTGGGACTTTACAACCACGTTGCCTCACACCCACGGTTCAGGAGGGCTAACAAACCAAGTATACTCGATCTCACGTTCACCAACGAGGAGCTGATGGGCAAAAGGGTATCAATAGCTATTCCTTTGAGCCGCAGCAATCATGCGACACTCATGTGGAATTACATCTGTATGCAAGGTATTCCGTAGAAAACACCAGTAACCCTCAGCTTATTACCGGTTACGCTGTTCCGACCAGACTCATTAAGGCAACTGACTGTTACTTTCTAGCTTATCTACCCCGCGATGTCGCCTGGTGGAATTTCGTTCCTCTATTCAACAATTCAGTAGCCCGTGCTTCAAGAAATCTGCTTTCGCGCACGATGAGAGTAAAGCTATTCATACGCAGCAGGACGAGGAGGTGTATGATCAAAGAGATCCTCTCCGGTAAACTTATCAGAACGCGCCGGGTGCCGAAACATGGGGATATTAAACTATCCAGCAAAGTCATTGGATGTACCTGGTACTCAAGGATAAAAGAAAGCATTAACAGGATCTAGTCAATAAATTCTTCCTAAACTCTAATCTCCTTTACAGACATGTTAACAAACTCCGTAAACTGCATCGAGGTATTCCTACCCTCCGCACGCCAAGTGGACGAGCACAACCTACAACAGAATCGGCCAACGCCACAAGTCAACAGTTCTCCCCAACCTTCTAATACACCTCTTTGTAGCCTATGCTGTTCACGCAATTTATACTACCATCAGGACTTAGTCACAGTATTTATACTGCTGAGGATGTACCGAAAAGGCTAAATTGTATACGCGAACATTCCTCTCCGGGTAGTGAGAGTATCCGACCAACGGCGCCAAACGTAGCTGCATTGGATTTGGCGGATGCAATTCATACGTTTTTACAACGATATCCCGACAAGATGTGTGTTCCCATAATGTGGATGCATGGAATCGTCACTCCCATGCACAAAGGGGGAAATCGTGCAGATGCACTAAACTATCGCCCGATAACTCTCTTGCCGGTGCTGTCCAAAGTCATGGAGTCTATTGTTGCCGAGGCGTTCTTGAATTACCTGAAGACATGCAAAATCATAGCACCAGAACAGCATGGATTTCGTCGTTACCGGTCTTGTACCACAAACGCGTTACTTGCCAGCTCCAGATAGACTGAAATCGTTGACAGTCGTGTGAGAGTTGACACCGTCTATCTGGAATTCTCAAATGCATTTGACCGTCCGAACCACCGCATTCTCATTCCCAAGATTCAGTGTTGTGCAATTGGTAACCCAATTCTAGGGTGGCTAGGTAACTTTCTGATTCAACAACATCTGAATGTAAGAGTTTGCACCGACACCTTTGACCTTTACGATGTACAGTGCGGAGTGCCACAAGGCTCAGCACTTGGTCCCCGCCTGCTCTTGATTTATATAAGGGATTCTGCGAGAGTGATCACTTCCGACTGCTTACTCTTCACTTATGATCTCAATATATACCGGCCATCAAAACTACAAGTGACCACGTAGCGCTTCAGCATGACCTTGATAGGGTATACGAAGGGGCGACTCAGAACCTGCTTCATTTCAACGGCACCAAGTGTAAGACATTGAGCATAAGCCACCAAGCCACTTGTGAGTACAAGCTGGGGATCAGGCTTTACATCGTGCTACTGCTGAATGCGATATAGGTGTGATAGCACTAGAGGATCTTGGTTGTTAACGTCAGGTCGAGAAGGCGTCCAAACAACCAACCAACACCTTGGCCTTTTGCGAAGAGCGTTCTGGCGTTTTAACCCATCAATGTTCTCTCAGGTGCTCAAAGCCTACATCAGGCCACATTCAGAACATACCCTTCACGTCTGGCTACCCTGGCACAAGCACGACCTCACCGCAATTGAATTGTCATAAGGAAGATCAAGCAAGAACGTAAAGGGTTTGTTTCATCTCCCTCACCAACTGACATTGAAAACCCTTGGGGTCTACAGTGGACAATATTTCCGCATGCGTGGCGAATTGATAATGACACATTTGATCCTAAAGAATCTAAATCATGTTTATAGTCAACTTCTGAAACTGAATCATAATACAAACCTGAGAGATCACTGGCTAAGGCTAACTACACAGTACAGCTGTTTGGATTGTCAACGGAATTTCTTTTCCCTTTGTGTTGGCCTACCATGGGACGCCACCCACTTACTTTGTTGCTTCCCTCACACAGACGCCGTTAGAAAAAAGTCTAGACGATACACTTATACATTTATATTGCGCCATGTAATTCGCTATATCCGGGTGTCAACATAGCACTACAAGTCAACATGCATATTTTCATTTTCAGCACCTAATTTATTAAACGCTACTTCTGCACTTACGTATCCCGTCGGTTCAACAAATCTACACACGAGTAGGCGTTGTCATTTTCCTTATTTACTACTTTGCTCATGTATTACGTGAACTAGAACCACTCCTCATATTGCTTCGTATGCGCACATTCAAGTCACATTGCAATCTACGGTTATACATCAGAGCAGTCAAATATGAAGTCGCTTAAAGCTACAATTCACTAAACCCTTGATCTACTTTTTCTCTCAATTTTATCACTTTACGGGACTTGCCAAGCACCCGCTTTTTGACACGTGATAAGTCGTTGTTCTTTGTTCATTGAATGAAACCTGCTGCGGCAATCTGGACATCCGACTCCTGTTAGTACAATTTTTTGACATGAAGAGAAGCCACATAATACTGCCGAGCTGGGTGGGGTAAAAAGTGTCTTCGGTTTATCTACAAACCATTACGTCGATAGAAGCCTTTCCGGCTAATAACCGAAAGCTTGTGGTTGTGTGCGAGTCGCCCGCACGCTTAATTGTATGTCTTCAGGTGCGACCCGTTTTGTGCTTCTAGTCCTGTCGATAAAGTAAATGACTACGCTATAAGGGAGCAAAGTTTGAATTGGCTATTTTGCTTAACGGTAGAGAGCTCTGGTTGATGACACGCCTGATAAATCGCGGAGTTAGCTTTCGTTCGAGACTACAGTTTTTGCTGTGTGGCTCATTATTCGGAAAATCCTCGATATCGTCTTTGAGGGAACTGTGCGAAAGCTGCGATATGGAGATAAAACGTGATCTACACAAGGTAGATCCGAAAGATGAAATGTACTAGTTAACGATGAAGCTGGATCGAATGACTGTAAACACACTTGCGTTTAATGAGAAGTGTGTCAGTAAAGCCGATTTGAGTACGAAGCGAGTGAGTTCCCGTCCGTCCGTACGGCATGGCTCTGTCATTACGAGCTCAACTCTAAGCCGAGGATAAAACGGTGTATATCCATAGTCGCCTGCATCGGTCCTCGTACGACACACCATGTAAACTGAGGATGCTTCTGGTAGCTACATGCTGAACACGTTCCGGATTTTGCTCCTTGTTACGCGTGATTGGACAATAGACGAGTAATCCTTACTCGAGCGTCGGTCTTGTGATCGAACAATGAACAATGAATTATAACGGGTATAAAAGTAGGTGCTTGACTTGTCGCGTATGGTGGTTAGAGTGAGCAAAGATAGATAAAGGATAATGGAATCCTCGGTTGGGGCGATTACATATGTAACTGCACTGCCGTATAAAGGGAGTTTGAAATGAGAATGTACACACACAAAGCAATAAGGGGAGTGGTTATTGATCATGTAATAAGCGAGAAAAATATAAAAAATAGCGACGACAAGGCTTACTCCTCTGCAGCTGTCTCGGGTCGACCGGTAGAGGTTTGTGGCAATCTCTTCAGACCAAAGGCAGTAGCTGCGTTTTAGCATCCAAAGCATGTGCCGTCCGTTTAATATAGCTTATTTCGTTGTCTACGGACTTCAAATCGCAACGTGTCAGTGCGATGAGATCTTTAACGAAAGGTGTGGGATGTAACGGTTGGCCGGCCAGTTTATACGTACGCCCACCAATACTCTTCCACAGGCACATCTACAATGATTTGATTAAGCTGACCTGCAGCTCGACATTTGCAGGCCATCTGGACAGGCGCTAAAAGTCATGTTGAACTACGTTACAGTCGTCGGGAGCAACAATTATTCACCAAATGTTTAGGTCGTCTAAAAACATGGCAAAAGGCGACCGCATAAACTAAGGTAATCCGTTGATGTGAATCAGGAACAATATGGGTCCTGGTACTGTACTTTGGGGTACCACTATGTTGGAGGGATACAAGTCCGTTAAATGGTCATCTAACTGTACCCTCGATTTCCGTCCAGTAAGGAAATCCCTGATCCACTTGTGCAGTGAGCCATGAACACCGCTTATCCTCAGCTTCAACCTGAACTTGGAGTATCCGCCATATGGTTGGATTGCAACACGAAATCTCTATTGAGACCTCAATTATTTCGATCACAAGGACCGTATCCGAAATGGAGGTGTTTCGGTGTTGCTCCTTTTAACACTGGGCGTCAGTGTTGGGGGGAGTAACGCCGAAACCTTTCCACATCTTTAGCTTGTTGAGGAGGACCTCATGGTCCTCCTGCCGAATTCTTTACTGAAATCAATGTAGACCACAGCCAAGAATTACCTCGGCTCAGTGCATGAAACCGCTCCTGCCGCGTCAACAGCAGGTTGCGGCCCTTCATGAAGCCGTGAGGTGTGGTAGACAGGGGTATTTTCGACTCCCTCGGCTGTAGCAAACCCATATTTCACGATCTTCGAGATCACTTTGTCCAAAACGGAGGTGAGAAAAACCGGTTGGTAATTTGGTAGCATGCATGGGTCACCGCCCATCAAATTCGACAGTGCACTTTCGGAGAGCGATCTGTTGAAAACATCAGTCACGGAGCGCGAGCTGATGTTCGACAGTGACTTCAAGGTCGACGGGTGAAGCCCATCTGAAGCGACAGCATTCGTGCTATCAAGCATGATAGTTATGTTGTGGACGTCTTCCTTAGCGCAATCCAAACTATCGAGTTCCATAGGAACTGTACACTTGGAGATTGGTATAGACTGTGCGTCGCCAACACGGTCGCACATTCAGCACTAGAAGTCAGAAGCTGTCGGTTAGAGTCCTTTAACACTGCTACGTCCCACGCGGGTCTTAGACACCGTTACACATAAGCGAAACTTTGCTTAGAGCCGTTTTTACGGCAGTTGCAAGCTTCTCTTCGAACTGTCAACGCTACTGTACCTTCCTTTTGTTCAGCTCGTAGCTGTCGGCAGAGCTAGCACCTCGCTGCCGAGCCAACTGGTAATACTGTTTGTCGAACCAAACTGGCCTCACTAGTCCAGCTCTCTGAAAGTTGTGCAGTAGCAATCAAGCTAACAGCGAATTTACAGTTTATTTAATAACAGACTAACAGGCTAGAAAATAAATGAAACAGTCTTCCAGTAGTTGTAAGGTGACTCTAGCGGACATGACTAAGGAAGCGAAAGCTCAAGACTGACCATGGTTATCGAGTGCTCGCTAGCTGCTATGGGCTCTAGAATGGAAATATCTCGGATACACTGTTCGCAAGTAGACAACATCAGGTCCATGTAGGACGGATGTGAGCGCGGTGTAATGCGCGTCTGTTGGCAGTTATGTTTTCTTCCCCCTATTTTGAATTCCATCTCAGCAAACTCTGCCTGGACATCAAAGTGCCCGAGCGACGTATTCAAGGAAGTTAAAATCACCCATGAGCAGGGAGCGGGGACGGCTGATGTGATTTTGCATATGCAGCAACCAATCCAAACAGCGATTTCGTGTACTGTGATAGGGTACACCCACGAACAGTACTCAACACATCAGGTAAATTGAGTACCACAGTTAATTATCCTCACTTCGCTAAGTGCTTACCAGTCATCTACACAACGAGGACCGGATGTATAGCAGCACACCACCGCGGTCCCTCAATAGTCTGTCGCATCAGAACCACGATTAGCCCTCAATCTGCACTTCCTGGGAGGATTCAGCCAAGTCTCAGCCAGTCCTAGTACGTCCGGCCGACTAGAGGTAACAAAGTGGCACACATCGTCAGGTTTTTGCATTAAACTCCAAACACCAGCGAGAGCTACACGCAGTCCCCAGTCGAAACCGCTAACCCTGCGTGGAGTGTCGCCAACTTGGTTATACGTGTTTGGTGAACCGGGGAACTACCCGGAAATTTACAATGTGGTGCTTAGTCTCCCCACTATTAATACGCCACTTAAGCTCAATGATAGTGAATTTGAATTTTTTGCGATCTGACAAATCCATATCTGGGTGAATATGGATCTTCAGACCTCTTAGCCTACCGAGGTGGGATAGTATCAGCCTCGGGCTGGCTTCATAAACGAAAGGGCCTCGCAGAGACCGCGTATCCCCTCATCTCTCTTTACAAGACGGGTGATTTGGTTCACCACCAACCCCTGTTTACCAATGTCGAAGAGTCTGGCGATCAGATTCTGCAGGCACTCAAAAGTTGTGGTTATGGTCAGCCTGTGCGTTTGCGCATGAAATGTCGTGAGGATTTAACGTCGCTGGCCGTTGGCAGTTTATTCATATACAAGGAGGAATGCTGGGTAAAGCGTAGTGAGAATCACAGCAAGGAGATTAATGAGTGGGGCAAATGTATTACACGATAGGGTATTCAGGATTCTACTGCATCTTTAATAGTGCGTTTTCTTTTTAAACACAGTGTACTCTGTAGAGTAATACATCCAGAAGAGCGAACTATGCAGTATATGTGTCAGAGTCTCCGCAACCTGAACCACTACCGCTACTACTTGGTTTTAGGTTCATGCGGGATGTCCAGAAATGTGAGATGGTTGTCACTTCTTTATTTGAGGATATTTTGATGTCTACGATAAGCTCTTTGCATCGTTGTGCATAAACGAAAAGGACTCCGGTTTGGCTGGATGAATCAAGCAGTTAGATGCTATCACAGCAGATAACGTCCATGGCACATGATTGCGGTTGCAGTAATTCTGTGCTGTTTTGGATAACTGCACACGACTAGAAGGATGTGTCACACACCTACTTTACCTGTAAGCTGCACAGTGGTCGTTAGTGCGACGAACAGTCAAAGTCATTTAGCGTATGGAAGCAGGGAACCTCGTTGTCTCCTCGGAGCGCAACGGTAATGTTCCCCGTAAGAGTTACCTGAGCGATTTGGGAAGTGCCATTAATAATTGTGCACAAAACTGCTACACCACTGTTACTTGATGTGTTAATCTACGCCATTACTTTTGGATACTATTAGTGTGTTATTTATTGTTTCATAGATTTCCACGCCAAGGGATGAGAGTGTTATGTGTTGTTATTATAATGGACTGCTTCCATGAGGGGGAAAGTTCTCCAGATTTTTACAGGAAGGCCAAAATGCGCATTCGTGATTCAGGAAAATGAAGTGTTATGCAGTCCATGCTCGAAGAGTTATTTCAGGCATTGGATGAGATGGCTAATTGTGCTAATTGGAATTTTTCGGACTGAAAGTGGTAGTAC
Organism: Dicrocoelium dendriticum; assembly: GCA_944474145.2. Classification (NCBI taxonomy): domain Eukaryota; kingdom Metazoa; phylum Platyhelminthes; class Trematoda; order Plagiorchiida; family Dicrocoeliidae; genus Dicrocoelium; species Dicrocoelium dendriticum. The sequence continues at coordinate 38,822,910 of OX104070.1, read as the reverse complement.
ATTTTTACTTGGGCTATCATTAGCATTAGTAAGCATGACGGCCTGAAGATCACTCATAACTTTGAAACTGCTAACAAGTTAATCAAGTAGAGTGTCCTACAGTTTCCTTGGTTCGGTAGCCTACTCAACGCTTATCTGTGAATAAAATTACAAAATGCCTCATTCTGCTACCAAGTTGAAAGATTTTTCATTCTGTACACATTTCCCACGTTATAGTATCGTAAACCAGCGCATGTACGAGAAGTCATCCGTCTGTCCGCTTCCTGATCAGTGCAGGTCAAACTGATTACTACCTTTACTACTGTCGATTGGCATGGTGGTTTCCGAATCCTGTTTGTCACGGCGAAATATCCACTGTGACGTTATATATTTGTATAAGATGCGTCAACGATCAAAGCACAGTAACCATTAAGAAGTTAAGCGGTCAACATTTAAACAACATGGGATTGCACCTAGTTTGAACTGCTAAAGAACTGAGATGAATCGGTGTGACCCTAGAAGCATGGAATAATAAGTACAAAGTTGATGTTCTAGACAAACGTAACCTTCCACATCAACTATCGCCAAGACTGCCTTAACCACTGTAATGTAAATGACAGACATCATCAAACCGTCTCGTCTAGGTGGCAGGCACCTGGACCTTACACTTTACGGAGAATGAATATGCCGAACTGGCCACATAAGGCCCGTAATAACAAATCTGGTAGACAAACAGCCCCAGCATGCCTATTTCGCACGGAGTAACTTTTCTCTAACTTCACCAGCGTCGTCCTCGAACACTTATTCGGACAGCATGTAATATCTGTGAATAGCAAGTCAGCATACGTTCTCAACTTACTACCATACACGACTCCATAAAGGTCAGGTGACTTAAACTGCTTTGCTAATTAAAGTTACGCGCACAACCTTATTGCTTTTGAAGCGATTGCTAGTCTGTGTAACAGCTTTTGATACAGAATTCTGGTGGGTATCCAACAAGTTTAAGCCTATTCTGATACGGCATTTTTCAAGGCAGTGGATAAACTTGTGGTCTGTTGTTCTGTGCCCAACATTTGCACACGGCTTCAGTGCCTGAATTTTACTTACACAGAGCCAAATTCGATCTACCGACCGATCAACCGTGCAGTGTGTTTAAGTTACAATGCCAGCAGTCGAGTGTTTCGCGCTTCACACGGTGAAATGACTGACACACATCAATGACGTGCACCATGGCGAGTCTGACGGATGACTGATCGTTGAACTAGGGCCAGACTATGTCAGAGCAGGTCAGCCACGAACATGGCCCACCTCAGGATAGATTCGATATATGTGTCAAAGTAGTTAAGAGGGAACTAACGTGCTCTAACCGCCCTCAATTATTTCGCTCATACCACAGGAAGTGGGAAAACACGGCGGCAGATATTTTACACTTTGATTCCGCCAGATAGGCATGGCCACATCAATTAGTAACTGCCAATGCTGAGGTTGCTTTAGCACACATCATGCCTCTTCACTGCAGTTGGCCTACGTCGACTTAAACTTGATCTTAACCTGGATACAAGTTAATCCACTTCACCTGATTTGCCCAGTTCTGTTATTCTGCCGCATATGCCGTGTCAGTTTGGCGCATTTAGTTCCCTACAAATTCCACCTCGGTTTTCTTAATATTCCTGGTCCGGCTGCGGTTGCTGTGAATGTTTACAATGTGTCTACCCTTCTAGTGCCCTCCACCTCGATTACTGACTCCAGAAGACTGAATTGTTGTTGGGGAAGACAGAGTGTACCGTCTTCGCGCTTGTGTTAGACTCAAAGTGGTTGCATACAGTTTGGAGCGGACTACCGCCCAGCCACCGCACTGTGTGCGTCTGGTACGCATTACTCCCCAAATAGCTAGACAGGAACGCTGCCACTGCGCATGTTGAATGAGTGTAGACCGGCGCCGTTGATGATACGTGGCTCCCATCCACATGCCACCCGGTCTTATTCCTTCGGATATACACTTGATAATGGTGTGAGTATGGACCTGTGTGTTGTGCAGCGCAAGTCTCTGTAGGCGCAGGCTTCCTGTGGTTATCCTATGGAAGCTGCAGAGACCGGTAAATAGGGAACGGGATGCCGCACACAATCCAGCAGCGTGTGGACATTATAGTTACATAAATGGAGCTAAACGAAGCCAAGCTTACAATCCGAACTGTCACTTCATTTCCCTAACCATACTTAAGAATAGAGCTAGGCGTCTCAAATACACCACAGTATCACGGTTTCTAACTGTTCCAGCTCACTGCGTTCCGCATTGTGGTAAGGACACCACAATATGTTCACCTTTTTATTCCTTCTAGGGTGTAACATCTAGTCATTTAGTCGTCTCACTGGAAACCTACCTTATAAATAATCGCGTCTCCCAGCTATCGGTTTCCTCCAGGAAGACGCCAGAAAGCACTCTTGGAGATCCAACTGCTCGCCAGAGTAAAAGTAATTTGTAGCAGTATAGATGGTAAAAACCAATACTTCTCACAAATGCACCTAATGCTTAAAAAACCGGTAGCCACTAGACGAAACTATGGTGCCTCAAGCCTTGTGTACACTAACGTTCCTGAGGTCAAGTTCAATGCAATAAAGGATAAGCGGAGAGAAAATCATAAGAAAGGAAATTTCTTCCGCAGTGTGTCCTAATTCGGCCTAATCGCGCCATACTGAGGTAAGCCGCCTTTGCAGCGCTCAAAAAGATAATTACCATCTTTTATGTAGGGTTTCATGGCTGACTAGCTGTGCATTATTTCTGTTTTAATTTTTCTTACATCCGGCTAGACACTCGTCTGCTCCGTAAGTTGTCGCGCTAGCGTTTGCTCCTGTCTCGCCTCACCCGTCCACAGACAAGTATTTACTAGCCTTACAAATTGGTGACCTCGATTCGCGAGCGAATTTAAATATTTTTAGTTGTTGGCATATGTTGCTTTCTTTCATGCTGCTCGAATGTATGCATGTATTTATTTGCTTCTTGTTTAATTTTAATGGTTATATCGTGTCGTTCATCTGTGATCTTAAGTGGTATCTGCGTCATTTCGCAGCGCGGACATGCGTAATTTGTCTGTTCCCAGTTTCACGAAACATAGCCCAAAGGTTTGCTTCGCCATATTCCAGATCGAACTCAAAAATAAGGACATTTAGAAGGACCGTTTGAAGTACAATCAGATCGCTCCACGCCTTCCTTCGTCGGTTAGGACGCCGGTTCAGGAAATTCTACTCTAACCATCGAATGAGGCAAAGTACAAAACGATGATGCAAGCGACTTTAAAAGAGTTACATCCGAGCGCTCGGGCTCGACTTGTACAGGTCAGCTGTCTCAAGCTAAGACACCTCAAGCTGTCGACGTTGCGTCACGAAATTCATCGCATGGTTGGTCCCTTGTTTTTAAGCGACGAAAGGATAATAGAGCTGTGACTTACACATCTTCCAGAGGCATTGTCAGTAATGCTGTCCATATTTCTATACGCGCTCTGAAAGAACTAGCTGCCAAAGCAGATGCTGCGTTCGAACATCTTTTGCAGCAGACGACCAGTAGTTTCGGCGAGGTATTCTCACCGAGGAAAATTGAGCCTCATATTTTCTCCAAGTCGTCAGGTCGATATGACTTTAAAGACGAGGAGATTTCGCTAATCTAAAACAGGATAGCAGTAAGGAAGACTTCGAAAAAGCATGTGCCACGATCAGAAGCTGACCGCATGTTGGCTAGCATTCCTTGCGGCTCGTCTGTGCCTACACTAAGCACGTCTTGTAGTGGACCGGAAAACACGTCCTTTTAGTATTTTGCAACCTTGGATTTTACCGTTGTTTTAACTTGCAAAACGTCCACTTGTTTTACTGACTGCACTTGCGTTGACACAAATCGTTTTGGTGAATACCTTGCTGCACCGTTTCTCGCTCCGGTTAATTAGCTTCATATTTTTGTAGTCTGCACAATATACGTTGGGTTCAGTTGCCCACAACCTCTATACTGTTCCGTATTTGACACGGCTCTTACGTGTCAATGATTAACTGGCAGTATCCCAGGCACCACCCAACACTTGGTGACCCGGCTTCAGAACACGTCGTCCGCCATTCTGAATTTCATTTCGGTGAGCTTGTTCCAGTGACTTTGATTCATTCATCATCACCAACAGCAGTACATCAGCCATTTGAACTGATGCTTCGCTGCCATACAACCATGAGGACCTATGAAATAAAGAATAAGAAGAGGGAGAGAAGGGGGACTTACCTGAAAACCTTAATGCACTAAGCAAACATTCAGGGTCAAGGCGCCTACACCTTGTGTAGACAACATACCGTCACAAACAGCTGGCTATCGTGCAAAGATAAGGCGGCATCGGCGAGACAGCTTCCTTGCGGCTTTCACTGCCACGCGTCATAATCAGCCATTACCCCGCAGATAACTCAGCACCAAACACACTTTAAACAGACAATCCGATTAGGAGACGGCAGCAGACGCGCCACTGGTGTCGGTTGCGAGCCATGTCCTGTAAAGTCTCGAGCCAAGCACAAGGTGAGTCACGTGGACTCCAACCCGGAAGGCGAGACGGGCCAACGGCACCCAGTTTGGTCGTCAGTGACTTCATTTCCCGCTGCCAAGTCAACTTCTGTCCACCTCGAGCCTTGCGCCATCCGACACCTGGTAGACTGAACAAGGCCCTCCTAGGTAAGCGGTGACCAGGCATGCGTAGCACGTGCTCGAGCCAACGTAACGTATTCAGTGCTATCTGTTGTTCTAGGGAGTTAGCATGATCATCACCACCTAGTACTCGCTTACGCACATCATCGTTGCGGACACGCTGGTGCCATCCGATACCAGCAATGCTTCGCGGACAACGATGATCAAAGACTTGAAGGCGCCTCAGATCTTCAGACCGAAGGGGCCAAGTTTCACTACCATAGAGCAGAACGGCGCTCACTGTGGCCTTGTATACACGGCCTTACAGACGGAGGGAAACTCCCTTCTGTCGCCAAAGATGACGCAGGTTCAAGAAGGCAGCTCTAGCCTTTGCAATGCGTGAGCTCACGTCAGTTTCTATGCGCCCATCATTGCTGATGCAGCTGCCAAGGTAAGTGAATTGATCAACCACCTCGAGTTCCTCGTTAGCAAGCGTACTTTGATTCATTACTCGCTATCGTATTGTTTTCTCACCGGCCGCATATACTTATCCATTTCTCATGATGAATAGTTCTGATGATAAACCATCCACGTCCGTGGTTAGTGCCGTAGTGCTAGCCTCCCCAGTTTTTCAGAAGAAGGACCTGTTGTTATATTTTGTGCATTTAGAATCCACTTTTTGCTATTGTAAAATTTCTTCCGATAATGCTACATATCATCAAGTTATGTCCAAGGTTCCGCAAAGTGTATCCCCCAAGTGAGAGACATCATAGCTTACCCCCTCCCGATGCAAAATGAGACTTTAAAGCAGGCGCTCATCTAGCGAATCACACCTTCTGACAAGGTCCGACTGCAGCAAATGTTTAGGGATCTGCAGCTAGGGTACAGAATGCCTTCAGACTTCTTTCGACAGATGAAACAATTCCTAGGCATGTCCAGCATGGACATTGGGATTCTCCGCGAAATGTCGATGCAACGTCTCCCGGAAAACACACAGGCCATCCTAGCCGTGGCAAGCTCCCTGACTCTCGCAGCATTTGCACAACTAGCAGACTGTATCATCGAACGAGATCAGCCAACGAACGAATCTAGGACATTTAACCGACTTAGCCCCGTCGCAGCCCCAGCGACATCCGCGACTAGTGAGCCGTCAGCAATCGACGCTTTATCATTGCAAATACCGTCACTACAAGGTTACGTTGGTAAACTCCCTAGACCGTAAGCAGCGCAGCCGCTCTAACTCATCACCCCGTCGCACGAAGCGTAACAATTCAGGCTTTTGCTTTTACCACTCGCATTTTGGTAACAAAGCCCGACAGTGCAAGCAACCATGCAGTTACTCCGCCGCTAAGCAAGGAAACTTTCAGGCTAGCCTGTGATGGCGACTAACGGTGTCGGCAAACCCCAAAGTCCTCTCATCTATATTAGGGATCATGACTACGAGACACAGTTCTTACTTGATACCGGGGAGGAAGTTAGCGTCACTATCCCTATTCCAGGTGTGCCTACCGCTTCTTTATCGAAAATCCTAAGTGTTGTCAATGGTTCACCAAGAGCCACCTACGGACATCGGTCACTCACCCTGGATATAGGTCTTCGGCGAACGTTCCGCTGGGTATACACCGTTGCTGAAATCCCTTTCTTCATGATAGGCATTGACTTTCTCAGGCAATTTGACCTGGTAGACGCAAAACGCAAGATAACAGTCAACACTGCAACCAAACTCAGTGTACGTAGCGTCCCTCCCGAGATCGCATCTACAACACCACTCTACGCCTTTCCTCAGACTTCGCCAGGTCACGCCAACCTCTTTTTTCAGTATTCCAAGCTCCTTCAGCCAATGAACGCAACTTTGCCCGTGGCATCCCAAGTCACGCACCATATACGGACGAATGGTCTACCCTTCTCATGCCGTCCACGTCGTTTATCGCCCCAGCAAATGAAGGTACCTAGGGCGGTGTTTGAGCACATGCTCGAACTAGAAATAATCCGCCCTTCCGACAGCCCTTGGTCTCCTCCGCTGCAGACAGTCACCAAGACCTCTGGTGACTGGCACTCTTGCGGTGCTTACCGCGCACGCAATCGGCTAACCGTCCCAGATAGGTACCCATGCCACACATGCAGGACCTTACCGCATGCCTCACATGTAAGAGGATTTTCAGCAAGATACATTTGGTTTGCGACCACCACTACAGACCTGTAGAAAAGAATGGCCTTCTTAAAACAGCCTTTATCACTCCTTTGCGTTTGTTTGAATTTTATGAATGACATTTGGATTACGCCACGCCGCATAAGCCTTCCAAAGCTTTATCCACGATGTCACCCGTGACCTTGACTTCGCTTCTTCTTACCTCGATGATAATTTAGGAACCAATTAATCAAAACAAGAGCCACTCGAGCATCATCGAACTCTCTTCCAGCGCTTGATCCAATATGGTGTCACAAACAACCCGGCTGAGTGCGAACTCGGCAAATCATCGGTAGAATTCCTAGGCCACCTCGTTTCATCGTCTGGTATCGAAGTCCTCCCTGATAAGATTCAGGCAATCAAGGACTTCCCAGCTCCGACTTCGTCCAAGCACCTCCGTCGATTTGTGGTTTGGTCATCTACTATCGACGCTTTACTCCACGCTGCGCTTAACTCATACAGTCTCTGACTGACCTACTCAGAGGGAATGAAAAGTTCGCTTTCCCTGACACAGAACAGACAGCCTTCGCCGATCTCAAGGATGCTATCTCCAACATAGCCCTCCTCGCTCATTCCGAATCGACTGCACTGATGCCTCAGTTGTCGCGATAGGAGCAGTTCTCCAACCACACGTCGGTTGGCAATGGCAAACCCTTGGTTGATTCTCCAAAAGCTTGCAGCCAGCAGAACCCCGCTACAGCACGTTTGGCAGAGAACTGTACGCCATTTACCCAGCCATTCGTCACTTCCAGCACACACTCGAAGGCCGCACTTTCACGGTCTTCGCCTACAACTCAACCTCCGACAAATATTCACCACGAAAACAAGACACCGAGACATTGTCACGCACTTCACTGCTGACATACGTCATGCCTCAGCTGTCCACAATCCCGCCTCCGATGCTCTCTCACGCTTCAATCTCACTCTCCAGTCTTTACCTACCGTCGACCTTGCCGCCATGGCATCGGCTCAGGCTCAAGCTGAAGACCTACAACGCACTCTGCAACCCACTTCGCTGCATGTGCAACCTGCTCCTCTCCAAACCACGAAAAGAAGCATTCTTCGTGACACTTCTACAGGTTGTCCTAAACCCCTCGTGCCCGTCTCCTTCAGACGCAGTCTTTGACGCACTGCACTTAACCTTACATCCCGGTATCCGTGCATCTTGGAAACTGGTTACCGAATGTTTCGTTTGGCCACGCGTAAACTAAGATGTTCTTACCTGGGCTCGAGCCTGCCCACAATACCAGCGCTCCAAAATTCATCGTCACACCCGCAGTCCATTTGGTTTATCTCCAGCCCCGGACTCTCGGTTCTCGCATATGCACAGATTTACTATGTCCCTTGCCTCATTTACTCGGATCCTTATACATACTTACATGTGGCAACCGCTTCACAAGATGGCCAAAAGTGGTTCACGTAACAGACTGCACAGCCGAGACTGTTATCCGGGCCTTCATAGATCGTGGGGCATCGGACTACGGACGCCCATCCACCATTACAACTGACAGAGGAAGGCCTTTCAAATCTTCCCAATTCGATACGTTCTGCAGCTTTTTAGGCTGTCGCCGCATTCATACCACAGCGTATCACCCAGCATCCAACGGGTAAGTTGAACGCTTCCATAAACTGCTTAAAGTCTCGCTCTGCGCCTCCTCCGACTCTAGCTGGAGCGAAAACATTTCGCGCGTACTCTTAGGCATTCGCAGCGGCATCAAAGCTGATTTGCAATGTGCACCAGCATGGCTGGCTTACGACACAACGATAAAGTTGCCAAGAGGATTCGTTTCGTCTCTCGCATGGTCGAGTATGACTCCACCTAACTTTGCGTCTTCACTAGCTCAACGCATGCGTTCACTACGCCCGACTCCGCCCCGTGAGCAGACTAGAGATGTGCAAATGCACAGCCGACTCTCTACCTGCACTCACGTCTTCCTCCGCACCGACGCAGTGCGGCCCCCTTTCCAGCCCTATCAGAGTCCAGCAACGGAAGCCGAAACATTTCACTGTGAACCAAAATGGCCACCTAACAATGGTGTCCATCGACCTCCTCAAAGTGGCTTTCTTTGACGATTCACTTGCAAGCTGTCCTACTGCTATCACACAAACACTCGCAACTGCGGCGACTTCGCGAGCACTGGATATCCCGAAACCCTCCGTTCCCCTTGACGCCCAACCTACCGGTTTCAACTCCAGGCAACTGACGGACGCGGTAGACAGGTCAAACTACCGGCCCGTTTTTCGGATTTCGCAAACGTTTGCTACTTCCAGTTACACGCATGTTTCGTCTTTAGTGGTAATCGTGCGTCTTGTTCACAAACGTTTTGCAAAATCGACAAAAAACCAAAACATTTTGAAAACCTACAAAGCGTATTTGCTTTTATCACGCATGCTGCGTTCCCTCTCCGGAGTCAAGCTACTTCCCCGACCCTCGCCCACCCCTCTGAGTTCTACCTTCCAGAAACTCAACCGCCGGAACTGCCTGCCAAGGCAACCCTCGAATGACTCTTCAACCGGCTCAACACAACCCCTGAGTGACTCGCCAGCCGACGCAAGCCCCTTCCTGACCCAAGGAACAGTCAGTTACCCACGGCCGCAGACAGCCGCGAACGGGTTAGTCCCAAAACGCTTATCTAGATGTTGCCGACGAGGACGCCGAATTTCTTCGTGGGACGAGGATCGTGGACTGGAGTGCGGTGGGGGGTGTGGCACCGCCCAAGCGCACCGTCGGGTTTGCAGCGGAGTGAATGTTCTGTTGGCCTTTTTTCTGAACTAGCCCGTTCTTGCGCAGTCCGAACAGCCCGCCTCTAAATGCCCACCGATGATGCACTCTGGTCCACACGATCAACATAACTAATAAATAACAAAATCCTGGACCCAGCGAACTCTGCTACACACCCCAGCTTGGAACCCCTTGTTCAAGCCAAAGCAATCATTCGCACTCATTCTCACTTTCCGTTTTCCACCACTAACAGCTATATCGAAGGCTTCCATCCTTCAGGATTCTAGGGGAAGGCCCTTGTAGTAAACCGGAAAACACGTCCTTTTAGTATTTTGCAACATTGGATTTCACCGTTGTTTTAACCTTCAAAACGCCCACTTGTCTTACTGACGGCACATCCGTGGACACAAATCGTTTTGGTGAATACCTTGCTGCACCGTTTCTCGCTCCGATTAATTCGCTTCCCATTTTTTAGTCTGCACAATATTCCTTGGGTTCAGTCGCCTCTAACTTCCATACTGTCCCGTATTTGACACGGCTCTAATGTGTCATTGAGTACTAATTGGTATCTAAGGCGAAACCCAACAGTCTCGTCCGACCCGAAAGCGCAACATATTTTTCTTCACCTCAATGAGATAATACCAAACCCGTCGCATATTTATGCTGGTATCACCGACAATATGGTAAAAAAGCTAGACGTTGTCGGGCCCCCTGCATTAGGCACGACTCAGTGGCTCCAGGGAAAACTAACAGCCCGCATACTAGCACGACCATCAATAATCAAACTGATCGCCTATGTTACCTTAAGGATCGATGTTCAACACGGGAAACGAAGTGTGCGTCATCCCTGTATACGCAAACGATATGCACTGAAAGCCCACGTACAACCTGTTTGCGGTCAACGGTCTTCCGATAGATTCTTTCGGTCAACGCATAATGAACCTCTATGTTAATCTCCACAGAGGTTTTCACTGGAAGTTCACGGTTGTGTCAGTGCCTTTTGCTATTATCGGCATCGATTTTCTTCGCCACTTCGGATTACTTGTCGACGCAGGTCGCTGGAGACTTTTAAATAACCATACAAAATTAGGGGTTAACGGCGTACTTTCAGATGCCCCGATTGCACCATCTGACTACAGGCACCTCCTCTCCAAATACCCGTGACTGGTTCGACCGGCTGCAGAGCTTCCACCAGTCACGACAGAGGTCGCTCACCACAAAGTCACGAGCAGTCAACCAGCTAGTGTACGACCAAGACGGCTTGCTCCGGACAAACTAAGTGCAACACGAGCTGAATGCGACCACACGCTTCAGTTCGCTATCATCAAATCATCCAGCACTCCATGGGCGTCACCACTCCACATGGGGGACTGGCGTCCTTGCGGCAACTATTGAGCCCCAAAAGCCGTTACAATGCCAGATCGCTATCCGATCCCACACATCGTGGATCTCACCGTCAGTTTGGCATGTAAAAATGTTTTTTTTAGCAAAATCGACTTGGTACGCGCATAAAATCAAATCTCGGTAGCCGAAGCGGACATCGCTAAAACTGTCGAGATGAGTACCTTTGGTTTGTTCGAATTCCTGCGCATGCCGTTCGGTCGAAGATACGCTGCACAAACTTTTCAACGCTTCATCGATCAAGTTTATCATGGTTTAGACTTTTCCTACGCTTATCTCAACGACATTTTAATCACAAGTTGTTTAGGAGAAGAGCACTTGCGCCACCTTCGAACACGGTTTAATCTTTTATCTTAACACGGGGTGGTGATCAACGCAGAAAAGTGTTCGTGTGGTATCGACTCAGTAAACTTCCTCGGCCCTCGTATCTTCTCTGAAGGCGTCGTGCCACTGCAGTATAAAACCTAAGTTATCATCGACTACCCCGAGCTTCATTCTTTCAAACAGCTTAGGAGTTTTGATGGACTTATTAACATTTATCGACAAATCTTAGCAAACTGCGCGCCGCTAATACAACCCCTCACGGATCCCCTCCGACGGAAACAAAACATTTAGAATTTCCCGACGCAGCATGTGCTGCTTTTAGGTAGCTGAAAGAGGCTATCGCCAACATAGTTAATATAGGGCATCACGACGCAGCATCGCCACTGTCTCTCAGTACCGATGCCCCGAACGTGGCAGTCAGCGCTGTTTTGCAGCAACGACTAGATGACACGTGATAGCCCTTAGCGCTTTTCTTCAAACGACTACAACCTACCGAAGCTCGTTATAGCACGTCTAATGGCGAACTACTAGCCATATATCAAGCGATAGGCCACTTTCGACGCCTAGCAGAAGGCAGCAGGTTTGCAGTCTTCACTAACCATACGCCACTAATGTGCTATTCCCGCTGAGGCCAGCGCTACTATTGCACTGGCAGCCACGGACGCAGCACAACTCAGTGATCCTGAGTTTGATCTACTACGAGGCTCCCCATCACTGGACATCTGGCAAGTTCCGCTGACCTCATCTGATCGAACCATACTTTGCGATTTATCTCTGGGTGCGCCACGTCCAGTCGTCCCACACGCATTTCGACAGGTTGTGTTCAACATGTTGCACGGCTTGTCTCTCCAAGGCGTTCGTGCATCGATTAAACTCGTAAGCGCACAATTCGTTTGGTACAATATCATTCGGGACGTTCGTACCTGGCCAGCTGTTTGTCTTCCGTGTCAACGCGTAAAGGTTCAAAATGACACGAAAAGCACATTAGGTAAGTTTCCGACGCCAGACGCACCTTTTCACCACGCGCACATAGATCTCATTGGTCCTCCGCGACCTTCGTAGTGTTCCGTATACTTACTGACTTGTATCGACCGATTCACCAGGTGGCCAGAGGCTATTCCGATTCCAAAATGCTCCTCGAAAACAGTAGTAAAGGCATTCTTAGAGTGCTTAGTAGCTCAGTACGGTTGTCCCGCCATCATGACCACTGATATAAGGTAACATTTCTCGTCCACTTTTGCCATGTTGTTTAAGGATTTAGGCTGTCAGTAGGTCCAGACGACGGCGTATCGTCCGGCCGCTAACGGCATGCTAGAGTGTTTTCACTGCTAGTTGGAAAGAGCGCGACGTGTAGACAGAAAACTCCTCTGGTCCTCCTGGGCTTAAGCAACACCGTTAAGACCGAGTTCGACGCAACACCAGCGCAGCTAGTCTACGGCTGCACGCTGCGTTTGCCTGGCAAGTGATTGCACCAGCTCCGTCTACTTCATCTGTTGACTAGGGAATTTCCACTGGCTTATTGGCCCACCAGATGCTACGTCCCACCACTCCTAGATCGTAGATGACACTAGATTACGCGCCCAAGTTGTCTACGTGTTCACACCTCCTGCTCCGCGAAGTCTGTATTAGGCAGCCTGTTCAGTATCCGTATATAGGACTTTTCCAACTGCCACACCGTACGAGTAATACGTATACTATTGACCGCGGTGGCCAACACGAAATCGTCACTATCGATCCTCTAAGACCAGTCTTTATAAAGGAAACCACGTCGCCTACACCGATTAGACTTGTTTCTTGTGACGTTACAAATAATCCCACCAATTTTAAGCATCCTTATGTAGTAAAATCAGACCAAGATCCTGGTTTACAAACATCAGCCGTCCTGAGATCTTCCAAACCTAGCCTCCAAAGACCAACGCCGTGGTCGGGAGGTTCGTAAGCCCATTTGTTTTCCTGACTATGTACAATGTAAATACATTTTGATTTGCAAATACTGTATACGCTTACTCTAATCTTTTGGTGAATTACCTTATGAAAAACCCAAAACAATCAAAAGCTTTTGAAACCTAGAAATACCAAAAACCAAAGATCCAAAATAGCATCGCAAGCATCATACGAGATTTTTAATCGTTTTTGGCTTACTGTGTGCGTGGTTCTTTTCTAGTTATCACACATGAACCACGGCTGATCCTGACGGACGCCGCATTCGGGGATCGCCACAGTCAAGAAGAAGCCAAACTCGAAAACTGGACGTTCTTCGTGGGACAAGGGTCGTTTTGGCTCGGTGCAGGTTCCGGCGGGGGGAAAGACCACTGTCAAGCGCACCATTTCGCAGCAGGGGAGGTTAAGGTGCTGTCAGCCATTCGCTAGGTTAGCCAATTTTTTGAATCCCGACAAGCCCGCTCCAACGGCTCGCCTAATTGTAACCTGCTCTGTCATCAATAAACAATAAATAACAGACGGCACAGCGCACTCCGATTTCCGACCAACCCTCATCTGACAGGAACGCTCACTCGTTCTTACTCGGCACAAGTTTGCCATAGGAACCTCGATTCACCCAACATTTTCGACACCAAAGGCTTCCTATGTTCAGCATTCTAGGGGGAGCTCTGTAGCGCCAAAAAAGATAAAGACTATCTTTTATGTACAAGTTCATTACCGACCATTTGTACATTATTAATTGGCTTAATCTTTTTTACATCCGGCTCGACAATCTACTGCTCTGTAAGTAGTCGCGCTAGCGTTTGCTCCTGTCTCTCTTCATTCGTCTACGTTTTTTTATCCCGTCCAGTATATTCCGCTGTGTCGGACTTCATTTAATTTCTGATATCCGCACTCGATTCCACGAACCATACTGTACTAGTATTTACTAGCTCTACACATTCATCTAAACTCCTTGTAAGACAATGTGTCTCAATTACTTGCGTAGCCCTGAATTCAATTGCTGAAGTAATCATAGCCTTGCTGGCTGCATCAATTGAAGTGCACTTCTTACTGAACCGTATGTGGTGAAAACATTCAAGGAAGACACACAAGACGCCAAGAACGCGTCATTGTTCCTGGTGTTCCAGAGGGATTTTAAACCTATCTTCACACCAAGCTCAGACACATGAACGGGAACAAATCACAGCGTGCGTGAAGTCGTTTCTCTCGAAATGTCTTTTCCACTTCGTTGAAAAGGATTCCCGTTGTGTTTAATTAAAAAGGTTATGGTCCCAAGCTTTTGAAATTGTGTTATTATTTGAGCTAATGACAAGGCCTCCTAATGATTTAGGCTGAGCTTCGTACAGACTGTCGACAGAAATTCAGTTGAATGCGACAGGGACATACCCAGCACTCATTGGTAACCAAAAGGAGACCGTAGGCTTAGTGAAAATACCAGTTGTGCTATACATCGCAGCGATTGATCTAACTAATGTTACAACGTTTGGAGGGACACAGCAGGATATGGGCGACCATCAAAATTATCTGGATCCGAAACGTTTGGTGCCGCAAACTATCCGAACTCCAGTTCATAATTGTCGGACATAGAGCTAATGCCGTTACACGCGCTACGTGTCACGTGAATATTCTTGTTTCGTGCATTAGTCTATCAACTGACTAAGTTAAAATATCACGCAGAATTCAGCATGAGTTTGTTCAAATAATTTTTAAGAAATACCAAAGTAAAATGCAGCCAGAAAAGTCTCTAAACCTCCCGGGCCAGCAATAGGAGTAAAACGTTCCTTAACGATGAACTGTGTAGACATGTCAGCATCTTCAGTCACTGCTACTTTCGAAGCAGCTCACTTACCTGTCGGCTGCAACCCTCAGGAACGACGTCCGTCCATAACTGGAGACAGCTAGGGTGACCTTTAGTCCCTGAGGTTTGAGAGTGTGATTGTAGTCTTCTTAGTCTATCTAACTAATATAGCACAGGTAACAAACTTCCGTATGTGGGAAAAATCAAAGAATTGTAAAAAGAATCGGTTCCTAAGGAATTCAGGTGAAACAGGTGCACAGAACTTAAAAATCCGTTCAGCGCTGAAATCA
Source organism: Dicrocoelium dendriticum (assembly GCA_944474145.2). Taxonomy (NCBI): domain Eukaryota; kingdom Metazoa; phylum Platyhelminthes; class Trematoda; order Plagiorchiida; family Dicrocoeliidae; genus Dicrocoelium; species Dicrocoelium dendriticum. Next base: position 38,807,619 of record OX104070.1, on the reverse strand, counting down.
CACGCACACAGCAGTTGCGCAGCTTAATCACTACATAGGCAGAGCCGATCACGTGTACTCGGTAGCAGTCATAGACAGGCTGGTGAATAGTCAATGCATAATATAGCAAGGGTTGACACGGTGGACTGGATGTCGGACATAGCTAGCCAGAGCAAAGCCAGACAGTCAAGGGCAAGCCTCGCGCTCATGCGAGAAAGATGAGTCACTGCATACGCGCCGGGATTCGGCTGCTAACTCAGGCACATGAACATCCAAGTAAATCCAATGAAAGCGCAAATAGGAAGTACGAGTAGGTGCCTGTCCACTAAAGAAGCATTGACACTTTATGCTATTTTTACGCCCCCGAACCAAATGATGCAAAACTTTCGGGAACGCTATGATCTTGACGTTATTTTCGGGGGAAGTTATTGATAGATTCGTCGACGTGAGTGAGCAGAAGTTAAGGCTAAGGCAAAATAGCCCTGTTGGAAAGAGAGATGATTAAAAGAATTGACCTATACGAATCAGTTTTGTTGGTGAAGCTAGTCCGAATTTGCCGTTATCCAGCATCGACAGTCAACAGAGGTTAAAATCCAGAATGGCCGAGATACGGACCTAGAGATGCTCAAAGGTACTATCATTTGACAAAAATGGCGTACCCTGCAGGCGCAAATGGCCGTTAGCCACCGAAAAGAGTCCGGATGACATGAATTCCTGGTGGTCATGAATGACCACCAGCAGTCTCATTTGGGCGGTCAGCAAAAAATTGGCTGAAATCATGCCCCACTTCACGGATAGCCAATATTTAACGTTTCGAAGGCAGTTCTACGACCGCTAGAAGGTTGCGCAGGTACACACTCTCAGACGCCCTAAATTCTTACCAGGTACATAAGTAGAAAGCTCAGAAACCACATACGCTACTATCGCATCGCATCCCGCTAATTCTTCAACGTGCATTCCACACTCACCACTGTTAGCACGAAGGAGTACGTGAAGGACGAAAATATGTGTCCCCTTGACCTAAAGTTCGGGCTTTCTGCATTCGTTATGCCGACCTATCACGCAAACTACCCACAGTTTTACGTCGTTATAAAATGAAGCAACATTGCCCCGTCACCCGTTTAGATCAGAAGATCGAAACGGTAAGACAATTGTAATAAAAATCCACTAATAAGCGCATTTGTACTCGGCCGCGGGTTACACGCGATTGCTCCGCTGCATCCAACAGTGAATCTTATCGGCGATCAGGCTTTCAATGCATCCGGCAGAATTTTTTGCATCACAGTGTCTGAAACGGATATTGTTTTATACAATTGAACAGCTGACCAATAATGGTACGGGGCAAGGGCTTATCGTAACTGTGGTGCTTTGCCTGAGCTCCTCACTAGTTCACATTACTTGCAAGCGCGTTTATCATTGACGCTTGCAGCATCTTTCCGGAGAAGTCCGTCAAGGACTTTCCGATCAGTTGCCCGAAATAGGCCCTGCGACCTGTTATATGAATTTGTTTTTTATAAAGTTCCCCACCCGCATTTTCAGCGTAATTAGCTTCTCGACTGTGCCCAGCGGAAGAGGCACAGGACTGATGGTCGCTGTTTTGTCACTGACCGTTTGGCGATTCTTGGCATGTAAACATTGGCGCATACAAACGAACTCATGCATCGGATGGTCGAGACGGGCTGTAGAGGACAACTAAGTGTTATATATTACAACTTACTACAGCCCTCTTTACTAGAGTAATTGCCCGTGTCAGACAATTCCTCTGGGACAATGGATGTTTGACAGCAACGGTCATAGTTATGACAACATGCCGTGGAAAAGTTATTACCTTCAAATCCCTGTTTGTCTGTGTTATTCACTTTCTTTGTTTTCCTGCTGCGAATATTCCAACTCCAACCTGGGTGGGGGAGGTGAATACTCTATGTGTGGTGGATTGAAGGTAGATACTACTGAACCGGATATAAGTAGTGTGATGCAAGCTGACACACCAACAGCGAGCCTTGCCGACTTCCCCAAAGTTGAAGATGACCTCAGGATTCCAGTTCCATGTGCACGAGGAGTAAACACAGAGACGAGCACCAGTTGGGAAACACTCTATGGAAATCACGGATGAGCGGAGCGAATGCCTCCAAAGTAACTGTATGGAAATCACGCAGATGAGCGGACGCATCCAATGTATGAACGAACACACCTAGTATAAGCGACTTTAGTAATAAACGATTACCGCCTGCCACGGGTTCTTACATTTGGTGCCGTGACCTCAAAACCCATGAAGATCCCCTGGCCGGAGCCATTTGAAGACGGGGATGTGAAGGTGTTTTTGGAGGATTTCGAGGAGGTGGCAGATGCGGTAGGACTGAAGACGGACCGGGCGAAGATGGTGGCCCTGCGGAGTCTCCTCAAGGGCAGGGCGAAGGCGGTTCTGGAGGCGGCGCGAAGAGGTCCGGTCAAGTTGGAGTGGACCGCCGCGAAGGAAGCGTTACTCTCTGGCCTGGACAGGCCAGCGGACCGGCAGGAGGCGATTCGACGGTTCAAGGCGTCGCGGCTTGGTGCGGGGACGGATCCCCTCGTGTTTGCGGTGCACCTCAGGAGCTTGTTGGACCGCGCCTTGCCGGGGTTGGATGGGCCGTCAAGGACGCAGTTGCTGGTGGATCAGTTTTTGGCCGGCCTCCCCCAGCCAACCGCGGAGCGCGTTCGGATTGCAAATGCCACTCGGAAGATGCAATTGGAGGAGCTGGCGCAAGTTACTCGAGACCTGGGCGACGCACCACTAGCTGCTCTGAAGGAAGAGCCACGTGAAAATGTGGAACGGATGGACAGATTGGAACGGATGATGGAGCAGCTTACGGAAGACATCAATGGGCTTCGCGTTCAGCGTTATCGGGTGCACACAAAGGGATGTTGCTTCATCTGCGGGAAGCCAGGGCACTGGAAAAGAGAATGTCCGCAGAGGCGTGGTGTTACTCGGGTGTCTAATAAACGTGTGCAACCTTATTTTTCTTTCCGAATCAAAGATTGTGTACTTGGGGCGTTGAGCAGGAGTGCGGTTGAAGCAATGGTGGAAGTAGACGGAACGATGGAAAGGTGTCTGATCGATAAGGGTGCCGCGGTGTCACTAATCAACCATCGACAAGGTGAAAAGCTGCAGTCGTGCTGCACGATCGTAAGAGCGGTTGGTGGTCATTCAGTGGGAATTGATGGTATAGCCGAACACACCGTAGGAATCGGGGGACGAAAGCGAACACACTCCTTTCTCGTTTCACCAGATGCGAAACAAACCATATTGGGAGCAGATTTCCTGGAGCTCAATAAAGCTGTCATTGATCTAAAGCGTGGGAAGTTGCTAATGGGATGCGGGTCGCTACCACTCATTAATCGTGGAGAAATGCGATCTTCGCAGTCGGTCGTGGCTGTGTTACATTTGAGCCCATCATTGCAGTCGCTGATTAACAAATACCAACCCTTGTTTACGGATGACAGCAGCCAATATGGGTTTTGCGATTGGATCGAGCATACCATCCCGCTAACTCGCCAACCGTATCGGCCCCATGGACCTCGAAGGATACCAATCCACCTGGAGGCTGAAGTGAACAGGCAAGTGCAGGAAATGCTGGACGCGGGCGTGATTGAGGAGGCACATAGCCCGTACAACTCTCCTGTGGTCTTAGTGAAGAAGCCGAATGGGAAGTACCGATTCTGTGTCGACTTCCGAAGACTGAATGAAATTTCCTTGACTCGTTTCGTTCCAGTTCCATCAGTTGCTGATATTTTTGATCGGCTGCAGCAGTCGAGGATATTCACGGTCCTGGACTTGAGATCAGGATACTGGCAACTGGCAATAAAAGAGGAATATCGAGTTTCAGATTGGTTCGAAAGTGAAGTACAGGGACCATCAACGCTATCCCACTTGCGGCCCTGGGGAGAGGAAACTCCTAGCGAAGTGGAAAGGACCGTACGAGGTAATCGACCGGCGAGGCCCAGTGTATACAATCGCTCGGCAAGGTGAATCGCGGAGGGTGAATGCCAGCGAGCTGAGGAAGTGGTACGAATTGGAGGAGGAAACACCCTCGTACAGGGAACATCCCCGGCGGTCAGAAAGACTCCGACGGAAGGCAGCTGACGCGAATCCTTTGGAGGAGGAGGAGTGTGGTGGATTGAAGGTAGATACTACTGAACCGGATATAAGTAGCGTGATGCAAGCTGACACACCAACAGCGAGCCTTGCCGACTTCCCCAAAGTTGAAGATGACCTCAGGATTCCAGTTCCATGTGCACGAGGAGTAAACACAGAGACGAGCACCAGTTGGGAAACACTCTATGGAAATCACGGATGAGCGGAGCGAATGCCTCCAAAGTAACTGTATGGAAATCACGCAGATGAGCGGACGCATCCAATGTATGAACGAACACACCTAGTATAAGCGACTTTAGTAATGAACAATTACCGCCTGCCACGGGTTCTTACATTTGGTGCCGTGACCTCAAAACCCATGAAGATCCCCTGGCCGGAGCCATTTGAAGACGGGGATGTGAAGGTGTTTTTGGAGGATTTCGAGGAGGTGGCAGATGCGGTAGGACTGAAGACGGACCGGGCGAAGATGGTGGCCCTGCGGAGTCTCCTCAAGGGCAGGGCGAAGGCGGTTCTGGAGGCGGCGCGAAGAGGTCCGGTCAAGTTGGAGTGGACCGCCGCGAAGGAAGCGTTACTCTCTGGCCTGGACACGCCAGCGGACCGCCAGGAGGCGATGCGACGGTTCAAGGCGTCGCGGCTTGGTGCGGGGACGGATCCCCTCGTGTTTGCGGTGCACCTCAGGAGCTTGTTGGACCGCGCCTTGCCGGGGTTGGATGGGCCGTCAAGGACGCAGTTGCTGGTGGATCAGTTTTTGGCCGGCCTCCCCCAGCCAACCGCGGAGCGCGTTCGGATTGCAAATGCCACTCGGAAGATGCAATTGGAGGAGCTGGCGCAAGTTACTCGAGACCTGGGCGACGCACCACTAGCTGCTCTGAAGGAAGAGCCACGTGAAAATGTGGAACGGATGGACAAATTGGAACGGATGATGGAGCAGCTTACGGAAGACATCAATGGGCTTCGCGTTCAGCGTTATCGGGTGCACACAAAGGGATGTTGCTTCATCTGCGGGAAGCCGGGGCACTGGAAAAGAGAATGTCCGCAGAGGCGTGGTGTTACTCGGGTGTCTAATAAACGTGTGCAACCTTATTTTTCTTTCCGAATCAAAGATTGTGTACTTGGGGCGTTGAGCAGGAGTGCGGTTGAAGCAATGGTGGAAGTAGACGGAACGATGGAAAGGTGTCTGATCGATACGGGTGCCGCGGTGTCACTAATCAACCATCGACAAGGTGAAAAGCTGCAGTCGTGCTGCACGATCGTAAGAGCGGTTGGTGGTCATTCAGTGGGAATTGATGGTATAGCCGAACACACCGTAGGAATCGGGGGACGAAAGCGAACACACTCCTTTCTCGTTTCACCAGATGCGAAACAAACCATATTGGGAGCAGATTTCCTGGAGCTCAATAAAGCTGTCATTGATCTAAAGCGTGGGAAGTTGCTAATGGGATGCGGGTCGCTACCACTCATTAATCGTGGAGAAATGCGATCTTCGCAGTCGGTCGTGGCTGTGTTACATTTGAGCCCATCATTGCAGTCGCTGATTAACAAATACCAACCCTTGTTTACGGATGACAGCAGCCAATATGGGTTTTGCGATTGGATCGAGCATACCATCCCGCTAACTCGCCAACCGTATCGGCCCCATGGACCTCGAAGGATACCAATCCACCTGGAGGCTGAAGTGAACAGGCAAGTGCAAGAAATGCTGGACGCGGGCGTGATTGAGGAGGCACATAGCCCGTACAACTCTCCTGTGGTCTTAGTGAAGAAGCCGAATGGGAAGTACCGATTCTGTGTCGACTTCCGAAGACTGAATGAAATTTCCTTGACTCGTTTCGTTCCAGTTCCATCAGTTGCTGATATTTTTGATCGGCTGCAGCAGTCGAGGATATTCACGGTCCTGGACTTGAGATCAGGATACTGGCAACTGGCAATAAAAGAGGAATATCGAGTTTCAGATTGGTTCGAAAGTGAAGTACAGGGACCATCAACGCTATCCCACTTGCGGCCCAGGGGAGAGGAAACTCCTAGCGAAGTGGAAAGGACCGTACGAGGTAATCGACCGGCGAGGCCCAGTGTATACAATCGCTCGGCAAGGTGAATCGCGGAGGGTGAATGCCAGCGAGCTGAGGAAGTGGTACGAATTGGAGGAGGAAACACCCTCGTACAGGGAACATCCCCGGCGGTCAGAAAGACTCCGACGGAAGGCAGCTGACGCGAATCCTTTGGAGGGGGAGGAGTGTGGTGGATTGAAGGTAGATACTACTGAACCGGATATAAGTAGTGTGATGCAAGCTGACACACCAACAGCGAGCCTTGCCGACTTCCCCAAAGTTGAAGATGACCTCAGGATTCCAATTCCATGTGCACGAGGAGTAAACACAGAGACGAGCACCAGTTGGGAAACACTCTATGGAAATCACGGATGAGCGGAGCGCATGCCTCCAAAGTAACTGTATGGAAATCACGCAGATGAGCGGACGCATCCAATGTATGAACGAACACACCTAGTATAAGCCACTTTAGTAATAAACAATTACCGCCTGCCACGGGTTCTTACATATGTCCACGCTGTGCGTGGCAGTGGGACTAGACTGCCTAATATGAGTTTCGTAGTCTGGGAAACGGACAGGATTAGTGAAAATGGAGTCAGCTGAATAGATGTCTAGGTCTTGATTTTATCGCCACGCTCCATATAGCAAGTAGCGTCGCTAGAAGGTAGCACCAGCAGTCTCTTCAAGACAACCTCTAGCCGTTTTGCTTCAGCGTTGTCATCTACAAAGTGGCTAAGTTGTAAGATGGCATAGATGTACCAGTAGCTAAGCAAAGTCCGCACTTTGTACAGGGGTGTTGACTTTGGCAGTGGACTTGTTCATTACCAATGCCAATACTTGCCTTGAAGGCAACTTAGGCTAGCGAACTTGCGCCTCTCTTACCATCCAGGTGAAATGTGCCATCACGACGCTAGAATCTTGAAACCCAATGACGCGACACATCTAAAAGTGTGATTACATTACTGGTCACATAAATGTAAAACTGAAGGCAAGATTGAAAACGCAGTAACCGGAGGTGTTTATTTTGTAGTAGTGTCGAAAATCACATTGGTTTTCTTTTCTCGCGGACAGAACGCCAAAGGACCAGCTACAACAAAGTTCGACACTGATGTATAAAACGCGATCTCAAAGTTTCACCACATTTAACGCAGATCTGAATCACAACTATCATGCATTGATGCAAACTTTCGTATTACCTTCACGGGAGCAATTCTCCTACATGCGGCAAAGGTTGAAGCAAATGCATCAAATTTCCTTCGGAAGTGATGATGATAGTTCTCAAGCTTCAGGTACTACAGAAAAAGTAAATCCTATTTAAACTTACTGAAAGGTTGTCCATGCCGATTATGTGACAAATATACATTTCCCGTCCACAGTTTTTACAAGCGCTTCACTGACATGCGTGTTTTCCCTGCGTGAACGGAAAAGCATTCGCATCCAATTATTACGGAGTATCGGCGTTTCGACGTATGAGCCGTAATACAGCATTTGGCATAAGATGACAGAGAAGAGACGAATGGCAACGCACGTGGTCAACATATAGACCATGCTATACAGTGGCTAATACATGCGCCTTTCATTAGGATGTCGGATGCTGTTGTTTCCAGGAATCAGACGTGGCATCACGCTCGTGTATTCAGTAAGGTAGCGTCGGATATAGCATTCGACGGTTTAGAGCGTACGTTCGCTACTCATCCATACACCGGGGCTCATGAATAATGCATTATCTGATAAGAATTAATAGCTAGCAGTACTCGTTCACCATGCCAAGTACTAATGACCGCACATCTGCGTATGAACGAGGATCAGCAGCCTCTATGATGTATACGGATTCTGTAAACGGTAATCAAAAGTGTAGTGTACGTACAATCCGAGAGTAACATCGAAAAGTGGAAGCATAATGATACAGAAAGTAGAAACACATACCAGGTGCGACGTCAGCTGGAACATCTTCAACGTCAACTATGCAATATGATTGAGAGACCCCTGATAAGATTGTCACTGGCATGGTTTGAGCACGCCTACGATAATGGCTTGAAACGCTGGCCAATCAAACGGATTTGCGTTGACGTGATGACGTTAGCTGCCCAGGGGTACGCTCTGGTAAGACGGAAACTTGAGGAAGCGTGAGAACGGTCCTAGCCGCACGTATTCGGGTAGATGCTAAGCCCTCGCAACGGACGAGGCTACGCACACGAGGGGGTTACGGCAGACGCTTGCTGGTGGCTCAGACGCGAACGTTGCCGGGCTATCGACTTACACAAAACCACGTGACTCAACCTACACCCGACTAACGACGAAGAGGAAGAAAGGCAAGTGGTCATCTGAAGGCTCCTTTGCGACCAACAAAGGGCAAATCACAACCAACGTTATGGGTCATTAAGTTAGGGAAATAGCTACCACGACGGGGTGTTAGTTTGTAAAAGAACATTGTCAACAGGTGCGCAGTTGTGTCACGTCTCGGAGCGGTTGAATACTGCTACGTTGTGGGGAGGGACTGGACCCCCTTTCCACAGTCATTACGCCGGAGTTTGTGGCGCCATTTTTGCGGGGATCTTTTACGGGCCCGCAAAAGGTAGAAAACGGTGCTCCCATATATTGGCAGCGCAAGACACTTGCAAGAGACGTGGGTTTGTGAAATCCACTTCACGAAGTGCAGACACACGACCGGGAGCGAAGGTACTACATCCGCGAAGTACCTTCTCTAGCCAATGTTACTGCTAAATGTTTTATACGGTTTCCTTTATCGCTTAAATACAAAAGCTGTGGTCCAACAGTTTTGAAACTGGTGCTACACTACGAGGGAATGACACAAATGTATTGGATAACTGGTTGTAGATTCAAGCTATTGACCTTCGTAAGGTACAGCGCAGAATCCCAGCACTGATTGCGACTGACAGGTGCACGCGGTGTGCAATGGAAGCAACCGATCTCTTATGGTTTCATTACCAAGTCGTTCCGGAGGGTAACGAGTCCAAATATTATCCTCTTTTCTGTTACTCCACCGTCAGTTTTACCCAGCATCATCCACAGTGCAGAAACTGGGCTGACGCTACTGTTATTGCTGTGTACCAACATTTCTCCTGTGGTCAATGCCATGCGATCGAAGACTCTGTAAGCAGTAGGCAGAGATCTAGCGGAGCTACTGGTCATTGTCTATCAGCGCTATCTAGAGGAGAAGAAAAATATACTAGTATGGAAGCGATGGGTCCTCAATCTTATGCCCAAGGAAGTTGGGTGTCCTGATTCTACCGATTAACGTCCTATAAGGCTGTTTTCTATGCTTTCGGAATTTGTGGAATCTAACATTGCAGATGCGCTGATGCAATAGCTGGAAAACCACAGCATACTGGGCTCGGAACGACATGGCTTCCGCCAAAGCGCGCAGGTGTTAATAAGTTACTAATGGCATACAACGGCTAGACTTGAACAAAGGATGATGGAGCTGAAGCCGAGATCATCTGTCTCGACTTCGCAAAAGCATTTGATCACCTATACTACCGAATTCGCCCTCATAGACTTCAGAAGTACGGCAATATAGTCCCAATCCAGCTTTCAATTGGCAATTTTCTACAAGAACATCAGATGGAAGTGAAAGGCCGGGAACTCAGTCCGAGGCAACTAATGTGGAGTGCGGTGTATCACAAAGCTCGGTGCTTAGACCTCTTCTCTACTTCGTTTTGTTAAATGAGCTAGCAGTAGCCATCGCTTCTGCTTTCCTTTTCTTCGCAGATGATATTATAGCGCGACGGTCGTGCAGTATATAACAGGAACTCAGATTTGAAAAGCCAGCTAAATACGTGCAGCAGAACACAGAGAAATAATTTAGAAAATGTTTATTGGAAGGTTGCTAAGTTCTAGGGCTAAAAATAAGATCGAGAGATATTCAACTAGGGAGTATGTGGTAAGGTGCTGAGTGCGATGTGCAGTCAAGGTTCGCTTTCGAATTCCGTGACAAAAGTCTGGATGTTGTCGGTGTGTCTCACACAAACCCATATATCATTCGGACATGCAAACCACTTACTTCCATAATAGATAATAAAACTATGATTTCATAGTATGTAAGTTGATTTACACAACAAACGGGGGAATCTCCAGCTCACTACAATATCAAGATACGACAAGCGATCAGAGAACCGGACGACACGAAGGGCTCGGTTACGATGTTGGTCCGATTTAGAACCGCTCAGTTCAGAATACCCTGCCATTCAATGTAGAGAAATTTCGTTTTTCGGCTACTATGCTGATTTTACGGCGTCCGTGTCTGGATTTGCCTATCACTGTGATCTCCATGGGGAGAGCCACAGGACGCCTGCGCCTACAGAGGGCCATTGGTGGCTTGGGCTGGGCCACCCACAGTTCTACCCACACACCCCATATCCGGTGTAAACCCGAAGGAATAAGACCGGGAGGCATGTGGATGGGAGCCACGTTCATCAACGGAGCAAGCCCACCCTCCTTCAACAAGCAGTACAGAAGCATTCCGGCCTAATTGGGCAATTATGAACACCAGGCGTACACGAGGCGGTGGCTGGACTGTAACCCGTTCCACACAGGAGGGAACCAGTCTTTGAGTCTGGCACCGTCACGAGGACGGTGCTCCCCGTCCCATCCAGCAACAAACAACTGTCTCCTGGAGCCAGTATGGATGAGGTAGGCACCTTGTCAACAATCGCCTCAGGCTCAGCAACACCGTGGAGCTGAAGTTACATCTAGTTCTGAAATGCAAGGATACACCTCACGCAGACGAACGAACCACATATGCCGCCTTATCGGCCTGGATTAGTCAGTCGAATGGGAGCGTACGCATCGTGCTTCTATTCCGCGTGCAATAGTGCCTTCTCCTGCACTTGAGCAACCGCCCGTTTGAGCAATCCACGGAAGTCGCATCGATCAAATTTGCCTTGGATTCGAAACACTTATAATCAACGTGTGTTCGTCATAAACGCACGTTCTTCCTGTTTTGGTAATGTTCTTTTCCGTTTGCCCAAGTGCCGCTTCCTTGCAATAAGTGGGCTGTACACATATATACATAGATTGGCGTCATCCGTGTCCAATGGCACTTCGAATACAACATATGCACATGCATTTATCCAAACTTCAGTGTGAGCAGCTGTCACAAGCTGGAGAGAGACACATTAGACATCATCATCAATGGTACGACAAACGTGTATGGGTTTCGTTTGGAGGTCAGGCTAACAAGCACTTTTGCAGGCATGAGAATAAGTACCCAAAGCGAACTGTTCATGTTTTCTTTAGCATTTAGACGTGACAGCCTTAACTTCTGGGCATCCATATTTGAAGGAACCTGCTATGGGAATAGTGAATCAACTGCCAGGTAGAATGAGAAATAAACAAGTGGTACACTTAAGTGTTGCCGTCTATATGTACAGTCTGTTTTGCGTAGCTGATGTGGGAGATCGCACAGCATGTTAATGAGATGCAGTGTCCACTACTGGCTCTCCGTATCACCGCCCGTTCCGGTCATCTGCTGCCCGAGGTACGTGCAGATTCTCAAAGAACAATTGATGCGCAACCTTTGATATTGACAGATGACATCAAATAAGTTCCACTGCTCGGTGCCAAACATGCGACTTTCCAAACAGTGTTCGCATTGTTTTGCAAATGTCCACATATTCAACCGTTTGTACATACCGATGTGTACTCCGCTGTGGTCATAAACTATTTGGTAGCGATCTGCATCCTGCTTCTCGGGTGCAGCCATTCGGTGCTTCTAAAATGATTGTCGCTATGCGCCGATGTCTTTCCGATGTAAAATACTAAGACGCTGAGATATCATTCCCGTTGGGTTTAACATTTTACTTCGTCTATCCAACGGATTGGCGATGTGCAATGCAACTTCTGATAGGCGTCTCTGTGGTTCCGCATTCCATGCCCACAGGGATTTGGTGATTGTCCCTAGACTCATTACTTCAGGATAGTGTGTTGGTCGGCTTACACTTTTGTCCTTCATTATCATAGAACCAAGAAGGTTCTAACGTTTCGCGGTGCTAGGGACTCTCTTTGAATAACTAACTTTTTTATTCAAGGCTATGCGAGGCACGCTTTTAAAGATATTATAATAGTAATAGTACAACAATTGATAAAGTGATGTGCAATAGTATGTATTGATTTGTCTATATGTGGATTCAAAAATATCTGAAGTTATATATGCAAGTGCGTTACTGGTGTTTTTAAATGTTCCTATTCTATTGACTGCTTTTGATCGCATCGCCGCTGTCTAAAGGAATGGTTGAGGTCGGTGGATTTGTTGACTGTCCGAGTAAGCACACGATACGGGACGCTCGTTAAGTGGAAGCTTGTTTCCTCCTTGGATACTGTCCCGTCCTGCAGGCTTATTGGATTACTGCCTTTTCGTGAGATAATCGGTGGTGCATACCGTGATTCCTCAATGGCTCAGCTTAATAAATAAAAAATAAACAAACAGTATATTCTTCTGTGTTGCGCGGCACAGTCCAACTGGATGACTAATCAAGCTATACAACAAGATCGCATAAAATAGTTAATTGTGCTTGTTTTGTTAAACGAATCCCAGATGGGTTTTTGGAGTGCTTGGCAGTCTTAATGTATCAGAGTGATTAAGATAATGGGAACAATGACAAATGCAGAGTTAGCCGAGAGTTCACAAAGTAATACGGCCAATCATGGTACCCAAGGGAATTGCTTCCATGCAGGGTATTCTCTCCATAGGTTTCTCCCGCAATTCCATGTCCCAACTGGCTGAGTGCGGTATGTCACAATAGGATGTGAACTATCATCTGTTTAATAAACGTTTTTTAAACTATCAGTAAGAACACATCTGGCACAAATATACCATGCACCGTTAACCTATTGGATATCTATTCTCTGATTTCCCAAATGACCGAGCTTTACAATGACGTGCTGAAGCTCAAACTGATTTTCAACACAATAGAACCATTTACTGATAGATTGGCAGTCATAGCGATTATGATTCACTTAAATGGCTGTATGGAGGTTAAGCAAGCGGAGTTGGCTGTTAGATTCCTCAACACGATTTGCACCGAGGTGCTGATTCGGCTAAAATGGCTTAATAAGGTAGTGGTGTATAGGTTTCAGACCACCCGAAACTGCACACCATTCGCAAAATACTGATGAAAGTGTGTGGTTTGGAACACGACCTTCTGAGTTGTACAAGGCTGAGAAAATGGGTTACGAAAAACCAATGCCCTCCTTTAGTCAAGTTCCATACTGAGAACTCGGCCCTTAAGTTTCTCACCTATCGAAGCGGATTTAGAACCCGCACGCCTTTCGTTGACTTAAAGTTAGTACCAGCATGAACGGCTTTGCAACGCTGTTACGATAGTCTATGAGAGAGCTACGCACAGATCAGACGTGTTCAGGTGAATTGTGACAATTATCCGGCGCCTGTGAACCAAAGCGGCTCACCTACTGTGGATCTTAACATTTCGTCTGATATGGATACTAGATTGCTTGATTCATTGGAAGAATCTGCAAACCCTGGGACCAGTACCATCCATGTTGCCGTCTTATCCACGGATCCAATCAGCCAACCTGAGAACAATGTTTGAAAAGCCGCAGTTAATACTAAGCGTTCAGCTGCTGATACAACTCGACCAGCTATACCCGAAGGGACAATGGTTGACGAAACTCTGAGGCAAACTTTAAATAGCCCAGTTAACTCGAACATGTTAGGAACAATCTACGAGGATGGAAGCGAACCCAGCACAACCCACACTCAGAGAACAGAGCCGCTGGCGTCTCGAGCCTAATACCCCGTGTGTGGATCACACCACTGAGTTCACCTGAGCCGCTGGGGTCACCGACACCAACTTTGAAAATAGGAAAAGCGGAGGCCATAGCACCACATAACGCTGCGTGCGGGAATGAATTGTGTAGTGCACTAGTGTTCAAGGTTCCAGGCTATATATTGTTGGACGCATCTAGGCGTGCAACCATTACGGTCAATCGCATTGCACAGAATGCACTAACCAAGCGTGTAACCAAATTTGCGGCTTCCATCAAACTAAATGCAAAGGATGAGGCAGAATTGCGTGCTCGCATAAATAACCGTGAACAACTTCGCAATGCAACAATGCTGAGCCAGCTTACTTTCGGGCCGCTGAAAAGAAGCATAAGTTGGACTGCGACAAACCCTAACAAAACAGGCTTTAATCAACGAGAGCCCAGTTCATCCGTCAAAGCGCGACGAGAGATATAACCTCTTAGACAGCATCGTGTCTAAAACTACGAAGGCTGCTAGTGCTAAACAGGCTTGCAGAGGGAACACACTTAGACACTCACCTGGGATGGGCATGTCGCCTACATCTACCTTAACTATATAAAGATCCGTAGACAAGCGGTCGCTGCAAGCTGGTTGGGACAATGTGGAGTTCAGCGAACTTGCGGTTAATGTTCCGGATAGCATATCGACAGGCAAGTTTAAGAGTACAATCGTTAAAGTTAACGGTATTGCGGAAAACTCGATACAAGTTGAGAGGACGGCTACAGGGCTCAGCAAATTCCCAACCCCAGTCGAACTGTGAACAGAAGATACTAGGATCTTGCTGTATAATATTGAATTGTGAACAACTCCGCATAGATACTAAGTTAAGGCATTTGTATTCCGGCCTACCAAGACGGACTCTACCGGATCCTACCCTAGCTGGTAGGGAAACGACACCGCGTACCACCACCGCAAACCATTCACCAACGGCGAGCACTACATTTGGCAAGCTACACAGCTCCGCGCAAGTTCACGCGCATCCAGGCTGCTGCGCAACTGCTACATTCTGCAGACTTATGCAACCGGTCCAGATACATAGGCCAAATAATCCACTGCTTCCTATCCCTCAACCTGCGAATTTTTTATACCAGGTGGGTATGAGCTGCGACATGTTCATTCCGGCACCAAACACCTCGTCGTCTAATTGGCCCCTACAATCTCATCTTACTCACTTCCTACAACTACTGCAGATAGCGAAGTAGCTAGCAACGGCTTCATTTCGTCATCCGTAAAGCTGGTAGACCCCAGGAGTTCTTTCGTACTCTTACCTATAAATGCTAGGTCCATAAACAATACAATGCATAAACTGCGTCCTCTGTCTGTCTTTGCCGATCCTGATGAACAGGGACAAGCTCATTCAGTCGCCCAACAAATCGTTAATAAGCAACCCGCCCCTAAGGCTGCTCACCCAGTTCCTGCATCTTTTCCAGATGGCTCAGTAGCAATGTGTGACTTATTCGAGTCTTCTGTAAAACTAGGAGACCCAGAGAGTTCCTTCTCTTTCAAACTTATCAATGCCCGGTCACTTGGTTATAAGATATATGTTCTACGTCCATTGGCCGTTCTTATTGCACCGGACGCAATTTTTGTCACTGAAACTTGGTTCACACCATGCAATGTTGATGATACCCACACACTTCCTGGATATCGGCTGTATA
This sequence comes from Dicrocoelium dendriticum, assembly GCA_944474145.2. Taxonomy (NCBI): domain Eukaryota; kingdom Metazoa; phylum Platyhelminthes; class Trematoda; order Plagiorchiida; family Dicrocoeliidae; genus Dicrocoelium; species Dicrocoelium dendriticum. Next base: position 38,792,016 of record OX104070.1, on the reverse strand, counting down.
TGCAACCTCGAATACAAACAAGGTGGTGGAAGTGCTATCTACCTAAAACAAATTCCCAGCAAGACCGGAAATCATTACACTGCAGAGACCATAGACACGGTATGGATAACATCTGAGATCTTGGGATCCACCGTATTATTTGGAGGCGTTTATAGAGCCCCTGACGCAACAAAAGTAGGCGATAAAGCACTCGTGGCAACTTTCGAGCATGCATCAAGCTATCCTTGTGAATACAAACTTGTCTCACGTGATTTCAACTTGACTGGATTGGAAGGGTTTCTACCCGCCGCTCCTATGAAGTATGCTAGTTTACTAGCTTGCATAAACCTGGGCGCTTGGGCGACAGGTTTCTTCTTCTACCAAGGGAAATCAAATATTGAACTTGAGATTTGCTATATGCATCCCAAACTGAGAGTATCAGTAGGACAGGATTTTCATGAAAGCGATCATAATGTAGTACACTGCTCGTTGTACATAAAAGGTTCCGTCACTAATCCTGCTCGACCAGATGCAACGTAGCTTCACCGGAAAGTGAATGCCATAAATTAGGCTGCCTTTGACATACTTATTGGGTCGAGAACTTGGGATGACTTGTTTTTACTGACTCCCCAGGGCAATCTTTAATAAAAAGCTAACTTTATGTCTGGACTGTATGCCTCCCCTTTCCCGTTTAACATGAAGCACACCAAGAAACACCACCCAAGTAAGGTTGCTCACTAGCAAGTGGCAGCTCCGTCGCTCCTACTGTAGGACGTAAAACTGCCTACGCCATGAGGGCAAATAGGATCGCCATTGCGTCATCAGTCAGATTTGCGCGAACATACCCGTCAAGGACGGACAGTCAAGAATAGTGTTAATAGAGCCAAGCAACTCAGCTGGCTTCTGCGTTCTCGCACCTTTTACCAATTGCCAAAGATATCCCTCATACGAACGGGCTGCAAGCAAACCTCCAATGATCCGCTCGTTAAAGGTGTGACATTCAAGTCCTACGTCAAGGAGTCTCAAGGTTTAGAAATCGGGCCAGTCAGAGATGAGCTGCAAGTGACCGCTAGCCATTCAATGGATACGATACATTTTGACATCAAAGGTATCCGCTCTGCGCTTTCGAGCATTTAGCCACCTTCAAACATTGGCTCAGATGGCATTCCGCCAATTCTAATTAAGAACGGGGGTGAGGACATTCCTATACACCTCCTGAAGATTTTTTACAATCTCCATGCAGTATGGAACATATCCTTCTGCTTGGAAACATTCTATTGTCATGCCGCGTCACAAAGGTGGCTCTTTGCGGGAGGTTGCCAATTTCCGCCAGATAAACCCAACATCTATCCTCTAGAGCGTCATGGAACAGTTTGTTAAAAGAGCTCTTATGGACTGCTTGTACAAAGGAAACCCCGTGAACAAGTCACACCATGGATTTCTGAGTGCTCGATCCTGCGCGACTTGCCAGCTTGACTTCCTTAGCATGGTCACCGAGGCGATAGACTTGGATCAGGCAGTACGCACGCTCCACCCCGATGTGCAAAACGTATTCGGCAGAGTTCCACATAAGCATTTACTACACTAGGTCAAGACTTATGGCGTGACGAGTCCTCTGCTGGGCTGGTTGGGATCATGCCTAACCGGGTGCACGCCGTCAGTGAAAATAGCACAAGTCGAATCCTCCTGGCCACAGTCTCGAGCGGCGACATATAGAAAGGCGGTTTAGGTCCAACAATCTTTGTTAGTTATGTTCATGATATACGCACCGGCGTAAAGAACGGTCGACCAATTTTATTCGCTGATGAGACCAAATTCGTCTACATCTTCCCACAGATGCAACCACTGCCGATTTTGACCAAATACGCGAAGAACTAAGGGCCCTAGAGTCATGGTGTCAGAAATGGCAAATGATTTTCTCCGATGAAAATACGGGTGCCATGACGTACAAATGCTTAGTACCTGATGGGGCGCTCACGATTAACGGCATTCCTATTCAGCTTCATACATCAGCAAAAGACCTGGGCCTGCGTTACTCCATGCGTCTCAATTTTTCTGAGCAAGTGCACTTTCAAGTCGCAAAGGCTCGACAATTAAACTTCCACATAAGCCGCCACATAAACACTGTCGAAGCACGTCTAGAACTTTACCGGAGTCACGTTCGCCCGATCTTGGAGTACTGTGCTTTCATATGTAGCAGCTTGCGTACGTCAGACCGCATTTTGCTTGCAGAAGCCCAACGGCGGTTCAGTAAAATGCTTGCCCCAAAGTACCAGGCGTTTAGTTACAGACAGCGGTGTGGTCAGCTCAGACTCCAACCTCTGTGGCTGCGACGTATTGTCCTTAACTTATGCTTCCTGCACAAGATAATACATAACTTTGTGCATAATGACATATCCAGCCTTATGCTGAGAGATGGAACAAAACGTAACCTCAGAAACAGGAGTAGTACTATTACTCCGCTGAGAGCGAGGAAGAAACTACGCTCTCGTTTCTTCTTAGTTGCATATATAAATATTTGGAACAAACTACCAACAAGGCTGCGAGGAATCCAGAACCCGCAGGCTTTCAAGATGGAGGTGCAAAAGTTCATGTGCCTGGATAATGCAAAACGGCTCTTTAACGTCTGTGACTCGGACGATCGCTTTTCTGAGACCGGGCCGGATGGAGCATGAACAACCCGGTGTACCCCGGTGTAACATCGTGCGTTATCCAGATGAAGCAACAGATACATTGGTGCGAGACATTTGTGTCATCCTTAGCTTAATATCTGTCCTTCCCACCTCTGAGATCTCGCCTGGATCAATTGCACGATAAGACTAGGAGCTAAGGCTGCAAATCCGAGTATATGACTTACTTCACCTATTTTCATTCTCGCTTGACCCATTTCTAGCTCGTCTGCAGTCACACAGGTCCTAAGAACCCATGTGGCAGTGGTAAGTGCAGCTGCGAAGACGGCCTATTACGCCCAATTAGTATCTTCACCTCTACGGCTGTCTACCTCGCTTGCCACCTTACTACGGCGCAAATAAGGCGATACTTGGCATACCGCTCTTGAACAGAGTGGCAACTCCGCATGTCCGGTGAATGTGACCTTTCCGCTGACAGCGGTTCATTAATCGGCCATCACTTATTTAACCCATCTTCACTTTGCTCTAAGGAGTACTGCGCAGAAATGGTAACCTTAAACTGTAAAGCTTACTTACACTCCATGCCCCTATCTTCAACGCCTGGCTTTCAACTGGGATCAACTGTGAACCTTGAGAAGTAAGCGGCAGTCGGTTTTAAACTGGACGGTCGTACATCTCCCGCAAGAAGCAGATTGAGCCACGACCCTTATTTCCTTATCCTCTCGTGCCTTATTTGAAAGGCCACCTTCAGTTACATCTCCATTCTTTTTCTCCGCCTTCCGTTCCTTTATTCTTCCCTAAAGCCACAGATCTTTGTCGGCCACGGTATTTCCTAAGTCATAGATCTCTTTTCGACCTATTTATGACCCACACTTTCTTATCTAGTATTCGGTTTTGCTATAAATGTTACTGAGCGCAATGGCGAATCCTTCTGAGTTGACGGATTATATACCTAAACCATAACTTCGCCACCATTTCCTTACCTCCATCTTCATAACTATTACTACCCCTTAAATAGTTTGTCCTGCGGCTCTGCGTAAGTGGACCAAACTTGGTAAACGATTATTTTGAAATACTTTCCACAAGTGAAACTCAAGTATGCGCACAAATCTGTCGATGATTCGTGCAGCCCATATCTCATCTGCTCTTATCAGAGTCTAACTGAACCCATCGGTATTATTCAACGCAACTCTACTCTTTTACCCCACACATTTTTACCTACATGGGCGCTGTTTATCAATATAGGGGAACCCCACTAGCCCCTTTCTTCGTAGGGGATGTTAGCATCGCGTTGACGCCCTTATTAGAAGCATACATAATTCCAACCTAAGTCACTAAGAAGAAGGAACAAAACTAGTTTGACACGAGGTTTATGAGTCAAATGTAATATTATGCGCACTGTTAGTTGAGTCACGGTCTCCCAAACCAGCCATTTTGCACACTAATTTATCTTCTCTTGGCCCCATATCTCAGCTTTTATCTGAGTTGTACATCTGCCAATCATTATTGGAAACACTGGTAGACAGGCGACATGATGAACTAGATCCATTTTTGCTCGCCATTCAAGCCACCCTAACCTTTGATGCTGCATATTCTCTGATACTGGCACAAAAGCTAGACATGGGCCAGAGACCCCTGTCACACCGGCTAGCTGGTACTCCAACTATTACAAACCACTGCTTGCCTTATCTTGGTCATCAGTACAATATTTATCTTTTAACCGGCTCCATGGCCCACCCTGCGTTATGCGTAGAGGTGGGTGGAAAACCAGCTCCCATTTCCAGCGTTTTCAGCACGTACACGTCGATCTCGTACGTCCTCTGCCGCCTTCCAAAGGCTCTGCATGTATACTGACCTGCATCGATCGATGTACTAGGTGACCTGAGGCCGTCCCTATCCCAAATTGCTCCTCGGAAACGGTAGCGAAAGCTTTTCTGGAACGCTGGGCAGCTCAATACGGCTGTCCGGCCATTGTGATCACCAATCGTGGGTCACATTTCTCGTCGACATTTGCCACGTTGCTTAAGGATTTAGGCTGTCGCCACGTTCAGATGATGGCGTATCATGCGGCCGCTAACGGCATGGTGGAGCTTTTCCACCGCCAGTTGAAGGCAGCGTTACGGGTGCACACAGACCCTTCATGGTCTGAAACACTTCCCCTCCTCCTCCTAGGATTAAGAAACACTGTTAAAACCGATTTCGACGCAACACCAGCGCAGCTAGTCTACAGTTGCACTCTGCGGTTGCCCGGACAGCTGATAGCACCATCCCCCTACTTCCTCTTTTGACTATGGAAGTTACACCGATCGATTGGCTCACTACGCCTGAGCTGCGTCTACCCGCTCCTCGATCGCAGAAGACACCAGTGCACGTGCCTGAGAAGCTATGTGCTCACACGTCCTTCTCCGCGCAGATGGTGTTCGACAGCCTCTTCAGTTGACGTACATGGCGAGGTGCGGGGTGCGGCGTGGGGAGAGACCACTCCAAAGCGCACCGTTTGGCAGCAGCGGAGGTTGATGTCCTGTCGGCCTTTTTCTGGGCTAGCCAGTTTATTATCGTCCGACAAGCCCGCTCCAACGGCTCGCGGAAATGCACCCTGCCCTGAAATCAATAAATAACTAATCACAAACGGCACAGCGGACTCCGAGTTCCGGCGAACCCCCATTTGGTATGAACGCTTGTTCATTTGTACTCTGCACGATTTTGCCTTATGAACCTCGATTCAACAGTCCTTTTCGAAATCGAAGGTTTTCTACATTCAGCCATTTAGGAGGGGAGCTCTGTAGCGCCTAAAATGATAACTAAATGATAACTACTATCTTTCATGTGCAATTTAATTGTTGACCGACTGTACATTATTCCTTCTTGTTTTTATCTTCCTTACAACCGGCTCGACACTCGACCGCCTTCAAAGTTCCCGCGCTCACTTGTTCGCTCTTGTCTCGCTTCATCCGTCCGCGTCTTCTTATAGCCCCATCGAATACAGTCCGCTATGTCCGACTCCAATTGCATTCTGATATCCGCGCTTCAGTTCGCGCACCGTCTCATACTAGTATTAACTAGTCCTACAAGTCTGACCTGACCTGCGCCAGGCATTCCGAAAATGCATGTAAACCTGGTCACCAACATGTCGGTCTGTTGAAGTGGATGCTCCGACAAACGGAGTTCTCTATTACCGACAAAAGCTCAATGTTTGTCCACATGTCGGATACGTAGTTCAAACTTGGTAGCCACGGATGAAGCATGACCTCAGTGTACTGAAACAGCCTCATAGTGTGGCTTTCAAATACATCATTTTACTGCGCAATTTACCAAAATAACAATGGCGTATATGCTAGAGTTTACTCATCGGTATGCTTCGCCGATTACGTGGAAACCCGTTAATGGTATACATGACCAAGCACAATCCAAGTCATGTGTGCGGCTTTGTGCTACAACTCAAACGTAAGACAAACTTAAGAGGCCACATATGGAAAATGGTAGAAGAATACAGCCACCTGGAGTGCCGCAGACATTACTATCTGATTCATGTATTTCACCGGTGAAACACTCATTGAATCTGTCGTTTTTGCACTGAAACGGACCGTATTTACAAGACGGTTCCATGACGCATCGAGTCACTTACATTTTGTTACTTAGTAATATGTCACCGTCCTACCTCAAGGAAATACCTTGGATTTATTGCATGCCGACTAATGGAGCAGTGAAGCGACGCGAAGTGCAAGACTACCGAATTGAAATGACAAGACCATTCTTTCAACGGTGAAAATAAGAAACAACATTTTCTTTGAATAATTTCGATAGCACGACAGACTGGCAACACGGCATGTAATCCAGTACTCCCTAACCAGTAAAAACTCATTGACATTTGAAGGTTTTACAATAACCTTATTGAGATTTTCCTCGCAGACGCAAGACAGCGCAGCATGTTACTGTGCTCAATGCCAATTTCGAAGAACGATTGAATGACATGCTTTCCTTTAACCTACTTTCATCCGTTTGGATGTAGATCCAAATTGACAGTGCCGCATTGATTCCTGTACTTGCGCAAGTTGTTGCCACCTGCGATACCCATAAAGTCGATGTACACCCGGCCAATAAGTAACAAGCTACAGCTAACCGAAGAGGTCTCATAAGCATCCCCGTCAGAATGCTGCCCGGAAACAAGACGCAACTAAACTACTCCATCATCTAAAAGAAGTCTAGGTAGCTAGCCAGCAACTACCATTGTACCAACCTGGATTTACTCGGTGCCTGCGTTCACGGCTAAACGAAGGTACAATTGCTGGCTGACTCCACAATGACCGGTATGGAGCCTTACCTGAAAGCCATATAGCGCGTTCCCAACAAGCTGCCTGAGCTTCGTACTCGTTAGGTTTCCACTCCTCGGGACATCGGCATAAATAAATAAACCTTTTATTCTCCACTGGACGAAATATACTTGCATAAGGAAATCACGGGTGTTGTGATAGTTCCACTCAGCGTTTGTCTCCTACGGTGTGATGGACCCAACAACGGACGCGGGGTGCTCTTCAATTACCCATCTGATCTGAATTGTAATCATCTACGATCCAGCTACACTAGTTGCCGATTCTCTTAGGTGCCATCTACACCTTAAATGTGGTAATTTGTGTTCAATGGAAATAGTTTACCGCCCTCTAATGTTCACCCTGGTAATGGATCATTGCTCGTCGTCTGCTATGAAACGAATCATGTCGCGGCCATGCAGTCGCGTCTTTCTGGTTCGGACCCCCCCTGTCTTAGAACATGTGGACACCAAGGGGGAATATCTAATCCATACCAGTAGCATAGACGCGCCGCATGGCCGTGTCGATCATGCCTCGATGCTGTTTGTATAATCAACCTTGTGTTAAGTTACTGAAAGGAGGGTTGTCTTGTACAAATTGCCCAGACTAGTACTATTCCAAATGCGTCAACGTCTGAAGAACTGAGGTAATCAAATACAATACGCCTCGTTCACTTTGGTTCTGTCCGAAGTGCACGACAGTTTCACAAGTAAAATGCGCCCTGGCGTTAGCACAAAGTACGACAGCCTAGTCGCCAAAACTGAACATCCTTTGAATGCAAAATTGCTTCGCTCGAGGCGACAATAGCGCTTGTTCGAAAATACAGCTGTTAACTTGACAGCATCCAAAACCGCAACATAGTTGTTAGCTAGCTTTAACCTTGTGGTGAATAATGTGTTAACATAGCGGCATATTATTATCCAAATGAAGAAGTCCTTCTTCACTGGTCCACATTATCCACTCATATGCTTTAAATTGACGTTTCAAATTCTCACTCAGCAGTCTCTTTGGACAACGTTCTCCATCAAATGTGAAGCTTAGAGTTGCTGTCGTTAAAAGTTAGCGGTCAAACAACGATTGTTACTTCACTTTGATCAGGGGGCCTGCCAGTGACCCAGCTAGCATATGAAACACCAACCCGCCATCTTAATTACTTATTTGGTGGCGCATGTTATCCTAAACAACAGCGGAATAATTAGAGCAGAGGGGTAATGTATTTCTGTTCACAATATTCACAAACTTTTTATATATATCATAGTATAATGTGTAAACCTTTCAATAACTGAACCCATATTTATATCTAACAAGCTAACAAAGTCCGGGAGTGGATATTTGGTTTTTCAGTAACCAGCCGCATACTGTTCATTGTCGTAGTAGACCACAATATATTGTAGCAGTGAGCAAATTGTCAAAATTTAATTCAGCTTTAATGGGCAATGCCATGTCGAGCGACCATTACTCAGGAGAAAATTGAGTAGGAACCATGTGTAAGCTAACTGCGTTGACGGTGGGGCCGCAACGACGTGCACTTACGTTTATAGCGCGTAGATCGGGCGCTATATATCCGGTACGCTACTAGACGACCAACCAAAAGTAGTGGGTAGAAGACACAAGAGTAAACTAGGGAAGAAGTTTATTGGACGGGACGAGCGTTAACTGATGCTAAAAATAGGGCACCCGGAGAGAGCTAGCTAGGGAGAATGTCGTTGGCGTCAAGAGCGTAGACGGAGCGTCGTTCGCACTCTAGCCACTCGCCAAAGGCGGAGATCGTTTTCGTGTTTCCAACAAACGGGAACAACGTTCCAACAGGCAAACCGAATGGTTCCCTAATACATAAGAAAGCTATAATTTGAATATATTTTTGGATAGTTTACACAGTCATACGGGGGAATCTCCAGATCGCTACACGTTTGCTTCGCAATACACAATACCTAGCTGATTACACCTAACAAGTATGCTCATTTTTGTTAATTGTCCAAATATTCCCTGTTCACACTGCGCGCCATTTTTACTTCATTTTTAGATGATTGACGTCCCCTGAGATAAAATTTCACTTCCCAGATCCACCCACACACTAGGTCAACCCATAATTGAAATTTCTGGTTTATCTGTTTCACAGCATTGCTGCCTATTTACTGTCCAGTTTGAGTGTCAGGGTTTCCGATTGCTCTCCGTTGGCACTTGAGATCCACTTTGTGGACGCGCTTGATATGAAAGTTTACAAGGCCTCTACCTGTCGAAGCCAGCTTTTTCGATAAAACAGGCTCCGACAGAGAGCTTCATCGATGTTTTGAGAGTCAGGGTGCACGGCACTCGTGACCGTACTAAGCTCAAAGAGTGGTTCCATCAAATGTGTATCGGCCTACAACCCAACACCCAAATTGTGTAGTGTGTCTTACGTGCATGGAGAGGCCCCCAGAAATCAGCAATGACTCTAGCTTTTCACGATGTACTCAGGGGTGATGGGAAACACCAACATCTACAACGCTTGTCTGGCTATCCAATAGGCAATTTTGCTTGGACAGAAAATGCTCGTACCTGTGTTGGGGACACACAAAATCACGTAAGAAGCTATGGATTTTTCTCTACCATTTGATGGCTTGCAAGACAACAAAGCCACGGAGTCAGTTTGTCGAAAGATGGCCCCACAGATACCACATATGCCGGAAAACGATTGATAGCTTTAAATCTTGGTACATATTTGGAACCGATCGGGAAGTCATCCTTTCAGAAAACTTGGTAGACGACCGGTTAATGTATTTATTGTGATAGACAACGTTTCGATTTGATACAAAAGCTTCATCAAAAGCGAAAGGTTGTCTATCACCATAAACACATTAACCGGTCGTCTACCAAGTTTTCTGAAAGGATGACTTCCCGATCGGTTCCAAATATGTTCCAAGATAGTGAGTACAGATACGGACCCGTGTTCGCCAATTGGCGGGTGAATTTGTGCGCCCAGCGGGCATCAAAGCCAATTGGCCTGATGAAGCTTTTGTGTCGAAAGCGAAACGTTGTCTATTACCATGAATACATTAACCGGTCGTGTATCAAATTTTCTAAAATGATTGATAGCTTTGTTCGCAGCACGGCATGATGACAATGGTTCTTCGGAGTATAAAAGCCGGAGAACACAAAAAGCTTGTTTGGCAGCGTATACGGACGATTTTCACTGGGATACACGATTGCTTAATTGAAATATGTCTACGCGTAACAACTGTATCAACCGCCATGAGCTACTTCTTTTGATACAAAAGGTTTTAAGCTCGATTTTCACCTACATAAACTTAGTTTAATTTGTGCAAAATTCATTTTTTGTTACATCCTAAAATCTCCATCTATTGTGAAACTCAACCAAAACGCATTTATGCGGGGCCATCAGTATTATTCTGCAAACGTAACAAAACCGACTGGAATGACGAAAAAACGTCTTCACTCTCCGAGTGTCACAGCTCTATAACTCCATCCTAGCACATTAAAATTAATGTCCCCAAATTTCCCTTACACAGAATACGCCTTGATGATATCCCAGCGCATGTACATTAAGTTATATAGTTTACGCCTATCCGATGATGACTTTATACTACAAATAAACAACTAAGTAATAATGTACGTTTCTCGTGTTATCAAGAAACTATGCCCAAAATGGAACGAATTATATTTAAATGTGCAACATGCTCACGCGTGCAGGGTTTTCAATGCTTTGGTATTGTACTGGGGTGCACCAGTAACGTTTGGGAAGCCTTTTACTGGTCTTTACTGTAGTTTCTTATAGGAACACAAACAATCTCAGTTCTTTCCCGGTGCAGATCGAGAATACCATGGAGGCGGTTGGCTGAAAAAGGGAAGGAACGTGAAAGCGGATAAAGCCATAGAAATGATCAACAAAAAGCCGAAGAATAGTATATAGTCGTGCATAACCTTTGAGGGTAATAGACCTCAAGCTATCGATAATATATGGTGAAGTTTTGCTCATGTGCGCAAGAAGAAATTTGGAATTAGTATTTCAGTGTAGCTATATACCATTTTTCAGAGCTACAAATTAGTTGCTTTGTAATTTAAGTTATTAAACACACTGGGGCAAGCTAAGGCAGACTGAAGTGATTGGACATTCCAAGACCTAGATATCAAATTGATCTGATCAAACAAGATATACTGTGTGTTACATAGTTGCTGTGAAACAGCGTGTGTTCAGTTGCTTTCATTTCAACATTCAATTGCAGCTTCAGTTTCAGGGGTTGCTAAGCCGCGCATCCGAAGAGTTGTTATTAAGGTGGCAGGAGTAGCTACATTCCTAAATAAATGAGTAAACATTTGTTAGACACGATGCTGCACGCGCTTATCAGCGAATGGGCAACGAACTACCGTCATGTAAAGGAATCTCGACAACAGGGTGATTAGGAAATCACACAGAGAGTTAACCGCATTTGGGCAAACATTTACTAAGAAAGGGAAGGCACTGCAATAAATTCAAGAAAGAGACCTGAGGAATAAATTACTGGTTGATGTCAATGAAACAATAAGTGTATAATCGAAATAACCAGGAGCAAATGCCAAATAGATTAAGGGCAGCGAGAGGAGAATGATAATACAGATCAGAATAACTAATGCGATCATCCCTGGGACTGTCTCCTGTGGACTGCTTCCATGCGGAGCAGTCCTTCGAGAAGATTCACGCGCACACACACGCACCCCATCTAGTCGTGAGTCGGTGTGGATTAGAATCGGGCTAGCTACCACCGATTTTTGTTATCATTTGGGTACTATTTTCGAAAACTGAATACTCAACTAATCAGCCCGTTCGTCATGCAGTGTTTCTTGTCTGTGCACAGGATGACCGATTTCACCGAGACCTGGTGGCACGTGCCACTGGGTGTGGATTTAACACTTCAATATATAGTGTTTTCTTTTCACCACCATTTTTGTATTCTGCAGGGAGTCCTTTTGTCCATCTCTCTTTTGTGGGTAAGCTATTTGCTTGGCATTTTCATTCCATCACTCCAGGATAACAGACCAGTCGTGACCGAAAATGAAGAACTCGAAAATGTCAAACAGTCACACATACAGTGAAGATAAAAACAAAAAGAGACACAGTAAGGAAATACTGGAACATATGGCATGTCTCATGCTGAGGCATGATGCCACCATATTTGTTTGTATGATAGGCTTTAACTGAATTTAGCAAAAACCGGTATGAAGACATTAATGGGTTGTTTTTGTCTTTCAAAACGACTTGAAGATGCGAATTGGCAGGTTTGCATAGCCAACCTAATGGTGTAAGTGTACGGAGGAGGTTGGAGGGAAGCTATACACAGGTATTTTCGTTCTCCTGCAAATGTAGCTTCAAGTTGCTACTTTAGAGTAGAGCAGAAGGTGTGTTACGATGGTGTGCACTTGCATCATCTAGCATATATCGTTTAGGCTGGATGCTATCAATACATCTGTAGGCACTTGACACTTGAATGTTTTCATTGTATTTGGCATAGTGAGAAAAGCCCCCAAAATCACTTTACTTTGCGCTAGGTTCTCAGTTGTCCGTACTTGCCCCATTACTTAGCAAATCTTACCAGGGAAGTTGGAACAGAATTTTACTTTTCCCTTTTCGGTGGGCAATGTGTAACGACCATTCCTTGTGGAATAATTCTAGGAATTTTGAAAGGGAGAGGCTATTCCGTTTGCATATCCGGCAGTGTAAAATAAAGTAAAAATTATGAGTTTATTTCTCAATCGGCGTGGCCACAGATGGTATAAGTGAAGGCGGCGACAACGATCTTCAAGCTCATAGAAGTAGATCATACAATAAATACGCTCGTAAACGATCGTTGAATATTTTCTGGTGCTATCCGTTCAGTTCTACACTGGTGTCTATGGATGACAGTGCGGTAATCTAGCATAGGTCTTATAATGAGCTTAAAGATATTTAGTCGTGCATCGGGAAGGACAAATATTTAAAGATGTATGCTTTTATTTGCATTGCCTTTGCTATCTGGTACGAGACATGATCGGGAAATTTGACGAAGTTGCAGTATAGTACTCCAAAGTCTCCTAATTAATAGGAGATTGGAAAATTTATACCTGCAAGTGTGATGGAATCATTCAGGTATGCGGCATCCATACCCAAACACTTGCGACCTTTTTTTACCAAAAAGGCCATGAAACAAGTCTTACTCCACGAATTCTGCGCAGATAAATCCTTAGGCTAACTTCCTTATAATTGGGTGGGAATATGTAAACGAGTTTAATGCCATCCGCAAACATAGAGTAGGTAGATAAGTGAACGACACCACTTGTGACATTTTTGAAGAGAATGAACTTTAGCCGATTTTAACTCTTTGTGTCCCGTCTTCCAAGCATGATTTGAGTCAACTTGGTAATGGGCTTCTGGTTCCGTAAGAGTACAGGACGAATAGCAATAGGTTGTGTGGCACACGATCGAAGGCCTTTTGCATGTCTAGTAGGATGAGGACGATTGCCATGCCACTGCCAACAACGGAGATTACATATTCCAAGTATTGTAATTGATATTTTACGTTTGATCGCTTCGTAAGTAAGCGTTGTCGCGTGTTGCTTATAAGGTCTGCTGGCGAAACAAGTTGAACAAGAACATACTTAACGATTCGCTTCAGAGCCTTAGAGACTGGCGCAATATGAATAGTAGGGCGATAATTTGGCATTGCAGTTTGTGGGTCATCTTTGTGCTTTGGTGCTAGTACCAGAACTTTCTACTGTAGAGGAAAGCATCCACTTTTTAGAGATAGTTAAAATACGTTCAGCATCAATAAAGGCAAATCTTTAACTATGATAACAGTTGAGGGATATAATCAGGTCCCGGCTGAAACGATGTTTTTATAGAAAGTATACTCTTCTAATCACGCAAACTTACGAGAATTTTCGAAACGTTTTACTTTTCTTCCGTTTAAGTAGAGTAAGAGATAGGTTGATATTAATATTGAAGGTTGCATAATAAAAGATTATGGCTTCATACCTTAGATTAACCTCATCCGTTGTTGTTCCATGTTCTAGAATTAGGCATTGAATTTCCTGGTAGTGTTTTGGATTCCTTTTTCAAGACGCTTCCCAATGTTTGTGCTTTTCATAGCCTTTCTAAGGCATTGTTCTCTTCGGCGATATTTTTCGTCCTTGTTGCTCTAGAGTCACATGTATTTGTATTAAGGTGGAAGAATCATAATTTTTGCAGTATTCTGTTCAAACTTTATCTAATTTAATAGTAGTTTGAATACATGAATTGTATTGAGTACCACTGGCATAGGTGTTTATCCACAGTGCGTGTAATAGTAAGTCAGCACAGGTTATAAGATTTTAAATATATTTATCTGTGGCTAGAGATGTATTATGGGTTAAGAAGGACGTTATCCTATTCGGGTTACTGATAAGATAGTCGAAAATGACCCGGTCTATAAGGTGGATGCGACAACCAGGCTTAACAGTCACGCTTTTTATTTTCTGTTAAAATATGCATGCTAAACATCCGAGTATTATGATCGCAGCCTATTAGTTGGTTGTTAATAGTTATAAAAAATGACGGGAAGGCCACGGTGAATACCAGACAACATCTGTTGACTCTCCTTGTTGTTTCATTGATTTGTTCAGTCCAACTATTGTTTTGGTTGCTGTGGAATATCCCCACAAGATTACCGGACGTTGTTGCTTATGAGGCTGTCCAGACAATATGTGGCAACTTGCAATTTTCACATATAAACTTATGTTTATAGGGTGTGTTGCCAGCAGCCTTGATAGCATCAACTAACTAGTCGGTTTGTGAGCTCGTAGCTTTAAATGATGTATGAATACAACAGGGTGAAAGATGGTTGAAGGGAATTGTCACAGAACTCGGTACTTCAGGGTCAAACAGTTCATCCAACAAAATAAGTTCAGCGAAGGTGACAGCATGGCTACGTTGTAGAATGCTCAATGTAAATATGTAGGTCAGTACCACAACTAATGTCATTGGTAGCCGCTTGCTTCGTCAGATAAATCTGTACCGTTAATTTGCTTGCACAATCCCATGCATAGGTTTTACCATTCTTAACGTATCTCCTATTCCATTGAGAGCTTGTTGATCGATGCGAATGACTGTGATATCGTTCCGGAAGAATATGACACACTAGCTTCCGCGTTGACACAAAGAGATTTTTTGACACAGGCGATAGCCAATGACATTAAGCTGAGGGTCACTTATGCTTGAGTTGCACCATGGTTCAGTGATGGATTTTTAAGAAAGACGAAGGTTGTTAAGGGATGCAATTTCGCTGGGAGATAGCGAAACTTTATAAAAGCAGAATCGCGGGATTATATAGCATTGGGCGAATCGGGGAGGATAAAGTGGACCAGTTTATCAAGATTGTTACGGGTGGCGTGCCACAAAGCGTTCTCCATGATTGGAAGGACTCTAGGCTGTCTTGATTCCAACGAAACAGGTATTCTAGTAGGAAAATTATAACTTGATTCATCAGGCCTATCGGCATGAATCTCAGCAGTGAGTAATGTAATGAGATATGATGTTTTAGAAAAGTAATTCGAGGCAATTCCGTGGGAGGGAATGGCGGCGGAGCACAGGCTATTTTAGCGATTGCAAGTAATTTGCTTATTTTTCATTTTCACGCTTACCTATTTCGCTGCAGTTGTTGTACAGCTTTGGTTTAATTAACCACACATACATACGCTTGGTTTCGAGCTCGTCTTCGGTGGTTCTCCCTTGATTGCCACTGGATCGTTGTGATTGTGCGCATCGCTGCCTGCCTGATTCACGATCGGATTTTACGTACACGTAGACTTCGACATACCTCGCGATTTACGGTCGTCCGACCCTAAGGCGCATCAGGATATTTTATATGTGAGGTAAACCTGACTGACTGGGTATTCTCCTTTACCGGTTCCTCCATTTACTTGGTGACCACGCATTTTTTATTTTTGTGTGTATAATTTTTCCTTTTCTTCACTATGTCTGATCACGCGCCCGCTATTAATGCGTCGGAACATTCTCTTGGACTCGTTTTACCTTCATTTGAAGTTTCAAACCCACGTATTTGGTTCGTTCAAGTGGAAGCTGTTTTCCGTTTTCGTAAGATTACATCCCAGTCCACAATGTTTTCATATGTGACTGCCCACTTACCGTCCAACATCGCCTCTGAGGTCATCGACATTCTTGATCCTATGCCCCTAGAGACCCCTATGATAAACTTAAGGCAGCCATATTAAGGCGTACTACAGCCTCAGGCGAGACGCCTTCAGCAATTACTCTCTGGCGTTGAGCTTGGAGATAGAACGCCGTCTCAGTTACTCCGACACATGCGTTACCTCGTCGGTTCTTCCATACTAGATGATTCCGTTCTCCGCCAATTGTGGAGTAATTGTCTTCCCGCGAATACCATGGCTATCTTAGCTGTTATCACCGACGATCATCAGTTAGACATACTGGCAGAAGCTGCCGATAAAGTTCACGAACGCTTCATTAAAACGTCTGTATCCCACGTCACTGAGACTAGCTCAGGCAACCTCTCCGGAACCACGTTACTTGATACAATCAGCGAGAGACTTTCTAACTTAGAGCTCACCTTGTCCCACCTCAGACGAGACCGCGTTTCTTCGCAACGATCCATTTCACGATTTAGACGTTCTAGCAACTCTCGTACACGACAGTCGCACCGCTGTTGTTATTATCACCACCGCTTCAAAGCCGCAGCGCGTAACTGCCCTCCAGGGTGTAAACACTCTAAAGCGCTTTCAACTCCTAAATCAGGAAACCACCTGGCCAGCTAGTAATGGCGGCGGCTGTCGCTGGCCAGGCTATTAGTCGCTTGTTGTACGTATTTGACTCCACAAGCAGACTTCATTTCTTGGTTGATATTAGTGCAGAACTCAGTGTTCTCCCCCGTTCTCTGGAAAAACGCCCCCAGCAACCAGCTGGTCCAATGCTTACGGCAGCTAATCGGACAAAAATCGCTACTTACGGCCAGAAATTACATACTTTGAGTCTCGGACTACGGCGTAACTTCCCTTTCATTTTTACCATCGCCGATGTGCAAAAGCTCATCATCGGAATCGAGTTCCACAGTAAGTTCGGTCAGGTGGTCGATCTACGTTGTGGGAAATTACGAGACGATACTACGTCTTTAAGCATACCCTGTAAACTTGCTTCAGTCTATTCTCTCGGGCTTCGCATCCTCATACCTGACGACTCAAATTACTGTTCAATGCTCAGACAATTTCCGCCCCTAATTCGAGCAAGTAACGATACTTCCGGCTCTAAACACGATGTACGCCATCACATCGTTACAACCGGTACGCTAGTTACTGTTAAAACTCGACGCTTGCGCCCTGACAAACTTCAGGCAGCTAAAAGGGAATTCAAACACACGCTTGATCTCGGCATCGTTCGTCCTTCTGACAGCTGCTGGACATCACCTCTCCATCTGGTTTCTAAAAAGCCAGGCGATTGGCGACCATGTGGTGACTACCGTGCTCTCAACAACGTCATTGTTCCGGATAGGTATCCTACCCCCCAAATCCACGATTTATCTCTTGGACTAGCCGGAAAGTCAATACCAAACTCGACCTAGTCAGTGCTTACCAACAAATCCCAATGGCGGAGGAAGACAGCAAAAACCGCTGTGGTCACTCCATTTGGTCATTACGAATTTCTTCATATGCCTTTCGGCTTCCGGAACGCAGCACAGTCTTTCTAACGCTTCATGGATCAGGTCCTCCGTGGCCTTGATTTCAGCTACGTTTATATTGACGATGTTTTAATCGCAAGCGTCACACCGGACGGGCATTTATCACACCTCCGAATGGTTTTCGAGCGCTTTGAAAACCACGGTATAACCAACAACCCGGACAAATGCAAATTTGGTCAGCCCACCGTCGAATTTCTCGGTCACAAGATCGATGGTGAAGGTATTAAACCGTTCCCGGATAAATCCCAAGCGATCCTCGACTATCCGGTGCCTCAATCTGTCCGAAGCCTACGCCGATTTCTCGGTATGATCAACTACTATGGCAGATTCATGCCCAACTGTGTTGATTTACTTCATCCGCTTGCCGATTTACTGAAAAGAAACTCAAAGACGCTAACGATAACCCCAGAAGTTGAAGCCGCTTTCACGGCCGTCGAGCGGAAGTTTAGTGAGGTCACATCTCTCCATCACTTGAACACCACTGAGGACGCTACACTTGTCCTTAAGACGGATGCTTCAAGTTCCGCTGTCGGTGCAGTTTTGCAAACAGTTAGTTGATAACGAATTTCAACCACTGTCCTTTTTCTCAAGGAAGCTTAAACCTGCTCAGGTCAGGTACAGCACATTTGGTCGTGAACTGCTGGCCATGTAGTTGGCTGTGAAACATTTCCGTCACCTTTTAGAAGGACTTCGTTTCATACTCTTGACAGATCACAAGCCACTGGTGTACACTTTCCGTGCTGCCTCGGACCGTTACTCACCCCGAGAAACGCATCATCTGGACTATCTTTCGCAGTTTTGTGTTGATGTTCGTTATATCGACTTTGCTAACAACGCTGTTGCCGATGCATTATCTCGCGCTGATTTGAATCAATTGTCATCA
This sequence comes from Dicrocoelium dendriticum, assembly GCA_944474145.2. NCBI lineage: Eukaryota > Metazoa > Platyhelminthes > Trematoda > Plagiorchiida > Dicrocoeliidae > Dicrocoelium > Dicrocoelium dendriticum. The sequence continues at coordinate 38,773,520 of OX104070.1, read as the reverse complement.
ACACCCATCGATCTGGAGAGAATTGCGGCCGCTCAAAACAATGATCCGGATCTTAGCCAACTTCGATCAAACCCCTCATTGAAAGTCACACAATTGCCCGTACTTAACTCTGACATAACTGTTTACTGTGACCTTTCAACCGGTAAGCCTAGACCCTTTGTCCCACGATCATTTCGTCGAGTCATTTCTGATCATTTTCACGGTCTTTCACACCCGAGTATTCGCTCCACCGTAAAGCTCATTACCGACCGCTTCCTCTTGCACAATATACCTTCAGACATTAGACATCGGGCTAAGGATTGTCTTAGTTGCCATACCAGTAAAGTTCATCGTCACACAGTCACTACCCCAGGTACATTTTCACTCCCTGACGCACGTTTTAGACACGTTCACGTAGATATTGTTGGCTCTTTACCTCCATCCAACGCTTTCACTCACCTTCTAACATGTGTTGACCGTTTTACCCGTTGGCCACAAGCTGTTCCTTTACGTGAGACATCTACCCAATCTGTTTCCCGTGCTTTTGCCGAACCTTGGATTTCTCTCTGTTTGGTGTTCCATCCACCATCACTGCCGACAGAAGGACTCAGTTCAGTTCCACACTGTTCCGTGATCTGAGTCGTTTCTTAGGCTGTACTCACATAAGAACAACCGCGTACCACCCCGCTGCCAATGGCCTCGTCGAGCGCTTTCATCGACAATTAAAAGCTGCCATCATGGCTAGTTCATCCGCCTCACGCTGGTCTGAGCGTCTACCTGCGATCCTCCTTGGCATACGCAATACAATCAAAGAGGACATTGGGTGCTGCCCTGCAGAACTCGTATTCGGAACGACCCTCAGACAACCTGGTGAGATGGTACTGGATTCTCGCACCACCGGCGAACTAGACCCCTTCTCGTACGCTGAACGCCTCAAACAGCATTTTCGATCCATGCGACCAACGTCTACGCGGCCTAACATAGGTAAACATCAAATCCACCCCGAGTTGCCCAAGTGTCCAGTTGTTTTCATCCGCGTCGACGCCGTCCGAAGACCTTTAACCCCGCCGTATGAAGGCCCGTACCAGGTCTTATCACGGAAACCTAAGTATTTCATGTTGAATAAGAATGGATCAAAAGAATCCGTGAGCATCGACCGACTCAAACCAGCTTACGTTGAACCTACAGTCGATAGTACAGACCCTGTTTCCTCCTATCAGATTACTCCCTCCCCTGACTCATTACCCCCTATCCAACAACACACTGACGCCAGTACACCGAGTCCTCTGTGCCCACCGACTACACGCAGCTCTACACACACACACACACACACACGTTCTGGTCGTGTTGTTTTCCTTCCACATAAGCTTGCTCAGTACGTTCCGTAGTCACCTTGTCGAGCGTTTCCTTAGTGGGCGCTATAGGGGGGAAGTACTGTAGCGATTGTAAATAATTTGCTTATTTTTCATTTTCACGCTTACCTATTTCGCTGCAGTTGTTGTACAGCTTTGGTTTAATTAACCACACATACATACGCTTGGTTTCGAGCTCGTCTTCGGTGGTTCTCCCTTGATTGCCACTGGATCGTTGTGATTGTGCGCATCGCTGCCTGCCTGATTCACGATCGGATTTTACGTACACGTAGACTTCGACATACCTCGCGATTTACGGTTGTCCGACCCTAAGGCTCATCAGGATATTTTATATGTGAGGTAAACCTGACTGACTGGGTAGTTTCCTTTGCTGGTTCCTTCATACTATTAGCTGCGGAAGTTGTTGCGTAATGTTCTTGTGTTGAGTAGGCAGTCGTGGAATTTTCCACTTTGCGGTCACTGGCTCCGAGATCATGTATTGTAATGTGCTACCATTTATTGTTCTCAAAGATCTGTGGCGTAGAAATGCGGTCAGTCGATTTTCTAACACCGAGTTTACCACTAGTTTCATTGTCGCTGGTTAAGGCACGAAATCCTTTGCTTCTCCTTGACTGATTTAATGATTCGCACAGATTCTCTGATGTATGTTGTTGTGACAGAACAAACAGTAAGCGCTGTTATAATTCTTTACCATGCCGGAAAGAATACACACACCTGTTCGTATGTAAACATGGTGAATCTTACATCTGGGGTGCTTTTTTACCAACGCAGTTTGTTAGCTTGTGACTTCCACCCTAATCATCCTACGGGGTTTATCAAGCATTTGCTTTAACAACCGTTTTCAATGCCAGATATAGCTTTTATATCCATCTGAAGGACTAACTGTTAAGGAAGCTCTTGTGAGGAAATTTCCAATAAATATACCACGTACCCTTCACATTAATATATGTAACTTGAATAAATCCATTCCACCTCCTTCATATTTTCAACGGAGGTTCACGTATTGTACACTGGCACAAAATACGCGGTTGGAATGTTGGTAAGTTACCTCAGTTACCACAAGAATCAAGCAATCCAAAATATTTTCTTAATTTTTTTGCACCTATGAGTATCATTTGGGGCTAAACAGTAATCTGTACTTTAAGTGTAGTAAGCATATTGAACGTCCTTGAATTTAATAACAAAAATGTCGCAATTCCGCCACTGAGGAGACTACAAGTGAGAGTGAATTAACGAACTAAATCGTATTGGCTTCCTTGTGCCTACTGTGTCTGTAAATGTGGCCAATTCTTTTCCACCTTACAAATTTTGCCATTTCACCAGGCATACAGTAAGAACTTTAATTGGGTTACTAGGTTGACCTCACGAGTGATATGTGTTTCCTGATGCAGAATGTGGCCATCACACTGGCAACTCTTCCTGTCGCTACTTCACAAAACACACGACTCGTGAGAGCTTTACAGTTTCTGACACTACTCCAAGTGCACGCAAGGGTTGAAGACCTAGCAGGATGGCACTTGTGTACATCAACTGAACTGATATTGCTCCATTGGTGGGCCATGAGTGTATGAGCTGTGAGAAATATCCGTTACCAAACGGCCATATAAATTCGCAATGTTCAAAATCTAGCCCCAGTACATCTTTATAATCACCACGTCCAGGGTTGTGCTGTAATCTTGTGTACCGGTGTAGTTCATTGCTTTCGTTGCGGTGGAATCCTGTATGTGATCCACTACACATCTAATGGAACATTTCCACTACAATTAAGGGTCGTGCAGCTGTTGGGGATTTCTCCGAGCTGGGCAACCTGATTGCAAACCTTTCGCCATCTTCAGTACATCATTGATAGCAGTGTGTGAAGAGCTTGTGGATGTCCGTGGATTGCATGCGCTTATCTGGTTAAGCAAATGGCAGTGACTTTAGTCTGTGGCGGGTCACATTCGCCACGTCGCACTGTTGTTAAACAGCCGTTTGTAGTTATTTATAGAGTGACGGCTTGCTAGCCGAAAATCTACCACGTCCCGGTACACTGCCGCAAAACTATTTGCTGGAATGGTGTAAACTCGATCCAACCGGCTGCACCACGGGCAGGTTACTCGGTTAGGTAGCCATTAGTTTGCGGGTTCCGAGCGATCATCACTATTAAAAATAGGCTTGATTAGGCAATGTTTCCACATGTTAGCATAGCATGTCCACCCAAGTACGTCTGGAAAAAATGCGTTAATGGCGTTGCCAGCGCTGATGCGACTCTCATGTTGAGTACGGGGATACTATGCTTCATTTTCCAACTGGTGTTAATATGCTTCTATAGGAGCTTTATTTTGCTGCAAATTTACAAGTCAAACTTTGTTGCTGATTCAGGCGTCGGCACGGACAAGCATAGTACACTGTTTGCGCTGCGCCACTTAGTCGCTCCAGGTTTCGGGACGGAGACTGACCCTGTAACTGTGCCAAGCTGATTTAGTTTGTGACGTACCTTTTCGAGTTCTACTTCCGATAAAAGACGACTGATTGCTGGAAAGTACTCTCTTCGTTTAAGTGTCAGTTGCAATCAGATTGCTGAAGCATGCAACAAAGTGAATCCAGGCAATGTCAGGGTAACTACCTTCCAAGACATTAAAGTATTCATCCTAATTAGGTTGTTTCAGTTATTAGGGTGTATGATGGTACGTGCTATTTCAGTGTATTACTCCGGATCTTCTACGTAACAACATAGTTAGGAATTAGGGCGACACGATCAATTAGCCCTGTTGGTCTATAACCTTTCCGTGTTCGGTCATAGAGGAATGAATATAAGCCGTAAAATTTCCAAATTGTGCCGTGATCATTTACCAGTTAATCGATTACACACATTCCCTGACGTATGGAATGGATTAACTTGTAAATGGTAACGGATGAGTTTGAAACCTTTACAGCCTAAATTGATTCGCTATGATTTAAATGACTCGGAAATGGTATGGAAACGATGGTTTGTTGTAAGCTGTGTACCTGGTAGTAGAGGTGATGTGATGTTAGCGCGAAATACTAATGATACATGTCTTGTGATTCGGTTTAGAATATTTCGCTGGGGTAGGCCGAGGATTTCAGTCATTAGAAAAATCACGCTTCCACATCCAACGATTTTACGGGCAATCCGAATCACAGATACGGAACAGCAGATGTTTATACCGGTGTATACGCGGACTTATGAAATAGAGAAGGCGAAGAGAAAATGTTGGAACAATATTAATGACACAGCTGTCCTGTAACGTAGTGCTTGATTTGCTCGCTATTAACATTTGCTTCTTTAGGCAGAATAATCCACACGGTAGAAAGTCTTATCTAAGATATTAGCAGCAGGAGACCGGATACAATGAACAATGCACAATGATTTATCACAGAATAAAAGCAAGTGCTTGACACGTCCCGTAGGATGATTGGGGTGAATATGATGAAATCAAAATATGTCTGGGTCATATATCGAACGTCTACCGAAATGAATACTTTGACAAGTAAAATTAGTGTAAAATTAAAAATATTATCGAGCGGAAACGTTCAGAGAGACACTGGGGTGCAGTGATCGTTGATGTAAGGAGTGACAATGGACAATGGACAATGGTTTATTACGGGTAAAAAAGCACCGCTTAACAAGTCCCGTGGGATGGAAATTATTGCGAAAATAAATTGCGTAATAAAGTGAAAAGCGTTGTGGTGGACTCACCATAGACTTATGTGAAATAGCGGAGATGTTCGCGTATTAAACATAAAAATCCATAAAGCCAATGGTTGAGCGTTTGGCAAGAAACCGTTTGATTGCGTTTTGTAGCCCCTGGCTAACAAGTCATAAAAGGAAATGTAAGTGAGACAACGCATCGTCAACACGTTTTTTAAATATCGCCAGATTGGGAGCAGAGACGACATAATTAGGGAGGGCATTCCAAGGCTCACACACGCGAAGAGAAAAGAAATTTCTACGGCATTCAAGCCGGCTGTAATGAATTATCAGTTTCAGAGGGTGACCTCTTAGTTTAATGTTGGGGTTCAATTCCAGCAGCGGACGGCAAATGTGGTTTGGGTTCTTCAGAATCTGGTAAACCATTATGAGATCCCCCGCAAAAGCCGATATCGACTGCTGTACATTCTTAGAGATTTCAGTCTAAGCTGATAGGGCAGATGAAAGAGGCCCCTGACGTTCTTGGTTGCCCGTCGTTGAGGAGTCTCGAGAGCAATGAGATCCTGTTTCTGCCACGGCTGCCACGCCTGAATAGCATATTCCACATGCGGGCGCACGTAGGCGTTAAGCATTTGGGGAAATATTGATGGTTCAAACCGACCGAAGGCTCTGCGAAGAAGGCCGAAGTGTTGATTGCCGGTTCTCCTCGCCTTCTCTGCTTGTTTGGAACACCCGAGATCTTCCTGTACCAATACACCCAGGGCACGCATCAGAACAGAAGTCCTTCCAACCCAAAAACAAGCGTAAGTCATTTCTGAGGAGCAGAACACGTAAATGTATGTCCCGGAGGGATTTGGCATGGCGAGATCACCAGGACTGCCCGAATGCCGAAACCTGGACTGCATACGTGACACATCGTAACTTCTGTGTGAAACTGATCCGCGAAGACAAGGTCACTCATCAGCAGAAGTTAATGAAGCGATTCTGCACTAACCGCAAACTCCTGTACAGGCACGTTAACGGCCTTCGAAAGGTAAAGCGAGGGGTTCCAGCGCTAGTCACGGCTGATGGGTGCACGCGATCAGCAATGGAAGCAGCTGATCTCCTACGGCTTCATTACTCCCAAACTTTCCAGCAGGTAACGAGCACAAACATTCTCCTCATTTCTAATACTCCACCATCTGGTTTAGAAAACATCACCTTCACTGCGGAAGCTGTGTTGAAGAAGTTGTTATCCTTGCGTATCCACAGTTCTCCCGGAGCTGACAACATCCGACCAAAGGCTCTACAGGCGGTAGCTAGTGATCTAGCAGAACCACTGGCTGTTTTCTATCAGCGATGTCTAGAAGAGAACCGTATTCCACCAGTATGGAAGCGAGGGGTCATCACTCCTATCCATAAAGGAGGTAGCCGCACTGATCCTGCCAACTACCGTCCAATAACACTACTTCCAGTACTATCCAAAGTGATGGAATCAATCATCGCAGACGCGCTGATGCAATACCTGGAAAGCCACAATTTAATAGCCCCAGAGCAACATGGCTTTCGTCAAAAGCATTCGTGTAATACTAACCTATTAATTGCACGTAATAGCTGGACTGAAGCTGTTGATGATGGAGTAGGAGTCGATGTCATCTACCTGGACTTTTCAAAAGCGTTTGATCGCTTAGACCATCGCATTCTTCTTCAGAAGCTTCGGAATTACGGCATTGGCGACCCAATCCTGAGTTGGATTAGCAATTTTCTACAAGAACGACGGCTAGTGGTGAGAGTCCGAGAATCATTGTCTGATGCAATCGATGTGGCGTGTGGAGTACCACAAGGCTCGGTTCTTGGACCTCGTCTATTCTTGGTGTTCATTAACGATTTGGCGAGATCAATTACTTCCGATTTCCTATTTTTCGCTGATGATATCAAGATATGGCGAAGGATCAGAGGACCGGACGACCATGAACGGCTCCAGTGCGATCTTAACACAGTGTCGAACTGGTCAGTTCAAAACGCCCTACCGTTCAACGTAGACAAATGTCGCGTTGTACAATTACGCCATAGACATAACTACACCTATTTACTTGGGACAAACGGATTGCAGAATAGCTCCCAGGAACGTGACCTTGGTGTGATCGTACAGAGCGACCTCAACTGTTCAAAACAGGCTGAGGTAGCTGCGAAAAGAGGCAACCAGCACGTCGGCATGCTGCGAAGGGCATTCGGGAGATTTGACCCATCAATCTTCCCAATGATGCACAATTCCTACGTGCGCCCGCATGTTGAATACGCTATCCAAGCTTGGCAACCTTGGTTGAAGCGCGACCTAGAAGCGATAGAGGCACCACAACGAAGAGCAACAAAGAATGTAAAGGGCCTGCGCTATCACTCTTACCACCGAAGGCTGAAGTTGCTGGGAATTTTCAGCGGACGCTATCGAAGGCTGCGCGGCGATCTCATATTAGCGTATCAGATATTGAGTGACCCCAACCACGTATGCCGCCATTTGCTGAAACTTAGCCACAACACGCAGCTCAGGGGTAACTGCTTAAAGTTGAAGGAACAATATAGCCGTCTAGAGTGTCGACGGAATTACTTTTCCCTTCGGGTTTGCCAACCCTGGAACGCACTCCCAGACTCAGTTGTATCCTCTCCTACCTTGGATGTTTTCAAAAAACGATTAGATGTTGCTCTTAGCTCCCAACATTTTGTTACCTAAACTCCACCATTGTGGATTACGCCAAGCATGCTTTTCAACAGGATTTCTGTATCAAATGGACCTAAGTGGGCAAACATAGTTTACTTTTCTTTCATCATTTGACAGTGCGGTCGCAAAAAAGCTGTCCTCCTGCGTTATTCGCCTCCAAATCTTTGGATTTATTCTCACAGTGACCTACGTGCCATCATTCGATTTGGCTCCGCGAGCTCCTCCTACCACTGTTCATCTATTGGATCTATCATTCACGGATCACCAACAAACTGTGCTCTTGGAACTTCGAAGTCAACCGTATTTGAAGCTTATCGGATGTTTTATTTCTCCTCTCATCACATAAGAACTCTTGTGGTCTTATTTTAAAGATCTTTTTGAGAGTCACCCGATCAGCTTACTACCATTCCTTCAAGTCGCTCCCTGTCTAATGACGACAGTGGCAGTTCCAAGGACGGATCAAATTGACGACTATCGCTTTGTAGAGCGACTTGAAGGAATGGTAGTAAGCTGATCGGGTGACTCTCAAAAAGATCTTTAAAATAAGACCACAAGAGTTCTTATGTGATGAGAGGAGAAATAAAACATCCGATAAGCTTCAAATACGGTTGACTTCGAAGTTCCAAGAGCACAGTTTGTTGGTGATCCGTGAATGATAGATCCAATAGATGAACAGTGGTAGGAGGAGCTCGCGGAGCCAAATCGAATGATGGCACGTAGGTCACTGTGAGAATAAATCCAAAGATTCGGAGGCGAATAACGCAGGAGGACAGCTTTCTTGCGACCGCACTGTCAAATGATGAAGAAAAGAAAGAAGATGAGAAAAGTAAAATATGGTCGCTCACTTAGGTCCATTTTGATACAGAAATCCTGTTGAAAAGCATGCTTGGAGTAATCCACAATAGTGTAATTTAGGTAACAAAATGCTGGGAGCTGAGAGCACCATCTAATCGTTTTTTGAAAATATCCAAGGTAGGAGAGGATACAACTGAGTCTGGGAGTGCGTTCCAGGGTTGGCAAACCCGAATGGAAAAGTAATTCCGTCGACACTCCAGAAGGCTATATTGTTCCTTCAACTTTAAGCTGTTACCCCTGAGCTGCGTGTTGTGGCTAAGTTTCAGCAAATGGCGGCATACGTGGGTGGGGTCACTCAATATCTGATACGCCAAAATGAGATCGCCGCGCAGCCTTCGATAGCGTCCGCTGAAAATTCCCAGCAACTTCAGCCTTCGGTGGTAAGAGTGATGGCGCATGCCCTTTACATTCTTTGTTGCCCTTCGTTGTGGTGCCTCTATCGCTTCTAGGTCGCGCTTCAATCAAGGTTGCCAAGCTTGGATAGCGTATTCAACATGCGGGCGCACGTAGGAATTGTGCATCATTGGGAAGATTAATGGTTCAAATCTCCCGAATGCCCTTCGCAGCATGCCAACGTGCTGGTTGCCTCTATTCGCAGCTACCTCAGCCTGTTTTGAACAGTTGAGGTCGCTTTGTACGATCACACCAAGGTCACGTTCTTGGGAGCTATTCTGCAATCCGTTTGTTCCAAGTAAATAGGTGTGGTTATATCTATGGCGTAATTGTACAACGCGACATTTGTCTATGTTGAACGATAGGGCGTTTTGAACTGACCAGTTCGACACTGTGTTAAGATCACACTGGAGCCATTCATGGTCGTCCGGTCCTCTGATCCTTCGCCATATCTTGATATCATCAGCGAAAAATAGGAAATCGGAAGTAATTGATCTCGTCAAATCCTTAATGAACACCAAGAATAAACGAGGTCCCAGAACTGAGCCTTGTGGTACTCCACACGCCACATCGATTGCGTCAGAAAATGATTCTCGGACTCTCACCGTTAGCCGCCGTTCGTGTAGAAAATTCTCAATCCAACTCAGGATTCGGTCGCCAATGCCGTAATTCCGAAGCTTCTGGAGAAGAATGCGATGGTCTAAGCGATCAAACGCTTTTGAAAAGTCCAGGTAGATGACATCGACTCCTACTCTATCATCAACAGCTTCAGTCCAGCTATTACGTGCAATTATTAGGTTGGTATTACACGAATGCTTTTGACGAAAGCCATGTTGCTCTGGGGCTATTAAACCGTGGCTTTCCAGGTATTGCATCAGCGCGTCTGCGATGATTGATTCCATCACTTTGGATAGTACGGGAAGTAGTGTTATTGGACGGTAGTTGGCAGGATCAGTGCGGCTACCTCCTTTATGGATAGGAGTGATGACCCCTCGCTTCCATACTGGTGGAATACGGTTCTCTTCTAGACATTGCTGATAGAAAACTGCCAGTGGTTCTGCTAGATCACTAGCTACCGCCTGCAGAGCTTTTGGTCGGATGTTGTCAGCTCCGGGAGAACTGTGGATACGCAAGGATAGCAACTTCTTCAACACAGCTTCCGCAGTGAAGGTGATGTTTTCTAAACCAGATGGTGGAGTATTAGAAATGAGGAGAGTGTTTGTGCTCGTTACCTGCTGGAAAGTTTGGGAGTAATGAAACCGTAGGACATCAGCTGCTTCCTTTGCTGATCGCGTGCACCCATCAGCCGTGACTAGCGCTGGAACCCCTCGCTTTACCTTTCGAAGGCCGTTAACGTGCCTGTACAGGAGTTTGCGGTTAGTGCAGAATCGCTTCATTAACTTCTGCTGATGCATGACCTTGTCTTCGCGGATCAGTTTCACACAGAAATTACGATGCGTCACGTATGCAGTCCAGGTTTCCGCACCCGGGCAGTCCTGGTGATCTCGCCATGCTAAATCCCTCCGGGCCATACATTTACGTGTTCTACTCCTCAGAAATGACTTACGCTTGTTTTGGGTTGGAAGGACTTCTGTTCTGATGCGTGCGCTACCAGTGTGCTAAACGTCCTTGTAAATGTTTCCCAGGCAACATCTGGGGGGCATTCGGTTAAGAAAGTCCAAGATGTATCCTTAACAAGCTTAGACAACACATTGTAGTGGGTGACAGTATGCACTGTATCAACCTCCTTTTCAGGGTACTCCGCATAGCATATATAGTCAAAGAGTAGAGTGACATGATCACTACGACCCAGTGGTGTGCTTGTAACTATCCCGCCAACCATGAGTTCTTCGTTGGTTAGCACAAGGTCCAGTATCGACGGCTTGTTAGCAGTTCGAAATCTGATGGAGAGGTTACGTGGTTGTAAAAAGAGTGGCCAGCAATTAGCTCTTGCAAGCAGGCTTTAAACTGCATACCGTCGGTTGCCGGCGTTTCTATGTCGTGCACGTTAAAGTCTCCCGCGATAAGAATGTGGGTGTAGGACTTGTTCAAAGCAAACTGAAAAACGTGGTTCAGTTTGGAGTCCATTTCCGACTTAGAGTTTGGTGGGCGATAAATCACGGCTAGTAGACATATGTCCTTGTTTCGCAACCAAAGGCGGCACCAAAGTGAATCAGGAGCTCGGATTTCCGGGTGATCGATAACTTCACATCGGAGCATTGTATTATAGTAAAGAATCACACCGCCACGCCTTCCGGTTCTGTCGTTCCGAAGCAGCGACATACCGGGTAAATTGATCTCAGAATCGGTTATCTCAGGGTTTAACCATGTCCCTGTAATCATGATGAGGTCCCGCGGTTGTGAGGCATGGAGTACTCTAAGTTCGGCCAACTTGCTTAGAAGGCCTTGGGCATTGGTGTACATGCAAGATAGGACTTTTGTTGTTAGGAGTTCATTGATAGATGTTAAGTTTGTGTTAGTTTTTAAGCCGGCAGTTAAGTGGCCGGCCGTTAATCGTTTTTTGGTTTGTGTATTTCTGTCGTGTTGCATGGCATTATCGAGCGTTCCTGAACAGACGTTTCACTCGTGCTGTGCTCGGTCCTCTTGTGTGCCGTGGGTGCTGTTGTGTCGGTCCCTCCACAGGACTGTGCAAATAAAGAATTTGTTGCGTTTGCAAGTTCCATTGAATTGCTTCCGACTTTTGGTCGTTCGCCTGCTGCCTTTAGCCGGATATCTGTTGGCAACCTAGCTCGAAACTTTAACCAGCTATCCAACAGAACTTGTGTCATTCCCTCGGAGTGTAGTATTACTTTCATTAGCCTTGGACCGCAGCCCTTGTAGTTAGGTGATGACGGCACTCTTGTCATGGATTTGGCAATAACATTGTCAGCAGAGAGTGCTTCGCGGATGTAGCACCACTGCTCTCGGTCATGTGTTTGTGCATCGTGATCAGAAGAATGCAGAAGCTCAGGAACACCATGAACAAATATTGTTTTCTTGCTATCCCTATTAGCAATGCGATGGTATGTCAATGTTCGTTTTACGATACGTTATGCGAACGTAGATCACTGTGTTAATTTCCTTTGGCATGAAGTCTGATAGAACTCCAAACAAAGGGGCACGGCGATACAATCAACCCCGAAGCTCTACCTTGGCAAATGTAAACGGGATTCAGTTGTAAGTATTGTGCGAATTGCATTGCGTCAATCAAGTTGGCGAAGTAATGAAGCTGAAATTCCAGACGAATTGTTCCAATCAAAATACCCAATGGACAAGTATACGGTAACATTTTATTGAACTGAAGTCTTCCGGCGATAGATAAAAAAACAATGTGTTTCTTCATGAGGTATGTCGAAATAAAGCACGGTGTTGATGATATCATGGAAGCTCTATGTGAATGACAGAGTGATAGGTGGATTAATCGGTCGAGGTGATTAGATACTACTAACTTTGTAAACATGCGTGTAATGTAGTAACCACAAGCATTTTTGATAATTTTCGGTTATCTGCAAATCGGGATACGCCAACGAACGCAACGAGTAAACAGAGGTTTTTAACCTCGGTGCCGTATTTGCCCAATCGCACATGGCTTGCAACTAAGACATTAGTTTGTGTAAAAGTTTCGATGTCGCGTTTGTCGAATATGTCGACCCTACATCGGAAGCAAATGCAACGCCGTTATGACTGCGTGAACAGCAAAAGCGCCTTACGTCTGAAATTACTAATGAGTGGAAGAAATTTTGCAGCAGCATGCTGTTGGTGTGTCTCAGGATCCCCTGATCCATATAATGGAAGTACTAGAGCACGTTTTTGCCATTTCGTGCTGTTCAGTGAAGCCCTTTATCTGGCCTCATCAGGAACCGAACCCATGAACGATGTTACCTTGCGTCACTAGTCAGGAGACTATTCCACGGAGGCACGGAGGATAGTGACAGACTGACAACATCCATCTTATTTTTCTTCCCAGTTACTAACCTTGCAGAAGACTATGGTTGGTCTCCAGAAGTAACGACGTTCAAACACAGCAGCTGTGTTTACAGATTGGCTGTGTTAAACTGTGCGATATTGCGTGTAAACACTATAATTAAGAACTTTAGATTGCGCTTCATGAATGTTTGTTTTCCGGATGTTATAACCGTTTATTAAGTGAATCGTACGATGAGAGCATAGTGCGAACGCCGATATATGACATACGAGGTAGTCTGCACACTGTTTGCTGAACATGTTATGCGTGTCATGACAATGGGTGGGCTTCCAAGTTCACTTCACCCAGATACACTGAGTGAATATGGTTACATGATTGTGGCGCGGAAAATAGACAAACCTATGCAAGGTAAGAACTAACAACCGAATATCAACTTCCACTCCACTCATGTGTCGACCAGCGTACCTTGTAATCCACAACAATGGGTGACCCCCACTGAAATGAGGGAAGGAAGGCATGGTCAAATGCATGACAAATAATTGCAATAGAATGGTGTTTCTAGTTCTGGACTAGGCTGATTGGTGAAAGGCTTGCACTTACATCGCTATTCGGGGACGGGTATTTCTCCCAACTTAGGCACTCATGATCCACTCATAGAGAAACTCCGTGGGTTTCGTTGATGTAGATTTGTGCCATACTAGAAAATTCTAACGTTCTCCGTCACACATGTAGTTGTGTCAGAAATTGTATAGCTCGCACACTCTGTGGGGTTAATTTAGCGGCACCCGGACAATTCGCCAATGTGATGGCTACATTCTGTCTCCTGCTTCACTTACCACCTATGAAGTGAACCAAGTCAGCCTGTTGAAATTCGCACTGTATGCGGTGTGAATGGACAGCATTTGTGGTGGATCCAACTGATCATAGTTGCAGATTGAGCAAGCACATGGGAGCCAATACGTGGGTGTTCCTTAATTGTCATTCACAATAGCGGAAGAGTGAACTTGCTAATGATGAATGCAAAGTCTTTCATGTACCTGCTACTATTTGTTTGCTGATCTCTTATCAACATTAAACGGAAGCACATAAAACAAAAAATAAATAGTTTTAATTTTCCGAACCATGTCGTAACTAAGTTAAGTTACGATCACCCCCGCCGCCATCTCTATGCTGGAGAATTTGGCATCGACTTCTATTAAAAACATGAGCTTTGTCATGTGAATTTAGTTAAAATATCTTTGATATACTCATGAATAGGGTGTTTTGATGCAATAATTGTAGACAGCACCGCAGCAGCTTTGAAATCAGACCGTCCGAAACAAGTCTGGGAAAGAAATAGCAGCCGTTCCGTCTGGATGAATTTCCTCATTGGTGTTCATCCATCGACTGTAACAAAAGAAGAACCATTTGATTCATAATGAGTAGACGGCCAACCACTCTTCTCTGCACGGGTAATAAACCGCACGCCAGTGGAGGAAGGGTCAAACTATAACACAGTTTAGTTTGCATTCGCAATTGTCGGCTGTCCTCCCCCATGGCTCAGTGGCATAAACTGCTGGCTAGTTGGCGTTAGTATCTAGGGGTCACAGGTTCTATCCCTAGTAGGGGACCGATGGATGCGCACCAGTGACGATCACAAAAAAGCGAAACGCACGTCTCCTGCTTTTCCGGATTGGTAGATTACCAATGCTGATTGTAATCTAATTGCGATGAACCAAAAAGAAGAACCATTAGCCAACAGGATAGACATTATCCTCTACAACAGGCATAACAAAACAAACCCAGCACCTCAAACCATCAACCTGCAACCACGAACACAAATGCATCGCCTCCACTCACAAACAACCACATCAGCAACACACTCAAACATCATCATCAACAACAACCAAACACTAACGACATGCAACACCTACAAATGGTACACACAAATGAACGCAACATCTACACACGAACACGCAACGAATACACTCACAAACAACACACGCACAAACCCACTCCAAAACAAAACACAACATATCAGCATCACATGAACAACCACCGCGAATTAACAAAACCAACTTTCACAACTGCTTACGCACAAACAATCACAACACACATTAGCAAATACACACTCACTACAACTAACAATACGACAAGTCCGACTAACACATAGCCACAAAACACATCCACTCCATACGTCTGGGGCCTCAAACAACCACACTTACATGAGAAACTTGGCCTCAGAAAATTTTGCGCACGCTGGGTAGCCCATCAGCTGAGTGTGGACGAGACTTAGCTCGGATGAATTGGGGCTGCACGATGCTTGACAGTTTTGATGCTGGATGTTCTAATGCTATTTGGAAGATCTTCTGTGTTGTTGAGACCTAAGTGTATAATTTCGACTCAGAGACTACGCAAAAATCGGCTCTGTGGACTGCCGTTGGTGGGGCGCTGTCTCAGCAAGACTAGCGTGAGCGCAGGGTGGCCAAGTTGATTGTGCTTGTGTTCGTAGCCAAGCCTGGTCATGTGGCTGGTACGGCAACACACAGTCACCGGAGGCTGGTGTGCCACCCACTGTCCGCCAGTTGCTGGAAGCTGTATACATGCGTCGCCTAAGGACTCGAGCAAGAGGGACCTTGTTGCACTATGACCAGGCACCTCATAGATGTTCTGGCTAGAGAACGCATCCAGGAGGTTGGCCACCCGCCCACAAGTCCAGGCCTGGCTGCGTAAGACTTTCATGTGTTCCCAAATGGCAAGCGCATGATGCGTGGAATCCGTTGCGTCTCCAGCAACTGTAGTAATGACTTGTATTGAGCTGCTCGAATGGTTAACCGCTTCGGCATTGCCTAGCTGCACCGCCAAATCGTCTGAGTGCATGGAACTGTGCAAGAACGGCGGTGGAGAGTAATTCGATAAAAAGTAATGCTTATACTATTATAAAAAATAGAAACCTATCTCGTTTTCACTCCCTGCAAAAATATCCCTCGGTTCGACCTTATTGACATGGCACTGATAAGCTTGATTTGATTGTTGTGTGACGCGCAGAGTTGGCACCGCTAACTAGACGAGATCTTGCCACAGCCAGACTTCATTTGCAACCGCATAACATGGGCTCATTTCAATTCTTACCCTAAGCCCTGTGTCTCGCACTTTCATTTCATTGGTTGTTTCGCACGCCCAAACTCATCGGTCTCCCGTGGATCTGATCGCGGATGTTGACCCATCTTTGCGTTTGGAAATCCTGAAGGTAATGTCTATTTTGATACGACGAATTTGTACAAATAGTACCATTATCTCAGATCTGGTGTTGGTCATTTGTTGCATATTCCGATGGTATACGCGTGGCATAAGCTTCCAAATGCTTTGTAGCGTTACCGTGCTTAACATCCCTTGCATTTGGAGTAAGTGATTAACGTCCCTTTGCGTTGGAAAAGGCTGGCCGTCGGATTGCACAGTGTCAAGGAATAAGAAGCCCTCCGCGAATGCAAAGGAGGACATGTATGAATCCCGGCAAGTGGAGGATTTGCTTCTCGTTGATGACAGGAGTTGTTGCTCTGGATTACAAAGTAGTTGTAGGGGTAGTGCACGTGCAGCTTTAAGGCTAGCGGCACATAAAAGGCAGCAAGCTAAAACTGAGCTAAAGCTAGTTAAGTTGCGGCTAAAAATGGGAGAGTCTTGATTGTCACGATCACCTCCCAGCCTCCGGTTACGTACTTAATATTTGGATAGATAGAATGAGTCCATTTTTGAATGATTGTCAAGAGACCTTCCAACCAATGCTTACCTCCATGCAATACCATCAACCGTTACCAGGAGTTTGTCGTAGTCATTAGAATTGTCGATGGTGGTTAAAGTTTATGTTGGTAATCCGGCAGCTTACTGGAGGTTCATTTAGCCGTTTGTCAAGAGCTACCTGATTGGCGGTGGGCAGAGCTCGCTGTATCTAGGTTATTATTGCAAGCGTCCTGTAAAGGCGGCCGTAAGCGAGTGTGTAAGGCTTCCTCCTGAACAAAACTATCACAAGGCTAGATTTGCCTCCGCGAACTGTTGGACCAGTACCATGTTATTGCTCATTCGTTAATCGGATTTCTGCTTGCTGGTTTGATGCCACGCGATTTGATCACGACTTTCTATCGCGTTTCTCCATAAAACTAGAGAAGGGTTACGTGGCCCTATTTAGGTGAACTTCACTGCCGATTTAAACTTGTCGCCATGATCGAACGACTGGTGCGTGTTCTCCGAAACGCACTGCAAACCGGATGGGCGAAAATAGCTGCTTTACTTGTTTAAGACGGTCGGAATTTGGTATCAACGAATTAGCGGACTTCGTCACCACTTAGCATGCATTGCCCGTAGTAGGTTTGGGCAGATAGCGACCATAATTAAGAAACGACAGCCGAATGAGGCTTGGCCGAGACGATTAATCGGGGATGAGGGAAGCGATCGCAATTTCACCCTATACACCACATCAGGAACGCCCAAAGAAGCATGGTGTTTGGCTTGTGGCAATAATCACGGCACGGCCTCGGTACCTAAAATAGCTGCCCAGGATGCAGCCAGGCGCTGAAAACTGGTTAGAGACAAGTGCGGCTGTTACGACTATCTAGAGACTGATCATAGCGCCGCCAACTGCCGGGTCAGCATGGGTTGCTTCCTGGCCCCATGCAAGAGGTAACCTCACTCCTTGTTACATAACGAGTCAATGCAGATGGCACTCAAGAAAGAATCGAGTCACTGCAACAATACTTACAGTACACCAGGTAAGGTCTCGCTCGGAGTGGTATTTGTGCTCTCGATGAGTCACTTGCAATCCATTGAGAACTATGCTTTATTAGACAATGGTTCCGATGTAAGCCTGGTACAGCAAGCTTTTCTGCGGAAAGCTAGAGTAATGCTCGAGTCTGCTTCCTTGAAAATGCAAACACTAAAGGCTTGAACCTCGTTGGATGTTGGCCTTGCTAGTTTCCGACTGTCCCCTCTGAGCGGCACTTGTAGTATTTTTGTAGACCATGCATATTTTTTGCGTCACCTACAGTTGCAACCAGCTACAATGACTGTCATTCCGATAGGTGAGCGGTGGCCACCTTTTGTAAACGTCAAGCTTGATGATCTGAGAGACACCAGGGTCAGGATACTCCTGAGGACCGAGGTACTTGAAGCCCAGTGGCAGCTCGAATGACGAGATACCGGACGAAAACGAACTTTGGCTGCAAGTTCCACTTGGTTATATTGCTTGGACCGTTTGTTCGGAGTATTTAGCCTTTTGCCACTGTAGACTGGGTACCGATACATGATAAGTCACTCGAAGGACAGCTCAAGGTCTTGTTTGCTAGCGGTTTTGTACGTGTTGGTTCGAGTAGTATGTCGCTATCTATGGAAGATAGAACAGCCATATCTATCGTTGAAAGTTCCGTACGCACCTTTGATGGGCATTACGATGTAGGTCTGACGTGGAGAAATCGGAGTGCTAATGTTCCCAACAATTACGAGGCAGCTCAGCGTAAGTTAGACTATTTGAGTCAACGGATACTGAGTAATCCGTCATTAGGAGAAGAGAATATCCCGTTGATAAGAAAAAACGCTGAGTGGTTACGCGGTTCCTATACCATGCGACCAGATAAGGCCTGAATGCAAATCGAGATGGGATTTGTCGCACCACGACTTGAACAACCCGAAGAAACCAGATTGTGCTGCAAAATTCGAGGGTCTTTCTCTGAGCAACCAACTCTCTCAAGGTTCAGATATTACGGCGAACCTACTTGGGGTCCTTATGCGTTTCTGGTTGCAAGTTTTGCGGTTTCTGCTGATAGTGAAGTAATGTTTATGCAGGTGAAGGTGTCACTTCGTGACATGGAATCGCTACGATTTCGTTGGTAAAAGCGTTACGTGATAGGCTCAGAAGTGGTCAAATACTAAATGACCGCACATCCCTTTGATGCCACTTTGTCACCCGTTTGTGCCAATTTCGTAGTGGATCGAACAGCTGATGATTGGAGACTTCATTACAGCGGAAATTTGGCAGAAATTCTTCACAATAATTTCTGCGTTGTCGACTTCTTGTTCTCGCTACCAGCCGTAAAGGAAGCAACGCAATTTGTGGACGGCTCAAAAAGATGCTAAGTGAGGGTGAAATCAAGCTATGTAAATGGGTATGTAATCACGATGAAGTATTCGACGCAGTTCCGCAAGCAGCCAGCGCTCAGTCAATTAAGCTGATAGTTAACGTGCCTGGAGTGGTCAGGCAGACGTTGGGATAGCAGGAGATTCTCGTGAGAACACTTTTCTCTATCAGTTTACCGTAGCAGAGAAGATGACTACGAGAAGGGGCATCTTGTCTGCAGTGTCATCTATTTACGACACCTTAGGTCTAATTGCCCATTTAGTTATGCCTGTTAAATTATTATTGCAAAGACTGTGTCGAGACAAACCACATTGTGATGACCCGGTCACTAGTAAATACAGTGCACCTGGATATCCTGGTCACATGAAATGAAAGCGTTAGACTTCTTGAAGATTCTTCGGTGCATTTGCAAGCTTTCTGAGGCAGGAGAGCGGCCACAACTGCCCATCTTTTGCGAAGCATCCGAAGTTGGATATGGTGTAGTTGCTTATGCTAAAGTTCACGCTGGACACCACATACCGCTCACTGTTATATGCGGAGTCGAAAGTAGCCTTTCTGAAGAAAGTGTTTATGCCACGTTTGGAACTGTCGGAGGCTATGCTTGTCCCTTGGCATTATGAGGACTTGACCGGAAGGTCCCAGCTAAGTTTCGAGAAGGTTGGGTTTTAGACGAACTCTACGGCGGTGTTGTACTACATAAATGATGTGTCTAAAAGATACAGCATGTTCGTCGCCAGCCGACTGAGAGTTATACAAGAACTATCAACACCCAATCAGTGAAAGCGTATGAACTCTGACTGCAATCCCCCGGACCTGCTGTCGAGCGGCACCACATCCCTAGCATTCTTGAAGAGCTGGTTCTTTGGGTCAGATTTTCTTATGAAGGTCTATGATGAATGGCCCGGGTTTTACGCAAACTCTGAGCCGACTGATGTAGAATTGAAGCGTTTCGCTGCTCAGATGTGTGTGTGACATAAAGGGTGACATCGTTGTCTATCCTTAACAGCAGATATCCCGTCTGAACTAAGTAATTAAAGATAGTGGTGTGCTTTCCTTGACTACAGCAGCAAATACACTCCAGTAGGCTGAAACTGCTAGGGCCGCGCCACTCAATCGACGAATTACTCTGTGTGAAATCAACAAAACTGAGCTTGACGTCATTTGAATCACTCAAAAAAGCCTATAGAATGGAGTAAGAAGGGCTCGCAAAGGCGAATACAGCCTCAGTTGTTTCCGGTGTTATACCTTAGGATGCTTGTTGGTACCACAGATCATCATTGAGCATCCGGTCACTCTGCTTCGGATCAGAGCCCGACGTTATCTAAACCCTCGGCCAGAACACGTTGCAATTAGTCTTTTTAACCGAGCCCCTTCCAATCATTCGATATACTGTCTGTGAACTATTATATGTGAAGACAGTCACCTCATTCCAGTGGGACCCTAATGGCTCCCCAGCGAAAATACAAACCTTGTGGTGTAGTTTTGGTCGCTTCGGAAACCAGTAGGCGTGGCACGATGGGGATTGTTAACCTCTGCATAACTTCGGAAGACGGACTTGTCAGGATTGCAGTTGTTAGAACAAGACACGGGTTGATCGCAAGAGATGTTCAAAAGCTGTGTTTATTGAAAGGAACGAAAACCGGTGTGAATGCCGTCACGGCTGTTGGCTCTCCACAGATGCATGGCCGGTCGTCAAGCCTGTCGCTCCACGGAGGACCATTGTGAGTCCAACAGCCGAAGTGGGTGGTCACATGCGTACTGGTGTAAGTCCTATGACTTCCCAGCGTGGATGAAGCCGGTGTAAGGCGCTCCAGTGTAGAAAAATTCAACAGCTTTGATGGAAAATCCGGATCGGATATTGGTGGGCAGTGTAGAACAGATTTGCGACCATCAACATCTCACACCTTTCGTATGCCTACTTCTACGTTGCTCAGCCTCCTGGCCAGGTGTGGATCAATCATGTGCCTGGCCACTTGTGCATTCTCCGTTCCAGCACTCTCTGCCATGACGCGCTTACTGCGTGAGGTAATCTCCCATTTCCAGTTCATCCACGTCCGGTCTCCTTTTCACTCCCTGCAAAAATATCCCTCGGTTCGACCTTATTGACATGGCACTGATAAGCTTGATTTGATTGCTGTTTGACGCGCAGAGTTGGCACCGCTAACTAGACGAGATCTTGCCACAACCAGACTTCATTTGCAACCGCATAACATGGGCTCATTTCAATTCTTACCCTAAGCCCTGTGTCTCGCACTTTCATTTCATTGGTTGTTTCGCACGCCCAAACTCATCGGTCTCCCGTGGATCTGATCGCGGATGTTGACCCATCTTTGCGTTTGGAAATCGTTAAGGTAATGTCTATTTTGATACGACGAATTTTTACAAATAGTACCATTATCTCAGATCTGGTGTTGGTCGTTTGTTGCATATTCCGATGGTATACGCGTGGCATAAGCTTCCAAATGCTTTGTAGCGTTGCAGTGCCTAACGTTTGAGCCAAATGTCACTTGGAAAGCTGCATTCGGACCGATTTATCTCGTAGCTATTTGCATGTACACTGCAGTTAATATCTTACGTTGGCTGACAGAGTGACTTATGCAGGATACACTGCAGTTGGTTGGGCCCAGCGATATTGTGGAAGTTATTGTACTTTCATAAGAATGAAGAGAGAGCACTGTGCAGGTTGGGAAGGCGTTGGCCGTATTGGGGTGTTTTATCTCTTTGCGTGTACATGTCCGGGCGGTTGAAGCACGAGCCTGGTGGTTGCAGGCAAGTCATCCGTAGAGAATCTTCACTGTTAAGCGCTCTTTCACTTAGATGCTTGGGAAGAGAGAAGAGGCAGTCGCGCAATTCTACCAGGACATCTGACCAAGATGATATAAATGCATTATTAAATGTAGTGCGATATGTAAATGATGGCCATAATGATGGTATTAATAAAGAAAATTGCTTTGTAGCGGAACTATTGTTTTGAGCTTATCTCTAATACGATTAATTAGTAGTCAAAATTGCAGATTTGCAACCGAAGACCAGAAGTGGCTAGGTATCCTAGATTGGTTGCAGTCGGAAACCAGATGACACAGTGACGATAGGGCGAGGTTTCTATATATCCCGGAGGCTTAGACTTATTGTTAGGAACAAAATAACTATCGAGTACGGGGCATGAAGATAGGAAGCTGAGCCTAATTGAAGCCGGCCAGGATGAAGTGCATATGAACAATTGACTAGGTGCCGAAGGTACAACGGACGTTCATGTTTATGACGAGAGAAGGCGCTAGTGGAGTGAGTAACAGTTGACAGAAATGCCATTTGGCGTAAGCCTTCGACTTACTAGTGGATACCTACAATGTCCCAGAAAAAGACAACAAAGCAGCAGAGGTATGCGATGCAAACAGTCTACCAGGATAAAAGTTGGAGAGAGGAGTGGTTCCTAGCAATCTCCGGATATGCGCTAGATGCGGGGAGCGTACGGCGACTGGCTGGAGCGAAGCAGAAATGCCAAAGGTAAGATGATCGACAGCTAACAGCGTTGGTGAACCGATTTTCATTGGCCAGGTCTAGCCACTCCATTAAGATGTTTAAGCACTATTGAATACCTACAGTGTTACAGAGGAAGTCAACTAACAGCAAAGGTATATGATACAACCAGTCCAATAGAATAAAGGTTTGAGAGATATGGTGTGGCTCCCAGCATGCTCCAGTTGGCCTAGCTTAGTTACCGAACCACACCGACCGTTCGGCAAAACTCAGATGTGAGAGTCCCGGTCCGGTTCTGAAGGGCAGACGGAAAAAATGCTCCGTCAAAGCACGGACCGGGACTCTCACATCTGAGTTTTGCCGAGCGGTGGGTGTGGTTCGTTAGCTATGCTAGGCCAATTGCAGATATTGCCGTTAGGTGAAGGTTTGTATATGTATGGTAAGCAGAAGTTAAGTCGATGTATTATTTGTATTGAAGAAGGTGAAGGTGGTTATCACAGTTATTGTGGTAGACTACATGGGTATTGGAAATCACTTGGCGCCACATTTGTAACTGTCATCATGGTGGATGATTGCGAAAGATTCTGTCTGTCGGTGCGCGCATATTATCGGAAATGAGATGTTTGAATCCGATGTAAAGAAATTTTAATTTGCAACGGCCACAGCTTTTGACAAACCTGCGGCTGTGACTCGGCAGCATTGTGAACGGCAAACGGGGAAGCATTTGCCAGAGGAGTACCGGTACCAGTATGTGCAGTATAGCTCTGTTCCTGGCAGGCGTAGCAACGTTCGTGGGTAACGGTAAGTTGCCATTCTCACCGTATAATAAATGCGACACAGTTACAGGATGTTGGATTGCAAGGCGCATTTCTCTTTCAAGTTAAAGGGTGAATTTACCAAAGAAAGGGGCATGGTTGTGAGATATTTCTTCTTCGTGCCATGGGGTATGGAGCCATTGCGGAACGATATTGCGAATTAGTTTTGGCGGAAGGAAATCACCAAGTAAAGTAGTGGGGATATATCTTGTGGCATTGTATGCTGGTGGATGTAACTGTTGTGGCGCATTTTTTGCTATGTGTTGCTCTTGAAGGAGACGTACCACAGCTACTGGCAATCTGTGGAAGCGATGAAGGAGATGCTACCTTGCACGGAATCAGTACCTACCCGTTTCATGGATAAATGCATGGCCCAGATGCGGTGGATGACCTCGGCTTATCCTAAAGCGTCACTCCAGCGGCGAACATCACGTGACGCCGGAGTGGTAGGCAAACGTTTTGGGCGGCGGTGGGTCTGGGAGCGGATTGCAGACAAAGTAGTGAGAAGATCCGTCCGAGTAGCCAACGCAGGAAGCTTGAGATGTGCATCAGCTGCAAATGGGCTGAAATAGTTTGTAAATGCTTCCAAATCACAGGTGAATGGCGAAAGGAGACTAATAAGCAGCAGGAATTTGTCCAGCAATGATGCTGAACGACCGAGCAATGTTCGTTGTAACCGTACACTCGCCTGGAGTCCAGCACAGTTAAACGGACTCAGTGAACAATCCGAAGCCAGAAAGTAGCCTTAGATGGATTGGTGTGCCGATAAATCCAGTCAGATAACTCCAGATCCAGTAGATGCTCTAGCATCAGACGGGGATTATCGGCAAACAGGCGGATTAACTAAGTGGTTGGACACGTGGCGAATGCCGCACAAAGCGCTTGGAAATGAAACGGAATGTCCATTTGACTGCATTAAACACTGCAGTTGGACTGAGACAAGGGACATCGGAGAACGATAGGCAACAGATTAGAATGAGGTTGAGAGGAGAAAAAAGTGTCCCAGTCCGTTGGCACGGAAGGTAGAGGCGGACCACAACGTGTGGGAATTGGCCCATCAGTTGCGGTCTCCGTCTCCTACAATTCACTATTTACGTGGATAGTCACAAGTGACTACGGTTCCTCGTAGATTTGTTCAGACTCATAGAGGAGCAGCGCCTCTGTACGTAGAACATTGTGGAGTACATCACCATCATCCGCTATTGAATCGTTATCTATGTTCGTATCCATGTCTTTGGGATCTGCTTGATATGCTTCCGTATGCAAATATTCGTCCCATTCGTCGCCCGCTGCATCGTCCAAATGAAGTGTGTGACCTACGCCTCTTCCTGAAGCAGAAGCATGACGTACCAGCAGAGCGTCCAAATCTACTGGAGGTATGCGACAGTCCAAAAACATAGCGTCGAATGCAGTAGCAGCACGGAAATTTGGAAACACAAACAGCCTATAGTGATTTTCTGATGGCATTCAGCCAGCGAGCAAACTCGCCACGGAGCAAACCCAGCTAACCATGAGACTGAGAAACAAAGGCCACTGGGAAAGCCAGTGACGGTGTCAACTATTGCAATCCTGGACTGAGTTGAATAAGCCAAACGCAACGGGAGCTGGACGACCCGTCCGACTTGTGAGTGGTGAGCTTCCAATGCCACCGTTGCGAAACTCAAATAGTGACTCTGTAACTGAAAGGGCAACCAAGCTGCCAACATGGGCGGACTGCGACTTTCAAGTTTCGGTGCTTCTCGTTGGACGTCCGCAACGTAGCTTTGAACGTAGTGACACCAGTCAGCTGGCGAAGCGAGCTGTTCTGAATGTGTATCAAAGTGTGCTGACGTCTGGGCTGAGTAAGCGCCCACTGGACACCGTCGAAGATCACCGTAAGGGAGATAAAGCGTAAGAGGGGAATAAGAACACGGGAAGGCTTGAGCAGTAGCATCCAAACCCTATCCACCCTGCTCGATGCAGAAGATAGGGCACGGTTAATTATCCTCTGCGTTAGCCAAAGCATCAACAATTTGTTTGAAGAGAGATTCGTTGTATTTCGTGGGCAGGATACTGTCAGGTTGCTTAGGCCTAGACAGGAGAACAATTAGGGTTCTCAATCAAAGCGTTCGGTTCAAAAACCTTCCGCATGGCAGCGGTTTTGGCGTTGGGCTACAAGGCGTCCGTTTTAAGGAATGAGGAGCCACCCTCATTCCAACCACCAACCCAGAGGACCAGGAGGCTGAGTTTTCTGGCCTCTTACCATTGACCAATCTGGTGTGTGTGGCTCTGAAGTTGTAAAAGCACCACAGCGTATAGGTCCGTGGATTACTTAGGCACACAGACCATAGCACCACGGTAAGGTGCAGCCTCATCGCGATGGTTCATGCTCCTTTCTGTCCGTGAAGTACTAGGGGCCCAACGCAAGCTAGAAACACCATGCATCTCAGGGAGAATCAAGGGGCAGTGATTCACAATCGCCACGTCGCAGTGTAGTCAAACGGATATTTTTGGCTTTTCAAAAGTATAACGCTTGGCATGCGGAAACCCACCACGTACGTGAACACATCCGCTGAACTGTTTGATGGAAAGAGGAAAGGCCAATTCACTCAGCTGGCAACACGAGTAGATGGTTGGGCAGGACAGCGTAGTAGTAAGGTAATACTGTGGAACCCTTTTCAAACGGGCATAGATATGATACGGCACAGTAGAATTACGTTTATCTACATTCCTTAAGGATATCAGGTCCGTTAACATAACATGTCACCACTGTTTTACTTATTGCACGACAGTTTCCTGTTACCTAATTTTTGTCTTCGTATAATTCAAGCTTCCATTTCGGAATACCACGGTCCTTCTTTGGCATACGTATACATAAAAGCACACGACCCTCACTGTGTTGCCATCGACTTATTCCGATTACAGCCCACGTTAAACAACCGCAGCGTCCTCCCACATGCCGCCTTGGTGTGTAGCAACCTCCGCCGACACCCACAACAGCTGTAAGATGTGCCATCATGATAACACATAAGTGTGCATATTTCATTCCCTCATCCTTCAACAGTAATGGCAACAACGCCCAAAGCCACAGATTGCAGCTATCGCACCCAGCGTCTGCGGTCGCACATAAGCCACAGATGTTTACAGACAAGTGATTAAAGGTATCTACACTGCTTTTAGCCAACGTTACGAACTCGTCACGTCCTCTCATGTGCTGTCGTGTTGTGTAGCGTCCTCTGCCGACATCCCCACCAGCAGTAACGTGCTGCAGGATGACAACACGTAAGTGTGCTTATCGCATTCCCTTACCCTTCCACAGAAATGGTGGCCATACCCCCTTCCAACCATTGTAGCAGCCTTACCCAGCCTCAGCATTTACACTGCAGCCTCCGTTTTACACAGACAAGTGACGTAAATGTATACACTCCGATTTCATAGCACCTGTCACTTATGACATCGATAGGTGGAATGCGTTCCCCGGCTTCCTGATAGTAAGTCCCTATTTTACATGAAGTTCCGAATTCTTACTGGTTGCTATTCTCTATGTCTGGGTGAACGATCCCTCGGCCCTTAGCAGGGCCACCATCTGTCCTATAGCCTGGCGTCTCCCCTGTGCAAGCACCCTATAAACACCGAACGGCTTGCAGCGGTTGGAGCACTGGAGCAAAGATGCAGTGGGTGTGTCCGTAATCGTCCACCGATCAAAGTACTGGGAAGTCCATTTGCGTACTGTGTGAAACTGCTTGTAAATTTCGGACAACATAAGAGTTGCAAGCCCACTTTTCCCCCTTCACTAACAATCACTTTAGTTACGACTTATCATTCATTGCGCCATCGATTGGTCATTTTAACACCCACCAATGCACCGGAAACACTGAACAGGAGATTACCAATGCATTAACCGGTAAGTTACATTTATCTACTCCGCATAGACTCAGTACTGTACATGTACTGCACATGTTGACGTCTAGCATTGCATATTAACCTAGACCAACCATACAATAGGTGTGCGGTGCCCATCTCACAACAACCGGTAAGGACGTTGTTTACCGTTATCACTTTTTTATGCGGTCTGCGGCTGTTGGTGTGAAATACCTCTTCCGCCTGTCCGCAAACCACTGCATTGCATTGGTTTCGGTGTTGCATAAATGGACACCACACCATGTCCGAGGGCAACTTGCAAGCAAGTTAAGTGACAATGCCAGACCAAAAGGCTGACAATTGTTATATTTGTATCTTCCATCGTGCAGTCTTCCCTATGCACCCTTATCTCCGGTTGATGGGTGACACCGCAATGAAACGTGACCCTACTTTTATCACTAATCCACCAGTTTTTTATTTCCAGGCCATTTCCTCTAAGACATCGTTGACACGAAGGATACACACCACTACCAAGAGGTGCACTACATCGCTACCATGTGATCAAGTAAGTCAAAGCTGCGTTACTTACATGCATATTGCTTGCTTTTGTGCCTACGAAACACATGTCCAGAAACCATTCCTCAGTGTTCGCGCGTTGTGGATCAAGAGCGCCTCACACGCTCCTTATGATGACGTGGATATTCGGATTCGGTACAGACGTCAGCGTTCCTGTTGTGTCTCCCTTTTTTGTTAGAATTTCCATCTTTTCACGATTACGCAGTATAAGGCATTCAACGCAGTTGCAGACCATGACGGAAACAAATGGAAAGCTATGCAGTCCCGCAAAACTTGTATCATTACCGTTAACAAAGCCCATTCATTGCGTTCGTTTTGGCGCACCGCCTAAGGCTATTTCTGGCTTCCCTCGTACAGATAATAATGCATGCTACGCCACCTATTGCATTTCATAAGTACAGCTTATGGAGGCCCGCAGGGCCTATAGTTGAGTTTTCCTCCGTGCCGATTATGATGCCACCGCCGTGAGATATACATACACTTATTTAGCATTAGTCATGAAGCTGTCTGACGCAAAACCTTGCCAATTCCCTAGTGGCAAACATAATGCTCCTGTCATGGGCAAAGTTAAAAACATTCATGGGGCGTGCAGATTCAACATTATTTGATTCATCAGCGGTGAGTCGCGTACCACTGCTGGAGGTCATTATGAGCTTAGTAAACGCTCGTGTTTATGGACTATAGTTCCAACAATTGCGGATTTACCAGTGCCCATAAGGACACTAATTGTCTGCGACCAATATGGCATTGCTTAAAGAAAGCCTTCAAGGCGTGCGCCGCCAGGAGGAGACGCTTTCCTAGTGCCTATATTAATGCAAATGTCATGAGACAAACATAGGCTAAGTGAAGACCGTCCATGGGGGCTCCTCGAGCCGAGTACAGAAATGCAGCTGTAGGCCATATTCAGGTTTCCCTGTGAAACATTCGTAGACCTATTAAGCGCCATTCCTTTATCGCCGTGAAGCCAAAAATGGATACTTCTAAAATGTCCATTATGACACCATTGCCATAGAACCTATGTTACTTTTCCATGCATCACTCATACAGCCAACCGCGGCCAACAACAGAGTCCAATTGAGTGCGCAAACAAATGCCACCTATGTGGCAACCATATGGTCTTACTATGCACCCGTCACCAATGCAGCAACATAACGCAACATATGGTCCAGCGTACATAGGCGGGATACTTGTATGAAATCATGCCAACCCCATTAACTGATTTCCTTCCGTTTTCCTTTGCCATCCTATTATTGAATACGCTTCACCTAAGTTCTGCATATGCTGCACCTGATAAAATATTTCACATTTTTATTCATAATAACCGTATTATGATATTCATGAAATGCGCAACCTACTTCTTCTATTCCGGATACCTTGAGATTTACCATTACAACACGCTTGCGTTTAACGGGCACTCGGTAAGAGGAAGATGTGGTGTGCATTTGTCGAAATTCTGATCCACTAAGAGCTGTAGCAGTCTGGAGATTCCCCGGTTTGCCTGTGTAAAATTCTAACCAAAATTCTATAATTGTACACTTAGGCAACCGGTGTGGTTTGTTGAACTGCTTGCTGAGTTCGAACGCTTTACTTGCTCATCGCCATTTTTGCTTGGCGCTCGCTTCGGTTGCAACGCGCGACTGCTCTGTGTGCTGTGTCTGCTCCGTTTCCCTAGCTAGAGCGTCCACGGTGTCGTTCATTTATAGCTAGCTAACAGGGAATCTTTTGCTGAACCAATAAAAGTTTCCCTGCAACTCGATCTGTCTTCTGGAATCGCTCTCTGGGCTCCCGGAATAGGCAACCCTCTAAATTGGTGACCCCTGCTCCGGAACAATCTCAGCGCCGGATATTTGGAACTTTTCTCCGGTGAGCTCGTTCCATTTATTTTTCATATTTTCCGGTTTATTTTTGCATACGGTAGCCTATTTTTGCATCATTTTTAAACCATGGAATCTGTAGACCATAAGGTAGAGTCTCTACTAAGCGCTGTAACTCTCTCTGTGCCACCTTTTTGGGACATGGATCCTGTTTTGTGGTTCGCTCATCTTGAGGCCGAGTTTTATAACCACAGAATCACTTCCGACTATGCGAAGTACTGCAAGCTCTTGTCCTATCTCCCCAAGGAGATATCAATGCAGGTTCGTGACGTCATCATTTCTCAGACCGAAAACCGCTATGAGGCTCTCAAAGAGGCCACGATTAAGCGTGTTATGCCCTCTGAGAAAGTTCGCCTGCAGCAGCTTTTCAGGGATCTGCAACTGGGCGACAAACTGCCCTCAACCCTGCTACGAGAGATGCAGCAACTCCTTGGTTCTTCAACCATGGATGAGACTTTACTTCGCGAACTATGGCTACAACGGCTACCGGAAAACACACAAGCGATTCTCGCTACAGTGAGCTCCGTTCCGCTCACTCAACTAGCAGATTTAGCGGATCGAGTTAATGAACGATCACAGCCACAACCCGACGCCAGCAAGATCAATGTCGTCGCGTCCCAGGGCACTTCTATCACTGGCTTACAGTCAACCATAGAAGCCCTGCAAGCACAAGTTGCGACACTTAGTCGCCAGGTGCAACAGCTCACTATGAACCCTCGTCGTCATAGCCGATCAAAATCGCCCTGCAAACGTTCTCAGTCTAGCAACAGGCAAGCTAGCTGTTGGTACCATCAGCGTTTTGGTACCGCAGCTCGTAAATGTGTAAAGCCTTGCAACTTCGACGAGAAGCAGGGAAAACTTCGCGGCCGGTCCGTAACGGCGACGGACGCGACTGGCCAACACCAAAGTCGCCTCATCCGCGTTAGGGATTTAACTTCCGGCACCGAGTTTCTAGTCGACACTGGTGCCGAAGTTAGTGTTATACCCCGTAGCTCAGATGAGGTCGTCTCACCATCGCCGACCAAGCTGCGTGCCGCCAATGGCACACCAATCGCAACTTTCGGCGAAAAGCTGCTAACGCTCAATTTAGGCCTCCGGCGAACCTTTCGCTGGCCTTTCATAATCGCTGCCGTGCCTTTCGCCATCATAGGCATAGACTTTCTGCAACGCTTTGACCTCATCGTCGACGCTAAAAGGAAGAAGCTTATCGACTCCAGGACACAGCTCAGTATTATCGGGACTAGCGCCAACGTGGCTGCTATCACTCCCATTCGTGTCCTACCTCAAGCTTCACAGCCTTTTCTAGAGCTTTTCAGCAAGCACCCTAAACTCGTTCGCGTCCTGAACGACTTGCCTCCTGTGACGTCGAACGTCATGCATTACATTTGCACTAAGGGCCCACCTGTTTCGGCCCGCCCTCGCCGATTAGCCCCAGACAAGCTCAAAGCTGCTAAGGCGGAATTCGAGCAAATGCTCGAACTGGGAATAATCCGCCCATCCAAAAGTCCATGGGCATCACCATTACATATGGTGCCTAAGAAATCCGGTGACTGGCGCCCTTGTGGTGACTACAGGGCACTTAACAAAGTTACCGTCCCGGATAAATACCCTATTCCGCACATGCACGACTTGACCTCAGCTCTAGCTGGCAAGTCTATCTTCAGCAAAGTCGACCTAGTTCGCGCCTATCATCAGATACCTGTGGCGCCAGACGACATTGCTAAAACAGCAGTCATCACGCCATTTGGCCTATTCGAGTATCTCAGAATGCCTTTCGGCCTCAGCAACGCTGCCCAAACTTTTCAGCGTTTCATTCATGAGGTAACGCGAGGACTCGAAGGCGTTTATCCTTATCTAGATGACATTCTCATCGCCAGCTCTTCTGACGAGGAGCATCTTCGTCACCTCGACGCTCTCTTCCAGCGCTTAACACAGCATGGGGTTACCGTCAACCCCGATAAATGCGAGCTTGGCCAAAGCTCCATCGATTTTCTTGGCCACCGCATATCTGCCTCTGGTATCGAAGCCCTGCCAGACAAAATCCAGGCACTGAAGGACTATCCTGCTCCCAGTTCCTTCAAGCAGTTACGCCGATTCCTTGGCCTGGTCAACTATTATCGACGCTTTATCCCTAACTGCGCGAGCACTGTTCAACCAATGACTGACTTGCTCCGCGGTAAACAACGCTCTTTTCACTTTCCAGACGACGCTAAATTGTCTTTCGAGAAGCTCAAAGACGCTATCTCCAACATAGCGCTTCTCGCCCATCCAGACACGTCTGCATCACTCTCTCTGACAACTGACGCATCAGACACTGCCGTCGGTGCAGTTCTTCAACAACTCATCGACCATCGATGGATACCTCTAGGTTTCTTCTCGAAACGTTTACAACCTGCCGAATCGCGTTACAGCACCTTCGGTAGGGAACTGTTAGCTATCTACCTAGGTATCCGACATTTCCGTCACTACCTCGAAGGTCGACATTTCACCGTCTTCACCGACCACAAGCCATTGATCTACGCAATCAATGGCGCAACGGACAAGTACTCGCCGCGGGAAACTAGACACCTAGACTACGTTTCTCAGTTTACGACAGACGTACGTCATGTCTCAGGTGCTCTCAATCCCGTCGCGGATGCGCTTTCACGCATTCAGCAGATCAGCTTATCGCCTGGCACAAACATTGATCTAGCCGCCATGGCTGCTGCCCAACAAGCTGATCCCGACATAAGCAAGCCACGACGCAACACCACTGAGACGATCACCATTGATCGACTCAAGCCAGCATTCTTCGACAAGTCTGACTCGCCGGTGCAACAAGCACCTTCACAACCTGTGCCATCACAGCTGGCACCGCAACCTCAGACGAGTCAGTCCGGTCCAGCAGAACCGACAACCCCAACCGACAGCACTCCTACTCGCCCTACACTCAATCGACGCGGTAGGAAGCTCAAACCTAAGGTTCGTTTTTCGGACTCCGTTCGCACTTACTATTTTACATAGAACGTGCCCTCGAAATTTTCTGCTCTTACTAAACGTTTTTGAAAATCCACAAAAAAAGACCAAAACGTTTTGAAACTACCAAAAAAGAGCAAAACTTTTTGAAAACCCAAAAACAGCTTTGCACGTTTTCCGCTTTGCACTCTTTTGTGTATTGCTATGCATTTATGCTGTTTTTTCATTTTGCTTTCCATATACACCGTCGGTTGGTTGCCCCTCGGTTTCACTTTCGCTGGATCTCCGCACGTCAACTGCAAGTGGAACGAACTTCCTGCTCAACCGCCTACGTGAACTTTACTAACTGTCCCCCCACAAACAGTTTTTTACCGTTTCGACACCGTAGGGAGGACACGGGTGGGAGCCCGCTAGGGTCCGATTGCATGGTTCTCCCCCAGCAGCTGCATCGGGTTTCACAACCTGGTCTCGCAGAAGGCTGGCCCGCGACGGACAGTCCTCACGTAGATCGAAGGACTGCTTACACAGTCCCTTCTGGGAGAGGGCTATGTAGCAGTCTGGAGATTCCCCGGTTTGCCTGTGTAAAATTCTAACCAAAATTCTATAATTGTACACTTAG
The DNA here is from genome assembly GCA_944474145.2 of Dicrocoelium dendriticum. Taxonomy (NCBI): domain Eukaryota; kingdom Metazoa; phylum Platyhelminthes; class Trematoda; order Plagiorchiida; family Dicrocoeliidae; genus Dicrocoelium; species Dicrocoelium dendriticum. Next base: position 38,740,389 of record OX104070.1, on the reverse strand, counting down.
GCAACCGGTGTGGTTTGTTGAACTGCTTGCTGAGTTCGAACGCTTTACTTGCTCATCGCCATTTTTGCTTGGCGCTCGCTTCGGTTGCAACGCGCGACTGCTCTGTGTGCTGTGTCTGCTCCGTTTCCCTAGCTAGAGCGTCCACGGTGTCGTTCATTTATAGCTAGCTAACAGGGAATCTTTTGCTGAACCAATAAAAGTTTCCCTGCAACTCGATCTGTCTTCTGGAATCGCTCTCTGGGCTCCCGGAATAGGCAACCCTATAAAGAGCCCTTTTCTTAGACGCCTCCATCACACGATATTTCAGTGGCGATTTACGTTTCCTAGATCCGGTTGCGGAGGTAGAGGGGAAGGTTTGTTGCGTTGATGTCAAGTGGCCTACATTATTTCCATCGGTTACTTGCAAGCGCTGCGGAGCGCTACTTTATGACACAGAGGATACCGTGACGGTTGGCTGATCATGCGAGTTTTGCTGCTTTGCTAAACCACATACTATGCGTACGTTTGCCTCAGAATCCAGTGGAAGAGGTACAGGCCACTTGGACGTGCGACCACACAATTGAAAGCTGCCTTCTTTGGACATCAATGAGCTCAGCATTTTAAGCGCGTTCAATGGGGCAGAAAAATATTCTGATACGCAACCACATAACTGAACGTGAATGTCCGACAAAACTTCCTGCGACTTACGCAGTTTCCAGGCATGGTTGACAACAACGGTATCCTCCGTGGGCTGACGATCTCGCAACTCCAACACACAACCCTCGTCCACACCGTCAGAACTAGCTGTGGGAGCTTGCCGAGGAACAATCCATCGACAACCATACAGTATGTCATCCGCGGAATGGCCGTGAAGGCAAGCAACGTAACAAATGTGAAAACATGGTAATCACCATTTACGAGTAAGTCCGCAAGCACAATCACTTCCACGGGTGATGTAGACACGGCGAACCTTGGAAGGGGGACAAGACACTAACCAATACGGAAACGGAGAACAGAGGATACGCAAACGTGGGCTAAAAACACATTCGCCGCAAAATCACTCAGCTGTTTTAAAGCAAAGCCACAGCAGAGACTTCCGATGGAATAGATACCACACTCATGTTACGCCTCTCTATGATGTGGTTTCCTTCATGCACACAACTACTCACACGATCAACTATACAGGTGAAGAGAGTAAGCAGCGAGGATCTCTCAGACAAATACTCCTTCCGGTGTTTGTTTTCATTCTCCACACTGTTTGTTGCATGGCAACAAAAGAGCACCACATTTCTCTGTCTGTGAGCGGCTCAAAAGTCTGCGTATTTCAGCCGTGTTCCAGTATTACATAACCTGACCGCGGTTAATAACCTGTCATTGGGCATGCATCACTAGTGTAGATCAGATTATGTAACTACGCACGTACATGCATTCGTCGAGCATCGGATATCCCACGCAAGTGACTACAACGTCGATTCATGTCACGTTTAACATGATAACGGCAAAATACCATCTTGAGTTCGGATACCAACGAGTAAACTACTTAAAATGCGCTGCATATTTATCCACCACTACAGTACGACAATGTCTGGTGCTTGGCATCACTTGCAGCAGCGCTTCAACCGCAAGTCCATAGCTGTACTACGTTTCAACCGCTAAAAGGACGTATAAAAAAGACATACCCAGACCAGTCACGTCAACGAACATGCAATTCTACATTATGTATCCACCATAATTTAATTGGGGCATTGCATCGTATAAAAGCACCTTGCCAGATCGTTTCATGATGCGACGGACCACAGATGGAGGAAATAGCATACAGTAGCTGCTTTCCCTCTGACACCAACCGGCAACTCCATGACATTCCAACATCGATGCCAAGTCTGCAACCTCACATGCCGCCTTACTCCGTTGACGTATCCGCAAAGTACTAAGGTTCATACGAGTGACACGTTTGCCGTATTGGTGAAAGATAAACCGTCGCAAATCCGGTATGCTGTGGAAACTTTCCATCAACTGTAGAACCTCCAACTCTTGTCCCGATGACAGCTGACGTTTACGCGCGTATAACCACGGGTTTCCCAGATGAAAATAATGATTGTGAATCATGCAGAACCTTCCAACGACATACCTTCCCCCTTCATAAGCCCGGAGATCCGGGCCTTGCAATCATACGAGTTGTATCTACCTGCATACGTTAAGGTAAGGATCACTATGAACTTACCGTTTGCCACGAGATTCTGTACGTTTACAATGCGCACAACGGTGCTGGATGTAACCGTAACCAACTCCATCCGGCAAGTATATTCTGGTTCTACGCCTGTATGCTGCGGCGGACACTGATATAACTCGAAAAAACAAGTCGCCGTTTTCATTTGAAACCGTCCCAACTGCTCCTCCAAGTCTTCCACAGTCACACTTCACCGCAGCAAAAGATCTGAACCGCTCTCTGTCATCCACCATCATAGCAGCAGTTGTATAGAATGCAGACCAGGGAGAACTCCAAGGATTGAGACGTAACTTCTATTAAGCAACACGTAGGCTCTATAAGGAGGAATCAATGTAACAGAAAAGGTATAGGATAAGTTACAGTCAGCTGTTCTCTTCAGCTTTTTGTCCTTCTTCCATAACTGCGCAGGAATGTCGTTCTGAAGGGCAGAGGGAAAAAGGTGCCGACAAAGCAGCGATTTAAATTCAACCACGCGCCAAACTAGTCTCGTTCACTCGTTACTCCGCACCCCTTCTATGTAGGCAACGTCCCCGTTGCCACGCCAAATCCCCCTTGAGGTGGTACTTCGACTTTGTCGGCTACTTCTATCGGTGTTTTCCTATGGCGCTTCTCATTCGAATGCTCAGTCTCGATTTGGAAGGACTTAAGCCTATTAAAGTGTACGACCGTGTGTTGTCCGGTGGCGTTCTTTTGGTCCCTAATCACACAAGTCAGATCCGATATTATTCAGTCCACCACGTAAGTGCCTGCCCACTCACGATGTAGCTACGCTGGTATTCCGGATACTGGTGCCTGATGCAAATATACAAGGTCGTCTGCTTTCAGCGCGACACCAAAAACCTTTTGTCGTAGTACTCTTTCTGTCGCCGTTGGGCGTTCGCCAAGTGTATCCGTGCCGCTTCGTGTGTGCGTCGAACGGAGTTAAGAAGCTTACTGACGTATTCTGCCGCCGACGGATACAATTGTTGTGACATCGGCAATCGGACATCCGAGGGCAGTCGAACTTCCCTACCTGTCCACATAAACGACGGCATTTGCCCGGTAGAAGAGTGAACCGCAATGCGGTAGGCCAATAGGCATTTGGGCAACAAAGTATCCCACTTGTAGATGTTCTGTTCCACGAAAGCCTTTAAGAGTGCCTTCAGTGACCGATTCGCGCGCTCAACCTGTCCGATCCCTTGTGGATGGTAAGCCGGTTTTTGTGTTTTATCGATCCCGAGTGCTCTGCAGATCTCCTGTACCAGTGAGCTTTCGAAACATGACCCCAATCGGAATACAAGTGTCAGGGCGCTCCCCATTAGCAAACCCAGTGGTTAATCATCGCGGTTGCCACAGTGGCAGTATCAGCCTGTGCGATTGGCACAGCTTCACATTATATGCTGAAGTAGTCTACCAAGACTAGGGTGTAGCGATTCCCTCTCGGCGTTTCCGGTAGCGGACCAACGAGGTCAACCCCAACTATTTCATTCGGGTAACCCGCTGTCATGGTTTGTAGTGGTGCCCCGTAAGTCATTCGTGGATTTTTGAACGTCGCGCATCTTTCGCAGGCTTGGCAGAAGTTGACAACGTCTCTTCGTTGATGTGACCGCCAGAATCGTCGGCGCGCCGCCGACTCCAGTTTATTGATACCATAGTGTCCCAGCTGTTGATGCTGTACAGACAGCACTTATATAACTAACGCCTTTGAAATACTACCCTCCTCAGGTAAGTCGGACCGAAATCGAATACCAACACACCCACTTCGATGGCGAGCTTATCCCACATCGCCTATAAGCACTGAGCTTCGTAGCTTTTCCCCTCCATTTCTGTTGGAGCTGGTTTGTCCCTTCCAGAGCGTCGCGCGTAGTAGATAAATGACATGTCCGGGTCCGAAGCTCGTGCTGCATGCCAACGATTATACTTGGCTTGTTGTAAGTTGACTAGCGCTATGTGTTGCGTAGTGCAGGAAGGACAGTTTCCGTGATCTTGAAAGGGTATCCTTAATAGTTCCTCCGTGTTGTTTCCCAGCCCGATGTTAAAAGTGGAACTCGTACCCTTGAAGCTGTTCTTGCCAGTCAGCAATCTGACCCTCAGGGTCCCTGAAGTTCTGCAACCACCTGAGAGATTGGTGATCGGTCCGTACTATAAATTTTCTTCCTAACAGATAGTGCCGGTTTTGTTTTATGAAAAACATCAACGCCAACATTTCTTTCCTTGTCGTACAGTAATTCCGTTCTCTTGACTAAGGTTTCTACTACTGCAAGAAACCCCTCTCTCGACACCATCCTGTCCTTTCCTTGACAAAACCGCCCCAATGGCCTGCTCACTGGCATCCGTGTCTAAAACAAACTCCCCAGCACGCGGTAACAATCCGGGCAAGAGTAACACAGGGGCGGTACAGAGTGACTTGCGCGATCGATCGAAGCTTGCTTGACATTCGACAGTCCACTCGAAATTTCGAGCTTGTTGTAACAGGGCGCTTAACGAGGTCGCGACTTCCGAGAACGCTTTGATGAACCGACGGTAGTATGACCCCAACCCTAAGAAACTGCGTAACTCCTCTAGGTTGGTAGCTGCAGGCCACGCCTTTACCAGGTCTGTCTTGCGAGGCTCTGTCCGGATGCCTGCCCCTAGAGATGATGTGCCATAGATAGGTAACTTCTTCTTGTAATAAGTGACATTTTTGGTTGGAGTTTCAAGGCTACCTTGATCAGACACGATAACACTTCGACTAGATTGTTTAGCTGTTCGTCTTTCGTTCGCCCATGTACGATGACCTCCTCCAAATAAACCAGACACTTGTGAGGAATTAGATCATGAAACATTTTCTGCATAAGGCGTTGAAACGTTGCAGGAGCGTTCGAAAGACCGAAGCGCATTGTTTTGAACTCATAAAGAACCGAAGAAAGCAGAAAGGCTGTCTTTGCTCTGTCACTCTCTCCGACCTCTACCTGCCGATAACCGGACACCAAAGTTAACATGCTAAAATAGGCCGACCCTCTGAGTACGTCGAAAAGATCATCGATTCTTGGGAGAGGAACTGCGTGTTTTCGAGTGACTCCTTTTAGTCGCCTGTAGTCAACATATAGCCAAAACCTACTGTCCTTTCTCCTAACTAGCACAACCGGAGAAGCCCACGGGGGTGTAGAGGGACGCACCACCTCCTTTTCTAACAGTTCGTCTATAATATTCTGCAGTTCGCCTTGCCAATGGATTGGGATCCGTCGTATGGTAGTCTTAATCGGGGTCGCGTCTCCAGTATCTATCTGATGCTTCACCAAGTTGGTGCGACCTAAGTCGTCGGCTGACTACGCGAATGCATCCGAGTGTTGACGCAACACAGCACTTAGTTTTTTCGTGTCTGCTCGTCAGTGGGCCGGTCGACAGAATGGACAAACGTATTTATGTACTTCTCGCTGTCGGAAGTGTTTTCATAAATCGCAAAAGCTTCCAGAACATCATTTCTGCAAGGTCTCAGTAACATGGTACACTTATCTGTAATCATCTGAGAAGTTCCCAAATCCAGTCGGCATTTCAAAATGCTCGGCACATCCATACCAATGATTGCAACAAACGGTATTCTATCGACAACGACAAACTCATGGTTAAACATTTCATTAGCGATATCCAGCCGCGCAGTGATGGATGCTCGGACAGTGTGGAGCTCGCCGGTAGCGGCAGTCAGGTGTTAGTGGCAAGGTGACCGAACGTAATCTGTCAGCTGCTTAATTATGTTTACCTAAATAGACTTTTGCACGCCCCCTTGTCAATCAAGCCTACCAGTGGGACTTTCCCGACCCGCACCTTTAAGGTTAATGTTGACATTACAGCCGATGTACAGATAACAGCGGGCATAATATTGGATGGTAAACAGTCACGCTCACCTTGAAGAGACCCGTTGCCGCGAGGTGGTCCGTAGTTCCCCTGCCTTGGCGACTGAAAGCGTAGCCTTCCGAAAGGTCGCTGGGAGGTCGATCGTTCACCATAACTCCGGTGGAAGGTAGATTGATTTGTTCGCTTTTCGAACGGTGTACGTTTGGGCCGATCGTGATCCCTCAAGCCACCACACCGATAGGTCTGTGTTCCAATCGCCGAGTCCACTTGTTCCAACTGCTCAGCCACCTGTATGTCTGTGTCCAGGCACCAGAGGAACGAAAGCGGAATTCCCTCTTAATATAAGGCGTTTGCATGCATTCAAGCAATTGTTGCAGGGTGCGCTTGTCTCTTTCTGCTTACGATTCCTCCGCGAAAGCCGTTTATCTCCTCCTGCGTAGTTCACGTACATAGGCTCCGATGGATTCTCTTGGCCTCTGGTATCTGGCGTGGAACTCTAGTCGAAGTTCTTCAGGCAGGCCGGACCGGTCTACTAAGCGCCGAAGGGAGATGAATGTTTCCTGTGTGACCATTTGTTCCAGGAGTGTAGTATCCGCCACGATATCGAACGCCTCTTCTGAGAGCAGTCCCATTATAACTGTACCGTGTTGCGAAGCAGGGAAGTACTTTACTTACAGCTGTACTTGTTTTTTTCCACCTTGAGTAAGACATGCCACGTGAAAATCTTTCGGGGGTAGGTAGCGGGGGTGTGTACGCGGTTGTTAGCGGATTCGTAGTCATCTTCTGTAAAGCGTCTGACCGTACTTCCAAGGCGACCGAAATTCTCACTCGGGGATAAGTAACAAGCTTTTGACTTTCATCTTCACATTGACTCTTTGCTTTCTGCATCGCTCTGGTATCCTGGTGGGGTCGCCAATTATAGAATGCAAAAAAGGGAGAACTCCAAGAAGGGACCTGGACTCTCACATCTGGTGGGAACGCGTTTGCGGGTCAAGGTCAACCGGCACAGCCAGGAGTATAATTGCAGCGTAGGATATTGATAAGTAGTTATTAAATTTGTAGTTGGTATAAATAAACGAGTAGCAGATGAATAAAGGAATTAGTGTCCTGTGGCTTTTATAGTGCTACAGTTTACTATAACCTTGGTAGCAGGTGCCCGGATTTTCCAACTGCCTGAATGGGTCTAACGGGGACCGTTTGATGACAGGTACGCGGTCAAATTTAAACTTTTCTGGTTCATGCGTTTTCGAATTAAATAAATTGCGTTCATAGTACAAGGGCTAGGTAGCGTAACTTAAAGTAAATCGTGTATTAGTAATACATGGTGTATGATGTACAAACATTTTACTGAGGTAAAGTGGTTGAAAGGAGGAAGGTCGTATTGGTGGCGGAAAAGCAAGTGATGCGAATGCGCTGAAAATTCGTTTAAGAAAGATAGCATTATATTTGCTTGGGAAATGCTTCGAAATGTTGCGTGTATTAATACAGAAACTGTCAGTGTATTATAAACGGAAAATACTTTTGACAACGCAGCAGGTGGAAGGTTCAGAAATCCACACGGAAGGTTAATTGCAGTGACTATGTACATGGACGACCTGAAATGCAAAATTTTAAGGCAATTTAGGTAATTTAGGTAATGGCAATGAACGTACTTGCGTAAATAATGAGTGCGAAACTTACGGATTATGCCTTGAAGTTAACCGGGAATTAGGTGTAATGTTGTGAATCTGCGGAAATAAGAAAGACATAACTGTGATGACAAAGGCATCACTACGTACATGGTTAATAATATACGGAATAACGTGCAGAAATGTGATAAGGAATAATGGCTGACTAACACCTTCCATTACTGTATTGTTGTGCCTATAAATGGGTAATGTTAAACGAGGACGCACGGAATAAGGTTTGTTGTTGGTGTCAGTGAAGATGAATAATTACAAGTGTTAAAGTTGTTTATGTATGTTTAGGTGTTTGCCAAGCTCTATGCAAATAAGAATAAGTTGGTATGTGCTCAGATGCCAAGGTACAAATGTAAGCGGAATATGAGAAGGCGTACATGTCAGCCATATATATATATATTCCATTAGCTTGCACACCTCGCTTAAGCCAATTGTATTCGATTTCCATAACATTTTTGTGTTGGTGGCATTTCCGTATAGTATATTTTCTCACCTCGTGAACTTATCTAGGATTCGTTTGTAAACAACTTATTTCATATGCTCATTAAATCAAGGTTTATGTTGTTGGGCGGAGCCTGGGATACTAGTCGGTAAGCGATGACACGTAAGACGTGTCAAACACGACAGTAAAGAAGTCGGAGGAGGCTGAACCCAACGTGTATTGTGCAGGCTAGAAGAATAGGAAGCGAATCAGACAGAGCAAGAAACGTGCAGCGAGGAACTCACCAAAACGGTTTGTGACAACGGATGTGCAGTCAGTTAAACAAATGGACGTTTCGAAGGTTAAAACAATCATAAAATCCAATGTTACAAGATACTGAGAGAGCATGTTTTCTGTTGCACTACAAGGGCCTCCCCCTTGAAGGCTGAAGGATGGAAGCCTTCGATGGAGCTGTCAGTTGGGGGAACGGAAGGTGAGGGTGGATGCGAATTTTTGCAGGGGCTTGAGAATGGCTTCTAAAGTGGGGTGTAGCAGATTTCGCTGGGTCCAGGCTTTCGTTAGTTTTATTTATGACGATCATGTGGACCAGAGTGCATCATCGGTGGGCCGTCGGGGCGGGCTGGTCGGACTGCAAAAAAACTGGCTAGTCCAGAAAACAGGCCGACAGGACTTTCCCATTGCTGCAGACCCGACGGTGCGCTTGGGAAGTGTCACTCCCCCACCGCACTTTAGTCCACCGTCCTCGTCCCACGAAGAAATTCAGGCGTCCTCGTCCCCCGAAGAAATGCGGTGTCCCCGTCGGCAATGCCTAGGTGGCGTTTGGGGACCAATCCGTTCGTGGGTACCTGCGGTCGAGGGCGACTGTCTGTTCCTTGCGTGAGGAAGGGCTTTGGGACGGCTGGCGAGTCACTCCAGGGCTGCGTTGAGCCGGTTGGCGAGTCACCTGAGGGTTGCCTAGGCAGTTCCGGCGGTTGAGTTTCTGGAAGGTAGAACTCAGATGGGGTTGGGAAGGGTCGGGGAAGTGGCTTGACGCCGGAGAGGGAACATGGCATGTATGATAAAAGCAAATACGCTTTTTAGGTTTTCAAAATGTTTTGGGGTTTTTTTGTCGATTTTGTAAAACGTTTATGGATGAGACGCAGGATAACCATTAAAGACAAAAAGAGGTATGTTGATGGAAATAGCAAACGCTTACAAAATCGGAAAAACGGACCGGACGTTTGACCTGTCTACCGCGTCTGTCGGTTGCTTGGGGTTGCGGCGGGATAAGTTGCAGGTCAAGGGGTACGGAGGGTTCCGGGTTATGCAGTGCTCGGGAGCTCACCACAGGTGCGGGTGCTTGTGCGAGAGTATCAGGATGGGCTGCAAGTGGCTCTTCAAAGAAAGCCACTTTCAGGCGATCGATGAACACCGTTGTTCGGTGACCATTCTGGTCTATAGTAAAATGTTTCGGAGTCCGTTGCAGAACTCTGAAAGGGCCAGCGTAGGGAGGCTGGAGAGGGCGCCGCACTGCGTCGGTGCGGAGGAAGACGTGAGTGCAGGTAGAGAGTCCGCTGTGCATTTGTACATTTCTAGTCTGCTCACGGGACGGGGTCGGGCGTAGTGAACGCATGCGCTGGCATTGAAGGCAGGCGCGAGCCCAGGTACGAACATCTTTGTTTACGCGTGGCCAAACGAAACGTTCGGTGACCAGTTTCAAAGATGCACGGATACCGGGATGTGACAGTGAGTGCAGTGCGTCGAAGACTGTGCGTCTGAAGGAGACGGGCACGAGAGGTCTAGGACAACCTGTGGACGTGTCACACAGGATAGTTCCTTCCGTGGTTTGGAGAGGAATAGGTTGCACATGCAGCGAAGTGGACTGCAGAGTGCGCTGTATGTCTTCGTCTTGAGCCTGAACCGATGCCATTGCGGCAAGGCTGACGGTAGGCAAAGACTGGAGAGTGAGGTTGACGCGTGAGAGAGCGTCGGCGACGGGATTGTCGACACCTGAGACATGACGTATGTCAGCAGTGAACTGCGTGACAAAGTCTAGGTGTCTTGTTTCCCGTGGTGAGTATTTGTCGCTAGCAGAGTTGAAGGCAAAGATAAGGGGCTTGTGGTCAGTGTAGACCGTGAAAGCGCGGCCTTCAAGTGTGTGCCGGAAGTGACGTATCGCTAGGTAAATGGCGAGCAGTTCTCTACCAAACGTGCTGTAGCGGGATTCCGCTGGCTGCAGGCGCTTGGAGAAGAACCCAAGGGGTTGCCATTGCCCCCCAACGTGTTGTTGGAGGACGGCTCCTACTGCTACGTCTGAGGCATCAGTCGTAATAGAAAGAGGTGCAGTCGATTCGGAATGAGCGAGGAGGGCTATGTTGGAGATAGCATCCTTGAGCTCGGCGAAGGCTGCCTGTGCTGTGTCAGGGAAAGCGAACTTACGTTCATTTCCTCTGAGTAGGTCAGTCAGAGAGTGCATGAGCTGAGCGCAGCGCGGAATGAAGCGTCGATAGTAGTTGACCAAACCACAAAATCGACGGAGGTGCTTGAAGGAAGTCGGAGCTGGGAAGTCCTTGATTGCCTGGATCTTATCAGGAAGGACTTCGATACCAGACGATGAAACGAGGTGGCCTAGGAATTCTACCGTTGATTTGCCGAGTTCGCACTTAGTCGGGTTGACTGTGACACCGTGTTGGGTCAAACGCTGGAAGAGAGCTCGAAGATGCTCGAGGTGCTCTTGTTCCGATGAACTGGCTACTAAGATATCATCGAGGTAGGAATATGCGAAGTCTAGGCCACGAGTAACATCGTGGATGAAGCGCTGGAAGGTTTGTGCGGCGTTGCACAGTCCAAGTGGCATCCTTAAAAATTCAAACAAACCGAAAGGAGTGATTACGGCTGTTTTAGGAATGTCATTGTCTTCCACAGGTATCTGGTGATAGGCGCGAACCAGATCGATCTTGCTGAAGATCGTCTTACCTGTGAGGCATGCGGTAAGGTCCTGCATGTGTGGGATGGGATACCTATCTGGGACGGTTAGGCGATTGAGTGCGCGGTAATCACCGCAAGGACGCCAGTCACCAGATTTCTTGGGGACCATCTGTAGGGGCGAGGACCAAGGGCTGTCGGAAGGGCGGATTATTCCAAGTTCAAGCATGTGCTCAAACTCCGCCCTAGCTACCTTTAGTTTCTCAGGCGATAGTCGGCGTGGACGGCATGACACAGGTGGGCCATTCGTCCGTATATGGTGCGTGACTTGAGCTGCCACGGGCAAAGCTGCGTTCACTGGCTGAACGAGCTTGGGATACTGAGAAAGGAGATTAGCATAGGCTGAGGAGCTCTGGGGAAATGCATAGACCGGGGATATAGATGTCACATCGGCCGTGCTGCCACGTACGCTGAGTTTTGTTGCAGTGTCGACTATCATCTGGCGTTTCGCATCGACCAAGAGGTCGAAATGCCTGAGAAAGTCAATGCCGATGATGGCAAAGGGGACTGCAGCGACGGTGAATACCCAGCGGAAAGTGCGCCGAAGGCCTAGGTCGAAGGTAAGTGACCGATGACCATAGGTGGCTATTGGTGTGCCATTGACGGCACTGAGACTTGCCGACAAAGAAGTGGTAGGCTCACCTGGCATAGGGGGAATGACGCTGACTTCCGCCCCGGTATCAACTAAGAACTGGGTATCGGAGCCATAATCCCTAACGTAGATGAGACGACTTTGGGCTTTGTCGACGCTCGTGGCCATTACAGCCCGGCGTGGCGGATCACCTGTAGCGGAGTAGCTACACGGCTGTACGCACTTACGGGCTTTAGTACCGAAACGCGAGTGGTAAAAGCAGTAACCTGAAGCATCAGGTTTTGTGCGACGGTGCGATGATCCAGAGCGATTGCAGTGCTTACGTTTTAAGGTGAGTTCTTTGATCTGGCGCTGAAGCGACGCTATCTGCAATGATAATGCGTCTATTGCCGACGGAGGGCTAGTCGAGCCTGTCGTTGTGGTTGCGCCAGCGCAAAGCTGCTTAAGTGCTTTGGTTTCAGTCTCTGGCTGGTGCCGTTCGATGACGCGGTCTGCTAGATCTGCAATTGCTGTGATGGGCAAGTCACTTGCTACTGCAAGTATAGCCTGAGTGCTTGCAGGAAGGCGTTGCATCCACAGCTCGCGGAGAAGCCCTACGTCCATGTTGGACGTGCCGATGAGTTGTTGCATTTCGCGCAACAAGGCTGAGGGCATTCTATCTCCTAGCTGCAGATCACTAAATAGTTGCTGCAGACGGACCTTGTCAGAAGGCGTGATTCGCTGAATAATAGCCTGTTTAAGTGTCTCGTATTTCATTACTAGAGGGGGGCAAAGTATGATGTCTCTCACCTGCGAGGATATACTATAAGGAAGGCAAGATATTAACTGATTATACATGGCGAAATCAGAAGAAAGCTTACGAATATAAAATACGGATTCTAAATGCAAAAACCATAATAAAGGATCATCCTCCCAAAACGGGGGAGGGGTTAAGGTAACAGAGTTGACCATGACAGGCTGAACGGCGTTAGCCGCGCATGGTGTTGGCTTATCCTCTAGATAATCCACTGCAAAAAGCAGGTAAAAATGTGGTAGGTGAGAAAACAATATGATCACTAGTAATGAATCACAAATTCACGGGAACCAGCACACCAGATTGAAAATGCAAAATGGCGGGCGGTGGGTACCTGACAGGGGTCATCAATTGTTGGGCGGAGCCTGGGATACTAGTCGGTAAGCAATGACACGTAAGACGTGTCAAATACGACAGTATAGAAGTCAGAGGCAACTGAACCCAACGTACATTGTACAGGCTACAAAAATAGGAAGCGAATCAGAGAGAGCGAGAAACGTGTAGCGAGGAACTCACCAAAACGGTTTGTGTCCACGGATGTGCCGTCAGTTAAACAAATGGACGTTTCGAAGGTTAAAACCACCATAAAATCCAATGTTACAAGATACTGAAAGAGCATGTTTTCCAGTGCACTACACCCTCCGCAATATCTGCTAAGCAACACATTCTATTCAACCGTGCTCAATTCTGGGACCTGATGGTATCACCCCATTCACCATTAAACTAGGAGGGCCTGACATTGCACTTCTTCGATGGTATATGTTTGCGGTTTCACTTGGATGCCGCTTTTTTGCAGGTCATTGCAAAACGTTATTCACCAGCCCACGATACATGTGCTGAGCAAAACAAAACATTGACAATAACAGGCCAAGAAAAAACAATCCGAAAATAGTCGGATTATTAGTGCACTTGGTAAAACAAACTTGTGAGGAGGTTCCTCAACTCACTGGAGCTGATAGACAGATCATAATATGGGTTCCTTGACTAACGATCGTACACATTCTGGTAGTTACATTACCTGAACTACATACCGGAATCTATTGACTCAAAATGTGCCGTATTAATTCTATGCTTGCACATGCAGAAAACATTCGATCAGGTGCCTCAAAAACGGTTACGGATTCAGATACATTTCTTTGAAGTTTGCAGCACATTAATCGCTTGGATATCCTCATACATGATCGGTCCCGCTAAAATAGTCACCTTAGACGACTAGTGATTTTCCCCGCGTCCAGTTACTGGTGGGTTAAATAAGGGTTGCGCTCGGTAAAATCATTTCCCCGCTTTGTGTCAATGATAACATTTCGCTGAACCAACATGGTGTGCCGTATTTATTTGTTGATGATATAACGCTTGTCCACAAGTACCCAGGAGTTGAGCAAAACATTTTGAACACGGCGCTCAACGAAATAAAATCAAGTCCCTTATTTGCAATCCAGTTAGATGAGTCGACCGACGTAGCGTCCTGTTCCCAACTACTTGTGTATGTTCGGTACCTAAAAAGTGATAGCTTCAAAGAAGAGTACTTGTTCTCAGAATCCTTGAGCACGACTACGCGTGGCGAAAATGTCTTCCGAATAGTAAAGTAGTTCCTCGAGGGAAACCTGCTACTGTGGTCGAAGTTAGTGGGTGTCTGTACAGACGGAGCACCAGCCATGTTGGGCGTCCGTTCCGGATTCCAAACATTGGTCAAAAATGTTGCTCCGCACGCTACCTTTAGTCACTGCATCATACATCGTTATGCTTTAGCAGTGAGCACTCTTCCACCTGCATTACTTGACGTGTTAACCAAATTAGTAAAGATAGTAAAGGTCATCCGCGGTAGTGCGACCCACACAAGAATCTTCAAAGAGTTGTGCAATGAATTTGGAGGCAAAATCGACGTGCTACTATTGCACACAGAAGTGCGTTGGTTGTCACGAGGCAGGGTGTTGCACCGAGTGCTTCAGCTTCGAGAGGAAATTGCAATCTATCTTCGAAGAAAAGAGATGCATAAGGGTAAAGGAAACGAGTTACACGTTATTATAACGGACAGCGTGTTTATTTCGAAACTTGCTTATCTTGCTGGTTTCTTTGGAGAAATCAATGCGCTTAACCTCAGCCTGCAAGGAAATATGATGAACATTTTAGTCGCTCAGGATAGAGTAGCCGGTTTCCTTCGCAAACTGCAGCTTTACCAGCGTTCGGTTGATGTTGACGACGTGGCGATATTTCCAGAACTAACGACGGTGCTGGTGGAAAGAAATGAAAAACGAGCATTCACGAATGAAATATCTTGCCACTTGTCACCAGTGATGAATTCCATCAGCAAACATTTTCCTGATTTGGAAACTCGCCAATTAAGTGCCTGGGTGCTAAGACCGGTTACAGTAGCTGAAGGAATATTTCCAGATACTGAATTCGAAATCAAGGTACAATTCCTAGGAATGCGCGAGGACAGCGGATTGAAGGCAGACTTCCAAAGCACGCAACTAGTAACATGTTGGGCAAAGCTAGGTGAAGAGTATCCATTACTGTCGGAAAGCGCATTGAGAATATTGATCCCATTTGCAACAACTTATAAATGTGAAATTGCATTTTCGACAATGATGGTAATGAAAACAAAAGCAAGGAATCGAATGAACTTGGAGCACGACTTGCGATGTGCGTTGGCCGAAACTGCACCAAATATACCAGAAATGGTTACCACCAAACAATACCAACCGTCTCATTGATGTATATCGCCTCTTGTTTGCATAGAATTTTGCATTAAAAGTACTGTTTCCTTTCGTTTATTTGTCGAGGGAGATTCCGGATACCGATCACTTCCCGTACTTAAGTCGGATAATTATGTAGTGAGAAGGGGTGTTTCCTTCAATTGCATGAGCACGTGAAACTACATATGACATTTGTTTTTGAACTTCAGAGCGAAATGTGCAATAGTTATTACGTAGTAGTCTTTCGAAAGTTTGGGGGTAAAAGTCTGGTGGGCAACCCCCTTTTTGGGTAACGGCGTCTAAAAGGTTGGAACCACTGATCTAACTGGAGTGCACATGGGGACTTTATCTTATTTATTTTAGCACCGTGTTCAAAATATTTTGCTCAAGTCCTCGATACGACTTTTGATGGTGTTTTTCGAAAGTGATATCATATTTATCTTCTCCGCATGATGTTCTCCAAAATCGAGCTTAACCGCATCCATTATGCAAGGTTTGGTGAGGTCCTTTCCAATAGTATGTGGTTTCTTGTTTTTGGAGATTCGAAGCGCAATGCGATACGAAGCTTCAAATCCCGCATCATTTGCCTGAGTAAAGGAGCTCGATGTATCCAGGCGCGAAAGTTTTAGCGCAGCTGCTTTCCTTCTAAAGAATGTAATATCTTTTCCTATCAAATGGGCATGGCTTCGTTCGAAGTGCTCTTTCAATTTACTAGGTTTCATACTCATTGCCGTGTGCACTTTGCTGCACAAAACGCATTGCGGTTTCTCAACATTTTTATCAGCGAAGTTAGTGAAGCCCCACTGCAGAAATGCTTCTTTGTAGGACCGCTTTTTCTGGAAGACGTATTCCCTGCAAACAATTAAGTAGGTAGATGTTATAGATATATATCACTTATAGAAATTAATCTCGTTATTCCATGCAGGTGACATTAGCGCAAACGTTCGCAGACAAATATATTTTTGTCGGCATCAAAGCCACTGAATGAAAATGCTCACCTGCCATAACTTCTCGTCCAAAACAACTGCTCACGAAAGTGATCAAAATAACACCTAATGGTCCCTAGCGTCCAGTCTGCTGATTCTATGTTGGTTGTGCCCCCAATTGTATCGTTTCTCTGCCCTTTCAAACGCCTACCGTTTTCCCGATTCAGACACTCGCTTGGCCCCATCGTGTCTGATTCATAATCAAACATGAACATGTGTTTCATTCCTCTGTTCCACGTTATTCCTCGACATTTTCCCGACACCATTCTGTATCAATACCTTGTGAACACTAATCATCCTTTCTCGCCGTTCCTACTGTCAAACATTCACCTGGGAACATAACTGGTACTTTGACCAGTGCTGAAACGATAGTTTGCTATCCACCCCGTTATTCGACCCGGTGAACGACTGGCTTATTCGAAAAGGCGGCAGCAGTTGGGGTAGTCGACAAAGGCACCATGCCGTATTAGGTGCATTGACTGATGGCTAACTAAAATTGCTGAGCTAGTTGCGATGTGTGACTTCGTTATTAAGCTTATTTCGCTACTGATTTGTGACCAAATCCAATTATCGGTATTTACCCCTCGGAAAATGTCATTTTACCCCCTTGGGGGTAATTACCCTCAGGTTTGGAAACTTTGCCGTTGACCCGGCACCAACCATTTGCCCACTCTTAACATCCTCCGCAAGGCCATGTTGTCTCGGTTAAGACATGGTGGGCAAGCCTGAATACAATATTCCTGGTAGGGTCGAACGAATGCCGAAAACAGCTTCACAAACAACTTGGCCGTTAAGATTCTAAACGAGCGGCGGATAAACCACATCATACGAAACCCCCGACAAGCAGCCTTCTTCTAGTTGTCTCCAGAATGAAGTGCTGATGCGTGTACGACTCCTAAATCAACCTGCTGCGTGACAACAGGGAGTTCACCACCGCCGACAACGTATCTCGTGGGAGGATTTGCAGCTGCGATTCGGAGCACAGAGCATTTGGCCCTATTTATGGGCATCAACCTTAAGGTAGACCATTCCCAGAGCCTATCCAAGTCACGCTGAATTGCCTCAGGACCCCCGGGATATCCACAATATTCCAGAGATTAAGGTCGTCAGCAAACATTAATGATGACACCCCTAGCTCTCCCGGCAAGTCAGTTACATATATCGCGAACAACAATGGCCCCAATATCGAGCCCTGCGGAACGCCACTAAGGACAGCTTGCCTGAGCAAAAGGCCACGCCCCACACGTACGCACTGTTCCCTCTTCTCAAGGAAGGCAGACGCCCATTGAAGAGCGCGACCAGATATCCCGTAAGATCTCAACTTTAGTGAGAGCCGAAGATGTGGAACAGTGTCAAAAGCTTTCGAAAAATCTACGAATAGCACGTCTACAGCGTGGCCACTATCCACCGCTTCGGCCCAGCTTTCACGAGCTACAAGTAGATTAGTCTGACATTAAAATCCCTTGCGGAATCCATGTTGCGCAGCACTGAGAAGGTTGAATCTATTCAGGTGGCTCTCCACTGAACCCCTTATCAGCTTTTCAAACAACTTGACTACTACGCTTGTCAAACTGACAGGCCGGTAGTTGGTGGGTAGAGCGCTGTCACCGCCCTTAAAAATCGGACAGATGATTGCCTCCTTCCATTCCGAAGGTAGGCTGCAGCTGGCCAGCGATATTGAAAGCACGCATGTGAGCGGACCACTCAGCTCAGTGGCCAATTCATGCAACAGCTTCGGATGAATCGAATCAGGACCGGAAGCTTTAGAGGGATTAATGCCTTTTAGTAGCTAGAAGACCTAAGTCTCCGTTATGCTAAATTCAGCTAAGCAAAAATCCTCTGGAACTCTTAAAACCAATTCAACCTGTGGTAAAGAGGTCTCCCGAGCAAAGATCCCAGTATACTGATCACTAAGTATACAAGCCTTGTCATAGTCAGTTTGCGCACGGGTCCAGTCTGCTCGCAATAAAACTGGTATAGACAGTTTTGCCCCGCTGCGTCTTTTAACGTAAGCAAGAAACTTCTTGGGATCAGCTGCGGCCGAGTCCGCTAAACCCTGCTCGTATTGGAGACGAGCAGTTCTGAGATGTTGCTTGCATTTATTTCTAATCTCTCGATAACCATCACAGGTGCTGGCTGATGGAGCTGCTTGATAGGTTCGCCAGCATCTAGACCGTTTCTTGAGTAGGTACTTGCCTGTGGTATCTATCCATGGAGGCTGTGCCCTTGACCCTCTTTTCCTCATGAGTGGAATATAGGGAGTGGAAACCTCCGTGAGGTATGCCGTAAATTTATCCCAGGCTAACTGGACAGAGTCAGCCGTCGAGCTCTCACGCTGAGGAGACAAGCATAGAAAAATAATCCCAGTTAATGCTTCTGAACAAAAAGACACTCACCAGCTAGCCTAGTTGATAACTCAGGTAAGATAGAAAACGTAAATGTTAGATGAACTACCTTGTAGTTGCTTCAATGGAGGTCGTCTTTTACGCTAGTGACATCATCCGAGATGCCAAGCATAAAAATTAATTTAAGTGTGTTACAGAGCCTAGTCGGGACATGGACGTGTTGTATCCAGTTGTTCGCCAGTTTGAGGTCCGCAAAGCCTCTGTCCATTCCAAGAGCTATGTGGCATAGTAGATTTACCACCCACTATCTTGTGTTGTGGGGACGTGGTGGAACCATCAGGGAAGAGGTTTGCTAGTTCGTTACTCTTGTCATTAGAAGCATGTGCGAGGGTTGTATATGCAAGCGATTAGGAGGCCAGGTGTACCTCCATTCGCCTGGACACAGGTTGAATCCTCAGGGTCTGCAAATGCTAACAAAGCAAACTCGGACGCAGCGAAGTCGTCCCGTAAGTAAATAAGGTATCTACCTCAGCCCTGGTTGGCGACTCCATTGCAGAATGTGGTGTACCCGGGAAGGTTGAGAAGGTTGTCAGGTGTACTCGATGTTTGCCAAGTTTCCGTGCTCAGAACAATTTGTGGAGAGAAGGAAAAATGGGCCGGTGGAGTGCATTTTGTGGTTGATGGAACTTGCATTGATAAGGAGCGTATTGCGGTTCGACTGCGTGCGGTTTTAGCGACAGTGAAATCGGGCTTTTTGTAGTAGCCCCGCGTGCCCCAAAGGTGGAGGCAGTAAAGAGCTCAGCAGATGTTTCACGTGCAGGTAATACACCTGTTGAGGTTGCTACCTCACTGCAGTCTGGGGTGATGCACGGAAGTGCCTGGCCATATACCTTATTGTGAGCCCCAGGTTGTCCGCTGGCGAGTTGTTAGACGACTGCAAGATAAAGTTTTGGTAAGCTAACGGGTCTGACGGCTCATTCCTTTGCACAGAAACCTTTAGACTGCCACCTAAGAAGGTTTCTGTAGTAGAGGCGGTAGCATTATCCCAGGCATGTAGGTCAGGCAGTAGATTATTGTCAGCTCCTGTGCAGGGTTGGTTTGATGGCGCTAAGAACTGGGTGGGGGTTAATGATGTCACTATGATGGACCAAGTGTGGATAGATGGAACATCGCAATGAGGGAAAGACTGAATCGTGGAACACTTTGATTGCGATGGCGGACCGCAATCGACTGCGGGTTAACGTGGGCAATTTGCACTTTCGTGGGAGAGGAGGGGGCAACGAGGCTTTGGGGAAGATAGAGTTGAGTTACATAAGTGCACGCTTTGCACTGTGTGTTCATGAGGTTGCAAGGGTTGGTACTGCTGAATATTTATCATCGACACGCCAAGAGTATACTTGGGGATTACTGAAGCTATCCGAGTGGCGGGCTAGCCGAACAACCACCTCGTGGTGCCAGCTGAGTGGTTCGGGATTTTCCCCTTCCCGCAAATCGTTCGGCGGCAGTGTTCCAGGATGTGGTGGGATTTCGCCTGTCAAGCGTTCTCCCTATAAAAAACCAGATATCCGTTTAACAACACTGTGACTTGGCGGATGTGACCAGCCACTAAATAAAGTCACTGCCTCTTCTCTTTTCCGGAGGATCATTCACACATCACGAACGACATCTGCTTCAAAGCGTTCCATTGACTCCCCCTTTGATGGCGAACACAACGAACAAAACACACACAGGGTCACATTTACCTACTCACAATACCTGGCCATCTCCAACTACAGAGTTAAACATAATTTTACATGTCAACACACAATTAAATTCCTATGCCATTTGTCAGAATGCGCTGATTTGTGCAAATGCCGATCATCCATGTCTGTATTACCATGATCATGCCCTTGATGGTGTGCCTCGCAATGAAGAGAGTAAACCATTTATTTATTTATTTATTTAGTGGTTTAGGGAGAGCTGTAATGAACACAAGAGATTTCGGAGAAGTAGCGCAGGTGCTAGCTGTTGCTGGATTGTGCGCGGTGGACCATACCCTGTAGTGTTCCATAGAAAAGGGGCGTTGGTAAAGGGGGCCGTGTTGCGTTCAGTTACGTTATGCAGCTGCACGAGCTGTGGCTGTCCAGCTTTTGGGAACTGATTGTTTAAAGCGGTGTCTGCAGCTTTGGTACTCCTTGTTTGATAGGGAGTACAGTAAGAACTATGTCGAAAACCAGCTAGTATCGAGCCATGTGAAGTGGGCGATTGTTGCTAGTTCGAAGCGCGGGCTGCCAACTGGAGCTTAAAGTAGGTAACGGTTAGCTGGTGGCTGGCGTAGCCTAGCCTTGACCGTAGGCCCCATCGACGACCGATATCTTGGGGAAGATGGTTTGACGGTTACGGGCTACCTCGACTGAGACCAAGCGCTGACGTGCACCATCCGGTACTCTGGTAGTTTCTTGTTTATCTTTTGTGATACTGGGTTTCATGGGTGCTGCTGCTCTTTTCTGGGTTCACTTAGGAGCCATTTGTCTGGGAATAACTGAATATGAAACCAGCCGTCAAGCGGCTTTGGCAGTTTAACTTTAATGTGAAAAATGCTTTACGGCAGTGTCGCAGGACGTGGTGGGTTTTCGTCTGGCAAGCGTTCTCCCTATAAAAAGCTACAAATGTCGGTTTAACAATACTGCGACTTAGCGGAGGGGACTCGCCACTGAATAAAGTCACTGCCCACAACTACATACTGGCAAGTCGAATAGACTCATATTTCAACTCTTCCCGACAAATGCAAGTATATGATACTTTCCGTCTATATGCACCGTTTCATTACACTCATAGTGCCTTGACCGTTTCAACTATACACGATTGTACCCGAAGTATCGTCGGGATACGCTACTGCTTTTAAACCTTGATCAGGCCTAATTTGGCGTGTCTCTATGAATTTGAGAAAAAACTAATTGTTATTTATTTATTTATTTAATTTAGGTATGGGTAGCAGACACTTTTGGCGTGCGTTACAGGGTATTTGTGGATTTCCTCAAGGTGCGTCCGCGTTGTTGATTTTACGCTTGGTGATGAGAGTGGCGGCCCAAGCGATGGGCATCATTGCTGGTTCAGTATCCGAAGCGCACATATCGGAGTCACAATTCGATAACGCTGTGGATATTTTATTTTCTGCATTAGTTACAGTAACTCCATCTTAGCCGGATTTGGGTGGAATCTCTTCGGGGGAGCCACACTGTCGTTGTTGTGTTGAAGCTAAATCAACGGCGCAGAGTGATGTAAAGCGCGTGACGGACGATGCGTCTTTTTGTTCAGATCGGACTTTTAGGTTGGATGGTGATGTAGAGGCGCGCAACGTCGACCTTTGTGGGGGGTCATAGCGACTCTGATCTGTATAGTACCGAAGTTGGCCTGTTGTTTGAGGAGAAAGCTGGGGCCATGTAGCGTATCGCGAACGCAGGACCCGCAAAGCTAAGCAGGGTAGGTCACATTCGGGCGCAACTTTCTTAAGCGGTTAGCTGTGCAGCAGTTTAGCGGCAATTTGCAGAAGTTCATAAGCATACGTAGCAACTTTACAAGCGGAAACCGCTCTGGGACATTGAATAGTATGGCATTATCAGCGTGACGCAAGCGCTCTTTGCTTTCTTGAGCAATTACGTTCAGGAGCATGCCAGTCTGGTTCAGGTCAGTTGACTTGAAGGCTTTCGGATGCCCGACAGTCGTGCAAGTGGCATCACCTTCTTCAATGTCTCATTGGTATACATTATGTCCCACTTTAGCTATTTCACTTGCGTTTCAAGCGTGTGAACTTTTAGCCTTGTTGCAGTGAATGGGTCATTAAGCATGTCTTTGTGTTCTTGAGAAGGAGTGGTAGTCACTATGTCAGATGTTGCTGTAGGAGTTACAACCTCTTTATCGCAACTCAATGTGCTGGAACTATGGATCACTACGACGGGGTCACTTTGGTCCATGAGTTGGAGCTTGTGCACGTCAGTTAATTGCGAGTGGACTTTAACAGTGCAGAAAGTTATCGATTTCACTCTTCGTTTATTACGCCTCATATCTGCAAGTCGTTTAGCCACCGTTATACGGAAGATGTAGCACGACACCACAACGCTACAAAAGACGACTTGGACAGAAAGCCCAAAGGAAACCCGATGGGTGGTTATAAGATGACGGTGTGATATTATTAAATCTCACAAACGGTATGACAACGTTAATGGAGGCAGTTTAGCAACACTCTATAGACTAGCAAAATGATTCAACCAGCACGAATGTACCGCGGAGTTCTTTATGTTGCCTGCGTATATCCTTACCCTGACTGTTCTTTTAACCACTACAACGATGTATAGAGCGTTGTAACCTCCTTTTACCTTACTCACTTAATAACGAGCGGATTCTGGTACACAGATAATTATGCTTTATCCATCACAGCCCATTGCGTCCAATTCACTTAGTTGTAACACCGTACCTCCACCGCCAAATGCTGTACTTGAAGCGCCATTTTTCCAAACGTATAGTTTCATAGGATTGTTTGCTCCGCAACTCTATTTTACTTTGCAACTATGACACTTCGTCATATCCTTACCGCCGACCTTCTTAACTGAATTCTCGGCAGTTGTTTCTTTTAGTCTCTCGACCACGAGAGTCCGCTGCTACGAATCTAAATCTGCTCTTACCTTCACTGCCCTCTGCGACCAATTGACCTGCGGATGACACCGTAGGCCTCCGCCTTCAAATGCTTCACTTAATCCATTGAAACGCTGTTGGGCCACCATTCCACAACTGCTGTTTCCCAACCTAGCTTTCTTAGCAACCCTATCTATGCTACATTCGCAGTATTTTTCCCATCAATTAAAGACCCTCCCCTGAGACTGTTGCGTTATCATCACTCCACCCTCCGCGTACTGCGTCCTATCTTTGCTGCAAAGTTCCACATATTCTGATACCTAGTTTCTGTATACGGATGTCCCTTCCGCTAAGCTAATATAAGAAGACACACAAATACACATGACGCCGTGGCTTGTATATAAACAGAACTAGGTAACGAGCATGAAAAGGCTCCAGGTCGCCAGCTTTGTTCACTTCCTCCTTTCCGTTTGGAACTGTTTCGCCGTTTGACATTTCATTTGCTGCCCCCCAGCGAGGCTTACATAGAAGGGTTAACTAAACACCTTGACCGGCGTACCTCGGTAACGCCCTTGAGGGTAATCCTAGTAGGTCCCAAGGCAATAAAGACAGCTTGGACAACCATCGCGGACACTCTGTCCCAGTTTCCAGCGGTTTGAACAATTGGGTCCAACCGACGTTCAGCTCACTCACACGACCGGCGCATCACCTCAAAAAGCGCTACATTTACTTGTAAGCTTCCTACTTATGGGTGATACTATGGTGTTATGCCTCGTCTGCCTCGCCAATGGATTACGTCCCTTGAAATATTACCATCCTTAACTACTTGGCGCTACTACAATTTGAATACCTTACCCTGCTCGCCAGTGTGGGCTGCCGATGATCTTCTGCCTGTTATATAATATCGGCTGCGAGCTTCGCCAGAATAGTGCTTTGACCATCCCGGAGACTACTGCAAGCCCCTTGAGCCGCGTTTATCATTGGACTGAACAAGTTGAAGCAAAAGCAGTTTACATCTGCAACATCTCACAAAAAGATTCATCGCCCCACCACTGTTCTACTCAGCTGCAATGGTTTTTAGGACCTGTCTGCAAACCCTGCCCGGCCCGTGGGTTAGCTGATTGGACGATTATACAAAGTATGAACTATCCGGCTTTCATTACTCTGAGGTTCTTGCTACCCTACACAACCGCATCCTAATCTACATAGCTCTATTCCCTCCAGACCGGTTGGAACCGTTAATGGTGTATCCTGTCGATGGAAAGACGTGTGCACCATGACTGCGCTTAGCCGTACGGGAAACCGATCGTAACGTGGCATTCCAAATGGCGCATTAGTATTTCATTTGTGGTCAACAGCATTGTTTCACGACTTGGTGGGTTTTCGCCTAGCAAGCGGTCTCCTTTTAAAAAGCCCCAAATATCTGATTAACAACACTGCGAAGTGGCGGATGTGACGCTACCAACATTAAGTCACTGCCCCCTGCTAAATACTGACAAGATCCCGATAACTGAAATCTGTGAACACAGTGGCACATGAACCAAAACACACCTATTCGTCAAACAGCGTTTATCAAACATTCTATTGGGTTCATACGCACACGGAATGTTAGGAACCATGCTCCTGAACCATACGAAACACCACCCAGCATTTATGTAACGGAAACACATAGGTTTTATATTGCTTCCGCGCCACATATCTACCTGACGCCAGTGGGCATGCCCATTATCCCTGCGACCTTCCTATATGACAACTACTTACCATTTATTCAACCGTGTATGTTGCGAACACTTGTTTATGTCCTACGGTGCATAGATGCTCAATTTGTGTCTGTGCCTCTGACAAACACTTGATCATGTCTTTATTGATGTGTCTCGTTTCTTCGGGCATAAACCTATTTAGTTATTCATATAAAACACTAGTAAGCCTTAAAAGAACGTTAGTGAGCTACTACAGGTTTCGACTGGCTTAAGTAGTCTACGTCGAAAGGCCTCGTCTTGAGGATTCTCGTAAATGTTGAGCGTCAACCGACGCTGTAAAGCTAGAAACCACAAATTTTAATATCGCTGGTTGGTAACGAGTATATCTACGGAATTACAGTTTATGTGTCTGCGTTTGTCAGGGTTGCTCGTGATTCGGTCAGCCCCTATCAGTTTATCAATGCTGCGTAATTGCAAGATAGATAATGCAAGGTTAATGACTTCGTACAACGTTTATATAGCCACAGACGTTGGGCTAGATCAAATGATACATCGGAGGTTGGTCGATATAAATAGAAAAATGAGTATCCGCAAAATAAACGATTTACTACCAAGCGTACAATACACTGTAGCTTGTATGTGTGGTGCCACAACGAGAATGGCTCTGAGAGCTAGTTCCCAGAAACGAATGGTTATTGTGCCTTTCGTATTAGGGCTCAATACGGGAAATTTGTTCGACATTTTGAGCCTTACTTTTCTGCTGAGTAATTTTGATGCAATTGTTTCCGATGTAGACCAAACCGGCGGTACGGGATGTGGCACTTGCCAAAACTCAGCTATCACACCAGCGGTGTATCTGTCCGGAGCTGTTCTAATACGACAGAAACGTGAATAAACGATAATAAAAGCCAGGTGTACTAACTTATATGCAAGAAGAGCGATGGCTGTCCACTCACAAGAATGTCTGGCATGTGGGGTCCTCGGAGCCAAGTAACCGATTAATTTCCGATAGCTCGCCAACTGAAGCTGGTTCTTGACAAAATGAGTTAGTTAGCAGACTTAGTTAAGGCACACCAAAAGCCACAAACGTCGCCTGTTTCCGCTGGAAGCAGCGTTCCCCGCGTGATCAGTGTTTGCGAAGTGTGAACGCTCCCGAACCTTACAGAGAAACGCCGTCCGAGAGAATAATAGAAGATTACGCTTTCTAAAGCGGATGCTTTCTTTTATGTTCAACGAATGGGAAAATGGTTCATTGTGAACGCTAGCTTTAGCCTCGGTCGGAAGCAAGAGGACCCTACCAAGGTGCGTCAGCTGTAAATCGTTTGTCAATATGAAGAGGAATGTTGTCGCATCCTCAGGCGGACGTTGCGTCTTAGCGAGAAATATTCCATATCTGGATGGATCTCTGCCCCCAAGACCGAGGGAGAATAGAGAAGGCCGTTGATAAAATGAGACCCGCCGAGGCAATTGTGAAGTTACTCCTTGTATTGTGTAATTTCGTGTAGTATGATGGACTCCGAAAGTTTGATGGCGGACAGTCTTTGTGGCACCCGTGCCATAGGGTTTAAGCTTAGAGTGCGTGTGCTGTCCACCGATATGCAAAGCCTGCGAAATTAATTGGACGAGATTCGTCTCCGCGCTTTACATTATCAGCCTGCCCTAAGGGCGTTTGCCGAAACGTGCTTGTCCCCAGGTGTTCTGGATACCGAAACACACCCTCCGGGCTATCAGTTTTCTCGTGCTGATCACCTTGATACGAGGCCTGGAGGTGGCGTCATACTCTATTGGAAGTCTGAGTTGAGGGGATACAGTAGAGGCCGTTTGTGATACAGCTGTTGATTCGGAGATACTTGGTGTCATGTGCACGACGGACTTAATCCGCTCATGGGTTGGGTTATTCAGAGACCCCCAATCGACTTCGGATCCTGAATGCTGGACTTAGTCAAAATGCACGGCAGAGGCAAGGACTACATAATAATAGGTTTCAAAGTCCACAGCGTCAACTTGGGTTTACTTCGCTGTGGTTTCACCGCAAGAGCTTTCGCTTCTCTTTTACAAGAAAGTGTCGTCGATGTATGTCTAACACAAACTGTCTCGTCACCTACTCGGAAAATTCCAGGCCGACCGCCGCATATCCTCGACCTCATGTACTCGCCCCAAACATCCGACGAAGCTGATACAGAGATACTCCAGCCACTTGGGTCAAGTGATTATTATGTGCTTTCCTTCCTATTGACAAGACTACTTACCCTTCAGCACCGCGCCACACCTCGCCGAAGGTACTGGTGGGCTGCTCCACTCCGCCTACAAATGGATGCAAGTGTTATGGACTGGGGTACACCCCAGCAGTTGGCTCTCGAAACTGCTTGGGACCACCTTCGCTTAAAATTGCTCACTGTTGTCGAGGAAGTTTTAGTAACCGTTTCTGAGGGGCTTGTATCTAAAGGCCCTCCTTGTATTGATAGAGAACCGTATGGAAAACAAAAATTGTGGGACAGATGCTAGTTCTCACGGTCGGCGTCCGAGTATGGTGATTACAAAGTGCTCAAAAATTTGGATGCACTGATGAAGACACGAGAAGCGGGAACCGTATGAGCGTCGTCTGACTGAACAATCTTGTAGTGACCGAAAACTTTTCGCTTGTACCTAAAAAGTAGTGTTATGGTTGCTTGTAGCATACCTGCCATGTATCGGCCAAAGGATGAAGCTATAGTTCAGGGTGCTAATTCGAAAGGCTGTCCTATTGCTTCGCAATATTCATCACTGTACTCGGTTGAGGCTTCATTATGCAATGACTATGCGCCCACCCATCACACTCCCTTCACCAACATGGTGAATGGAAATTTTCTCGAATTGTATCGGTACTGTTCGCCAGGCCCTGATAAATTACGCCGTCTGTTACTGAAGACCCTAACTGAGTATGCCACCGACCAAATCCGTAAAGTGTTTCGGCACTCCATGGAGGCTGGCTGCATTACGCTCGATTGGAAAGTAGGTATGGTGAAGCCAGTCCACAAAGGAGGACACCGAGAGGTTCCTGCGAATTACTGACCGGGATACCTGACGTCGGTCAATTTCAAGGCAATGGAAAGGATTTTCAAAAGAGCCCTTCAGCTTCACCTTACGGCTCCGGACAGCATTACTCTAGCTCAGCACCTTTGCTTAAGAGCACGCTCTTGAAGCACCAAACTACTTATTGTATGTGAGGTGGGAAAACTTAGCGGACTCCGTTAATCGCCTAGAGATTGCTTTTGTCGCTTGCAGGAAAGCAGTTGCTACTGTTCCACATGAAGGACTCCTTCTCAGGCTCCGGAAGATTGGCATCACTGGCAATGTTCTCGCCTGGATCGCTGATTTATTGGCTCGTCGTACTATAAATGTAAGCTCAATGAGGTTCTCACTGGGACTGTTCTCATGACCAGTGGGTTCCACAGGGCGCTGTCCTTGGTCACGAACGTTTCAAAATAATAGTCAACGACCCTCCAGGAGTACTTAATACTGACTGCTTGATCTAAACTGATCACAAACTATGGTCAGTAGTATTTAGATTTGAAGCTTCGGACAAATTACAAATGACGCCCGGCTTGCAGCACAATCGGTAGGTGAAGTGGGTTACCTAACAACCCTGAAAAATGCTGTCTTCCTCTAAGCGGTTCTCCGGTACCTTACCCAACCTACCGCATTGGTGGTTTCCAGTTAAACAACACCGCTTCTGCAAAAGACTTGCGTGTGATTATATCACCTAAGTAAAAAACCCATCCCGGACAGGTTGCGGAAAGCCGCCTCCGCCAACAGAGCACTCATCGAACCACGGAGGTCATTTACAACAATGACACCTGAGATCAACAAGCTCCTGTTTCCGTCCCAAGTCAAACTAATATTGTCAAACGAACTACCCGCTTTCCACTCACAGGTTGAATGCGTTTTAATAGATAATGGTTAGTGGCGTGGATCCAAGTCGGTATCAGTGCTGTGCGCTGTCTTGTGAATCTCAACTTCAAAGCCTGAAATTGTTCTCTTTGTACCATCGTCGTCGTCGTGGAACTCTGATATACACATGACCTATTCCAAAGAGAGACGGGTACCGAGGTGCAAGAGTACTTCAAGTCAATGTAGGTTATGCGACACGGGGTCACAAGTAGAAACTTTGAAGCGCGGCGGCTCTACGTCCGCTCCGACGACATGTTACGCGCATGTGACATGAATCAATGGAAAGATGTTCCGGCATATGTTGTCAAGGGAAGCTTGCAAGCAGCCCTTTTAAAACTAGATGCTGAGGAAGCCTGGATGCCACTGTACCGTTTCAGCTGTGTAGATCCCTTAGTGAAGAGTTTGGCAAGGACACGCACCATCCAGCCAGTGAATAGGGGGGGGGCGAAGGAGATGATACGGGTCTTTTTCCATCTGATGCCTACAACACTATAAAAATAGGAGACATTGAGTTGGCACGGGACCTCCACATATGAAAATTGCAATTGTACTGGAATATGTAGTGTATATCGATGCTGACACATGAAGGTGCAAATGTTGCTTTCGTTCTTGCTTCACTCCTTTGCAGAAGCAGAAAGAGTCAATCCAACGTCGAAGTGCCCGGGGGACGCTCCGCTTAGTGGCAAAAGCAACAGGATGCTCGTTAGGCTAGAGCTTCTATCCACCGTTGTACCTGACCTTATCTACTGCTCCCTACCACATCATGAACTAACTGAACAATAAACGAAGAAAGAAAAGAAGCAGAAAGCGTCAATCCAACGTCGAAGTGCCCGGGGGACGCTCCGCTTAGTGGCAAAAGCAACAGGATGCTCGTTAGGCTAGAGCTTCTATCCACCGTTGTACCTGACCTTATCTACTGCTCCCTACCACATCATGAACTAAATGAACAATAAACAAAGAATAAAAGATTTAAAGGTTCTACCATAGTAACTTTATTTTTTTGTTAACTATATATTAAACAAAGAATTAAGTAACATTAAGAGGCTGCATGTATTATTTTGTTTTAGTTACTCAGTGACCTAATTTCTGAGGTTAGGTTGGGCCAGTCTGGGGTCGGATTTTTCCAGGATGTTGAACATGTACGGGACTATCTACAATCCTCCTACCCATCTTTTCACCTCCTCAATTAAGGACCATTCACAGAGCTTCAGTAAGTTGATTCTTGTTCCTTCGCGTGTGGTATTCACACTGTGAATTATTATTTGTCGTTTAATTCGTTGGCATATTTGTGTACTTACACTGCACGTCGAGATTTGGATAAGTCTTTAGTCACCCCATATCACTAGTTATTCCATTTTAACTTACTTATGTACGTCCGCGTTCTTGCCTGTCATTTTCTGAATCGATGCCATCTAGCAGCACTGATCTGTTGCAATTACGTGCGCTTGCGTACCCAAACACAACGCCCCCGTACGGCTACTTTTCCTTTGACTTGGGAGAGTATTCTAAAGGGACTGAGTGGAACACTTTACCCCGTTCCATCAGTTATTCGGTCGCTGTCGTGAAGACAGTTTCCTTTGACATACGGTCCCGACTCGACCTGGTCCCATCGCTGCAGTTCTAGACGCTATCCATCTACCGCTTGCCTTATGTGCAGTTTCCCATTTGCAAAGCTGGATTTGATGTAATCGTCTAGTATCGAAACATTGCTTTTGACAACACTGGGGAGGAGGTTATTCAAATTTTAACGTTTCTTTCGGCTGTAAATTGCATATTTAAGACTCGTGTTTCTGGGAACGTTCTCTCTTGGATCGCTGATTTCTTGGATAACCGGACAATGCGAGTCGACGTGAACGAGACTTACTCCGCTCCCGTGCTCATGACTAGCGGTGTCCCACAGGGATCGGTCCTGGGCCCAGAACTTTTCAAGATCTTCATCAATGACCTTCCGGCGGAACTTCAGTTGGATTGCTTGATTTACGCTGATGACTTGAAATTGTGGATGGAGGTATCCTGTCTTGACGAGGCGGACCGATTACAGGCTACACTTGACACGTTACATGAGTGGTCAGTCAAATGGCGATTGCCCATAAATCGCGATAAGTGCTCGGTCCTTCCCATCGGTGCTTCTGAGCCTTTCGGGACGTATCACATCGGTGGGACGTTGCTCAGAACCTCAATCCTAGAAAAAGACCTCGGCGTGTTGGTGTCATCTGATCTACGGACTACACAGGACACGTTACGAAGGGTTGCTGCTGCCAACAGGATGTCCCACGCTATACGACGAGCCTTCTCGCGTTTGACTCCGGATATCTTCCGACTATTGTTTACTTCCCATGTCCGCCCCATTCTCGAATACGGATTACCTGCCCTCTTCCCTCTCACCAAGTTCGAATGTGACCTAATTGAGAAGGTGCAACGGCGTGCATCGAAATACATCTTGGAGTTACGCGACTTGCCTTATCCCCGAAGACTTCAGCGGATGAATCTGTTCACCCTGGATTATCGCCGACTTCGCGGTGACCTGATTTTCACCAGGCGCATCCTGAGAGGAGAGATGGGGACGGAGCTGCAGGCGTGCTTTCAATCCAATCCAAACAGTTCAACTCGAGGCCACAACTGGAAACTGTTTAAACCCAGAAGACTTCGGATTCATCCTGCTCTCGCTCTATCAACTCGCGTAGTCAACGATTGGAATAACTTGCCGAAGTATGTGGTCGAGGCCCAGACGGAGGAATGTTTCAAGCGAATGTTAGACTCTTATCTTTTGAGTACGATGGGTCCTTGCAGTTTCCAGTGTAGCTGTCAAGGTCCCTTGTGGATTACCGCATAACATCGAATCGCGGCCTCCACACAATGATTGGGAAGCGATGGAGCTGACAAAGGATTTCTCCTTCTGCTCTCTACAATCCTATGAACCTATGAACCTATGAACATCAGAGCGTGGGAGATACTGGGCTGGTCAAATGGTTTCACTTTCTATATCACTGGAGCTCGTAAGACGCTATATCAAAGTCAATGTGACCGGCTATAGGGTCACTGACCACTCACTTCCACGGCTAGATGTGAGTATTCAACGGAGGGCGGATGAACAACCTCGGTGGTCACTGACTTCTGTGAAGGCGTATGAGCTACCTGGCTGTCAACAGCCTTCGTATTTATCGGCGAGCTCGGTGATCCAGAGAATCCTAACCTTGCTGCTTCACTCGTGCTCTTTGCGTGCCCTGAGTAATTTGTTCCTGCCGGACATGAAGCGGCTGTCAGCCTTCGACAACAGCTGTCTACGAAGGATTGCTAGGGTATGGTGGCAACACCACGTAAGCAACACAGAGTTGCGAGACCGAGTGCTCGGAGCGAGTAGTGCCAGTCTTCAGGACCTTATTCTCCGACATCGCATGCGTTGGCTCGGTCATGTTTTGCGCATGCCAGCCCATCGCCTTCTACGTCGAGCGCTATTTGCACTCCCAGCGATAGGTTGGAAAAGTGCCGCAGTGGACAGCCAATAACGTGGAGAAGGAGCATGAGGAAGGCAACTTCAAGTTTGGCGGCAGTCGGACCAATCCGTCTCCTAGTTTGGGGACCACGAGATGCTGAATCTCAGTGGTTGGAAACATTGGATGGCATGGCTCGCAACAGACATCAGTGGCGCCAATGTTGTTCTGATATTTTCTCCCCCTTTAGTAAATACAAAAACACAGCGAAAAATTCAAAATACTTGTGTAAAACCAAAAAAGCGTTTTCCATTTTTTAAAATCACAGTTCATGTTTCTATCTTCTTCACTTTTTTCTTTTGCCATGGTTCTGATGGCACAATATCTGTTAACAGGCTGTGAATATATATATATATATATATATATATATATATATATATATATATATATATATATATATATCCGCGTGTTGAAGGTAGCGGCGGCATTCGGGAAGCTTGAATACCGAGTGTGGAACAACCATCAGCTTACCGTTGGCACGAAGCTGAGGGTGTACAAATCCATGGTGCTGCCCGTTCTTCTATACGGCAGTGAAACATGGACGATGTACCGGCGGGATGTGCGATTTCTCGAGCGGTTCCATCAACAGTGTCTGCGACGGATTTTGCGCATCGGCTGGGGCGACAGAGTTGCGGACACGGAAGTGTTGCGCCGAAGTGGGATGTATGCAGTGGACTGCATACTTTCATTGAGACACCTGAGGTGGATCGGTCATGTGAGCTGTATGGCTTAGACGCGGATACCGAAGCAGATTTTATATGGTCAGCTGAGTATTGGGAAGCGGTACGTGGGGAAACCAAAGTTACGATACCAGGACATGATTAAAGTGAGCCTCACACGTTCTAATCTTGATTGCAAATCATAAGAATCGAAGGCGGTTGATCGTGGTGCATGGCGCGATCTGATCACGAAGGCAGTTGCCGAAGTGTGGGAGAAAGGCCTCATGCATGTAGAGAAGAAGCGGTAAGTGCGGAAGGGGCAAGCACCGATGGGTTGTTCTCCATCGACATCAAGCGCATGGTGCTGTAGACCATGCGGTCGCGAGTGTCTTAGTCAGGCAGGCCTAGTGAGCCATGAGAGGGGTCACTCGGGACCACTGCCGAAGCGACGACGGGTCCCGCAGTGAACGTAGGCAGCACCGGCGCAGCGTTTGTAGGCACGCTGAATTCGATTTACTAACCGCATGCTTGCATGTTGAGCCTCTTTATTTCAGGTGGTGGGTTTTCGGTTCTGTCCTAATGCCTTTCTTTCTCATATAAATGTCTAGTGAGCCATGAGCGAGGCCACTCGGGATCACTACAGAAGCGACGACGGGTCCTGCAGAGAAGTATTCAGAACCGGCGCAGCGTTTGTAGGTACGTTGCACTCGATTTACTAACCGCGTGCTTGCATGCTAAGTCTCTTTACTTCAGGTGGGGGGTTTTCAATTTTGCCTTAATACTTTTCTTTCTCGTATAAATGTCTACCTGCACTCTATTCCATTAACTTGCACACCTCGCTTAAGCCAATTGTATTCGATTTCCATAACATTTTTGTGTTCCTGGCATTTCCGTAAAGTATACTTTCTGACCTCGTGAACTTAGCCAGGATTCGTTTGTACACAACTTATTTCATATGCTCATTAATGTAAGGTTTATGTCACCGTTTCCTTATGCACTAATCGAGTTATTTACTTTGTCTCTCTCTCTCTCTCATAAGTGATTGGCTGTTGTTTGATATCCCAGGTGTGGCTACGCTTGATGTGCATGTTTACAAGGTGCCTACCTGTCTATTACCCACTACCTCGTCCATACTGGCTCCAGGAGACAGTTGGTCGTTGCTGGAGGGGACGGGGTGCACGGTCCTTGTGGCCGTATTAGGATCAAAGAGTGGTTCCATGCACTCAGTGTGGAGCGGACTACGGTCCAGCCACCGCCTTGTGTGCGCTTGATTCCCAAATACAGTGTGCTTGTGTTTGCTGTGAAGGAGTGTGGGCCGGCTCCGTTGATGAAACGTGGCTCCCATCCGCACACCTCCCGGTCTTATTCCTTCGGGTTTACACTGGATATGGGATGTGTGGTTGGAGCTGTGGGTGGTGCAGCGCAAGCCATCCATGGTCCCTCTGTAGGCGCAGGCGTCCTGTGGCTTGTCACAGTAACAGGCAAGTCCGAAACCGGATGCCGCCAACCATATTGCACATATATATATATATATATATATATATATATATATATATATATATATATATATCATCGCAATGAGGCTGGAACTTACCGTGGTGCGATGGTTTGTGTGCCTCAGCGATCCATTTAGCTATGCTGGGTGGTGCTTTTGCACCTTCAGAGTCACTCATACCAGATTGGTCAATGGTTAGAGGTCAGACAAACTCAGCCTCCTGGTCCTCCAGGTTGGGGGTTGGAATGAGGGTGGCACCTTATTCCTTAAAACGGACTCCTTGTAGTCCAACGCCAAACCCGCTGCCTTGCGGTCAGGTTTTTGAACCAAAGGCTTTGGTTGAGAACCCTAATCGTTCTCCTGTCTAGGCCTGGGCAACCTGACAGTATCCTGCCCACGCAATACAATGAATCACACTTCAAACAAATTGCTGATGCTCTGGCCACCGCAGAGGATAATCAACGGTGCCCTATCTGCTGCATCGAGCAGGGTGGATAGGGGTTTGGATGCTACTGCTCAAGCCTTCCCGTCTTCTTATTCCCCATCTTACGCTTTTTCACTCTTACCGTCCCCTTCCAACTTCACTTATATCCCCCCAGTTTTCAACCCCCCGATTCTTGGCCCTCCCCCAACATGCTTTGCTAGACATTTATCTCCTAGTTTCAACTCACATGTGAACGCGAAGCGCCACTCCTCTCCTGTCGACAAGCCCATGTCCAACCAAGCGGTCCATTCCAGTTCATCGGCTTCCATTTGGAGCCCTCGATCCTCCTTCAGATTGGCATGCCTTAATGTACGCACCGATCTGTAGTAACAGATCGGTCAACAGGCAGCACTTGCCCGAACATTGGAGACCCTCTCGATCGATATCTGCTGCTTATCAGAGACCCGCCTGCAAGACTCGAGCTCTGTGCTCACTCTGCGATCTCCTTCAGGTGATGCAAGCAGTATTTTCTCATTGCGCCTATCCGGTGACGATGCAGCTTCGAGCACCGGCCAAGCTGGTGTTGGCATTGCTCTGAGTCCCCGGGCTGAAGCTGCTCTGGTTGATTGGATTCCAATCAGTAGCCGGATGTGTGCGGTCCGATTGGCTGGCTCCTCTAAAGCTTCGAAGTCGCGCGGGACTAATAGATGTCTATTCATCATCGCTGCCTACGCGCCCACAAACTGTAGCGATGATTCGGTAAAGAACGACTTCTACCGCCAACTGACTCAGCTCCTTCGCCACAGAAGAAGCA
The DNA here is from genome assembly GCA_944474145.2 of Dicrocoelium dendriticum. NCBI lineage: Eukaryota > Metazoa > Platyhelminthes > Trematoda > Plagiorchiida > Dicrocoeliidae > Dicrocoelium > Dicrocoelium dendriticum. The sequence continues at coordinate 38,704,749 of OX104070.1, read as the reverse complement.
CGGACACTGTTGTTCTGGCGGGGGATATGAACGCACAAGTTGGAAAGTTGTCCACTGATGAAATGCATCTGGGCGGTCAGCACGGTGTAGGCTCCCGTAATGATAACGGTGAGCGGTTACTTCATTTGTGTGAAGATGCTCGCTTATTTCTTGCGAGCACTAATTTCCGACACAGCACCCGCCGGAGGGTGACTTGGCGCCCACCAGCCTCGAACCAGCCTTGGACGCAGATCGATCACATTGCTATTAGTTACCGCGGGTGAGGCTGCATCCAGAATTGTCGCTCGATTTGGAGCACATGTGTGGACACTGATCATGCACTTGTATGTGCTGACATGCGGATGCGCTTTGGAGGACGCCGACGACGACGCTGTGAGCGCATTGACACCAGCCAACTGACAAAGCCAGCTGTTCTGAATGCGTATCGATGTACGCTGACATGCGAGTTGAGTACTCGCTCACTGGAGACAATTGATGGTCACTGGTCACCTGTTCGCCAGACCTTACTAGCAGCGGGCAAATCCTCATGTGGTATGTCTAAAAGCCCACATGGACATTGGGTCTCTTCTCGGTCTCTGGAACTTATCGACGCTCGCCGGCATATCCCGGCTGGAAGCGAACACAATGAAACTCGCAAAGAGCTCCGGGCAAAACTCCGTGCTAGCCTGAAGAGAGACCGCGAATCTTGGTGGTCTCATCGTGCGTCAGAGATGGAAGTGGCCGCTGCCCTTGGCAACCATCGTAAGTTATTCCGTCTGATACGGGAAACGGGCAGCAGGAGACCTGGTGTTAGTGAAACAATTTGTGATGAGAGTGGACAACCTATCCACAATTTGTCAAAACGTTTGGAGCGTTGGGCTGAGCATTTTGAAAAGCAATTTAATCGGCTAGAATTGTCCGATTCGCCGGTCACTGATCGCCCTGCTCCGTGGGCTGTCCCTTTGGATCCACCCTCTCGCTCAGAAGTCGAACGTGAGATCGGACTGTTGAAGTTGAACAAAGCCGCGGGACCAGATGATCTTCCTCCAGCCCTCTTCAAATTCGGAGGCCCTGCTCTTGTGGATGCTTTGCATGAATTACTAGTGAAACTGTGGGAGCAGGAGACTGTCCCAACCGACTGGAGCCGCTCCGTTATTGTTCCCATCTTCAAAGGCGGCTCGCGCTCGGAATGCGGCAACCATAGAGGAATCAGTCTGATATCCATCGCCTCCAAATTACTCGCCTCCATAATTCTTCACAGACTGACTGGCGCTCGTGAAAGCCAGATTCGTGAAGAGCAAGCCGGGTTTCGTCGTGGTCGTGGCTGCATTGACCACATCTTCACTTTGCGTCAGTTGTTGGAGCACCGCCACACATATTGGCGGCCCACCCTAGTCGTGTTCCTCGACATCAAAGGTGCCTTCGATTCGGTTGATCGATGTGCCCTTTGGAATTGTCTACTCAGGAATGGTGTGCCCGAGAAATATGTAAATATTATCCAAGCATTATATGCGCGTAGCACGGGCAGAGTGAGGGCTTACGGCAAGCTGTCGCCACCCTTTAATATCTCCAGCGGTGTGAGACAAGGATGCCCGCTGTCACCTTTCCTCTTCAACTTCGCTATTGACGAAGTCATGGAGTTTGCATTTACAGGACATGACTTGGAAGGTGTGGAGCTACTCCCAGGAGAACGACTTCTTGACTTGGAGTATGCTGACGACATTGCCCTCATCTGTGACAGCTCCCAGACGTGCCAAGCCGCGCTAGACAGATTAGCACTGGCTGTCAGCCGCTTCGGGCTTTGCTTTGCACCATCGAAGTGCAAAGCGCTCCTCCAAGATTGGCAGGGATCGCCTCCTGCGCTGACCCTTGGTGGGGATCAGCTAGAAGTCGTTCAGAAATTCAATTACCTGGGAAGTTGTATCAGCGCCTTTGGGATCGAAGACGAGATCACGAACCGTATAGCGAAAGCTCGAAGTGCTTTTGCTAACCTTCGCCACCTTTGGCGGCGGCGCGACATCACTCTCGCCCTGAAGGGTAGAGTGTACAATGCAACAGTACGTTCGACCTTACTGTACGGTTGCGAAACCTGGCCCCTAAGATCGGCGGACATGAAGAGGCTAGTTACGTTCGACCATCGGTGCCTTCGCAGTTTGGCTCACATATGGTGGGAACACCGCGTGAGTAACGAGCGTGTTCGACGCCTTGTTTACGGCCCAGGAAAAGGAACTGAACCGCTCAGCAACGTTATTTCCCGCACCAGGCTCCGATGGCTCGGCCACGTGTTACGCATGCCAGCCCACCGACTCCCTCGACGTGCGTTGTTTGCTCACCGGGGATGTGGGTGGAAGAAGAGGAGAGGTGGCCAAGCGATGACTTGGTCCAGAGGAATGAAGTCCCTCACCTCGGAGCTAGCCTCGGTTGGAGCTTCACGGCTCCCTGGTTGGGGTCCAAAAGACGGTGAACACGTTTGGCTGGATACACTTGCTGACATGGCAAGGAGCCGACCTCAGTGGCGTTCATGCTGTGAGTTTCTTTGTCCCTCCCCATCCCTTTTAGCCTCCCCATCCATCTACGATCTTATTTCGTAGGGTAAAACATAATTAAATTTTTTGTTTTTGCCTAGTAGCCGGCTGGTAGCTTACCGGAACGATGCCTATCCGTTGCTGGTAGCTCAGCTGGCATGCAACTGTCGTATTTATTTTTCCTTTATGTATTGTATGTATGTATGTATTTCCTTTATGTATTGCGGTACAATAGCGGAGGTGTTTTACCACCTCTAGCTGACATGTTTAATGATGATGATGACTCCTCGGTTTGAAGTTTCAAACTGTGGCCTCTTGTTGAACTCTGTGTTGAAAGAATTCCTGTAATTTCCTCCCCAACTCTCCTCTAAGAATACGTCGAGTGAAGATCAAGTCCACGATGACGACGGTAATCCAGGGAAGAGGTTCACTTGTGAGTCGGAGAGAATATGACAGGTCCCGCAGCTCAGGAACAGATTTGGATCCATGCCGTGGAAGCTTTTCAATAATATCACATTAAAATTTCGTAAGAGGGTATGCGGCAGGTAGCCCATATTCCAGAAGCCGGTGTACATGTGAAGTAAACAGGAGTCGGAAGAGCCCCGGGGTCAGGAGAGAGAAGGCTCTGCGTATAGAGTGAAACAACCTGTGGGCCGCAGCGACCTTTTTCTCAGTATCTTCATTAGATTTGAGGTCAGACGAAAGTATCACTCCCAAATCCCTCTCCTGAGTGGCGTTTCTGAGCAAGGAACCACCAATATGGTAGATTCCAAATGGTGTAAACGCACCATCTGTAAGAACTGAACACTTCTCATGACTCATTGGCAATTGCCACTTAATTGACCAATCATGTAGTAGGTCAAGTGTCGATTGCAACCTGTCAGCATCTTGCATCCTGGATACTTCCATCCACAGCTTCAGGTCGTCGGCGTAGATTAGGCAATCCGCCTGGAGTGTGGACGGTAAGTCATTGATGGAGACGTTGAAAAGCACGGGGCCGAGGACAGAACCTTTTGAGACTCCAATAGTCATGAGAACAGAAGCGGAAAATGTTTCGTTTACTTGCACCTGCATCGTGTGGTCGCGAAGGAAATCAGAGATCCAGGAGAGATTCCCGGCAATACCGATTTATCGGAGTTTAAGCAAAAGTGGTTCGTGCGGGAGCCTGTCGAAAGCTTTGCTGAAATCCACAAACACAACGTCCAAGCATTTGCTGGAATCTAGCGATTTCGCCCATTTCTCCCTAGCAACTAGTAAGTTCGAGGTACATGAGCGTGCTTTTCGAAAACCATGCTGCGCACAAGAAAAGAGATTCAGTTCCTCGAGGTAGAGACGAAGAGCCTGCTTCAAGATCCGCTCCATAATTTTACACAATATCGACGTTAAGCAGATAGGACGATAGTTGGCTGGATCTTACCTGTTCCCTCATTTGTATATGGGTTTTACAATGCCCACTTTCCAAGCCGATGGTAGACGCCCAGCTTCAAAGGAAAGACGAAAAACCTGACAGATAGGAGAGGCGATGTACTACGCTAGTCCTAAGGAACAGGG